>JAWHQI010000176.1:4510000-5227500 GCA_033032865.1 Dactylorhiza incarnata | reverse complement strand
TCCGTGGGCAGTTAATTTTTCCTTAAAATATGTTTAGTTTTAGTTCCCTCATTTCGTACTAATTTGCTCTTTGTGATCAGTTTGATGAAACAACTTGACTGCTCTATTACCTTCTTTGCCTTTCATTGTATCTTTCAGGACTTGATGAGTGGGAAGACAATTGATGGTGGACATGAGTCATTTGGAGTCTATGTGATGAATATTAGACAAGCCATTGGAGCGCATATAGCTACTGATAGTGAGCGCTTGATGATATAGCATAAGAGATTTGGGCAAATAAATTTTTTCTACTAATTTTGCAAAGTTTACTAAGAGGATTGAATATCAAGCCCGTTGATGGGGATCATGTCACACAAAGGTCAACACGATGATCGAAGCAGTTCATTTTGTGCGGATCGATGATTAATGATTATAGTTTTTTTTATTATTCAGTGTAATTTGGAACTCCAAAAGGCTAAAATAAAATACTAAATAGTGTATGCATTGCTGGTTGATTTTCTAATTTACGTATTTTCTCCTGAATGGAAGATTTTGTAAGCTCACAAGGCTTAGAAAACTCAAATCAGCGATAATAATTGCTGGTTGATCATTTTCTTTATGCATTTTCTCAAATATGAGGTTCAATAAGCTCATAAGGCTTAGAAAACTTCCCAACAGCAATAATGATTGCTGGTTGGTCTTTTCCTTTTTTGAAGTTTCACATAAAATATGACTTATAAGTGTTTTTAACACTCTTACATCATACAATAATATAAAATTGTTGTTGGGTCTATTATTGCACATGATTTATGCAAATTTCATGAATTCTCATTTTTATTTGTCAATCCTTACGAATCACATTGCTTAAACTTCATAATGACTAGTGAATAATTAAACATACTTAATTAAGGGAATTAGCACAAGATATATAAGAAGCATTTTATCAATTTTTGATGCTTTAAGCTTACTTTCTAGCAAATGTGATCGTACCATTATTTTAAATAAAGAAAATCAAATATCTCTATGCTTTTTCATCAATATATAAAAACATACAAACTAGACAAGGTTTCAATTTTCTGTTTCCATAATAAATAACCATGCACGCTAGGGTACAAACAAAGAACATGAAGAATTTTCATGAGAATTCTTTGTATTATAAGCACACCTAAAGTTTACAAGATCATCTGGAAGCTATTGTCTATGCATATAATTATTCCATGGACAAAATGGGAATTTATTATGAAATATTTTTCTTGAAAATACCATGAGTGCTAGCAAAAATTCGAAATTATGATGTCACATATGTTGCCCCCATCTTAAGGACTATCGTACATGCTAGGGAATTAATGTTAAACTGTCATGTATACTTTCTGAAAATTCTAATAATGCTTCGAAACCTTCAAGCATCCATTTAAAGAAATACAATCAAATAATATGCATGAGATCTATTCCATATTTCATATTTCTCTAACATTTTGTACTTCATTATCATGTACCATTTACATAAAAAGAGAGCTATATCTCCTCAAAGGTGAAGCTAGAAATAAAATTAACTTGTAAACAAAAAGTCATAGTCACACGCATTTCTCATTTGCCTAACAGTAGAATAGGGCTTTTCTAAATCCTGCTCTCAAATTAGTTTATAAAATTAAGTTCATAAAGGATTATTTCTAGTATTCTTCTATTTAAATTCATAAGAAATAATGTTCTTTTCTATGTATTACAAGCATTAATTCCCTTTTATTTCAATATTGATGAGGATTTCATGACTCCCTAAACATCTAGAAAATTAGGCAAACAAAAAAATTCTTGGATAACTTATGGAGCTTAACCTAAAATCATCTTTCTGTCTTATTTCTAGAGCATAGAAGAGACATTTCATTGATCTGATTCATAAACATATAAATTCTAAAACACTTGGAACATTAGGGCAAGAGAAGAACTCACATCCTCAAGTAATAGACTTTCCTCTTCCTTGTGTATCATCTGGAAATCCATTTAGAAGCTCTTGGAGATGAGAGGAAGGCAAGAATATTTCGAATTAGGGCTAGGGCAAAAGGAAGCTTACTGCTTTTTGGTAAAGCAACCGCTTGACTTAAAAGAGAGAGCTTTAAATGGAGTTGGAGAAGCTTGGAGAGGGTCGGCCGCCGTCCTAGAAGGCACTTCCATGCAATTTCGAGCGGTGGAGACGATGGAGGGCTTCCGTGGAGGTGTCGAGCAGGGAGAGGTGTCGGCTTATCTTTTCGAGCGTAAAGTGCTCGACTTGCGTGGGAAATAAGGGCCGGCTCCTCCTTACACGCGTGAACTGATGATTAAAAGCTCGATTTGAGACATCTCACCCATTGATTTGGGGGAGCACAGATGGCCTTGATCTCTTCCTATTAAGAGGTGGAGGCCACTTAAATAATAAGATAGTAGTAATAATAATGATAAATTTTAATATTAAATTGCTCTCTACACTAGAAATTTGAAAATTACCTTAATAAATCTCGAAAACATTTTGAGTCTAATTTCATAGAATTTTCATTTCATAATTTTTTTTTTCATTTTCATATCATAGTTAATTGGGGCCATTAACAAGTGCACCATTACTTATTTAGTATAACAAATTTTTGGAATGTCACGTATTCAACCTTTGGCCAACCAGTGACGGAGCCGGAAAACAAGGTGTAAAGCCTGAAACCTCTTCCCCTCCATTCCTTCCATGTCCGGCCACACCCCTCCACCTCCTTCCTCAATTCTGGGCCAATCACCACTTGGTCAACCAACAACCACCGCCACCTCCACTTCCCCACTTCCTCATGAGTTCCATAGTACAATCCCTACAAAGAGTTCATCTTTGATGAGATCATGATGGAACCTGTTCCAGTAGGCTTTAGGGAGCCTTAACTTTCCCGCTTCTCGGGAAGGTAAGATCACGTTCATCATTTACAAGGAACCTCATTGATTCTTTGTGGTGTAGGTTGTTCGCTATGACTTTGGATGGGAAGACAAGAGATTGGTTCTATACGATTCCCTAAAGTCCATTTATTGCTTTGAAGACTTGAGGAGAGAGATTCTTCAAGGTTTGCAACCTTGAAGAAAAGAAAGAGCGGGCCTCATGCCCGCTTCAAAATCAAGCAGGTGGTGTCTGGGACCCCATGGAGCTACACTAATAAATTACAGAAGATCCTGGGAATTCATGATGATGAACCAACAATGTATCAGGTTGTGTTGGTCAGCAGTTTCCAAGAGGGATTGTTTAAATTTGAAGTTAGCGGGAATCCGCCGAGCTCCTATGGCGAGCTCATTAATATGACTAATCAGTTCACTGAGGGAGAAGACACTAATCGAGGCTTCATATCCTCCCTCACTCACCTCATGCATAAGCAGCGAGAGGATAGTTCTCCGGCAGGACAAAAAATCAATCAACCTAATCGTGTCGTAAGGCCTCGACCTAACTATCCTCCAAAAGTTCATCAAGGGGGAAAACACTTCCCTTGCGCTCCTCCACTTTATCCCCGTCATTTTCTATCCATGAGCCCCCCTCGACCTTGATCTCCACCGAGGAATGAACAAGCGAGACCTCAACCTCTACCCCATCTTGTCGTCTGGGGTTCTGGCTTCTCCTAAGAAAGCATGTCAACCTCCAGTTTCTATTGGGGGGATATGATGAAAGTCGAGGAGTTTGCCGACCTCATCCTGCCCATGAATGAGGTCATATAGATTATTCAAAAGCAGGATGTCTTCAAGAGACCTCTGAAATCCGACATATGGAATCGGAACAGGGAACTCTAATGTGAAATCCATACAGATGTTGACGACGACACAGAGATGTTGGCCTCTTTGAGAGCTTATTGAGAAGATGTTAAAGGCCGACAAGTTGGGGAGTTGGTTGCCCGCAAGCCAGAAGATAAGCCTCAATCTGAGAAGGGCAAAGAAATTGTAGCTGAAGTGCAGTTCCCCTAGCAATGAGAATGTATCGAACAAGAAGATGTTGGCATTTCAGGTAGACCCAACTGCATACATGGCAGAGTCAGCCTGGAATCGTCAAGGAACACAAGTGTGGGGCATATTTTTTGCAGGAAATCACCAAAACTTCTCAAGCGTCTCCGTCGAGGGGGAGGTAGTCTTCTCTGAAGAAGATATGCCTGACTATCAATCCCTTCAATGACGTCATCGTCATCAAGACAGCCATTGAGAATTTTTCCGTGTCAAGGATCCTGAGCGACGTGGGAAGTTCAGTTTATGCGCTTTCCAAGTTCGCCTTCAAAGTGATGAAAGTAAAAAAAAGAATTCCCAACCAAACGGTGGACCTCTCAATGGGTTTGTCAGGGAGAGGAAGGAGATAGAGAGGAGCGTCACGCTTTTCGTGACCATGTGCGGAGTGATACGCAAGGGAGCCTTCGTGGTGGTCGACGCTCCTAGAAATTATAATGTCATCTTTGGCAGACCACTACCGTCAAGATTTCAAGTTTGGCCTAGGGAGAAAGCAGTTATGTGTTTGCAGCAACCCGAAGGTTGCTCGTGCATGTTGTATTAGCACAATAAATATGGTGGAGGGTTCTCACGAGGAGGGAAAAGATGAAAGAGAAGGAGCTCTCCTACAACTTGCGCATGAAGTCAAAGAAGTTCTAGTTGAGGAAGAGTCTTTTCCATCAATGCAGAGTTGAGAGCTGAAGAGAAGGTAGAACTGATCCAGTCTCTGCAACAACCTCGATGTCTCTGTTGGGTAAACACCTAGCATACCTAGGGTTAATTCTAACATCCTCTGTTATCATCTCAACATTGATCCAAGAATTTGACCAATCAAACAAAAGAAGTTGGTAGTGACGATGACTCTAGATGGACTTGTTAGGGAAGTTGTAAAACTCATTGAGGCAGACTTTATTAAGGGAGTCCAGTATCATGACTGCGTCTCTAACATTGTAATGATAAACAAATCAAACAATAAGCGGCTTATGTGTATCAACTTTAACTTAAAAAAACATGTCTCAAGAATTATTATTCCATTGCCTTGAATAAATTTGATAGTTAACTCAGCCATAGGTTTTCCTGGTATGAGCTT
This sequence comes from Dactylorhiza incarnata, assembly GCA_033032865.1. Taxonomy (NCBI): domain Eukaryota; kingdom Viridiplantae; phylum Streptophyta; class Magnoliopsida; order Asparagales; family Orchidaceae; genus Dactylorhiza; species Dactylorhiza incarnata. The sequence continues at coordinate 5,222,474 of JAWHQI010000176.1, read as the reverse complement.
TTTAATGCATTCTCGAGGAAACATCAAATTTGACTGTATCTCTCGTACATCCCTCATACCGCTTCAACACCAACAACAAGTGTTATTGCAACAAAGTGATGTCTTTTGGCATCATCGGAGCTACATACCAGTGGATGATGAACTGTGTCTTTAAAGGTCGGAAGGGTCAAAATCCTGAGGTCTATGTCGATGACCTTCCAATCAAAAGTCGTGAAGTCGCTGATCATATTCAGGATCTGATGGAAACATTCGTGACTTTGGAGTTAACAAGGGAAAGTTCTTGGGTCACATATTGATGCCAAGAGGGATTGAGCCCAATCCGGACAAAATGAAAGCTATTATAGATACTTCGGCTCCTCGAAGTTCGAAAGAAATCCAACAATTGACCGGGAGGATGGCAGGACTTAGTCAATTCTTGTCTTGTTCAGGAGACAAGTGTGCTTCGGTGTTACCGACGTCCAAGAGGAGGAACCAGAATGGCACGTGTATTCGAGGAGGACGCAAGGCGACGCGGGAGCAAGGCGCGGACCGAACCACACCGGCCCAAGCACCGAACCGGGCAGTTCGGTGGAAGCACTCTAGGGGCCGACCGGCCCCCTTATTTTAATTGCTGTCCTGTTTTATTTTAAGGGTATTGTAATATTTTAATGTCACTTATGGAGACTTTTTGATGTGTGGTGGATCCCTCCTATATAAGGGATCTCCATAGGGTTTGTATGGATCTCTTGATCATTTATCTTAAGGGTAAGGCTGCTCCCTTCTTTCTTCTCCTTCTAACCCTCTTCTTCTCTCAATCTTCTCACCCCCTTCCTCCTTGCACCGTCCGGCCCTAACCAAGGACCGGAGCTCTCCCCCGTTACCCTAGGTGGTAACATTTGGTCCGACCTGCCGCTCCGCCCGCCTCCTCGCCGCCATAGATCCTTCCAATGGACCCAAAACCGACCTCGCGCCCCGCCAGCTCCGGAGAAACCCCCGACGACCTCGCCGACCGCATCGCCTCCCACGAGAGCCAACTCTCCTCCATCCACTCCGCCATCGCGGGCCTCACCGCCGGCCAAGACGCCCTGCAGTCCGGCCAGGCCGCGATCACCGCCGGCCAGGCGGAGCTGCTGGCACGACTCGCGGCCTGGGCGCCGCACCGCGCCCCGTAGACCAGCCGCGCGGCCCCGCCGGCCCGCCTCGCAGCGACCCCTAACCCGCCCGTGGTCAGCCCGTTGTTTTCCACGGAGGCCGCCTCCGTCCTCTGCACGCCTCCGTCCTCTGCACGCCTCCGTCCTCGGCACGCCTCCGTCCTCGGCACGCCTCCGTCCTCGGCACGCCTCCCCCGCCCGGATTCACCGTCGATCGCTCCGCCCTCGCCTTGGATATCCCGTCTTTTTCCGGCACGGATCCGTTAGGATGGATAGCTCGTGCCGAACAATTCTTCGACCTCAACGGGACCTCTCCGACGAACAAAGTAAGCACGGTCATGGTCGGCCTTGAAGGTTCGGCCCTCCATTGGGCCCGTTGGTTGCGTCAAATCCAACCCGCCATTTCTTGGACGGAATTTAAACAAGAAATGGTGAGCCGCTATGACTCCGGATACATCGGCTCCGCAATCGAGCGCCTTTGCACGACCCGGCAATCGACGACCGTGGACGCATACATCGACGACTTCGTCGCGCTCGTCACGCAAGTGTCGAGCCTCCCGCCCGACCATTATTTGGGTTTCCGCGTCCGTCCTAACATCCGTTCTCGCCTCCGCACGCACCATCCTCACACGGTCTCCAAAGCTCTCAAACTTGCTCGGGCCATCGAGGCGGATCTCGGCCCCCGGCCGAACCCCCCTCCCACGTTTCGGCACTTGCCGCCGCCGGCCCCCGGCCCTCGGGTGCCCCGTACGGGAACCGGCCGGCCACCCCGCACGGATGCTCCGCAACGCGTCGACTACAACGACCTCCGCCGCCGCGGCTTATGCTTCCGTTGCCGCCAACCCTACTCGCCGCAACACGTATGCTCGGTCAAGGAATTTCATGTCATTTGTGTGGATAGCGACGGTGACGATGCGCCCGACGATCCATCTCTGCTGGAGGCCCCACCCTATTATCCGCCTGGGGACGCGGAGACGGCACCACTCAATGTCTTGGAGCTACCTTTTTATTCGGTGGGAGGCCTTACGGGTCCACGAACGATGAAGCTGGCCGGCACACTCCAGGACCGGCCCGTGGTTGTTATGATCGACAGTGGCGCTAGTCACAACTTCATGTCGGCCCACCTCGCGCGGGACCTCGACTTGCCGTACGATCCCTCCCCCGACTTCTCTGTCTGCCTGGGGGATGGTCGTCGCCGACCCACATTGGGACAGTGTGCAGGGGTTACTCTATCCTTGGGTCCGTGCACGGTCACGGACGACTTCTACTTATTCGAGTTGGGCGGTCTCAACGCCATTTTGGGTGTCTCCTGGTTGCAGACGTTGGGCGACGTTCGCGTCAACTGGGCCTCCATGACAATGTCTTTCCTGCACCAGGGCCACCCTTGCCGTTTATTGGGGGATTCTGCACTCCATCGCTCGCCGATCTCCTTCCGGGTCATGACACGCGTCACCGACATCGACTTCTCCGCCTGGTTATGGACTGTCCAGCCGACTCCCCCGCCGGCCGACCAGCTCTCCGCGGATATGGACGCCGTTCTCGCAGATTTTCCGGATCTTTTTGCTACTCCGCCCGGCCTTCCACCCCCGCGGCCGACCGATCACGCCATCGTCCTCCAACCGGGGGCGGCGGCAGTGTCCGTCTTTCCCTACCGCTACGGGCATGCGCAGAAGGACGAGATCGAGCGACTCGTGCGGGAGATGCTTTTGGGGGGCCTGATACGACCCAGTGCGAGTCCTTTCTCCAGTCCGGTGCTTTTGGTCCGCAAAAAGGACGGCAGTTGGCATTTCTGTGTGGACTACCGGGAGCTCAACAAGGCTACGGTACGACAAATACCAAATTCCCGTCATTCAGGAGTTGTTGGACGAGCTTCACAGCGCCGCCTTTTTCACCAAACTCGACCTCTGCGCCGACTATCACCAAATCCGGGTCCGGCCGGAAGACGTGTCGAAGACAGCCTTCAGGACACATGACGACCATTTTGAGTTCCTGGTGATGCCGTTTAGGCTCACCAACGCACCGGCCACCTTCCAAGCCACCATGAACGACATCTTCCGCCCGGTCCTCCGTAAGCACGTCCTCGTTTTCTTTGATGACATTCTTGTGTTTAGTACTTCTTGGCAGGACCATCTCCGCCATGTGCGGGAGACCTTTACCACTCTTCGCCGCCACCACCTTACCGTCAACCAGAAGAAGTGTACTTTTGACGTCACGATGGTCAGCTGTCTGGGCCATACCATCTCCGCTCTTGGCGTGGCCATGGACGCGGACAAGATCGACGCAGTGACTCGGTGTCCGACTCCCACTTCCATCTGTGACGTCCGGGCTTTCCTTGAACTGACCTCTCACCCAACTGCTGAAGGCCACCGACGACGGTCCGTTCTTGTGGCCACCGGCCGCCATGGCGGCCTTCGCCGCACTACAATCAGCCCTGATCCAAGGTCCGGTCTTAGCCATGCCGGACTTCCGGCAGCAGTTCATAGTGGAATGCGTCGCCTCCGGCTCCGGCATCGTTTTGATGCAGGCAGGTCGGCTTGTGGCTTATTTTAGCCACGCTTTCTCGGCGGTCGTGCGCAGCAGATCGGCTTACGAGAATGAGCTCATGGCTTTGGTTTTGGCAGTACAACATTGGTGGTCGTACTTGCTCGGCCGGCCCTTCATTGTTCGCACCGATCATCACAGCCTCTGGTACTTGCTTCAGCAGAAGATCGCTACGCCGACGCAGCAGCACGGGGTAGCTAAGCTTCTCGGCTATGACTTCATCATTGAGTTTCGGTCTGACAAGACCAACAGGGCGGTCGATGCCCTCTCCCGCCACCCCCACGCTCCGGAGTTAGACGCCATCTCGCGGCCTGTTTGGGAGGATGCTGCCATTCTCCAGTAGGAGGCGAATACCGACCCCCACCTGATAGCGATCCACACGGCCTTACTTGCCGACCCAGCAGCCCGGCCGCCATATGCTCTCATCGGGGGCCGACTGTTCCATCGGGCCCGCCTCGTCCTGTCCATCTCATCATCCCGCATTCCTCTCCTTCTCGCCGAGTTCCATTCTACCCCCTCAGGGGGTCATGTCGGGGCTTTTCGGACGTATCGGCGGATAGCCGCCTCTTTATATTGGCCCCACATGCTCCGTCAAGTGACGGCCTACGTGGCGGCCTGTTTGCCTTGTCAGAAGGCCAAGTACGAGACGTTGTTCCCGAGCGGACTACTGTAGCCCCTGCCGATTCCCGAGCGTGTCTGGAGGACATAGCGATGGATTTCATCACCCGTCTTCCGCGTTCGAACGGGTTTGATTGCATATTGGTGGTGGTCGACCGTTTGACGAAGTACGCCCACTTCGTTCCACTCTGGCATCCTTATACAGCAGCGACAGTGGCCGACTATTTTATTTCCGAGATAGTACGCCATCATGGTTTTCCTCGCTCCATAGTGAGTGACAGAGATCCTCTCTTCCTCAGCAGTTTTTGGACCTCGCTGTTTCGTCTTCAGGGCACTCGCCTCCGGATGAGTACCGCATATCACCCCCAGTCGGATGGGCAATCCGAAGTGCTGAACCGTTGTTTGGAGACATATTTACGGTGCTTCATCGGTGAGAGACCCGGGTCGTGGGCGAAGTGGCTATGTTGGGCGGAGTACTCGTACAACACCACCTACCATCACTCCGCCAATACCTCGCCCTTCGAGACGGTCTATGGCCGACCCCCGCCTTCTGTTCTCCGACATCTTCGGGGTGAATGCCCCGTGGCCAGTTTGGTCGATCATCTGTACGACCGGGACGTGATTCTGGATAGCTTGAAACACCATCTTCGACGCGCACAGGCGAAAATGCTCTCGTTCGCTAACCGAAAGCGACGCGATCTCTCTTTTCAGGTGCGCGAGCGTGTATTCATCAAGCTGCACCCATACCGCCAGCTGACCGTGGCCCGCCGCACCTGCCCCAAGTTGGCCCCGCACTTCTACAGGCCCTTCGAGATCCTCAACCGCATTGGAGCCGTCGCCTACCGCCTGCGCCTACCGGACCATAGCCGCATCCACCCGGTGTTCCATGTTTCCCAGCTTCGTCGCGTTATCGGCGACCACCCAGTCACCGACCACATTCCAATGGATATTGAGCACTCCGACTCCCCACCTATGTACCCGGCTTCTATCGTGGACCGGCGCCACCATACCCCGGGAGATACGCTTCCGGAAGAGATTCGCATCGCGTGGCGTGACCGACCTCTCACCACCGCTACATGGCTACTGTGGGACGACTTTCGTCGTCAATTTCCAGATTATTGCCTTGAGGACAAGGCTAATTTTCCAGACGGGGGTATTGTTACCGACGTCCAAGCGGAGGAACCGGAATGGCACGTGTATTCGACGAGGACGCGAGGCGACGCGGGAGCAAGGGGCGGACCGAACCACACCGGCCCAAGCACCGAACCGGGCGGTTCGGTGGAAGCACTCTAGGGGCCGACCGGCCCCCTTATTTTAATTGTTGTCCTATTTTATTTTAAGGGTATTGTAATATTTTAATGTCACTTATGGAGACTTTTTGATGTGTGGTGGATCCCTCCTATATAAGGGATCACCTTAGGGTTTGTATGGATCTCTTGATCATTTATCTTAAGGGTAAGGGTTGCTCCCTTCTTTCTTCTCCTTCTAACCCCCTTCCTCCTTGCACCGGCCGGCCCTAACCAAGGACCGGAGCTCTCCCCCGTTACCCTAGGTGGTAACATTCGGTCTTCAAGATGCTACAAGGGGCGTCGAGATTTGAATGAACAGAAGAGTGTGACAAGACATTAGCTTATCTGAAAAGGCAATTAACTTCAACTCTATTACTCCAAACTTCGAAGGAGGGTGAGGATTTATACATCTATCTTGGAGTTGGGGCTAGAAGTAATTTCTGTATTGATCTGAGAAGAAGCAATTCCCGATTAATTGTGTGGGCTAAGTATTCAAGGATGCATAAACCCCATATCTGATCATTGAAAAGCTAGCATTTGTCTTAATTGTCTCGGCTCAGAGACTTGAGCCATATTTTTAAGCTAACACCATTCAAGTCCTAACTAATCATCCTATAAAACCAATACTAAAAAAGCCCGAACATTCTGAGAGATCACCTAACAGCTATCAAATCTCAAGTCGTGGTAAATTTCTTGACAGATTTTACCGATAACCTGACAATCCATTAAGAATTTTGTTATGGGCCCTCTTCTGAGCCCTAGTGCGAGAAGGAGGAAGGGGAAAGTCCCGGAGAGGATCGGCGTGACCCTTGCGAGAACCTCCCCACCCTATCTCGCCGGAGGGAGAGCTACGAAGGAGGTGGTGCTGGAGGATGCTGGCGTCGGGCGGAAGCAGGAGGGGAATCGACGATGGAGCAGCGATTGCGACGTGCGGAAGGCGAAAACAGAACCCGTGGGGTGCGGTTTAGGGTTTTACGGGAAGATAGAGAGAGAGAGGAAGAGAGAGAGAGAGAGAGAGAGAGAGATTGGTAATTTGATTTCATGATAACCCCAAGCAAACAAGCTCCCACGCATATGGGGTTGGAGTTCCAACAGGACCATGGTTCGAACAACATAAAATATCGAAATGCTGAAAAAAAAATACATGCTGAAATAAGGATAAATCCTCCAAAGCGGTGTGCGACGGGTTGCAGTGCTTGTACGTAATCCCCCAGTGTGGGTCCGCGACATCCGTAACATCTCTCCGCCTGCGTCGTCATCAAGCTTGTCCCCAAGCTTGTCCTGGAGCTGTGGAGGCAGGTGGACCAAAGGCTCTGAAGGTGGAACTCCCACGAACGGCTTGAGTTTCGAGACGTGGAACACGTCGTGGATCCGGGTATCGGCCGGAAGTTGCAGACGATACGCTACCTCGCCGATGCGCTCTGAGATTAGGAACAACTCATAGAACTTGGGCCCCAACTTGTATGAACTCGGCGCTATGGTCGTCTGACGATAAGGATGGCGTTTAAGCCATACCCAATCCCCTGGTGCGAAGAACAGCTCGCGGCGTCCCCAGTTGTACGCGGTCTCCATGCGGGCCTGAGCCTAAAGAAGCCTCTCACGGGCTAAGGCGAGGATCTGATCCCGAGTGGCCAGCTCCGTATCAACAGCGGGTGAGCGGGCGGACGCGCTGGTATAAGTGAGTAAGGTAGGTAGATCACGACCATAGACTAGCCGGAATGGGTGGTCTGTAAAGCTGAATGGTAGGAAGTGTTGTAGCAGTACTCCACCCACAGAAGCCATTGTGCTCAATCCTTGGGGTGGTTCCCCGTAATACAGCGCAAGTACATCTCCAATGTCCTGTTAACCACCTCCGTCCGCCCGTCAGATTGCGGGTGGTATGCCGACGAGAGTGCTAACTTCGTGCCGCATAAGGCGAATAACTCCTGCCAGAAGAGGGATGTGAAAACCTTGTCCCTGTCGGACACGATACTCTCGGGGATGCCATGTAATCGGAACACCTGGTCGAAGAAGATGCGTGTCACCACGCCCCCGACAATAGGGCGACTCATCGCCATGAAGTGAGCGCCCTTGGACAAGCGATCGATGACCACGAAGATGATGGAACGTCCTCTCGAAGTCGGTAATTTCTCAATGAAATCCATGGAAATATCCGCCCATGTCTGTGTCGGAATTGGGAGGGCTGAAGCAGCCCGTCTGGTAAGAGGTGGCCGGCCTTGCTACGCTGGCAGGTGGGGCAAAGGGCGATGAACTCCTGTACCCGCCTTTTGAGGCACTTCCAAAAGAACTCGGCCCGAATCCGCTGAAGGGTCTTATGAACCCCTTCATGTGTGGCGCCGTGGATCCCTGTCAAAATCTCCGGAATCAAGGGGGAAGTATCTGAAAGATAGAGCCGATCCTTGTATAGGATAAGCCCGTCCCGAACTGTCCAATGCGAGGGCAAGCTACCCTCTTCAATGCGGAGAAGAAGCTCCTGAAGAGTCGGAGTGTCCTGAATCTCTGTCCGCAGGCGGTGTGAAGAGGCGAAGTCGGAAAAGAGATGGCCAATAAGGATCCTTCCTCGTAATTGCGGCGGGAGAGAGCGTCAGCTGCTCGGTTCAAGACCCCCGCCTTGTACTCCACACGAAAGTCAAAACCCAAAGTTTGCTGATCCAACGCTGCTGTGGGGCCGTGGTGAGGCGCTGCTCCAGGAGGTACTTAAGACTGAAATGATCGGTGTGAATCAGAAAGGGGCGCCCCCACAAGTACGACCTCCAATGTTGGACCGCCTTGGCCAGTCCAATCAGCTCCTGCTCGTAAGCTTGAAGCTTCTGATGATGAGGGGCGGTAAGACGACCGAAATATGCGATTGGGTGGCGCTCCTGTTGGAGCACAACACCGCACCCCTGGCTGGAGGCATCGCACTCCACCTGGAACTCCTAGTCAAAGTCTGGTAGACGTAGAACTGGAGCTGAGACGAGGGCTTGCTGGAGCGCGCGAAAAGTCGTCGTCACCGAGTCCTCCCATGCAAAGTACTATCTCCCACCCATATGGGGTTGGAGACCCAATCGGTCCGACTGGACCATGGTTCAAACAACATAAAATATCGAAATGCTGAAATAAAGATAAATCCTTCTAAGCGGTGTGCGCCGGGTTGCGGCGCTTGTACGTAATCCCCCAGCATGGGTCCGCGATATCCGTAACAGATTTTTGGTAGGGCTGAAATTAAAAAACTGCAGAAAACCACAAAACTGAACCGCACCAAACTGATTTTGAACCGCACCAAATGGTTTGGGTGCGGTGCAGTTTTGCTGATTGAAAAAGGCGCTCGTCGCACTGTGGTTCGGGTTTCCTCTTACGAAAAAACGGAGACACGGTACTGCACCTCACATCAATTAATCAATACATCAAAAAAAAGTAAATATTCAATTAACCTTTAGTCACATTGCTCAATCTGAAGTTCCGAACCAATTCTCGCGGCTCTCGGCTAGCACTACACTGTTAATTCTCGGGGTTTTGCAGTTCTGCAGTTTTATTGTTTTAGCATTTAGAATTTTAGATGCCAGATTTTAGCATTATGAATTATGAATTTATGATTTACTTATTTGCCATTATTCATTACCATTCTATTCTTTTATGTTGCCCTAGCCGACTAGAAGTATCAGCATTTCCAAATTTCATCTTTACCTCTGTCCAAATAGAAAAAAAAGTTCTCAGCATTTCCTTCTAGCCGAATAGGATTAGAAATTTCTCTACACTTAGGGGCGGTTTGGCGGGGCAGATTTGCCGCAGAGCAAATCCGTGTGAAGGTCACCGCGACTGCAGCCCCTGGCTGAGGTTAGGATCCACCGAAAACGCTTGCGCACGGACCCAGGCCGCGGCCCCGCCAAACGGCGGTGGTCATGACCGCGTGGATCATAGATCCGCGCCGCCAAACGTTCCCTTAGTTTACATTCAATCAATATCTTTACATGAATTACTTGTCATTTTTATAATTTGAACATTTTAAATGAATGTGACCGAACATCCTAAATTGTATAAGAACCCAAACCGCACCCAAAAACCGGCTCCAAACCGCACCAATGCCAAACATCACCGCACGGTTTCGATACAAGGTTGTTTTGTTCGGTCCAAAAACGAGGCCTCTCCGTGCAGTTGTCGTTTGGGCCCAAGCCGGACCGCTTACGGGCCTAATGAGCAGTACCTTATGCTTGGGCAATGTTCGAAGATGGAGCCTCTGGAAGAGAATCGACAGAGTTGGAGTGATTCTCCTAAACACCAATGGGTTGAGGATCGAATACGCTGTAAAATTATATTTGAAAGTTACCAACAATCAAACAGAATCTGAAGCTCTGATAGTTGGCTTGAGATTGACTCAAGAATTGGGAGTGGAAGACATCCAACTGAAAATGTATTCCCTCGTGATGGTTTCACAAGTGAAGGGAGAATATGAGATGAGGGATTCGATACCTAAGCAATATTTAACGAAAGCTTATGATGAAATGTGAGTTTTAGGACTTCTGATATCCAGCATATACAGTGAAATGAGAATACTGAGGCAAATGAGATAGGCAAATTCAGACTTCCTTCAGGAGGTAGAGACGAAACTCTTCCGACCATCAACAACAACAACAACAACAACAACAACAGAACCCATATAGTCCCCAATCATTGGGGGTATGGGCGGGGGAAGATTGGAAACAGACCTAACCTTTGGCACTATGCACAAAGTGGCTTCTCTCAGAGGAGAAAGACCTAACCTTTGACAATAAATGCACAAAGTGGCTGCTCACAGAGTACCACTGAAATAGTGGCCCCCTATACCATCGCGTTTGCTGCGGAATCATGCCCTCAAATCAAAGCCAAAGACATCAGAGAGGGCAGACCCAAGAATCCATTTTGATTTATGTGCACATAACCATGCTTCCTTCATTCAGCATCCAGAGCATTGGTGAAGCAACGGCTCTCGTTGATAGATCCCTTTAAAAACTTTCAGACAACATGGGAGAATGCGTTGAGCATCAACGACAAGAAGTTTTGATTCAAGGTGGCCTATTATTTTCTCCATGCGGACAATCAATACTGACGTACTTTGTCAGCACCTCTAGAGAGATGTGTAACTGAAGTAAAAGTTCATTAAGTGCTCTGAGAAGTTCATTCGGGAGAGTAAGAATATCATTCAAGAGTAAGGATCTTGGAAAAAGAATATTGACGCAAGGTTACTTTTGGCTAAAATTCGAAAAGATGTAGAGGAATATGTTAGAAGATGTCCGCAATACCAAGAAATTACCCCATTACAATTGAAACCCACTCTAAGCAACTCTGATCGATCACTATATTGTGGTCATTCGCCACTCAGGGAATGGATTTGCTAGGTCCATTTTACGTAGAAAGCGATCAACAAAGATTTATCTGTTGATGATCGATTACTTCGGCAAGTGGATCAAGGCAAAAGCTCTAGCGAAAACAACTCATATTGTAAAAAAAAAATATGGGGAGAGAACGTTTGTCGGTATGAGATTCCTCTTATTATTATCATCGATAATGGTCCTCAATTTGCTAATAGAGAGTCAGGAGACTTTTGCAACCAAATCGGAATGGAACTTTGGTTCTCTTTCATTCACAACAACGAACAAGTTGAAGCGGCAAATAAACTTATCCTAAATCTGCAAAAAGAAGGCAGTAGAGAAGGTCCTAGGTAATTGGGTCGAGCAACTAACATTTGTTCTTTGGACTCTCTAAACAACTCCAACGTCAACTATTGGACAAACACATTTTAAGTTATCTCATGGATCCGACGCTATAATTCCTGTCAAGTTTGAAGTTAGAAGCCCAAAAGTACTAGCGGCTGGAGATGGAGCCGGGGAATGTAGAATAAAGAATGAGGAAGATCAACGTGCCAACCTGAATTTAATTGAAGAATTGATAGATCTTGCAATTACTCGGCAGTATTTTGACGTTCACCACGCAGCAAAGGCACAAAAGGTATTCACGGCCCTCATCGACATGGAAAGTATCGTTGGCTCCACCATTCCTCTCCGAGTCTCACCTGGGTAACTCTCACGTGACAGAAAGCAAGAGAAGAAGGCAAACATCATTCATACACTCGACAAACCCTAAGTTGAATATGCATATTTTATTTCTAGTTTGTTATTTTACCGTTGCTCAATACACGTGATATGTCACGTGTTTTGTATCCTATATATGTATGCTTGCCCTTGAGTGAGGGCACGAGAATAAAACTTTTGCTTGCTCAACTTGGTATCAAAGCTTCGGCGTCCCGTTCCGCTTCCGTCGCTCGATCCAGATCCCGCATCTTCTACGTCTCGCCGCTTCCGTCGCTAGATCCCGCATCGTCGTCGCTAGTTACCGCCTCGTCTGCATCCCTCCCTCGCCTAGGGCATCCTCCAGCGGCGTCGCTTCCTCCGTAGCGGCTCCCAGCGCCTCGCCGCCAGTTCCGCAGCACCCAGGGCCTCGCCGCCAGTTCCGCAGCACCCAGGGCCTCGCCGTCAGTTCGCAGCAACCAACGCCTCTTTCCGCCCGTTCTACGGGCGGTCCTTTGTCTCCGTCCGTTTTGTCCTCCATGGGGGCTGTCGGAGACATCATGGTCACATCCTCTGGTGTCCTCTCCAGCGACGCGATCTAAAGGACACTCGTAGGATGTGGTTTCTTCCATCTTGAGTACTTCTTGCTAGTTGCTTTCAGATGGTCATCGATGGGTGATTCCTCCGATATCTCATCTTCTCCCCGCACAGTTCCTGTGGTGATCCTCCTTGGAGCCACGACCAATCTGGCTCCTTAAAGATCACTATTGTTGCCTTGGATGGAACAAATTATCTTGGTCCCGGGAGGCACAACATGCTATTTGAAGTCACCAGCTATATGGACATATTGATGGAACCATTGTTGAGCCACCGCGTACCGATCCCTCATGGAAAAATGGGAGGCGGACAATTCCTTGGTTGTCTCGTGGTTAATTCACTCTATGTCCCCTCAGGTGTATCGCAGCTACATGCTTCTGGATTCTGCTCGCGAAATTTGGACAAGGGCCCGTGACACCTACTCTCAGGCAGGGAGTTCGACGCAGATGTATGAGCTCACTCACCGTGTTTTGGAGCTGAAGCAGGGAACCATACCTTTCTCTGCTTATTACTCTGAGTTCGAACGTCTTTATCAGGAACTGGATTACTTCAACACCTTTACTACAACATGCACTGCCGACGCGCATGCTCTTCAAAAGGATAAAAACGGATTTCGTATTCACGTCTTTCTTATAGGGCTCAATATGGAGTTTGATGTTGTTCGCCTGCATGCCCTCCACCGCGAGCCTCTTCCCTCTCTTAGGGAAGCCTTCAGTATGCTCCTCCGTGATGAGAATTGTTGCCGTTCTCTTAGTTCCTCTACAGACCACTCTGCTCTTGCTGGGATTGGTCGTGACCCTCCTCCTTTCTCCTCTCCTATATGCGGCCACTGTGGGAAGAAAGGACATACTAAGGACGTATGTTTTCGTCTACACCCTCATCTTGCTCCCCCTGGTCAAGGATCTGGTGCTCGGGGGAGAGGTGGTCATCGTGATGGTGGTCATCAGGTTGGTTCCCGCACACAGTATTCTGCTCATTCGACTGAAGTTTATGAGGGCAACCCCCCTCTGGGGGCCTTTCTCCTATGGAGTTAGAGGCCTTCCGCCGCCTGTTACGTTCACAGTCCGACTCTACATCAGTTGATTCCAATGCCGTGTTTGCTACTTCAGGTATCTCCAGTGCTCATGCGGTGTCTTCATCCCATTCTGAGTGGATCATTGACTCGGGTGCGACTGATCAAATGACCGGCTCTGCCTCAGGTTTTACCTCTTATACTCCCCTATCTGGTCGTGATAAGGTTATTGTTGTCAATGGTTCCCTTTCTTCTATTGCTGGCAAAGGAACCATTGCTTGTTCTCATGACCTGCCTCTTTCTCGGTCTTGCATGTCCCTTCGTTTCCTCGCAATCACCTCTCCATTAGTCACTTAGCTGCTTCTTTAAACTGCTCTGTAACATTTTTTCCAGGTGTTTGTGTGTTTCAGGATCTGGATACGAAGCAGATGCTTGGCAGTGGTAGGAACGTTGGCGGACTGTACTTGTTGAACCAGACGTTATCTCCCCGTGCTCTCTCCACCACCCGTGCTCCGACTTTGCATGACATCCGGCACTGGCATCTTCGTCTTGTCCACCCTTCTGCTTTATATCTTACCAAACTATTTCCTGCTTTCAGTGGTTTAATTAAATCGTTTACATGTGACACCTGTGAACTATCAAAACATGCTCGTCATAGTCTCAGCCATCTTTCTTTTCCTAGTTCCTGTTAGTTTGATGCAATTCATTCTGATGTTTCTCACCTTTATTGATTGTTATTCCCGTACTACTTGGCTGTATTTGTTAAAACAGAAGAGTGACGTGTTTACTTGCTTTCGTTCCTTTCATCAAATGGTTATCACACAGTTTAATGGCACAATTCGTGTGCTTCGTAGTGATAATGGTGGCGAGTATGATGACCGGAGAGCGTTTGGTGCCTATCTTGCCGAACATGGCATTCTTCACCAAACCACCTCTACACGTCTACTCAAAATGGCGTGTCCGAACAGAAAAATAGGCACTTACTGAAGGTTGCTCGGTGTTTGTTAATTGTCATGCACCTTCCCAAGTCCTATTAGGGTGATGCGGTTTTGACTGCAACTCATCTCATTAATAGTCCACCGTCGCGCTCCCTTCAATACGATACGCCCCTTTCCCGTTTATCCCAGAAACACGTTGTCTACACCTCTCACATCTCTCCTCACATCTTTGGTTCTATTTGCTTTGTTCATGTTCATACCCCGCATCGCGATAAATTGGACGCTCGTTCTCTTAAATGTGTTTTTGTTGGCTACTCTCATACCACCAAAGGTTATAGGTGTTATCACCCTCATATACGTAGCTTCTACTGCACTGTTGATGTTACTTTTAGTGAGGGGGAGTTGTATTTTGGTCCTCGTCGAGGGGAGACGAGTAGTAATAGTGATGGGACCCTCGACTCTCCTCTTCTAATAGTTGCTTCTCCTCATATTCCTCCTACACATGCTCCTATTTCTCCCAGTACTGCTTCGAATTCTCCCACTCCTATTCCTCCTATATAATATACATACTCTCGCAGACCTCGTACCGCTGAGCAAGTACCGTCCGTGGATGTCCCACTAGTGTCGGTGCCCGCTTCTGCTCCAGATTCGGATGATGACCTCAATGTTTCCCTCGCTCTTCTTAAAGGTAATACTGGTGGCACCAAACACCCCATTGCTAATTACATTTCTTATCATCACCTCTCTCATGCTTACAAAGCTTTTATCTCATCTCTTTCCTCTATTGTGATTCCTAAGACCTAGCAGGAGGCTGTTCAGATACATGAGTGGAAACTAGCTATGGAAGAAGAGATGTGTGCTATGAAAAAAAATGGAACATGACAACTTGCGAGTCTTCCCCCTGGGAAGCGTACAGTTGGATCACGCTGGATTTTCTCTGTTAAGCAGAATCAAGATGGTGTGGTGGAGCGGTAAAAAACGAGCTTGGTCGCTCAAGGGTATACCAAACCCAAGGAATCGACTACTAAGAAACATTTTCCCTTGTGGCAAAAATGAATTCTATTCCTGTGATCCTCTCTTGATCTGCATGTCTTGGGTGGGAGTTACAACAGCTTGATGTCAAAATGCCTTCTTGCATGGTGATCTGGAAGAAGTCTACATGACTATCCCACCTGGCTTTACCAAAGGAGGGTCCAATGGAAAGGTCTGTCGTCTGCAGAAATCCCTATATGACCTGAAACAGTCCCCTAGAGCCTGGTTTGGGCGGTTTAACAAAACCATGCTACAACTAGGCTATACTCAAGGACAGGCTGATCATACTCTCTTTGTCAAGAGGAGAGGAACTCAAATATCGATACTCATTGTATACGTGGATGACATCATCATTACGGAAGATGAACTGAAGGAAATCAAGCACTTGAAAGGACAATTGGGCAAAGAATTTGAAGTCAAAGATCTGTGAAAGTTGAAATACTTTTTGGGGATTGAAGTAGTAAGGTCTCAGCGGGGGATCTTCATCTCTCAGAGAAAGTATACCCTTGATCTTCTGGAGGAAACTGGTATGCTTGGGTGTGCTCTTGTGGATACACATATTGAGGCTAATCACAAGATTGATGCTGATACTAGAGGGGAGAAAGTTGACATCTCAAGGTGCCAACGATTGGTTGGGAGACTCATACTTATCTCATACTCTCCCTGATCTTACGTATGTCGTGGGTGTCCTAAGTAGATTCATGCACTCTCCCAGAATTCGCCATCAGCGTGCTGCATATCGGGTATTGAGATACCTCAAGAAGTCTCCAGGACATGGGATTCTGTTCTCTGCAAACCAATCTTTAAAAATTGAAGTGTTTACAGATGCTGGTTGGGCTGGTAGCCAAGACGATAGAAAATCTACTACCGGGTATTGCTCATTTGTTGGTGGAAATCTAGTATCTTGGAAGAGAAAGAAATAGAATGTTGTTGCTCGCACAAGTGCCGAAGCGGGGTATAGGGCTATGGCACTAGGAGTATGTGAGGGGTTGTGGTTGAAGACAATTCTCCAGGATATGGGACTCCAGGTGAACAAACTTGTTACTATCTATTGCGACAACAAAGCTGCTATCAATATTGCTCACAATTCGGTTCAATATGATAGGACGAAGCATGTTGAAGTTGACAGACATTTCAACAAAGATCACCTAGACAAGGGAAATATCTGTACACCTTTCGTGAATTCTCATGATACAGTCAAGTTGGGAATGATTGATATATATACTCCCAACTTGAGGGGGAGAGTTGAATATGCGTATTTTCTTTCTAGTTGTTATTTTACCGCTGCACATTACATGTGATATGTCACGTGTTTTGTATCCTATATATGTATGCTTGCCCTTGAGTTAGGGCACGAGAATAAAACTTTTGCTTGTTGGACTCCCTAAAGGTCTCAGACCACAACATATCTCTCTCCTCCTAGGGGTGAACCCCATATCAGTCACCCCTAACAATGCGAACATACTAAGAAAGAAGAGATCAGGCAACTTGATTCAGAGATGCTCGTCGGTTGCATTATCAGCAAAAACACAGCTTTAAATAACACAAGCTCAACCGGGTAATGGTTCTAGACAAACATTTAATTCTCGTGATTCGAGAGCTAATTGATGAACTTCGAGAACCCACTCACTTTTCGAAGCTTGACCTTCATTAATGTACCACCAGATAGATGTGTGCACGGTAGACATTCACAAGACATTTTGCCCACTGCGAGTTTTTGACTATCATTTGGTTTCCCAACGCCCTGACAATATTTTAGTCCATCATGAACAACATATTTCACCCGTTGTTACATGAGTATGTGTTTGTTTTTTTATAACATTTTGATATGTTACATGACTATGCTTATTTTTATAACATTTTGATATACAACCCTGCTTGGTAGAGAATCTAGCGACAACCTCCAGACACTCCAACATCACCACCTTTGCGCCCCAGGAAATACATCTTCGGCCTGAAGGAGATAAACTATTTGAGGATCACCATGTCTACACATAGAGTATCTATGGACCCGGCAAAGTGCTATAAAATACTAAATATTTGTTTCAGCGCAATAAAATACTAAATATTAAAATACTAAATATTCACTGTCTTAAAATTAACATTAAAGTACCAATTCTTTAATATTATTAACACTCTTTTTTAGTTCTGGACTCGACATATAAAATGACTAGGGGACAGTTAAATTTGGCTTATTTAAATAAGAGGTAAAGTAAATCTCTACAAAATAAATATAATCTATTTGATCATATTTTTTGTGAAGAAAATGGACTATGGAATAAATTTTTTCTCTCATTAAATTTAAACCAAACACAAAACTTACTTTAGATGTAAACAATTTACTTTACAACAAACTTTCATCCAAACAAACCAGTAAATTAAGAAAAAAAACTCACCGAGCATGTTGTCCGAGTTGTAGGTTTTTCAATCTCCTGATGAATGAAATCATCGTGAAGTTCGAATAACTGCAAACAAGAAGAGACTTTTGAAGGCCATACTTTAAATTTGCATATATCCTTCCATTTATGCTTCAACCTAGCACTCGGAAATCATTTTATAATTAGTAAGAGCTACTGAAAGTTGCAAAATTGACAGCTGAAGCTTATTGATTCATATTTATAATAGTATAAAGAGCAAAAACAAAATTTAACAATAAAAATACCAACATCAAATTCAAGTTCCTACAATTTCAACAGGTAGTGTACAATATTAAAATGCTCTTCTTCTCCTATCTAAATTGAGAAGCAAACTGATCCGAGACTTGTAAATTTATGAACATCTGAAACGCAAAAGTTTTCCATTTCGACAATCAATTTGAAATTTGAATTTTGCAAATTCAAATTTTCAATTATAGATTCTGGTTTTGATGCCTTTGCCGATATCTCATCTCAAAGCTTCTAACGCAAGATGAATCTATAGAATATAGACATGATGCACTAACTCTATAAGAAAGCCAACTTGTGACGGATGCAAATGGAACCACAGACAACAATAAAATAAAGATGTGGAAGAATGCATACACGCAATCCGATGAACATGATGTTACAACATAAACTTAACTCTAATGCAATGCAAACAAATGTTTCAATCATGCAAGTATTCCCAACGCATAATTAATCAAACATCTAAGTTTAAAACTCATATATTTAATCATAATTAATCTCAAACGTTCAATTTAAGTGAGCATGAAACAATCGCAAATAAATTGATAGTTCACATAAATTAAAGATGCGAGCAAATTAGAAGTGCACATTTACTAAAAGTAAAATAGTCAAATTAACTTGAAGCAGAATATTTCTAGTAATAAAGGTGCACTAGTAAAATGTGAGAAAACGAAAACTAAATGTAAAGACGTATCAAGAAATCGGCACTAGTGTGGAAGATGTGGTAAGCAGGCTTGGGACAGTCGTAAGAGCAGTGCGTTAGTTCCAACTTCCAACGTGCGGTTAGCGGGGAATGCGGAGAAATTTTAAGCTTGCATACTTAGGCGGAGATGCGGGGACGCGTGTAACACCTAAAACCTTATTTCAAATATTAAAATAGAAATTTATAAATTAATAAATTCCTGATGAAGATAAAAGGTCAGTGATGAATGTGATCGCAAAATTTTTAACGAGATTTTTACGATGAATTTTCTTTATTCATTTTTTATATCATCTATATATATAGCATTGTTCTGGATATGAGCTGGGGAAATGTTGGTAAGGGCTGGTTCAGGTGGCTGTTGGCTAGGCTTAATATTGATATTAATATAAAGTCAATGTAAGGTTTATATGATGGCTGTTTTGGATTAGCCCGGGTGGAGTAATTCAGGCATGCTGGTTTCTATTATGATAAGTGGAATAGACTGATGTCTTAAGTGGGCTTTGTGTGGGCCATGGATGCTTAATGAACGGCTGGATTAGAGGGGTATGAAGGGTATTTGGTAATTCTGAACTTATTCTTTTACGCTCTCGCTGCGCTGTTTCGAGAGATATCCATGTAGATCTCTTAATCCTGATCAGAGTGTCTTCTCCACTCGCCTAGTCTTTCTGAGCTGGAGCTTCGACGTGAACGCTAAGGCTTGCTTCTCGCTCTTCTCTCCCTCCATCGATCATTGCTAGTGAAGCAAGGAACCTTCTTCTTCCTCGTTGACGATCTCTGCCCCAGTTCCGACGCCGATTGGAGGTTGCGGCTTTAGTTCAGTGTGGGATTGAGAATTTTCTTTTGGTTTTCTGACCTCCACTATAAACTTTCTTCTTCTTGTTTCTTCTTATGGTGGCTTGGTTCTTCTTTCTTCTTATAATAGGATGGTACGGATTGTTCATTGTTATGTGGAATGTCAGGGACAAGCTTGTAGATGTCGGCCGACATGTCATTTTTGAGGGGGAATCGCCACGTTACCGCCACATATCACGAAACTGGCGTTTTCCAGTATTGCGGTCGACATGTCGGACATGTCGGCCCATTATGGCGGGTTATGGCGGGTTATGTCGGCCATTAGAATTCAATATATATTTTTTTATTATTTAAAATATTTTCTTAATATTTATTTAATTTTATACTTATATATATTACGTTATTTAACTTATATCCTATACGGCTATACCCGACGACTCCTCATCTCCCTCGCGTCTTTCTTCACGACACTCCGGGCTCTCGTCTTCTTCGCTTGCCCTATTCTCCGTCTCTGGCTCTCGTCTTCTTCGCAGCTCTCGTCTTCTTCTCGGCAGTCTGGTTCGTCTTCTTCTCGGCAGTCTGGTTCGTCTTCTTCTCAGCAGTCTGGTTCGTCTTCTTCTCGGCAGTCTGGTCCGTCTTCTTCTCGGCAGTCTGGTTCGTCTTCTTCTCGGCAGTCTGGTGTGTCTTCTTCTCGGCAGTCTGGTTCGTCTTCTTCTCGGCAGTCTGGTTCGTCTTCTTCTCGGCAGTCTGGTTCGTCTTCTTCTCGGCACTGGTTCGGGACACATTTCTCCTCTCCTCTCATCTCTGTGGCTTATCTTCTCAGCACTTTGAGTTTAACCTTTATTTCTGTGGCTTGTGGCTTATCTTCATCTCTGTGGCTTTTCTTCTCGGCACTGTTGAGATTGTGCAATGTGGGGAAATGGAGAGAAATAGAGAGAAACAGAGGAAGAGGGATGAGAGCAGTCGGCAGCCTTAACCCTAATCCTCCATTTCTCTCCATTTCCCTAACCATAATCCTCTATTTCTCTCTTCCCTCTTCCTATATTTCTCTCTATTTCTCAATACTATGGTTGGCATTGTGTGGGGGCAGCAGTTGTGCATTGTATGGGGCTGTGGTTGTGCATTGTGGGCAGTCGGCTGTGGTTGTGAGCAGTCGGTTGTGATTGTGCAATGTGGGGAAATGGAGAGAAATAGAGGGAGAGGGATGAGAACAGTCGGCTGCCCTAACCCTAATCCTCTATTTCTCTCCATTTCTCTCTTCCCTCTTCCTATATTTCTCTCTATTTCTCAATACTATTGGCGGGGGGGGGGGGGGGGGGGGGGGGCAGTTGTGCCTTGTGAGGGGTTGTGGTTGTGCATTGTGGGTAGTCGACTGTGATTGTGCAATATGGGGAAATGAAGAGAATTAGAGAGAAACAGAGGAAGAGGGATGAGAGGAGTCGGTTGCCCTAACCCTAATCCTCTATTTCTCTCCATTTCTCTCCATTTCCCTAACCATAATCGTCTATTTCTCTCCATTTCTCTATTTGCAACATACGATGTGAAAAAGTTTTCAGCTATACACTTAGGTTTCAACATTATTTTTGCAACAAATGATGGAGGATTTTTATACTCTTGCCCTATTTAAACTACTTGTTGTTATTGTAGTTTATATTGAACATATCTTATTGAATAATGGATCATTGGTGCTCCGTGATGTCGTAGCAAATTGAGAATTGATGTTATCGTAGGCAAGGGGTTATTTTGGATTGGAATAATTAATTTTGTTATTTTTACGTGATGCAAATATGCAATATATAATATTTCTGATGTTGCAAAATTAATGTTGACCCTTAGTTTATTAGACTGATCAATGATGAGAATGATGACATCATTATTGTGGGAATATCACTGATGTTTTTTTTATTTGTTCACTATGTAGAATAATGCATTCATCGGAAGGTTCTAGCAAGATTCCTAGCGCTTCTTCCGTAGTAGGTCGAGATCCATGTTGGGCATTTGGTGAGAAGGTGACTCCAAATGACACCAATCGGATACGATGCATATATTGCAAGCAAATTGTGAATGGTGGAATTACACGCTTGAAGCATCACTAGGCAGGGGTAAGGTGCAATGTTAAGGCATGCTCGAAGGTACCATCTGATGTTAAAGAGAAGGTTAAGGGATATTTACATTCTGCACAAGCAGCCAAAAAGTCTAAGACTGAAAGGATGCAAACAGCTTTGGAAGATGTAGTTGTCGGAGGGGATAGCGACAAAGAGGAAGCCTCGCAAAGGAGTCTGTATGTCAGGGTAGGTACTAAAGGACCGATGGATCAATTTGTCCAACTCCAACCAGCCGAGGGTAGCAAAGTGGTACAAACCACAATTGATAGTAAGTATTAAAAAATGCTAGAGATGACGCTTGCTTGTATATTGCTAGGTGGGCATACGAGACAGGCATTCCTTTCAATGCCTTGTATGCTACATCCTTCCAACAGGCGTTGCATGCAGTTGGGCAATGTGGACCAGGGATGAAGGGACCAACCCCATATGAGATGAGGGAGAAATTCTTGAAGATGGAGGTTCAACGGACGAATGAGATGCTAAGTACATTCACTCAAACATGTAGGGTGCATGGTTGCAGTATTCTTACAGATGCGTGGACGGATAGAAAGGAGAGAAGCATCATGAACACAGTGGTGCACACTATTGCTGGGGTGGCATTTTGGCTATCCAAGAATGTGTCCTCATCCACACATGATGGAAAATTTATTTTATTTTGTGGATGAGGCGATTGCCAGCCCAGATGGCCCAAGAGAGGATAATATAATACAAGTGGTGACAGAAAATGCATCTAATAACATGGCGGCATCAAGGTTGATGGCTTTGAAGAGGCCACGAATCATTTGGACTCCATGCGTGCACACACAACCAATTTACTTCTCCAGGACATTTCTAGATTAAAACAAATCAAAAATGCAGTTGCAATGGGACGTCAATTGACAGTGTTTATATATGGTCATACTATCTCCCTTGATATGTTTAGGGAGACGACGAAAGACTTGGAGCCCCATGATCTTGTGTGCCCCAGAGTGACCAGATTTGCTACAGCATTTCTTTCATTACAGAGCATCCATGAGAAAAAGAGCAGTTGTGGGAGATGTTTACATCAACAAGGTGGGATGCTACCAAATTATCCGGTAGTGAGGTGGGCAAACAGGTATCTTAGTAGCGGACAGGGAGACCGCAGCGGGAGTGCTCAACGAGCAGAATAGAGCTCGGCTGGAGAGATCGCAGCGGCGATCTGGGAGAGATCGCAGCGGCGATCTGGGAGAGATCGCAGCGGCGATCTGGGAGAGATCGCAGCGGCGATCTGGGAGAGATCGCAGCGGCGATCTGGGAGAGATCGCAGCGGCGATCTGGGAGAGATCGCAGCGGCGATCTGGGAGAGATCGCAGCGGCGATCTGGGAGAGATCGCAGCGGCGATCTGGGAGAGATCGCAGCGGCGATCTGGGAGAGATCGCAGCGGCGATCTGGGAGAGATCGCAGCGGCGATCTGGGAGAGATCGCAGCGGCGATCTGGGAGAGATCGCAGCGGCGATCTGGGAGAGATCGCAGCGGCGATCTGGGAGAGATCGCAGCGGCGATCTGGGAGAGATCGCAGTGGTCGAAAGGAGCTCGATAGGAGAGATCGCATCGGTCGGAGGGAGCTCGGCAGGAGAGATCGCAGCGGTCGGAGGGAGCTCGGCAGAATAGATTTCAGTGATCTGAGAGAGAGAGCTCGGCAGGAGAGATCGCAACGGTCTGAGGGAGCTTCGACACTCAGCAATCGAGCAAGGCGAGCAGAGCGGGATGACGAGCGACACGAATAGGAGAGAAGGAGACCGCGGAAGCACGGAGCCGGGTCGCAGAGCACTGGCAGACAGAGGATGGCGGTGGGCCCCAGAGGACAGCTTGAGAATCCTATAAAAAGGGAGGAATAGTTGGCAATGGAGGAGAGCCGGCGGGAGCCAGGCAGAGTTGCGATCTGATGAGGCTCTGATGCGGTCTGTGGCAGAGAAAACGCTAGGCAGAGTACATGAAGAAGGGAGCGTTAAGAGGTGGAGAGAAAAAAAATACTTTAGGATCTATTTCAGCTCTGATGCCATGTAGGAAAACACAGAATTGAGGGAAATAAATGTAAAAATATTGTATTGATTTCTCACACCCATACATACAAGCATTTGTACACTTATATAGAAAAAAGGAGAGAAGAGAAAATCTCATTCTAAGATGTGAGACTAAACTAGTACAATGAGAGCGGGCTCTAGCTGGGCCTTTGTTATTGGGCCTTTTTACATAGTTTATTCAACACAAGTAAACATACGTTGGAGTAGAACATTTCATATTTTCATATAAACAAATGACTGGACCCAAGATATTGTAGATTTCATAAATACAATACATATTTAAGCCATTTCGATGGCTTAAAGTGAAAAAAATAGTGCAAAAAGTGCAGCTACTAAGCCATGCCTGAAGAGGACTAAAAATATATATTTATTAAGAATTTGCATTCACATCATAAGATATCTAAAATTAGGTATTAAGCCATGCCTGAAGAGAACTAAAGAAATATACTCACTCGGAATTTGCATTCACGTCGTTAAAATTTCTAAAATTACGTGGCTTCACAAAATCAACCTTCTGGTATCTGTTAGAAAACAATGGGGAAATGTTATCAATATCCAGTCTAACAGGAAAATATATCTAAATAAAATAATAAATAAATATATAGAAAATAAGATTTTCTGGAAAGAAATGAAAGAAATAAAAGTCAGCGTACTTCCAGGTTTCCAACAGAAAAGAAACGCATAGCACTCACTATTCAAGTAATAGCAAAGATCTGATCCCCATAGGATGGATCATAATGCTTAAAGAGAATGTAAGAATGCACAAAGATATAGCTGTTGATATTCAGGGAAATAAAAATGACAATGATTCAAATAGAGGAAGAAGATGAACTGATAAGAGATTTCATTCCTTTTTTATTCTTCAGTACATTACTCACGGTTTTATATTAGAACGAAGATACATTTGGACACTAACGGTCTCTCTTAGCATTAATTAAAAACTTCTTAAACTCTGTACTAGTAAGTCTTAAATTCATTGTTTGTAGTCATGATGATTTCTACATTACTTTAAAACACTCCCTTAGTCTAGAAAATTACACACCCAAGTAATTTTCTGAATTTGAACTTCTCTTTTTGATTTGGCTTCACAAACACATCAGTAACCTGATCATTAGTTCCACAAATTATTCACTTCTCTTTTTCAACTAGCTCTTGAATAAAGTGATGTTTAAGATTTACATGCTTTGTCCGGTAGTGATAAATGGGAGTCCTTGTAATATTTAGCGGATACATAATTACAATGAATGATAGTAGAATCTCTTTTTGCAAATCATTTAATATCCTTCTGAGCCATAAAATTTCACAAGCAGCATTACCTATTGCCACAATTTTTTAAGAGGATAATAATACCACATTCTCTACAGTTCTCGTCGCCCCACCATGTAGCTGCACTTTTTGTATGAATGGTGGGTTATTAAAGGCTCAAGCGCAAGGGGTCTTGGAGCGTAGGCGCAAGCATGCGCCTGACGAGTGCAAAGCGCAAGCACAACCATTTTAAATAATCAACATCAGTTCATCTTCTTGATCAGATTTATCATCCATTCTCTTGAAATAAAATAGAAAGAAATATTTGGTGCTATTTAATCATCCACAAAAAGGCTATATATAGGACATACAGGGACTCTTAAACTTGAAACTACAATGTGAGACTAAACTCAAACACTCCTAAAGGACTCTACTAATGCGATAATACATTGACCTTCGACACATTCTATTCATTAATCATTCATTACTATCAGTTATATCTCATAAAATAGAATCAATGTAGTCACTTGCATTATATCTAAGTCTCAACGCTCGATTATGTTTTCACAAACACTAAATCTGTAAATATTATTTTCTTACATCATTCCTTTATTTATTTATTTTTTAAAAAATTTACAACATAAATCTCACCCAAGTGAGCCTTTTATGCTCCAAAGGCGTAAAAAAGGCGCAAAAAAGGCGCAAGAAGACGCATCGCGCCTTTAACAACATAGATATTAAGCGGATGTTTTCTTCTTCTTTGTACAGGATATAGAAGCTCTTGGTTCAATTTTATATTAAGATGCCTTCTGCAGCTGCGAAGTGATTTTGCATAGTTTACTAATGAATCTTGAGGCGATGCTTATTGTGTTTTAGATAGCAGGTGTTGTGACGCAGGACGAATCTATAGGCGGCGAGAGAATCGGCGACCTAACCCTACATGTTATGCAAATCCGACGGTTAAGCCACAATTAGATAATAATTAAAAACAACATCCCACGCAGATAATTCAAGACAAGACAGAATATTTTATTAGGGCGAAAATAAGCTTAGGCTTTCTTCTGCGTTGAGGGCCAAAGCAAGAGTGCGCGGCGAATAGACCCTGCCATTCACAATAGTAATCTAAAGCCAACAATTACAACACGAGAGATCCAAATAAACATACGATCCAACTGATAATAATAATGCAGAAAATAATAAGTCCAATACAACGAAATCTCACCAAATAGTGGGCTGACCAAGGCACTGAAGAATTTGGGTCCGGAGATGTAGATCGGCGATCGAAGGTGGAACCGGAGGCGTGACGGAATGACGGTGGCTGTCCTAGTTGGAAGGTGGGGAGATCGGGCCGGAAACGGGTAGATCCGGCCACTAGGAAATAGATCCGGGTAGGGGGTGGATAGATCCGACGATTTGGGAGCAGATCCGGGCTGGATTTGTCCAGATCTGGACTGATTTGGACAGGGAGGGGGTGGAGGTGGTTCCACGTCGAGGAGAGGGGTGGTGGTTGCTGGGAACAAAGCGAGGAAGGGCTAACGGCGGGTTTTGTGGGCTGGGTGGAGAGCGGCGGCTGTAGGGAAGGAGGGGGAAGGGGCTTGGAGGGCAAGGGGGCGGGTGGCTGAAGGCTGGCGACAGGGAGGCAGGGGTGGCTGTGGGATGGCGGCAGCAAGGGAAGGGGCGGGCTGCTGCTGGAGGGATTGGGGAGGCCGGCGGTGGAACGGGGAGGGGAAAAACTTTATGGATGAATAGTGAATTTCATTTTTTGAACAGTGAAATTGAATATGAAAAAACAGGGAATTCTGGACAGCCAAACGGTGGCTGTTTGGGGGGTTGTTGGGGGTTGCGGGAGGGAGCTTGGGAGGGGGAAAAGAAGGCTAGGGTTAGGGGGTACCTTGGGGAGGAAGATACAAGCCTAGGAGTCGTCACCTAGGGTTCCACAGAGTCGGCACCGTGGGATGATCGCGGGAATCCGGGAATAGCTGTTTCTCCAAATTCTGCAATGCCTAGACCAGCCCCATATCACATCTATTTATAAAAAAACAAGGATTAGGGCATCCCCCATCAACGACTATGATTGGCCGGAGGTGGGGCTACCCAAATACATCAAAATAAATGCAAACATAGTAAAATAATATATCAAATCGATTCGCAGCGCGAATCCGGACACATCTGTGGAGTCCGATCGTCGATCCAGGCACGCCATAAATGGTAAGTCGCCAAATCAGCCCCGAATGGGCCCAAAACACGTCTTCGTCTCTGCTCTGCATCAATCTCCCCGGCTTGAAAGAATTCATCTCCCGATGAATTGGGATCGGAATTCTCTCGATGAATGCCAGGTACAACTCGAAGAGGTCCACCAGAGGCCGTCCAAGTGTCGTCGATGAAAGAGTGTCCTCACCGATCGACTCTCCCCGACTGAAAAGCTGTCATCTCCGGTAAATGGAGACAACCGTACTGAAGTCGAAGTCCAAGGGTGAATCGATCATGCTCTGCTGCAAGTACCCAGATGTCACCAACGTCTGTAGTAGGCATGCACTGGTGGAATCTGGTCTCCATGAAGCTCTCAACGCTCAACTCACGAGTGGTGGATCCCGGTGCGATCGGTGGCGTCGTAGGTAGAACCAAAGAAGATGAATCCCCAGGTGGGTGGGTGTCAGAAGTGGGTGAGTAGTGGTGGCCATCCGACGTGGGTAGGCTATGAGGGTGGTAAGGCAACGGGAGTGGAGGTGTGGGCGGCTGGAAGTCCCCGCTGCTTGGGTCCACATACTCGCGAGGCTCGCAGTACGACGTCATATCTTCAACACTAAATACCAGGTGGATACCCATACTTGCAGGGATATCAAGATCGTAGATGTTTGCTTCGATATGTCTCATGATTATATAGGGATCCATTCGCCTAACACTCAAGCTTTTAGCAAGCCTCGCACGGAGCCTCATAACGCAGATTCTCACCATCACCTGCTCGCCTTCATGAAGTATCTGCACTTGCCAATGAACATCCGCATGTGATTTACAAAATTTATTACCAATATGGATTATTCGTCGGACCGACTCATGACATACAAGCAAACGATGAACAGACAACACAACAGACTTATGCAAATGATGAAGAAACGACTCAACATACTCATACAAATGATGCAAATGAAACATGACCGACACTACATACTCGTTATGGGAATGGCTAATAACCACTTGAAAATCTACCAAAGGAGGTGGCCTATCAGGAGGCTCTCTCGGATGAGTGTAGAAAAACTCATCTCGTGTGTGCCGAGTGCTCGGGTGACCGTGCGAAACATCTACACTCAAGTGCGAGCTCATGAAGAGCAACATGTCTCTCAGGGAGCGTAGCGCATCAGGGGGCTTACCAGAAGGTGTGTAAGAAAAGTCATCACGAATGCGACGACCACCTGAATGAGAATCGTGTATACCAACTAAAAGACGTGACTCTCGAATGTGGTGCGTGTCCCTGAAAAGAAAGAGCTCGACTGGTGGGTCAGCAGGTGGTGCGTCCCAAAACTCATCGAGGGTGCGATGTGTCAGCAGTTGGTTCCCTAAATACTTGATGCTCTACACAATATCCATCCTCTGGGGCAAGGTCAGGGACGATAATGGAAGAAACACCACTAACTCGAAACTCGTAAACAAGCGGCTCACCAGAATTGCATCCTCACCAGGATGTGGTGGCTCATCAGGAGGCACAACAAGGGGGTCGGCATAGTACTCGTCACTAGGGTCATGGTCCTCCAGATGAGTACCATCGTGAGGGGTAGTGTCCCCGTGAATGGGTGACATAGCTACTACGAGATCAACACCAGGCTCTGGGCTCTCGGTCGTGAAGTGACGCAGGGTAATGACAATGGGAGAGCGACATAGACCTACACTCAAGAATGGATCAGTATGTGCGGGGTCAGGAAGTGGGTATGTGGTTGGGGTGCTAACTAACCCGATGGATGGCAGAGGAAGAGGTGTGGGTGAGGGACACAACACTACAGGCTCAATAGGCCGCTCAGGTTCGCTCTCAATTGGGGTCAAAAGAGGCAGGTCAGAAACAAGAGATAAGACACTCGCTGGGCTAAGCACCTCGCTGGGGTGAGAGCAATCCGTATCATGTATCACTTCACTCATGTCTGATGGAACAATGATAGGCAAAGTGGTGTCCTCGGTGTGGGAGGGGCTCGTATTGCGGAGGTCAAGGTGAGAATCCCATCGACTAGCTCTTGCGGATCTCAAAGAGTGTTCATAACGAAGGGCGAGCTGATATATCTGTTCGAGGGACTTCGAGCTATGATAAACTACCTTAGTGCGTATGTCAAACCGAAGTCCAGACCGAAATCGGGAAATGGTCATGGCTGGGTCCTCACGGAGATCACTCATCACAACTAACTCATCGAAGCAATCCTTGTACTCAGCGACAGACATGGATCCTTGCTGAAGGGAAAATAATTGGTCGAGCAAGCGACTCCGATACGACGAAGGCAGATACCTCTGACATAAAGTACGCTTCATGTCCACCCAACTAGTGATGCGACGAAGACGGTCTCGCTCCCGGGTCCTCTCAACGCTAGACCAGTAAGCCCTCGCTTGATCTAACAGTCTAAGTTCCGCAAACTTGACGCGACGCTCACCGAATACCTCAAAATGGTCAAGATAATACTTCATATCCACGAGCCAATAACTGAAAGACTCAGGACTCGATGAGCCGTCAAGGGAAGGGGCAACAGTACGAAACTGACTCTCAAGATCTCTCTCGGAACGACGATCCTCATAATAATCATCCCTAAGGTGACCGAGTCGTGTCGAAGGATCAACATGATCCGCTCGCGTGTACGGTAATGAACGACGACAATCATCATACTGATCGTCTCTAGCATAGTGGGGTCGTGTAGGTGGGCCAACACGATCTCTAGAAGTGGTGCACTGCGTTCGCGAGTAATCATTGTAGTATCGTGAGGGTCTCCCTGAAGGGGATCTATGAGGGCGGGTGCAAGTGGACTCGATACCTCCAAAGTGAGGGGAAGAATTGTGACACCTAGACCTAATGAAAATTCCTGTAGACTCTACGACTGCGTATCGAAAAGTGCGCGCAACCTCGCTTTGATACCAATTGACGCAGGACGAATCTATAGGCGGCGAGAGAATCGGTGACCTAACCCTACATGTTATGCAAATCCGACGGTTAAGCCATAGTTAGATAATAATTAAAAACAACATCCCACGCAGATAATTCAAGACAAGACAGAATATGTTATTAGGGCGAAAACAAGCTTAGGTTTTCCTCTGCGTGGAGGGTCAAGCAAGAGCGCGCGGCAAATAGACCCTGCAAATTACAATAGTAATCTAAAGCCAACAGTTACAACACGAGAGATCCAAATAAACATACAAACAAACTGATAATAATAATGCAGAAAATAATAAGTCCAATACAACGAAATCTCACCAAATAGTGGGCTGACCAAGGCACTGACTGAATTTGGGTCCGGAGGTGTAGATCGGCGATCGAAGGTGGAACCGGAGGCGTGACGGGATGGCGGTGGTTGTCCTAGGTGGAAGGTGGGGAGATCAGGCCGGAAACGGGTAGATCCGACCACTAGGAAATAGATCTGGGTAGGGGGTGGATAGATCCGACGATTTGGGAGCGGATCCGGCTGGATTTGTCCAGATCTAGACTAATTTGGACAGGGAGGGGGTGGAGGTGGTTCCACATCGAGGAGAGGGGTGGAGGTGGTTCCACATCGAGGAGAGGGGTGGTGGTTGCTGGGAACAAAGCGGGGAAGGGCTAGCGGCGGGTTTTGTGGCCTGGGTGGAGAGCGGCGGCTGTAGGGAAGGAGGGGGAGGGGGCCTGGAGACAAGGGCGGGTGGCTGAAGGCTGGCGGCAGGGAGGCAGGGGTGATTGTGGGCTGGCAGCAGCAAGGGAAGGGGCGGGCTGCTGCAGGAGGGATTGGGGAGGCCGGCGGTGGAACAGGGAGGGGAAAACTTTAGGGATGAATAGTGAATTTCATTTTTGAACAGTGAAATTGAATATGAAAAAACAGGGAGTTCTGGACAGCCAAACGGTGGCTGTTTGAGGGGCTATTGGGGGCTGCGGGAGGGATCTTGGGAGGGGGAAAAGAGGTCTAGGGTTAGGGGGTACCTTGGGGAGGAAGATACAAGCCTAGGAGTCGTCACCTGGGGTTCCACGGAGTCGGCACCGTGGGATGATCGCAGGAATTCGGGAATAGTTGTTTCTCCAAATTCTGCAATGCCTAGACCAGCCCCATATCACATCTATTTATAATAAAACAAGGATTAAGGCATCCCCCATCAACGGCTATGATTGGCCGGAGGTGGGGCTACCCAAATACATCAAAATAAATGCAAACATAGTAAAATAATATATCAAATCGATTCGCAACGCGAATCCGGACACATCTGTGGAGTCCGATCGTCGATCCGGGCACGCCATATATGGTAAGTCGCCAAATCAGCTCCGAATGGGCCCAAAACTCGTCCTCGTCTCTGCTCCGCATCATCTTGTGCTGATGAGATAGATCAAAGATCGTACCAGACTTCAATACGGTTCTTCATTATTTTTTCCTTTCTATCATTCTTCGATGACTTATCGCTGGTTGCTTTGTAGGTTACTGGTGGTTTAGATTCTTGCCGTGTTAATTTTTTAGCAAATATGAATCATACTTCTCCTGGGAATGAATGTTGTGCCCAAATATTTTTTTGCTTGAGCTCACAAAAAAAAAATACTTCATGAGACCAAAACTGGTCATATAGTATTCAGTCATCATTATTTCTTTGAACTGTGCAATGATTTTTGAGTTTGTGTTGGTGAAGATTAGATCAACATGCAAGCGTAAGAAAAGAAATTCTTCTTCTCCATAGTTTCTTACATCGAATAATGACTCACTGGGCTTTTTTAAAAATGATTTTAAGCAAGATATTAGTCCATTTTGTGGTTACATGCTCGTGGTGCCCGTCTAGTCTGCAGTCAATAGACTTTGTCTTCATGGTCTTTGATCAAATACCCTTGGATTGCTCGACATATACTTCTTAATTTCTCAATTTAGTAATGTTGACTTAACATCAACCTGATGAACTAGCTTTTTTGTTATGCACCTTTTGCACTTGAAGTAACAAATGTTTATATCATGATTCATTTTCTTGCACAGATTATGGTAGGTTGAAGTGATTCTTTTAAAATTTTGTGTTTTGCTTCTCCCCTGGCCACAGTTTGTTGGCTTCCAGTTTCTTTGTTGAAATTTGTGGTTAGACCTTTCTTGGCATTTCTTCTCATGATTGCTTCAATCTATATTCATATTTTGGATTTCTTCTCATGATTTCTTCCAGTTTCTTTGTTAATTTTGGTTTGAAATGATTGCTCAAGTGGCTATCAAATCTCTTCAATCTATATTCATATTCTTGTAGCGACCCCCATTAATTCAATTATGGTAAGTATGATAATTCTTTTAGATTCTATTATTAATGCCACTACATGATCAAATTTTGATGAAAACTTCTTAGTATTTAGGAACGGTTCTATTAATACCAATTGTGACGACCCCAATACCTCTTATTTGATTAGCAAGGTGTTAACCTCTTTCCAAAAAAATTGAAGTCTAATAGAGATTACCTTGTCCGGAGTCTTTGAATTTGTTGCTTATATTTCACATGCCTCCTTAGATGAGTTTGAATGCATTTTTTGGGACTCTCCGACCCAAAAATGGGTCTCGTTGCATCGGTCAGCTCTTTTGGCATCAATATGACTCTATTGATATCACTTTCTTCAAACCAACTCCATGTTTATATGAAAGATAAACCCTCTCTTTCGAACCTACTATACTTCATGACTCCCTGTCAATCATCATTTGCCTCCTCCACCCCCATACCAATCATGTATTCCCCACCTCCTAATCCCACTATTCATACTCCCCCTTCTCGACCTGTTATCATCGGTACCTTCCATAAACAACCACCTCTTCAGACATTGTTCCTCCTTCCACACCTATAAGCCAGTCCTCACAGCCCAGGACAACATCTCCTCCTTCATCTCCTCCTTCTGAAGACTTTGCTCCATCCAACATTATAACAACTAACCTCCCAATTACCTTTCAAATGGTGCAAGTTATTGCATTCAACATCTCATTACCAATGTGGTTTCTTTTAACGGAGTACCTCTTACAGCAAGTTTGCGACAACATTATCTGTCATTACTATTCACTCATCATATAAAGAAGCCATGAACATTCCTTTGTTGGAAAGCAATATAGATGAAGAAATGTCTGCTATTCGTTCTCATGATGCATGGAGCCTTGTCAGTACACCCTCAGGTAGGGGTGCAAAAAAAGTCTTGTGGGCCAAGGCCAGGTCCGGGCCAAGGCTTTATATCTATCGTGCCCAGGCCGGGCCTCTGCCAAACCGGGCCCGGACCTCACCAAAATAAGGGGGTCTGCCTTAGCCTACGAAACTGGGCCCAAGCAGGCCCCCAAAGCAGCTAAATGTTTAAATCATAATAATATATAATTTAAACATTTATATATATTATAATACTAAATATTATATATTTATAATACTTTATATTATACATATTATAATATATAACGGCTGCCAAAAGTCAACTAAAAAACTGCCTTTTGGCAGCAATTACGTTGAGCGGCCACGGGCGTGGTAGCCCAGCATTTAATGCTATGCTGGGCAGCACCCATCATTTAAATGTTGGGCATTGCCCAACATTAAAGTTGGGTTCTGCCCAGCTTTACAGCTAGACAGCGCCCAGCTGAGTGCACCGAAAGGGCACCGGGCTTTGCATGGTGCCCGGGCAGGCCTGGGCCCGACCCGGGTCGGACACCAGGTCGGGCCCTGGTCAAATAAGGGGGCCTGGTGAGCCCCCTTAGGCCTGGCCTGGTAAGCCCCCTTAGGCCTGGCCTGGGCTTGGCCCGGGCCTAACCGGGAATGGGCCTAACTGGGAATGGGCCTAACCGAACTCGGACCCGGGTCGGACAACCAGGCCCGGGATAAATTTGCACCCCTACCCTCAAGTGGTGATATTGTTGGATGTCGTTGGATCTTCCTCATAAAGGTTCTTTTGAATGGTAAAGTTCACAAGTAGAAAGCTAGGCTTGTCACCAAAGGCTTTACTCAGAAATAGGTTGTTGACTTCTTTGACACATTCTCTCAAGTGGCTCATATTAGCTTTATACGGACTTTTTTCTTTATTGTTGTCAACAAGGATTGACATGTGTTCCATCTTGATGCCAAGAATGCCTTCTTATGTGGAGATATCAAAAAAACAGTGTACATTGAGCAACCTCCAGGGTATGTTGTTCAGGGGAGTCTTAGGTATGCACATCAAGAAGATCATCTATGGACTGAAACAAACCCCAAAAGGTTGGTTTGACAAATTCAGTTAGGTCCACGCCATCAATTTTCATAGCAGTCATGCAGACCGCTCAATTTTCATGAGAAAGAAAGATGTTGTCCTTATTGTTCTCACGGTTTATGTTGATGATATTCTTCCCACATTGTTGATGTGTCAGGCATAGAAGACACCAAAGTATATCTGAGGAAGAACTTTGTGATGAAAGATATGGGAACGCCCCGATACTTTCTTGGTATCGAGATTTCCAAAAGCAATAAAATAGTTGGATTATTCCAGAGGAAATATAGTTTGGATCTCCTTTAAAAGGCAGGATTACTAGGAGCAAACCTTACTCGATCTCATATGCCAACGGGGGCTGATAGTTTGTGGAATGAAACATCACAATTACTCCAAGATGTCAACCGATATAGATGCCTTGTTGGAAAAAATATACCACATGGTTCGAAGACCTGATATCTCATTTGCAGTAGAGAAAGTCAGTTCATGCTTACTCCTAGAAAATGTCACCTTAATGCAGCTATGGAGATTTTATAGTACATCAAAGACTTTCCAGATAAGCAGTTCTTATTTAGGAAAAATAATCATTGTGTATTGAAGGATACTTTGACGTCAGCTATGCTGATGACAAGACCGATAGAAAGTCCACTACTGGTTATAACACATTCCTTAGAGGAAACATGGTCACATTGCGAAGAAAGAAACAAGTTGTCATCTCCAGGTCCAATGCAGAAGCAGAGTGTCGTGAAACGACACGGACAGAATATAAATTAAAAGGGACTAGAACTTTTTTGAATGACTTGGGAGAAACCTACAATAGACATCTGCTTATGTATTGTGACAATAAGGTGGCTGTATATAAATGGACTGTCATTTGGTGTTTCATGAAAGAACAAAACATATAGAAATGGACTGTCATTTCATCAGAGAGAAGATTGTGAATCGGCGCATATGCATTTTATTTGCTACATAAGACAGAACTAGCCGACATATTCAGCAAACCTCTTCCTTCATATTTCTCTGATATGTGTACCAAGTTGGGCATGATTAATATATACTCTCCAGCTTAAGGGGAGTGTTAAATCACATTGTAATGGCACATTATGAGGGCCCACTGCAGTCATTTCTTCTCTTTAATCTCACATATCCCATTAGAGATTGTTGCAACTCAATTACTCTACCTATAGAGGGGAGTTTCAATGTATTATGTAAATTAATAAAATAAGAACTTTGACTCCTTGGATTTAACAAGTCCATTACAAAGATAATTTCGTCATCAAAATCAATAACCTTATCCCAATTCGTTCTTAGGGTGTTGCATGAAGTGTTAAACCTAGTTCAAGTTTATTTATGTTTGAATAAAGGAAGAATTTGTCATACATAGTTATAAGTTAATAGACATACATACAAACACGTACACATGACTAGATACATGAATGGATCAAATGAGAACATGCATACACACAAGAGACTCAAACACCTATCAATGTACATGCACATCTACACGTGAACAACTTAAATAAATTAACATGACAACCAACTTTTCCTCCTGGGTGTTCACTTCCTCTTCTCCTTGCTGAAGTTGTTAAAGACTTTATCCTCATATGGATTTCCATTGTAATGATTATTCTATAGAGAAGGCACTCTTGAACGCCAATCTTCTCTCGCAACTTTTCGGGTCGGATAAGAGATGAAAATTGAGACCCTAAAACAGCCCAAGTAATAATAGCATCAAATAAAGAACTTCATGCAACAAGAATCACAGAGTTAGGTCAAAATACACATTCGTAAACAGTTAAACACAAATTGATCAAACAACTCCATTCGAGAGATGAACCACGCAAAAATCTGAGAGCGGAACTGATGCAGGGTAGGTTGTGAATGATGGAGGCCCTAAAATGCGACCTGGAGTGGAATGAGGTGCTCCTACTGACAAGCCCTAATGTAGGTGCAAATGCAATAGACAGTCCTATTAAATTGACAAATAGCAATTAATTACAATAAAACTTAGTTAGGTGCACAATTGTTCACAGAAAAATTTAATTGGAAAAGCATAATCCACACACAATTAAGGCGCGAGTATCTTAAGCGCACGCCGAATAAATCTTGCAAGTCAAGCGATTTCACATAAGATTACACATATAGTAATTGTATCATATAGAATATAGTATGAGCATACAATAATAGAAAAACATAACATCCAAAATACAACTTACGCGGGTAGGTGGCGGCAAAATATGGCAATGACGGGGGGTCCGAGGAATGGTGACTCCAATCTGGATGAATGTGGTCGTTGGGGAGACACGAATGACTTGGGTGGGCTTGAGGCAGTGTGAGGGGATGTCGATCGGATGAAAGAAAGATCGTGGAGTGGATATCGGTGGTGGAATGGGGAGATTTGGGTTGTAACGACTATGGAGAAGCATAGGAAGCTCTAGCCAACGTTGTATAAAGGTGGGATTGGGTTGGCTGTCACCGGAATGAAGTAGGAAGTGGAGGACTAGCGTCAGGATGGGGGCGGAGGAGAAGAAATAGTGATTTGGGGTCTTGGATGATCACTGTTGGGAGTGAAATTGGGGCTTGGGGAATCGGGAAAAGGAAGAGGCAGCGGTTACTGGGGAGATGGGAAATCGGCGGCAGTGACAAGTACGGATGGGGTTGCGGAAACATGTGAGGGCAACGAAGATCGACGGGAAGGAAGGGTTAAGGATGTCAATGTCTTGGAGTCACACCAAGTGAGGCCTCTCAGATTCGTACCAAGAGGAAGGGGACTGGAGGTTTCATAATTGGAAGAAAACCTCGATCTCGGACAATCTCCCGGGCTCAAAAATATTCATCTCCGGTGAATGGAGACTACATGCTCTCGATGTAAATCAGGTAAGACTCTCTGTCGCTCCAAACAAGAAGTGTCTCCGCAAAAAGGTCCTCGTGTCGCTGACATCCCCAAGGGTCTCACACACCAAGCAAGCTGTCATATGGGTGAGGGACAGGGAAACAATGGTGATGGGTAGGGTAGTGGTGGAGACTGGAGATATAGGAGAGGCTGTAATGATGGTAGAAACTGAAGCTAACAAAGAAGGTTGAAGGTCCAAAACTAAGTGGCTCCACGTCTAGAATCAAATTTCATACATCTAATTCATAATAACTACTCATATTCCTAGGAATACCATGCTCAAAGAAATTTGACTCATACTCTATCATGACAGTGTATGGACTTATTAACCTAACACTTACATTTAAGATTGTCCCCAATGGGAACCTCTCAAGTAATCTACAAATTATCACTTAATCACTTTCATTGAACATTTGCTCTCTCATTAAAATATAAGCGCAAATTTTAAAGCTCTCATTATTTAATATAATTTTACGTCAGAGTAAGACGTGTAAATCATGCAACAGGCAAATGAACGATGACCACATGACAAACTGACTAAGTGCATACTCTAGAGAACGATGAAAATTCCTAAGAATAGGCGACTTAACTGGAGGTTCCTTGGGCGGGGTGTAGAAAAACTCGTCAAGTACACGGACACCCAAATGACTATCAAGGGCATTGACACCGAGGTGTAATATCATGACACAGCAAATGTATCCTAAGCGATGCAAGTCATCGGGAGGCTCGTCGGGTGGTCGATAGAAAAATTCATCATGGAGGCAATCTCCTGAAGGAATGTCGAAGATAGTGACCTAAGGATGTAACTCAGAAGGTTCACCTGGCGGTAAGTAAGTAAATTCATCATGAACGCGACGATCATTTAAAGGAACGTGTGAAACAGGAACACAAGGATGCAATATCGGGGTAGGTTGAATATCTCCTAAATCATCAGATAGCTCTTCTAGAGGCTCAACGAGGGGCTCATCAAATAATTCAGTCGTAAGATGATGATCCTTCAGATGAGTGTAATCGATAAGAGAAGTAACCTCGAGAACAAGAGAGACAGCCACTACAAAGTTAAAACTATGCACTCGACCCTCACTCGAGATATGACTCGCGGCGACAATATGGGGAAACTCAGATAAACATGCACACAAGGGTGAGTCTATGATCGAAGCAATAATTAAGTCAACGTCGGGGGTAGGGGAAGGACACATCACTATAGGATTAACAGGTTCATCGCACTTATTCTCTTTCAAGGCCATAGGGTCTAAGTCAGAATCAGGTGGCAGACCAGTCATCGGACAAATTACCTCACTAGGGTGAGAGAATCAGTATTAAGTATCACATGTATCGTGTTCGACAGGACAATAGTAGGCATACGGGTGGCCTCAGGATGGGAAGGACTCATAGAAGAATGGTCAGGGAGCGAGTCAACTCGACCAACTTTAACGGGTCTCAAGGATTGCTCTTAGTGAAGTACAAGTTGTTATGTCTGCTCGCGGGGCTCAAAGTAGTGATAATCAACTTAGTACGTATCAAAAATCGTAGCCAAGACCGAAATCGAGAAGTGGACATAATTGGCTCCTCTCGTATGTCGCTTCTCACTACTAACTCATCAAAACAATCCATATACTCAGTGACGAATGTGGATCCTTGTCGAAAGGTAAACAATTGCTCGAGCAAGCGACTCTGATATGATGCAGTCAAATACCTTTGACACAACCTCTATTCCATCTCTACCCAGCTAGTGATGCGGTGAAAACAATCTCGCTCACGGGTCCTCTCAATGCTAGACCAGTATGTTCTCGCCTGATCTAGATGGCTGAGTTTCACAAAGTTGATATGACGCTCAACGAATAAAAGGGCAGCCCGGTGCACAAAGCATCCCCGCGCAGCGAGGGTCCGGAGAAGGGTCCCACCACAAAGGTGAAATGTAAGCAAACCTTACCCTGCATTTTTTGCAAGAGGCTGCTTCCAGGACTCGAACCCATGACCTTAAGGTCACACGGCAACACCTTAACCGGTGCGCCAAGGCTCACCGAATAATTCAAAATAATTAAGATAATATTTCATGTCAACGAGCCAGTAGCTAAAAGACTCTGGACTCGATGAATCGTCAAACGATGAGGCAACATCACAAAACATACACTCGAGATCTCTCTCGAAATGATGATCCTCATAGTAATCATCCCTAAGATAATCAAGTCGAGATGAAGGTTCAACACGGTCCGCTCGTGCACGTAGATAGGGACGATGATAATCATCATAGTGATCGTCTCTAGCATAATGGAATCGTGTCGAGGGGTCGACACGAATTCTAGGAGTTGTGTGCTACAATCAAGAATAGTCATCGTAATAACATTAGGATTTCTCTGAAGGAGCTTTATGGGATCGGGTATAAACAAGATTATAGATGTTGGATGTCAGGCTCACGTCGATTTGAGTTTAAAATGTCAAATGTCAGATTGCGGGGATATATCAGAGATATTTTACAATGTCGGATTTTATAAATTTATTTATATATGTACAATTGTGCACATAATGTATGTTTATAAATTATACAATGAACATGTAATAATATGAATATAATTAAGTAATAAAGACAAAACAAACTATTGTCAATTGTTCATCAAAGTTGCCTCAAAGAAATACACTAAATGAAAAGAAACAAAATATTACTTCTCAGACATTTAGAAGAAATAAAAAATATTTTTGATACTCATGCTGATATATCGGACACAAGATATCGCTCGATATATCGAGTAAAACCGATATGTCGGGCGATATTTTCAAAAATGACATTTTTGCTTAAAATGTCGATGTCGTGTCGTTTTCTCCTCAAAACCTTTATGTCGGGCAATATCTATATACCAATTGGTATAGATACTCGGGATCACCAAATAGGGGAGAGAAATGACGGTGATATGGGAGAGAAATGACGGTGATATGAGAGAGAAATGACGGTGATAACTAGCCATGAAGGAACTTATAGACTCTACCACCGGGGATACCAATTGACGCGGGATGAATTTACAGGTGACGGACTCGCGAAGCCCTAACCCTAGATATAATGCATGTGAGCACACGATGAATGCAATGGACCTACGACCAGTGGCGGAACTAGGAATTTTACGCTCGGGCACAATAAATTTAAACATATAATTCATTAGTAAGAATAATGCAAAATTTAAACATCAACAATGATTGGGAGAGAGCGAACATAAATAACCAAATTCTTAATCATTAAATAGTACATTGC
This sequence comes from Dactylorhiza incarnata, assembly GCA_033032865.1. NCBI lineage: Eukaryota > Viridiplantae > Streptophyta > Magnoliopsida > Asparagales > Orchidaceae > Dactylorhiza > Dactylorhiza incarnata. Next base: position 5,182,239 of record JAWHQI010000176.1, on the reverse strand, counting down.
AGAGCGAAAAACAGTATAAAGAAACTTACAGATCAACAAGTCATTTTTCTTGGACACATTATGGAATCAGTTGCTAATTGAGTCAATTGTAATTGTATCAGCAACATCATTTTCAATATAAGTAATTAAAAAATCATTCATCCAGTCATCGCTCATTCGGTTTTGCAAACGACTCTTGATTATCTTCATCGCAGAAAATATTATTTCAACACTAGTTGTTGCAACTGGTAGTAAGCAAACCAACTTCAAGAATTTAAAAACTAGCTGAAAATATTTGTCCTTTTTCAATCCCACTAACATCTGAAGAAGTCATTTATTCCTCTAACTTGAGATAATGTGTCAACTAAGATAGTGCGCACAACGCAAATATATGTATCAAGCAGACCTTCAAGTAGCTACAGTTCTATTAGAGTGAAATCAGATGAATAAAATTCTGCACAACGAAGTGTTTTATGTGTCATAAGAACCAAAATTATCATTGGGATCAAAACAAGAAACACATAACAACAATTTAGTGTTAATTTCAACAAAACAATCGTTTAGCTCATTTAACCAATCCAACGGTGTATTAAAAATTTCAACTCTAAAATGATGGTTATTTACAATCTCACGTGCTCGACGTCTTGAAAGATTGTCATTCGTTATCATCATTTCTCATTTTGGACAATAAATATTTTGATAACTTCACAAAATTTATTGCGTTGACAATATCTTGATCTTTCTTTTGTAAAGCCTGAGATAATTCATGTGTTTTTGAAAGAATATTTTGCATCCAATGCATCAGAAATATAAAATCAAATGTCAAAATACGAATAATAAAAGTGTTGGTCATGTACGTTTGGTTCTCATCAATTCCGTCAACCATAATAATCTCAAGAACTTCAATAATAGATGGAAGATGGAAACATACGAATAAAATTCAGCATTGTGTCATAATGTGAACTCCACCTTGTTTCTCCAACTCTTTTATGCTTCAAAGGTTGATTCAATCCTTGACCACTTTTTAACTTACTGCAACCAAGCTCTCGAGCAACTCGCTCAACTTCTAATGCTCTAAGCGAATCGCGTCGTTTACAAGAGCCTCCGACCACATTCAAAACAATGTTGATTAGTGAGAATAACTCAGCAATTTCAAAATAACCTCCTGCAACAGCTACTAGGACAAGTTGAAATTGATGCGCAAACAGTGAACATAATAAGCACAACTATTTTCTCTCATGATCAAAGAGTTTAAGCCTTTGAACTCGCCTTTCATATTGTTAGTGCCATTATATCCCTGTCCACGTACTTTAGAAATACTAAGTTCGTATTCGATAAACAGATTATCAATAGCAATTTTAAGAGATAAAGTTGTAGTGTCAAACACATGAACAAAAGACACATGAACAAATGCAAGCAAATGTTCCACAACCCTCCCTTTCGTATCCACATATCGTAAAACAATAGTCATTTGCTCTTTGGCGAAAATATCATGAGACTCGTCAACTAATATAGCAAAGCAGTCGTCTCCAATGTCTTTAACCATTTATTTTGTTAACTCAATTGCAATTGTAGAAACAATATCCTTTTGAATCTTTGGAGAGATCAATTGACAATTAATGAGAGCAATTCCTAACACATCATTGTTGTGTGCTGCCAGAAATTGTAAAAGTTCAAGAAAGCTCCCTCGATTCATTGACTCTTTAGTTTCATCATGTCCACGAAATGATAAACCTTGGCATAAAAAATATCGAATGCAATCTGAATACTTTGTTTCTGATTAATCAAAGTCTCATATATTTTTCTCGAAGCATTATGTACAGTCGTGTGGTTTCCAACGTGTTTTTCAAGTATTGTTGTCTTTCCAATACCTAAACTCACGACTAATAAAAGTTGGATCACAATCTCTTTGAGAGAAAATATAGCAATAGAGACAATATGTTGCATCTTTTTCTGCGTTCTAAGTTATCAAAGGCGCAAGGCGCAACGAAGCGTAAAGAGGTCCTGGAGCCTAAGCGCAAGGCGCAGGCGCGCGCCTGAGGCACAAAAATGAATTGAGTGCCCAATTCACTCAAAATCAGTGAATTGGGTGCCAAATTTACTGAAAATCAGCGAATTTGGCATCCAATTCACTAATTTTCAGTGAATTGGTGCCCAATTCACTGAAAATCGGTGAATTGGATGCATAAGTGCATCTAGGTGTGTCTTGGGTGCGTCTGAGATCATATTTTTGCCCACCTCAAAAAAAAACAGGTTGAAGAAAACACCTTGAAAGGCCCAGGCGCGCCTTAAAGCGTGCGCCTAAGTGTGCACATCGCCCGCCTCAGACTTGACCCACTCTTTAAAAAAAAATCTCCATTGATCCAAATAACAACGCACAGAACACCTAATTTGCATATAAATTGAAATCAAATAATTTGAAATTGCACAACTAGCAATATGGAAATGGAATTGCATATGAAAATGACAAGAGTTCCTCTAACCTGAAAATTGAAATGTCGAGAGTTCCTCTAAATTCTAATCTTCTATCTCTTTTAGTTTAGGGGAAGCTGAAAATTTGAAATGCTCCTAAAATCAACATATTGCATATAGCTAAAGCCTTAAAGAAATCGAAAAAGCCCAAAAAAATAGGAAGAGCTTTCAAAGGCCCGAAAGGATATCAATCTTTTTGCATTCAAATGACAAGATAGACATTTGCATTTAATATTGTAGATAAATACAAACCCTTGTATATTCCTTTCTCTGTACCAAATCCAATGTATGAATACAAATATATAGGAGAGAGAAAGAGGGAGGAAATCCTTATACACAATGTGGGACTAAAGAGAGTGAGGGAAATAAGAAAATATATGGGCTCCAGAATGGGTCATTATATGGGCTTTTCTAACACTCCCCCGCAAGCTGGAGCGTACAAGTCGTAGGCATCCAGCTTGGACAGGAATTGATAAAATAGGGTGCTTGATAGGGCCTTGGTGAGAATATCAACAACTTGGTCGGTACCCAGAACATGTTTTAATTCTATCTTCTTCATTTGAACTTTCTCCCGGATGAAGTGACAGTCAACTTCAATGTGTTTCGTTCTTTCGTGGAAGACCGGGTTCTTAGCTATGTGTATAGCATCTTGACTGTCAAATAGTAAGATAGCAGGTGAGGAAAGTTTTACTTCTAGATCAGCAAGTAGACTTTCAAGCCATGTGAGTTCAGAAACCACTGATGCCATTGAACGGTATTCCGCCTCAGCTGAAGATCGAGCAACCACAGCTTGTTTCTTACTACGCCAGGTAACCAGGTGACCTCCAAAGTAGGTACAAAAACCACTAGTAGATCGTCGATCATCCAGGGAACCAGCATAATCTGCATCAGAATACGCAACCAATGTTGGAGTAGAGGACGAGGTTTTGTATACCAGCCCATGACCGGGGGCTGTTATCAGATATCTTAGGATGCGTTCGACGGCCTGAAGATGGGACATTTGAGGGGAATGCAAAAATCGGATGACAACCCCAATACCAAAGGATATATCTGGTCTCGTGACTGTAAGGTAAATCAGTTTCCCAACAAGTCATCGATAGTACTCTGGATTTGAAAGAGCAAGATCATCATCAGAGGCATGAGCACACAGCTTGTGATTGACATAAATAGGAGTGTTAATTGGCTTGCATCCAGAGTAGCCAGCATCCTGAAGAAGATCGAGACAGTACTTCCGTTGAGAGAGGACAAGTCCATCAGGACGTCTTGCGATCTCAAGACCAAGGAAGTATCGAAGGTTCCTCGGATCTTTGGTTTGAAAGACGGAACTAAGATGTTGTTTGACCGCTTGTATTCCCTTTGAATCATCTCCTGTGATTAGGATGTCATCGACATATACCAACAGAAAAACCATGCATGTAGTTCGATGTCGAGTGAACAGAGAGAAGTTTGTCGAGCTCCGAGTAAAGCCAACCTCCTGAACAGCTTTACTGAACTTATCAAACCATGTCCGGGGGGATTGTTTGAGACCATAGATGAATTTCTTAAGATGACATACTCGGGACTCCCCCGTGGTCTAAGACCCGGGAGGTTGCTGCATGTATATTGTTTCTTGTAGGTCGCCGTTTAAAAAGGCATTCTTGATATCCAGCTGATGGAGAGGTCATTGGCAATGCACAGCCACGGAGAGAAGGACACAAACTGTGTTGAGCTTGGCCACCGGAGAGAACGTTTCCTCATAGTCGAGACCTTGTGGTTGAGTGAAGCCACGAGCCACCAGTCGGGCTTTAAGACGGTCAATTGTCCCATCCGGAGCATGCTTGATTACAAAGACCCATTTGCAACCGACAGTAGTCTGGACTGGAGGGAGAGGAACCAGATCCCATGTCTGATTAGCCTAGAGAGTTGTCATTTCATCGTCCATGGCTGCCCGTCAGCCCAGATGTTGGAGAGCCTCCTGCACAGAGTTAGAGATAGAAATAGAGGATAGAGAAGTAGCAAAGGTGTGTAGCGGCGGGGATAGGCGGTGTAAAGATACATAGTTCGCCATGGGATGAGCGGTGGAGGCTGGTGCCAGATCAGCAGGTTGCAGAGTGTCAGAGGTCGAAGCCGACTGCATGGGGGCGACGTAGCGAGGAAGGCGACGAGTGTAGACACGGAGGAGGAGGCTTGTTGGGAGCGGGAGCCGGGACAGGAAGGAGGGATGGTGGAGAGGTGACTGGGATTACAGGTCTAGGTAAGGATTGTGGTGGAAGAGGGGGGTTTTGGTTGGAGAAGAAACGTTATCCGTTCGGAGGGTTTTTATTGGTTCGGAAAACTGAGTGCGAATCTCAAGGACGAACGTGCGGAAAACACAGGGAAGCTCGGAGCGATCACGAAGTAAGTATAGTCATATCGTTCGAGAATAATCATCAATAAACGTGATAAAGTAGCGATAAGCAGAAACACTTGTAATTTTATACGGGCCCCAAAAATCAGAATGTACTAAAACAAAAGGAGCAGATCTCCGAGTACAATGAGGAGAAAACGATGAGCGGTGTTGTTTACCCAGAATACATGAATCACAACTAAAAGAAGGAAGATAAATCTTTGGAAGAGCCTTCTGGAGGACTGGAAGAGGAGCATGTCTGAGACGTCGGTGCCAATCAACTGAGGAGACTGAAGAGAGGATGGTAGGGGAGCTTCAAGAAGGTAGAGCCCATTTTGCAGTCGTCCTTTACCAATGATACTCTGCGTCCATCGATCCTGCATAAGAAAGAAAGAGGAGGTGAATGTCACAGAGCAATTCAAATCTGTAGTGATGCGACTGACAGAAAGTAAATTGAACGGGGAACCCGAGACATGAAGAGTCGAGTGGAGAGAGAGAGAGAGAGGAATTGAGAAGAATATCAGCAGAGCCGGAGACAGGGACGGTGTCGCCATTGGCCACGGTGATATTTTTAGGATGCGGAGAGTTCAAGTATTGAGGTGGCTTCAGGGAGGTGATGTGATGAGTAGCACCTGAGTCCACTATACAGCGTAGACTAGTGGAGAGACAAGCGATACCATCATTGGAGATGGAGGCGGCAGAGGCAACGGAGGCAGGCGGGCGGCTGAGCAAGTCATGGAGTTGCTGGAGCTGGAGGCGGACATCTTCAAGGTCAGCACGAGTGGCAGAAGGACTGTCGACAGCAACAGAAGCAGCTGGACGAGGAGGAGGGCCATATTTGCGGTAGCAGGTCGCCTCGAGGTGTCCATCCCTACCACAGAAGGAACACTTAGGACGTGGTCGGCCACCACGACCCCGTCCCCGAGAGCCTGAACGTCCCCCACGAGCAGGAGGAGGGAGAGGTAGTAATGGTGCAGATGAATGCTGAAGGAGGGACGGTGAGTGAGGTCCAGTAGTATCAGGAGGCGGTGATACCATTAGCAGCATGGAGCACACGCCAGAGAGTGAATAGCGGCAGACGAGAGGATCTGAGCCCGAATGCTCTGAAGATGAGGTGGGGCACGAGCCATCATCATAGCAATACAAACTGCTTCCTTCTGAGCACGTTGGGCAGCGAGATCCGTAGTGGACGGTTGATGTCGGATCCAGGCTTCGGCCAGAGTCTTAGCCTGAGCAACAAATGAGATCATATCGGCAGCACCGCCAGTGTCAAGAGTCTGAAGATCTGTGATGATGTCATAGAGGTGTTGGAGACTATCCTTGTCGGAGTATAGGGAATGGAGCTCATCCCACATTGCCTTGGCCATCTCGTGATACATGGTCATTCTGTAAGGTTCGCTATCAAGGGAGTTGAGAAGCCAAGTCTGAACTCGGCCATCGTCACGTAGCCAGTCATCCGGAGGTGTAGAAGGAGCATCCTTAGTGAGATGGTGGAGAAGTCCTTTAGACTGGAGCACCCTACGGACGGAATGCACCCATTCAATGAAGTTCTTCTTCCCAGTGAGAGAGATGGTGGTGATCCTCAACTCGTCACGTAGTTCATGAGTGGGAAGCAGGCGAGCTACAGGAGAGGTAGCGGTCTGCCCATCGGGATGCACAGAGGGATCACTGGAGGAACCCATTGCAGATAGAATGGCACGGCTGTTGAAGAGGAGAGGAGACCGCTGCGACTAGAGGGGGCTGCGGTTAGAAGACCGTTGCGACTGAAGGAGAGGGAGATCGCAGGAGGGAGATCGCTGCGACTAGAGGGGGTTGTGGTTAGAAGACCGCTGGAGGGCGCGGCTAGAGAGTTGCGACTAGAGGAGAGCTCGGCAGAGGGCGCGACTAGCAGGAGGTAGCGGTCTGCGAGGGAGACCAGCAGAGGGAGCGGTCTGCAAGGGCGGTCTACAGGAGGCAGATCGCGGGCGGTCTTGCAATGGAGATCGTTGAGCGGGAGAGGCCGGAAGTGGCGGGGCCCACTTGTCAGGCTGAGAAAACTATAAGAACGTCGGTGAGTAGCAGAAGTTGGAGAGGGGAGCTCGCAGGAGGGGGGCTGCGGTCAGAAAAAGAGAGACCGCAGGGTGAGCGGTCAGGGAGGGCGGGGAGGGCGGGGAGGGCTGCGGTCACAAATTTTGGAGACCGAAAATTTTTGGACCGTTTCTGCTCTGATACCATGTAGATAAATACAGACCCTTGTATATTCCTTTCTCTGTACCAAATCCAATGTATGAATACAAATATATAGGAGAGAGAAAGAGGGAGGAAATCCTTATACACAATGTGGGACTAAAGAGAGAGAGAGATGAGAAAATATATGGGCTCCAGAATGGGCCATTACATAGGCTTTTCTAACAAATATCAAGGCTCAAGCCATCAAATATTCTATATTCTCATAATCTAAAACCTACTACTTATTGGATCCGGGTATGAGGCTGGAAAAAACTACTTATTCAGTTATTCTGAAATGCTCCTAAATATTCTGACATTCACTGATGAGTTGTTGGAAAAAATCGGAATGATTTCAAGGAAATGAAAAACACTAAATCTAAAAACTACTATAATGGCAACAGAGATTCAGAAAACAGTGAACTAGCGTTAGAGGAATCGAAGATGCTGGGTTGAGGAATCGAAGATTCGAAGGCGAAGTCACCCGCTCGACCACAGTCGACGTCGTAGTTGCGTCTCTGGTCTACGATTTAGAAAACTTGTGTCGTCGTCGTAGTTGCACCTCTGGCCACACTCAAAGATTCAGAAAAGAGGAAATTGTGAACACGCAACTCGCTAAGGGCGAGAAATGACCTAGCGTCGCGCCTCTGGTCTAATTTCCGCCAAAACACACCCGGGCAAGTGCCCGGGTGTGTCTAGGCGTGGGTCCGCCTATGCCTACGACAAACCCTAAAAATGATAACACAGGTGCGAGTAAGCAGACAACATGCGACCAATGAATGGAAAGCTTGCAACATAGACCCTAATGTCAATGCAATAACTCAATCATACAATTACTTCCGATGCGCAATTAATTAAATAGTATTACTTTTAAAATTCGCGCAGGTGTCACAATTGATCATAAACATCGCTATTTCAGTAAGCAGATAATAATTGCAACTAAATGAAAGTGCATTGAAATAAAATGCAGAGCGAATAAGAAAGACAAGTCAAATGAAAGAAAATCCAATTGGCATTAGTTAAGCCCAATATTACAAGAAATATAAGGGTACATCTGCAAAATGTAATGAACTTGAAAATAAATGTGAACTCGCCGAGTAATGGGGGGCGGACGTAAGCGTGGAGATCCGGTGATTGTAGGAGTAGTGGAGGCAATCCGAAAAGATAACGGTTGTTGGATGGTGGTTGTCGGAGGAGTGAATTGTTGTTTGGAGGGTCCTAGGGGCGTTGGTGACTGTTTTAGAGGGGTTGGAAGAGTTTGAGGGGGACATAGCGGCTGGCCAGGGCTGGCTGGGGGTGTTTAGGGTGGATTTTAGTGGGAGATGGATTCTGGAGGGCAGGACGACGCAGGGAAAGAAGTTTGAAGGTTGTGCGGGTGATTGTCGGGCTGGTGGATGGTGTCGGAGGTGGCGACAGAAGGCTAGGGAAGTGGAGAAGGCCGTGGATGGTGGTTGTCAGGCTGGTGGAGTGTATAGGGAGTGGCGGCGGAGGTTCCTATGGCTGGGAGTGGCGGTGGATGGTCGTGGGAATGAAGGAGGGATGTCGGCGGGCTGGAGGAGGACTGGAGATGGATCCGTTGGCGAGAATGGCGGCTGGAGGGAGGTACAGACTCGTCAGAGGAGAGGGAGGTGACTGATGGGGGCGTCGGCACACTCTAGAGATGGAATCGGCGGCGGCGCACCGTGCAGTGCCTTCGGTGTCGCACTGAAGGAAGGACCGAGGGTTGCAGTTTTCAGAAGCCTAACTCTCGATAACTTGCCCTAACCGACTGATAGAATAATATAGAAGGGAGGATTAGGTTAGATGATTTAATGACTCAAATAAACCAATCAGATTACTTGACTTAATTCCCAAATATACATCCAAAAAATTAGAACAAATATATGAAAAAATGCATAAAAATGAGCCCGACGCGATCACGGACTCCGATCGTCCATCCAAACAATCCAAAATTGACAATCGCGTTGCATTTGAAAAAAAAAATATGCATCACAAAAGGTATTATCCCTACCAAACATTGCGCATAAGGAACACATGTGATGTCTAAAGTACTGGAGTCACTGCACGGATACTTTGCACGATGGACCCAAGATCTTTCAACTAGTGAGTGTGGGTGGGGTGCATTTTTTTCTTCTCAACCTCTAAGTATGCAACTAAATAATGACTTACAAATTTCTCATATTAGCTATACTTAAAAGAAAAATTGCTCACTTGGAAGTGCGAATTTCTAAAAATTGAAAAAATATTCTACTTATATTTTTAAATGAAGAAAATTCAATAAAAATAATAAGTGAACAAGAAATATTTTGAGAAAAAGAACTCCCAGCATTGAGGAATAAAAGTTCAAGATCATACATTTTTCCTGAAGTTCAGTCTAAATGAAATACAATTAAAAGTAGAAGTATACAAATAGATAGATTTTTAAACCTCCTTACATTCGAGAATCAGGATTTTTACGAGGATCGTATCCTTTCCTAATCCAAAATTTGCCAAATGGTCCACCACAAAAGTAGTACCCAGCTCTGAGTAAAAGCCTGTGTAGAGGAGTAAGAACTTAAGTATGGCCCAGTGAAAGAAGCTAGTAGCAACTTCATCTGAAAAAAAAACATGGACAAAGAAAAAGGGAAATAAATAACCAAAAGACAACCTTCTAAGCAAATATTCAGAAACTTCTTGGCCATCATCAAGCAAACGTTCATGAAGTGACCATCTAGGCCAGATAGGACGTTCTTCGAATAATTTAGAGACAGCCAATTGTGCATTCCATTCATTATTGCCTTTTGGAAGTTTATCTTCCCAGTTAATCTTCTCAGGAATCTTTAAAAAAACTTAAGCATAACAAAGAAAGAGTAAAATAGAAAAATTCTTAGTCTGAGTAACAATGCTAGCAGTGATTTTGCATTCATAGAAATAGACGTGCAAGGGAACAAAAAACTATGAAGGATATTATCGATGCTGAAAGGAATTGCATGGCAGGGCTCAATATCCATCTGAAACATGAAGACATGTAAGTTGGATCAGCACAGCTTTCTTGCCATTGATTATGTAAGAAAACTGTACAAGAAATGTACAGCTTCTAAAAATAAGTATACTTAACAGATTTCTAGCACAGGGACAAATAGAATGGCTAATAAAAATGATACTGATAAAATTTTGCATTTTGGGAACATCCTACAATTTTTGCATTTTGGCAACATCATACAAAAGATTAAAGATTGAATGTGACTCAGGGTAAGGTCATATCGGGGACCAAGGGATAATTTATAAATGCAAACACAAATCTGACAACTAACTTGCAATAATAAGAATTTAAATCAAATTATACTAGATAGATTACAGCAAATGAAGCTTAGCAAATAGGAAAATAGGAGTTGTTGCATAAGTGCGAGAGAGCACGCAATCAAATTACTCAAGTAAATGGGAACATACAAAGTTGCAAAACGGCAACAATGATTACAAAGCAAATATAACTAGAGCAGATATTAATTCTGTTGGCGTGTATTAGAAGCGTGGTGTTATTTAGGTGTGGTGTGCGTTTAGAGAACTGTAGAGGTATATATATATTGTATAGGTGTTGTGATGAAGGATTAATAAAAAAAGGCTCTAATTTTACATGGTATCAGAGGGGGGGGGAGGGAGCCGTCCTCAAGAAGTTGGACCCGACAGAGGTGGTTACTTTGTTGAAGTTGTTGGGTTCATCACCCCGACCGGTGAAGTTGGACCTTCCACCGGTTGACCTGAAGCTCGAAGGACCGGCCACCTATCTGGGTTGGTCGTGCAGCGTGAGGAAGACTCTTACAGCGCAGAAGGTTGGGGGTTCTTGACAGGAGAGTTGAAGAAGCCAGAGAACCCAACTGCAGGAGATGAGTGGGAATCAACCCACATGACAGTGTTCATGTGGCTTCTCAGCTCGGTTGTCTCATCGATTGCTGCCACGGTTGATGGCCTGGAGACAGTCATGGAGGTTTGGGACAGGCTGCGAAGTACATATGATGGAGTGGGGAACACTCTCAGGGTCTTCCAAGTGAAGGAAGAAATTGATGACACAGTTCAAGGTGAGAAGACTGTGCAGGAGTACGCATCAGAGTTCGAATGACTATGGGTGGACTATGACCATGCTTCTGGTGGTATGCGTTGCAGTGACACACAGTGTAAGGCTTCCAAGATTATAGTAGAAGAGAGAACCATGAGGTTCCTAAAGGGGTTAAATGAACGGTTCGATCAGAGGAGAGCCTTACTTCTGTCGGGTACAAAGATCCCTACTCTTTCAGAGGCCATCTCGGCCATGATTCAGGAGGAGACCCAGTTCAAACTCCAGGCACGGACGGGAGATTCCGTTGTCGTAAAGTCCGCACTAGCGGCTACTGGCTCGGGTATTCCAAGACCACGAGTGGAAACACGACAGTGCTACAACTGCGGGGAGACGGGTCATCTATTGTATCCTTGCCCCAGACCACCCAAGGAGGGGGATTTGGGTGGTGGTGGTGGTCGTGGACGTGGTCGTGGTCGTGGTCGTGGACGTGGCCAGGGTCGTGGACGTGGCCAGGGTCGTGGTGGCAGAGGTGGCTATCATGCCAAACTAGGCATTAGTGGATGTGATGAGAAGGCTGGTGTTATTTACACCGAGGAGGAGCAGACTCTACTAAGTATGATGAGCATGATGGAGGGCCTCAAGAGGAAACAAGCTGGTGAAGGAAACAGGAGTGGAACCGGGGGGCATCAACTTCAGCTATGTATGCCCACCCTTCCAGGACATCGGATTGGATCGTTGACTCTGGTGTTTCGCGACACGTGACAGGAGATGCAGGTGAGTTCTCCTCCTACACTCGCCTAGTTACTGTTACAGCATCCAGACGGCGGATGGGACTTTCCAATCAGTGGTCGGTAAGGGCACAGTCAATTGTACAGGTTCGGTAAAACTATCTAATGTCTTGCATGGCCGTTCTTAGTTTGTGGAGCGATTTGTCTGGTTAATTCAATTAACGAAGGAGCATGCAAGACATTGGATAGTTTTACCGAAGATGTACAATTGATTGTGCCCTTACCGACCACTGATTGGAAAGTCTCATCCGCCGTTTGGATGTTGTCAGCAGTAACTAGGCGAGTGTAGGAGGAGAACTCACCCGCATCTCCTGTCACGTGTCGCGAAGCACCGGAGTTAACGATCCAATCCGATGTCCTGGAAGGGTGGGCATACATAGCTGAAGGTGATGCCCCCACCCCCCCCCCCCCCCCACCCCCCCCCCCCCCCCACCCCCCCCGTTCCACTCTTGCTTCCTTCACCAGCTTGTTTCCTCTTGAGGCCCTCCATCATGCTCATCATACTTAGTAGAGTCTGCTCCTCGGTGTAAATAACATCAGCCTTCTCACCACATCCACTAATGCCTAGTTTGGCACGACAGCCACTTCTGCCACCACGTCCACGACCACGACCATGTCCACCACCCAAATCCCCCTCCTTGGGTGATCTGGGGCAAGCCTACAACAAATGGTCTATCTCCCCGCAGTTGTGATGAACCCAACAACTTCAACAAAGTAACCACCTCTGCCGGGTCCAATTTCTTGAGGACGTCCTCCATCCTTTCGTCGTCGTCACTTACTAGTGCACACACCAATCAAGTAAAAAACAGGCCGAGAAAGCTTTCGTAGAGTGTCGAGTGTCGTCGAGAGAGCTTTCATGTTGCAGCATTGTCCTGTGTTGTAGCTGTGTCGAAGAGAGCGAGATTCCAGTGGCGAGATCGAGTCGTCGACGAGGCTCCAGCGACAGGATCACTGAGGGAGCGGAGCGACGACGAGAACTCCACGAGATCGCGAGGGAGCGGGTCGTCGACGAGGCTCCAGCGATGACGTGGACTCCACGGGATCACTGAGGGAGCGGGTCGTCGACGATACTCCAGCGAGACGACGAGGACTCCACGGGATCACTGAGGGAGCGGGACGATCGACGATGCTCCAGCGAGATCGCGAGATGGGACTTACCACTCAGTGGTCGGTAAGGGCACAGTCAATTGTACAAGTTCGGTAAAACTATCCAATGTCTTGCATGCTCCTTCGTTTCCAGTTAGTCTTCTATCCAGTAGTTTCATAATCCTTCAGCTAAAATGTGTCGTTTATTTTTATATTCCCAAGGTGACCTTCCAGGAGAGAGGGGCGAGGCGAAAACTTGGGACTGGTACTTGGATCGGGAAGGATTGGACGTAGCTCTTATATCTATGGCGGGGGAGACAGAAGTAGGAGGAACGAAGATGAGTGCAAAGGATACGCTTATACTACATCACCAGTGTTTGGGGCATTCTTCTTTCGGCACTTTAGCCAGACTATTTTTTTTATTGTTTCAAAAAACAAATCAACATAAACTTGTATGTGATACATGCGACTTAGGGAAGCTTACTAGGAGCTCTTATGTTAGCACGGGATGGATAAGCTCTTCTTTTTTTGATGTTGTGCATTCTGACGTTTGGGGGTCTTGTGCCGTAAGTTTCTTGAATGACTATAAATATTTTGTGACATTTATTGATTGCGCCTCGCATGTCACTTGGTTATATCTGATGAAAAATAAGAGTGAGGTTTTTACATGTTTTCGGGATTTCCATAAGCATGTCCAAACACAGTACAGCACAATGATAAAGGTATTAAGGTTGGACAATGGAACAGAGTACACTAATCGGGCATTGGCAGAGTACCTATCAATCCATGGGATACTGCATCAGACCACGTGTGCATACACACCTGCACAGAATGGTGTGGCGGAGAGAAAAAACAGGCATCTGATGGAGGTGGCAAGGAGTATGATGCTCCACATGAAAGTCCCTCGGAGCTTATGGGGCTATGTTGTGTTAACAACAACACAATTGATCAACAGAATGTCATCACGTATTCTCGGGTGGAAATCCTCGTGTCAAAAGTTGCAGGGACATAATGGAGGGATGCTTCCAATAAAAGTTTTCGGCTGTGTGTGCTTTGTGAAGGACAACAGACCGAATGATGGAAAACTTGAGGCGAAGGCACTCAAGTGTATCTTTGTGGGCTACTCTGGTACTCAGAAGGGGTACGTGTGCTGGAGTCCAGACGAGAAGAGAAGTTTCGTGAGCCTGGAAGTCCACTTCAGAGAGCTGGAGCAGTACTACCGACAGGAGGAGGCTCAACTCACACCAGAATTGCCAAATACCGAAAGTATGAGACGAGAGAGGGAGAGTTTGGTGACAGATCTAGAAGTATGGCATGAAGGATCAGTGGAGGAGCATGGGAGTAATGAAGAGCAGGAGGAGGAAGTGAGGCGTGAGGCCTACGGCTCAGGGGGAACTGCTTACATATCATAGGAGAGGGAAACAGACTGCAGAACTAGTAGCCGTGCCTAAAATGTCAGTGCCTAGTCCCTCGTCTATGCCAGTCTCTACTCATGGAGCACCTCCACCACCACAGTCATTTTCTGGTGAGATCATTCCCTCTGCCACTCCATCTCCTACTACCACGGTCTGGCGGACTACTCGCAGCAATGCGGGCAACCCTCCGGACAGATACGGTTGGGACCTTGCTTCTTTTGTCTCTTATGTTAATATCTCTTCTTCTCATGGAGCATTCATTGCCTCTTTGGATAGTATTATTGTACCTAACAATTGACAGGTTGCCAAAACTGATCCAAAATGGCAAGCAGCAATGAAGGAGGAGATGAGAGCTCTTGAGAAGAACAAAACCTGGGAGCTGACACACCTACCAAAGAACAAGAGGGCTGTCGGGTGCAAATGGGTTTTCACTTTGAAGCAGAACCCGGATGGTCTTGTCGAGCGTTATAAGGCTCGATTGGTCGCAAAGGGGTATAGCCAGACCTATGACATCGATTACGACGAGACATTTGCACCAATGGCTAAGATGAGCATTGTCCGAACTCTGATAAGCTTGGCAGCAAATGGTGGATGGAGGTTGCATCAACTAGATGTGAAGAATGTGTTTCTTCATGGAGAGCTAGTGGAGGAGGTGTACATGGAGATACCACCGGGGTTTGGAACAGCTGAGACCGAAGGCAAAGTCTGTAGACTGAAGAAGTCCCTCTATGACTTGAAGCAGTCTCCCCGTGCGTGGTTTGACTGATTCAGGAAGACCATGATTGGGATGGGATACCAGCAGATCAATGATGATCACACGGTGTTCTTAAGGGAAAATGAAGGCCACCACATCACTATACTTGCGGTGTATGTGGATGACATGATCATCACAGGGGATGATGAGCAGGACATCGTCCGCCTCAAGAAAGCATTGGGCAAGGAGTTCGAAGTAAAGGATTTGGGTTTGCTAAGGTATTTCCTTGGGATTGAGATTGTCTATGGTGCAAAGGGAATTGTTCTGTCCTAAATGAGGTATGTCTTGGATCTCCTCACAGAGACAGGGATGTTGGGGTGCAGGCCTGCTGCAACACCGATAGATCAGAAGTGTAAACTGGATGCTGAGGCAGGTGAACCAGTCGATCGAGAGATGTACCAGAAACTAGTTAAGAAGCTGATTTACTTGAGCCACACGCGTCCGGACATTTCATTTGTCGTGAGCGTGGTGAGCCGCTATATGCATGACCCTAGGAAGGTCCATATGGATATTGTGTACCAGATCCTTCGATACTTGAAGACTACCCCTGGAAAGGGGTTGTTATTCAGAAGGAACGGGCACATGAAATTGAGGGCTACTGTGACTCTGATTGGGCAAGTTGTATAGACGACAGGAGATCCACCTCATGCTATTGCATGTTCATAGGAGGCAACTTGGTCTCTTGGAGGAGCAAGAAGCAATCGGTGGTGGCCAGATCGACAGCAGAGGCAGAATACAGAGCTATGGCATTGGGGGTTGCGGAACTTCTGTGGCTAAAGGGAATGCTGATGAATCTGAAATTGGATCGATGAGATAAGATGAAGTTGTGGTGTGACAGTCAGGCAGCTATCAGTATTGCAAACAATCCAATTCAACATGATAGGACCAAGCATATCGAGATTTATAGGTTCTTCATAAAAGAGAAGCTGGACAGTAGGCTACTGGAGCTTAGTTACATTGCGAGCAATGATCAAGCCGCTGATTGTTTGACCAAAGGTCTTAGATCGAAGGATATGATTAGAAATTCTGACAAGATGAGTTTAGTAAATATTTTTCACCCACCTTGAGAAGGAGTGTTAGCGTGTATTAGAGGCGTGGTGTTATTTAGGTGTGGTGTGCGTTTAGAGAACTGTAGAGGTATATATATATTGTATAGGTGTTGTGATGAAGGATTAATAAAAAAGGCCCTAATTCTACAAATTCAACACAAAATAATTAACACCCAATTTGGAAACATCCACAACTATCGAGTAGAAGGCTTGGCGGGTATCCGGCAAGTCTCAGGTAGCCGGGAATGAGGCAATAGACTGGATTAGGGCCTCCGGGGAAACTCAGCATGCTGATCTGGGCTGCTGCAGGGCTGGAAGAATGGGAACAGTAGTTGGGATAGGTTGTAAGGGCTGTTTGAGGAGCTGAGGGCTGAAGAACAGAGAGCTGGGTGCGGAATTTAGCTCCAGAGCCGGACTCCATAGCTGGGTGGGATTCTGGAAGGCTGGGGGTGAAGAACAGAGAAATTGGGCTGCTGGAATTAATTCCAGTGGCTGGAATCTGAGGTTGGGAGGGATCCTGGATGGTTGGGGGCTGAAAAACGGGAAATCAGAGTGCTGGAATTAATTCCAGCTGCTGGAAACTGAAAACTAGGAGGTGTCCTGAATAGTTGTGGTTATAGAACAGGAAACCATGTTGCAGGAATTAATTCCAGTGACTGAGTTCAGCAGCTGGGAGGAGTCCTGGATGGTTGGGGGTTGTGGGGGAGATGGCCGGCTGGATGGGATTGAGTGGCGGCTCGTTTGGGATGTGGGGGAGGCTTCAAATGAATGAAGGAGAGAGAATTGTGGGAGAGTGGGGGAATGGAAGGCTGTGAGTGAATGTATGAGTAGTGGCCCATGTTTTTAGGAAGTGGTTATGATGGGATAGTGGGGAGTTGGCTAAGGAGTGGGGATGGTGGTGTGAGGGTGGTGCCGATCAAGGGTGGCCGGATGGAATCGCCGCAGGTGGTGGTTCTGGACGGAGGTGGTGCCGGCGATCACCGGAAAACTGAAAACGGATGGAATTGAGGTGGTGGTAGTGGGGAATTTTGAGGAGGTGGTGGTGGCTTGAGGAAGGTGGCCAGTGAGGAGAAATGGAAGGAAGGAGATGTGACGACTGAAGAGGGGTTGTGGTGGAATTTGGTGGGAGGTCAGGTGGAAGGAGATATGAGGAGGGGCTATGGTGGGACATTGTGGGAGGCTAGGAAATGTGGAGGGGGAGAGGAATGGCTAGTTGGTTGGGGAAGAGGGAGTTGGAAGTAACTTCCAAGCTTCACACTTGAGTCCGGCTTCGGCACCGGGAGATCAAAAGACGGCTTTCTTGTTCAATCCTTCAATAGCCTTTCATGGAGCCCTCATATTTATAGCAAAAACGCAAAATACTATGATCGGCGATCCGCTCGTCATGAGTGGTCCTGATCGCCACTTGGTCCGTGGTCGGCGCGAGTTGACCCTCACGAGTCGTGTTACATGAAGCCCATCAACTCCTTCCACCTCAAAAGCATTCATCTCCGAGGAATGGAGATGATCATACTGTCGTTGTAGGGCCAGAGCGAGTCTCTCGAGCTCTGCTGTGGAGATCCATGTGTCATCGATAAAAGCGCGGCCCTGCCAATGCCAAATATTGGACTACGCATGGTGCTGATAAGAACTCGTGAGTCACGATCTCAGTGATGACGTTGAAAGGTCTGGTTTCTGTAGATGATGATGTATGTGTTGAAGAATGTGGTATTGTTGCGGAAGATGCCAGGACTGTAGTTGGATGATCAATCAGTGTCGAAGGCTGGGGCTGTAGTGAAGTAGTAGACGAAGGTTGGGGCTGTAGTGAAGTAGTTGGTGAATGCTGGGGTTGTAGTGAAGTAGTATGCGGAGGCTGGGGGTGTGGAGCTGAGGTGGCGGAAGGAGAGGGATACATATAATCGTGTGGCTCGAAGAATGTGGTCAAATCTTCAATGTTAAATATATGTGAAATCCCCATACTATTCAGAATATTTAATTCGTAAGCATTTGTCCCAATCTTTTTGATAACAGTGTAAAGACTCATTCGCTTGACATTTAATTTTCGAGCAGTTCCCTTGGGGAACCTCTCAGCACGTATACGAACCATCACCTATTCAAGTTTCGCAATCTCCTGCGGCTATCAGCATAAGATTTATAAATATCATTATTGCAAGTGATCTTATGTCTAATAGGCACATGCATGATATGGAGATGTCTAGCAAATGACTTGGCAAACTCGCTAGCACGGGACTCTATGGGTAGAGGAATAAGATCTATGGGCTTCCTAGGTTCATAACCTAAAACTACCTGCAATGGACTCAACCATGTTGTCCTATTTATCGAGCTATTAAATGTGAACTCTACTACGGATAACACTAAATACCAAGGAGGTGTAGTCACCTACGAGTCATCATAATAGATTCCATAAACCTATGTTTACTACTTCTGTCTGACCATCTGTCTGTGGGTGGTAAGTGGATGAGAACTGTAGCGTATTGCATGTCTTCATCCATAATGTTTTCCAGAAATAGACCATGAACCGAGCATTGCGATCGGATACAATAGTCTTGGGTAATCCGTGAAGTCGAAAGATGTCCCGCCCGAATAGAGATGTGAAGTGTGACACATCTGTAGTCTTGTTACATGCGATGAAATGAGCCATTTTGGAAAATCGATCAACTACGACAAGGATGGAATCGGTGCTTGCGCAGGGTGCGAGGTAGTCTGAGCACAAAGTCCATATCGATGTCCACCCATGGCTGTTGTGGGACTGGGAGTGGCATGTATAGACCCGTGTTCTGTCGCGCCCATTTAGTCGTCTGACAAATGTGCAATGTCGGAGACTCTAGCAACGTCTCTCTTGAGGGTAGGCCAATATAAACGGTCTTCTACTAGTGCAATGGTCTTATCTCTCCCAAAGTACCTGGCTGCCCACCGGGATGCATCTCCCAGCCTAGATGATCTTGGATAGATGGGGAATACATAAAGAGTGCCAAGTAACAAATAACCATCGATAATCGAGAAATTAGACATGAACTCAGGAGGGTCCTGAGATAGTGCGGAGTATATAGCTGCAAAGTCGGGGAAGGTAGAATACTCCGTAATCAGGTGCTCGAATCCCGTGGTCTGAGTGGTAAGAGTGTGGAGTAGGCTCACCCTGCGGCTAAGTGTGTCATCGGGTTTGTTATCAACACCAGCTCGATGCTTGAGACCATAATGGAAATCTTGTAAGTACTCAGCCCACTTTGCATAACGATAACTCAATTTTTTCTGAGAGTCCAAATAGTGTAAGGCTAGGTGATCTGAATAAAGCATGAATTCACGAGGGAGGAGACTATCGTAGAGATTGAATAATCGTGTAAAACTCTCGGTCGTAGTTGGAATACCTTTGTTGGGCGTCATTCAGTTTCTCACTGAAGTAAGAGACTGGGTGACCTTCTTGGCTGAGTACTCCTATACATACGGCGGAAGTGTCACAAGCTACCTCGAATGCTCGGCTGAAGTCGAGTAATTAAGGAACTGGGGTCAAGGTCAATTTAGCTTCATGTGTTAGGGGTCCCACGCCGGCAATTATCTAGTTAGATAGTATTTATATATGGAGTCGAGTCTGAGTTGTATTCAGTTGAGTCTAGTTGAGTCGGTCGTATTGTCTTTATTATTGTTATGGAACTTCCTCTCCTAAAGCCAAGAGTTGAGCTTGGCACAAGGAAGGCACGAACTTGAAAAGTAAGGAGACAGGGGGATTCAACGTCTTTTTCTTGTACTTCTGGGGTCCTATTTATAGACAATCCAAGAGGGGTATCGGTCTGTGAATAGCCACCCCCGCAAAAATATTTGACCCGTCTAGTGGGTGAGAGGACCTCAGCAAAATGTTTTGTGTTGCTAAAAAAGATCTCGCTGGTGAAAAATTGGCCTTGCAAGATCATTTTGTCGAGGTGTCGAGGAACTCGCTAATGGGCGACTTTGAAGGAGACCACACCTATAGGCGAGGGAAAAAGAGGTCTCGCCTGCGGGCGAGTTCAAGAGAGACCTCGCCTATGGGCGAGGTTAAAGGGGATCTCGCCTATAGGCGAGTTCAAGAAGGGACTTGCCTTATGTTATTAAAGGCGCGTCTGAGGCACCAGGCACACAGCCCCCGCCTTTGCCAGGCAGAGGCGGGCGAGGTGCCTCAAGCGCACTTGAGGCGCGCCTTAGGCGCACCTCGTGGTTTTACGGCAAATAATAATAATTTTGGCAGAGTGAAGCAAAATAGTTGGCTAAAAACTTGCAGGAAGTCACTAGAAAGTGGCTATTGTTGGAAGGAAAAAAAACATATTAGTATAATCATTCATTGTAGCTATATTCACATTATTACAAATGAAAAGTTAATCAGGATGGCATAAATTTCAGCTTTAATACTAGAGGGCACAGTCCCTATGTACAAACAAATAACTAAAAACATCTTGGTATCATTATGATGCTGGAAAAATTCCAAAAATATGATCTAAATTTGGATCACTTTATGCTAGTAAAGACAGAGATAGAAAATTAAATAAATAATCATCTGCCAAACAAAAATGTAGTATATAAACATCAACATGGCAATGCCTTAACCTCTTGTATTTCATTATTTTGTCAGTATTTCCTTGTTTGCATCAATTTAGAATGCATTGCATAGTATCTGTTTGAATTATAAAGCTTAGAACTAGGTGCATTTCAAACAAATTAATTGAACTGGGTGCCCAGTTCACTAATATTCAGTGAACTAGTCTCCAAGATCACTGAAATTCAGTGAACTGGCCTCCCAGTTCACTGATTTTTTATTTGAAATCTGATTTTTTAATGCTAGTTATTTTTTGGGTTGTGATATATGCAATTCTAGTGTGTTGATAAGGTGGTAGATTTATTTTATGTGTATTTTGTTTTTAATAAACTATATATTGTCTTTTTTTTTCATTTTTGCGCCTTAAGCTTTTAATAACTTAAGGGCTCGCCTCTATGATTGCCTTTTGATCTTCTTTGTTGGGGCTTCTCCCAACTTCATTGGTCGTCTTGTTTGCTGACATGGCTTGGCTGGGCCTACCTCAGCGAATACGGGTTGTACAATTAGCATTATCAAAACTAGTGGAAACTAGCATATTGGATCACACTTTCCATTCAACTACCACACCAACAAATAATGCAAAATAACAAAACCATGAAACGTGTTATTTTGTGAAAACAGACGTTATGCAAGGATGATAGTCTGGTAAAGACATTGCATAGAACACATGATGGTAACTTATTATCAACAAAATCATTAACAAAATTTAAATCCTTAGCCAAGTTAAACAACAACAAAAATTCTATAAAGGTTTCAAGCATATCAATGTAACTAAAACAAACATGCCAAAAGTGCTCAAGTAGTAGTTACTAAATGCAATAAAAACAGTGTTGCTTTCAGACATTGTAAAAGTCAGTCTCTTAAGAGGAAAAAAAGTAATAAGTTTTGTCACAGCATCTTTTCAGCAAGTTTCTCTGCAGCTGCATAACTTTTTCTTCCAGTGAAGTTGCTCGCTGTTATATTCTTAAACCTACTACAATTAATGAACAATATGTTTCCAGTTCAGGTACTCTCAAGTTGATGAAAACTAACTGATGGAGTTTTGAAAAGCAAAAATTTAGATATTCTTTGTTTGGTAGTACATTTGCAAAATCCATAAAACTATTTCCTGTTACTACATTGGAAAACGCAAAACCGAAATTCCAACTCAACACATGCAACCCCTTCATGACTTTACAACCATGAAAAGAAGAAACATATTTGTGAAACTTTAAGGAATGTGAGAGCATTGAGTTTAGTCCCACATAGAATATATGAAAATTAATAGGTGCAAAAATAGTAAGTGATTGGGTCTCTCCCATGAGCTTAGTTTTTCAGTTAAAAATAATTTAACCATAAGTGCATCTGATATATTGGTCCCTTTCATTAACACTAACTAACAATTGGTACTAGAGTCAGTTAGTTCAATCAGGATAGAGTGGTGCAAGCATTTATGTAGTTCCTGTAGGTCTTGGACCTTAAACTATGGTTGGACAAGATTTAAGAGCGGAGAACTTCCTCTTGCTGCGCCACATGATTAAGTGAGATATTGATACATAATGAAGTTGAAAAAGGTGCATTGATAGATGATGTAACTAAGAATTTGGTGTATGAGCACAACTTTGTTCTCCTATTGATTAACACTTGCTAGTGTGGAGCTGCCCATCGATTCCTAAAAATATCAGCAATTTGACAAAAAATAACTTTTCTAAGCAAATTCATAGGTACTTTAAGCCCTTTTGACTTACAAAATATGGAGGAAGCTAGTATGAAACATGACTAAATATTATATTTTTTCCAATGATTTGAATAAAGTTCCAGATTTTAACATTAACAATAGTTTATTAAAGCATAATTGATGGGGAATCCAGACCCGTTCATTTTATGTGGATCGACGATCGTAGTAGTTTTTGTTCTTGTCATTTTTTATTTCGAGTTGCAATTTTATGTAATTTTGAGTCGGGACGTTCGGCCAATCATAGTTGTTCGTTGCCCCCTAGGAATCTCTAAATAGAGGGTGAGGGCTCTCATTTTAGGCATTGAAGAATGGAGTATTGAAGCCCATTCCTTGGTCAGCTCGGTGCCGAAGCCGAACCCCGGGTGCGAAGCTCGGGTCTACCTCCTCCCTCCCATCTCCCATTGGACGGCCCTCCCCCCTTGCCATACCTCCTTGGCCGGCCACTACATTTCCCCTCCTCCTCCATAATAGCAACCCCAACAATCCCCCTCCACTCCACCTTGAAGCATCCGGCCATCAGCCTTCTCACCTCCTCCCCTTCACCATTGGAAGCAGCCAACAAGACTTCCTCCCAGCAACTGTGATGCATCCTGAGTCGCATCGTATTTTATTTCCTGCATTTTATTTTGTGAGTCGCACATGTTTTAGCGCACGTTTATTTTTTTATTGTCGCACACGTTACTAGCGCATGTATCTTGTTACGTGCATGTCACTCGCGCATGTTTGTTCGGCTTGTTGGCGTGACCGACCAATGAGACCATGAATAAAAAGGTTCGTCAATTTATGTAGGTGGTAATTAGGGCAAGTTTTAAAAATATAATTTAAAATTAAGTAATTAAAATATCTAAATTTCTGAAATTAACATTACCAATATTAATTTCAGAAATTATAAAGTTATAATTTTTGGGAAGTCCAAATTTGGAGTTATCAATTCCTCTTTATTTCATTAATTACACCTGATTTCCTTCCAAGCTTTGAACACATCCACCCACTAATATCCGGACTTCTATATATAACAGCAGCCACGGTTTCATTTAGAAACTGAAAAAAAAAACTGTCAACCACCATTCCATTTCATGAAATCAAAAACCCCATAAGAAAAGCAGTCGTCCTATTTCTGGCAACCTAAGGTCTCTCCCCGTTATTTCCTTATTAAAAACAAAACCAAAACTATTAACTCCTTATTTAAATAGCTAGGCCCTCCTGGTTAAAGCAGCTGGCAGAGAAACGATTGAGAGGTCCCAATCCTTCTCTGTTTGTTTCTCCAGCACGGCAGCCATATCTTTACCTTTCTCCACCCTCTGCCGCCCCATCTTCGGCCACCTCCGGCGCTGGAGCTCCTCCAAAGGTCCGGCGACTCCACTGCCATCGAATCCCGACGGAAACTGCGCACCATTTTAGCCATCGCCCCACCAATTTCTGTCACCGCCCTTGAAGCTCTCCTCTCCCAACTCCGGCCGACTACCAAGGCTCCTTCAGAGGCTCCTCCGACCATTTGTTGGCCCCCAGAGCCCGACCCTTGCTCCTGCTATTGAGATCCGACATCCTCACTCCTCACGCGCAACCACTTTCAGCTGCCTAGTAATCCTCCCTCCACCAAGCAGTCCTCTCTCCATTGTTGTTACGATAGATCGTGGTAAACCTCACTCTTTTGTGCTCGTATCTTGTTAGAATATTTTTATGCTTAATTTTAAATGAACTTTCAACTTCAGAGCTTGCTCCTAAATAACATCTTGCATTTTTGTCGTTAATTTATAAACTCTCTTGTTTCTTATTTCATGAATGCTTGTAGAAAAATTATGTGTTGTTAAATACGCACGAATGTTAGGTTCTTACGCGTGTATGCGGCTCCTTGGTTGATTGTCGCGTGATGTTAAATGTGAGCGTCTCTCTTGTGCCGCAAATTTTAAAAAGATCATATTTTTAATATTTAAAATTAATTCCGTGGATTTTGGATTACATCAAACTGCCAAAAATCCACCCATACATCTCCTTCATCAAGTGTACTAACCGGCCACTTCACCCCCTTCAAAATCCACCCCAACATCCCCTCCAGCAGCCATAATATTCCCCTCCCACCCACTGCTCCCCTCCATTTTGCTGCCAGCATCATTATCAGCCGGCCAAGGGGTCTCATTCCCTATCCAAGAGGCCAGAAACCACCTTCCCATCTCTCCTCTTGCCGTGGAACAACCATCCCCTCCAACTCCCTCCAAAAACAGCCCCAATACTCCCATTAAAACAACTCCGGCGATCACCGGAGTTTGTCTCCGGCCACCTCCGGTGGTTCTCCCATACCACACTTACTTATTTCCATCATTTGAAGTTTTCCGGCGATCACTGGAAAATTTCTCCGGCGACCACCACCACCACTAGCAACCACCTCTGGCCACCACCAACCACTCTCCACCTCCACCACCACTCATAACTACCATAACCACCTTCATAACCACCCATGAACCCCACTACTTTCACTCTCCTAAATTAAAGAAAGCATTTCCTAAATTTAGGCTTAACTCCTCCCCACTTCCCCCACAATAGCTGTCAGCCCTCCCCTTAATTCCCAACCAGCCTTCACGTGGAACCATTTCATTTCCCGTGTCCTCTCTCAAAACAAAACCCCATCCTCTCTCAAAATGCCGAACAACTCCCCCCCCCCCCCCCCCCCACTGCCCTCTCTCTTAATTAAACCTCCCCAGCCCACTAAATTCCCAATCCAACCTCTGTTACTCCCTCTCATTAATTTCCCCTTCCGTGGATCCACCCCATATTCTTTCCCCTGCCTGCAAAGGCTGTTTTACTTTCTGCCTCCCACTCAGCAGCCCAAAACCTCCCAGGAATTGCTGTCCTGGTGCTGTCCAGCCATCCTGCAGCCACCCACAACCCCTGCCGCACCCCACTCCCCCTTATACAGCCACCCCACCCTCCAGAATCGCTGTCCAGTCCTCTGGAACAGCAAATTTCAGTTGTCTCATTGTCTGTTGCTGAAAGACACTCCATGCACCTATCCAATTGCTGTCCCTGTTCTTGGGCAGTCCCAAACCATTTCTGAATGCTGAAAATCTTCCCCGGCAGCCCTCCGAGAGCACCTCCAGCCCTCCCCTCTTTATAGTCGGGGTATCCAAGGTTTGTGTGTTGATTTCTTTACCGTTGGATCGTGTGTTTGTTCTCTACTTGAGAGATAGTGGCTTATAGATTTTGTTTTCAATTGTTTTGGTTTGTGTAATCTCTCATTTAAATATCTATTTGATTTTTTTGGCACTCTTGCAATTATACGACTTCTCACGTCTCCTTATTTGAAAGTTTTAACTCTTTGTGACAAATCAAATTAATATTGCTTTATAAATATTCATTGTTGCAAGTAAACCGTCGGATTCATGCATGGTTGCATATAGGGGTTCACACATTTATTTTCCCATCACATAGGACCGTCCTGCGTCACAATAATTTATTAAAGCATAATCATATTCAAAGCCTATAAATCAATAAAACTAACTGAAAAGACAGCATGTTGCAACAAAGTGGAGTTTCATAAAATTGTTAATAATAACGTCACATGGACAGTGTTGATCAAAGACATTTATACCAAATTAAACATGCAAACAATGCGAGCTGATGGAAATTTTACCTCCCAATAGTACTCAACGGCTCCTTTTTGCAAATTTTCTGATACTAAATTAGCTGGTGGATTCAACCTAAAATCAAAACAAAGCCACAGAAAAGAATTTAAGCAAGCATATAACCAGGTAACCTTCTTCCATCACATAATATTGAGACAATAAATTTTGATCCAAAGAAGAACTTCAAGATTTCAATAGATTTTTAGATGGAAGTTCCCAGGACCCATTCAACAAAATATACCATTATTAAATTACTTATGCACATCTCTCCCATATTAAGCATATAAGATGTCATACCGAAAAGTAATTGTAGAACATTTAAAGTTGTCATTACAAAATAAAAAATGTATAATACAAGCAAAAAATAAATTAACAATATTAGGGGGGGGGGGGGGGTGCAGAACAAAGGGTAGTAAACACCTATAAGGCTAAAATAAGGACTTAAATAAAAGGAGCATCAAGGTAAAGGGGTGCTGATGCAATGGTATGATATAAAATAAATTAGGACTATGAGGCAAGTGGAAAGGAAAAATGGAACTCATATTCATTGACCATTATTCCTAGCCATATTATACATGGGATAGGAGACACCGGAATTACAAAAGTGTCTCATTAGATTGTCATTAATATTATGTCTAAAAATTCATGACTCGATATTCGCTTCAACTCTCCCCTTCAAGTCGACCAAAAAATGTCTATCATCCCTAACTTGAGTATATCATCAATAAACACATATTTACCTAGACTTCTGGTGAAGACGTTGCTAGTTGGTCTTTGGAATGAACAAAAGGAGTAACATTATTCCCTTTGTCCAGGTGATCTTTGATGAAACATATGTCAACTCAGCATGCTTGGTTTTGAACCGGGTTGTAAGCTATGTTGATGTCAGCCTTGTTATCACAGTATAATGAGAATGGTTCGGGTTCAAGGAACCCAAGATCTTGTATCATAGATGTCGATCATAATTCTTTACAAAGGCCTAGGGACATGTTCAGTATTTTGCCCCCGCACTAGATCTGACCGTCACATTTTGCTTTTTGCTCTTCCAGGTCACCAAGTTACCTACAATAAAGTTACAATAGCCAATGGTGGATTTCTATCATCTTGACTTCCAGCTAAATCAACATCAGTAAAGACTTCAACCTTGAAGTGGTTGTTTTGGCGAATAATAGGTGTCGGCCCAAAGACTTCTTAAGATATCTCAGAACACGATGGGTCACCTCTTGGTTACGAACACTTACAACATGCATATTTCTGCTCAAAATGCACACAGCGTAAGTAATATCAGGACGTATGTGTGACAGGTATATAAGTCTTCGAACCAGTTTCTGATAGCTTGACACATCAATCCTATCACCATCTCTATCATCACATATCTTGTGATTTCCTCAATGGAGCTCATTGGAGCGCAACCAAGCATACATGTTTCCTTCGGAAGATCTAGAATGTATTTCTGCTAAGAAATGGTGATGCCCTTATGGATCAAGCAACTTCAATCCCCAAGGAAATACCTCAACTTCCCTAAATCTTTGACCTCAAATTCCTTGGACAATTGATCTTTAAGAGCGACAATCTCCAACACGACATTTCATATAATCACAATGTCATCCGCATAAACAATGAAAAAAGATGTTTACCTTGCCTTTTACAAACATAGTGTGATCAGACTATCCTGCTTAAAGCCAAATTGGATCATGGCCTTGTGAAATCTTTCAAACTAGACCCTGTGAGACTATTTCAGGACATATAAAGACTTCCTTAGGGTCTGTTTGGCGTGGTGTTTTGCTTCAGTGAGTTTGGACAAAAACATTACCGTCATAAAATATATGTTTGACATGACAATGGTTATGACCGCCACCAAGAAAAAAATTAATGTGGACATAAAAGTGGATGGAGTTCCTTAGGTGAGGTTAGGCATTCACAAACGACGGTTCATAACCACAGAGTTCACGAACGACACCGTCGTGCCAAACGTACCCTTAAACAACAACCCATCCCTTCTTGTCTCTTCCTAATGAACCCAAAAGGGAATCTCATATATACTTCTTCCTTCAACTCGCCATGAAGGAATGCATTCTTCACGTCGAGTGGGTGAAGTTCTCAACCTAGACAGGTAGCATAGGAAATAGAACTCAGGTAGAGTCCATCTTTGAAACAGGAGTGAATATATCATGATAATCTACTCCTTGAGTCTGAGAACTCATTTTGATCCAATAGCTTTCTTTCCCGGAAGAAGTTGGGAAATGTCTCACTTATGATTCTTATCATGTGCGAACATTTCCTCCTCCATAGATTGCCTATTCAGAGATACCCAGTGTGTTTTGTTAATTCTTAAGAATAGCAATCCAGGAAAAAGAGGTAATGAAAGCTAGATGTTCATGGGTAAGAAACATAATTTGAAATAGGATATTTTATACAACATGCTTGACCACTCAGAAGAGCAATTGGAAGTTCAAGATCTCCTAAGACTGAGTCCGGGGCAAGCATTGGTAGAGGTAGAACCACATGAATATGTGTTTTTATGCACTAGTATGCATGTGATGATAAATTATGGGAAGAGGATAGATCAGAGACCCTAAACCATGTGGTATGTCCAGGATGAAAGATATAACAGGAATGAGAAAATGTCTTCTTGCACCACACCAACATCACATGTCTCCCTATGACGAATGAAATGAGTCGGATCGGGAAAGTAGGACTCCCCCTCACATAAGGTAACATTTGTGGTACAAAAAACACGACGCATCGAGGGATGATAATATTGATATCCCTTTTGGTATAAGAGTAACCAATAAAGAAACATTTTTGAGTCAGGGGATCAAGCTTGTCTGAATGAGGTTGATGGATGTGGACGAAAGAGACCGAGACTGACCATGCCCATCTTTGACTCGGTCGTACTTGTGATAATCTCATCAATATATATAGACTTTTTACATGATAAAAAGAATTGGACCCAATGATCACACTTGACTTCACTATCGCTCGTCTTTCTTGAGAGACGAGTTGTCAGAGAAGCATAGACAATAACTCTGGACAGAAAGCGATTGATAAGATACGCAACAGTCAACACAGTATCACCCCAGTAAGACTTAGGAAGGTTCATGGTGGTGAGTAGGTAATGAGCAATCTAAAGGAGGTGTTTGTTATTCCATTCAGCTACACCATTTTGAGTAGAGGTGTGCAAACAAGTAATTTGATGGATAATGACATGATTAATGAGGTATGACCCAAACACCCCACAGTCATCATACCCCCCCCCCCCCCCCAAAAAAAAAAAAAATCACAGCGAAGGACACGGACAGTGCCCTTGAACTGGTTCACAATCAAGTTATGAAACACTTGAAAACACTCAAAAACATCACCCATTTTTAGGAGATATACTCATGTAGTACGAGACAAATAGTCGATAAATGTGAAAAACCAAAGAAAATAGGTATAGTACGCGAGAAGGTCCCCAAACAATAAAATGTAGTACATCAAATATAAGCAAACTAGAAGAGGAGATATGAGAAAAGCTATATTTAACATGCTTAGAAAGTTCATAGACATCACAAGACAAATATTTAATAACAGACATAAAAGACAAAAAATGTTTGTAGGTAAACAAGAGACGGATGTCTAAGACGTTGATGTTATCTTCAAACATCCTCAACAGTAAGACTACAGCTTGTGGTAGATGAAAGAGCCTGTGATGGAAGGGTCTGGTCCCAAAAGTACAAGCCCTCACGATTACTACCACTGTCAATGTTCTACCACATAAATAGATCCTGAAAAATACAAGAGTCGAGAAAAAAGTTATTGAACAATCTAATGATCTAGTAATATTACAGGTAGAAAGTAAGTTATGAGAAAATGATGAACATGCAGAACGGAGGTAAGAGAAATAGAAGGGAAACACAAGGTGTGGCCCATGCCAGCAATAGAGAACAAGGAGCACTCGACAGAGATGACATTGTCCTGACCAGACAAAGGAGTGTAGGAACAAAACCTAGAGATGATACGGTCATAAGATTCGTGGCACCGGAGTCAATAATCCATGTAGAAAGGGTGATGGAAGCAGTGTGCACATTAGGTATACCTGAAGTAGCAAAGGTCGTGGAGGAGGCACCTGAAATCAAATCACTCTAGGATCGTAGCAGAAGCCTGATGGCATCAAACTCATCAGCATTGAAGGTCTCATATGAGGGTGCAGGTAAGAGCCAAGGTGCAAGAATAATAGACTCCTCATGAAACTTGGTGGTATAAGTTGCATCAGTGGTCATGACCCAACTATTGTGTGCCCCCTTGTCCTGGGGCACAGCCATGTCCACAAATTCCCCAACCCGGAGGTGCAAGGGAAGTTTGAAGCAAAACTCACGAACGTGGCCTCTCCTACCACAGTAATCACACAAAGGAACGGAATTGTATGGTGTTTCATGACCAAAACTAGCCAAGGCAGAATGATCAGTAATCATGATTGAACTTAATAATCTCCTTTAGTCTTCATCACTTTGGGCCATGTTGAATGCCTCTCTGAGAGAGGGAAGCGGAGAGCGATGGAGGATGTGAGTGCGCACAGTATGAAACTACATATTCAACCCCATCAAAAGCACATGAACTTTGTACCGCTCTTCCTTCTTTTGCAATTGAACAGTGTCTGCAGAGCATGCGGTAGTAAAATTCCCAAAGTAATCCACTCCTTGATATAGTTTTCAAACTCAAAAAAAAGATATTCATGGATCCCTGCTTAAGTTCAAGAATCAGCGAGTGAGCTCATACACTTGGTGGAGCTGTCAATCTGTGAGTAGGTCTCACGAGCACGAGTCCAGATCTCATAAGCATGAATTCATAAACATATAACTATGATAAACCATGAGGCACATCAAGTGAAGGATCCATGAAGGAGTTATCAGAATTCCACCTATTCCATGATAGATCGGTCTTAAGTGGCTAAACCATAGTCCCAACAACCTAACCATGCATCTAATGGCTACGAATAACGTGTTAAGTAGCATGAGATCATTCAAGATAATTGGTCTCATCAGAGACATGGTAGTGATCTTCAGCGAGTAATGAGTCCTCAGCGGGTCACGCACCTATGTTATTAGAACTCTTGGCAACGATACAGAAGAATTCCACATGGAGCACGGCCCGATGGAAACCAAATAGGATGAACAAAAGGAAACATAGTCACCTCAACATATTGGGCACTGAATCGGTGGTCGGATTGGAGTAGAATATCGAGTAAGTCATAAGAAGGCTCCGCTTGCCATCATTGTGAGAAAGAAAAGGCCTGGTGGATGGTTACGGGCTCAAAAATAGTGGGAACGACCCGATGAAATACTCAGAATAGTAGATCGGAGAGGAGTGTAGATCGATACCAACAACACGCAAACAGAAACCCGATAAGCCCCTAGGGCCTCGACGAGGACTTGGCGAGGTCGCTGAGTCCACGCGAGTTCGCCGAATAGGGATGACACGGGAACGAAGAAAGGAATCAGGTGCAATCCAACGGACACAGGAACGAAGAGAGGAATCAGGTGCAATCCAACGGAATCAGGGGACTCAATTGAGAGCTTTTGGCTCACACGCGATACACCCTTCTACACGATCATCTGCCAGGATTCTCTACAACAGTCATCCTCATGTTTTCTTTGTTTTCGCTTCCAGTTGATTGTTAGTTTAATCGCCCTATTGTTGGCCAAAGTATAATGGTCCATTATTCTACTCTACATCTTCTGTTTTTTATTGTTCTGCCAATTGTTCCTATAAATTAGAAGTGTCTTCACATTATTCCTGTAATTTCAAGGATCCAGTTTGTTGGATTATAGTTTTTTTTTTTTTTGATGCCTTAAATGTTCTGAGAGATATGGTTTTGGTAAAAAGATTAAATTGTAATATTTGGTTGTATTGTTTGTCTATTGTATGTGATGTAAACCAATCTAGAGTTTTAAAATAAAAATAATTTTGTAAGCAAATAGATTTTATTTATATTATAAAATAAAAATAGAATTAGAAAAATACGATGTCTTTACTTAATTTTTTAAGAAGAGACCGAGCGGGCCAAATTGAGCTTTCGCGCAAAATCAATTCCCAGCGTTGGACTTCCATAAAACCGCAATAATTATTTGAGAGAAAACTCTGAGCGTTTTATGAGTTGAATCGTTGTGAGATTCGTATATCCACAAGCCAAAACACACGCAATAACTTATGAATAACGATAATAAAGCAGTGTGAACGTAAAGGCAAGCTAATAATTATTTAGCGGAACGCATAAATCTACTAATAATTTTCGAGCAAGGATACGGTAAAGGATACAGCAGAGGTAGTGGTTCATTCCAGATCCTTCGCGCAAGAAGAAAATTGTCTCCAGTGGCAGCAGTTGATCGTTCCGGACGGATGATCGGAGTGGGAGGTGAGGTCAACGACGCAAGTTGTAAATCAGGTCGTCGAAATAGGGCTTCAAGGTCGACGACGACCTGGCGATTGAGATTCGATCGGAACTGCAGGTGACGGTGGAAGCTTCAGAGGGAATCAGCGAAGGATGCGGACAGCCACGGAGATCGGCGACGGATGGAGGCTTGGTGGGAGTTCCTCGATCTGACACAGGAGGTGGCTGCTTCTGGCGGCGATAGGAGTTGGCGGGAAGTAATCGGCGATGGCAGAGACAAAAAAAATGTTTCTCTACACTATCCGATTCTGCCTTGTGTTCTACACGGTGGTCTTTATATAGGTTATAGAGTAGGGTGGCTGAAATATTTTGTTCACGATGGCATTTGCCAATAATGATTTTCTTTCCAAAAAGCATTTCCAGATTTTGGCATTATTTCCAAAAGGCATGTCAAGGTGGCCTTTGACATTGTTTCCAAACATAGGTTTTCCTATTCTTTCCCAATCTTCTAATTATCAATATTCTAATTTTTAATTTTTAAATTTTAAATTTATACATCCGTAAATAATTATTAGGCTTGCCTTTACCGTCCTAACTACTAATATTAGCTGACTTTTTATTCAGGGTCTCATCGGATGGTCAAACCGATGAGCCGAATCTAAATAAACACGGGCGCACAGGAAGAGAAAATACAGGACAAAAAAAAATTAAATGCATAGTAAAAAAAACTCTGCGACGCATGGTGACGTCACAAAAATTTGAACCCGGCGGAGGATGCATCAATATGTATGATTGTCTGGAGAGAGGATAATGAGGTTTTGTGGAATTTGTGTTCGGGTGTACTACATCAATGGTTACAGAACAAAAAGCTATTCATAATCCTCTTATTTGGAGTTATGTCCTTTGATTATCCTTTGTTATGGTCCCACATGATCCATTGTTGTACGATTAATTAAGGCGATTGTTAACCGCAACTCGACTTGTCGCACCCCAATGTTAACCGCAGCCCGAAAATTTTAAAAATGTTAACCGCAACCCGATATTTAGCTTGTCACACCTTGTTGTTAACCTGTACATCAATCTTTTTTGGCATGGAAATTTTTCTCCACGCCAAAAGTTTGAGCTAAGTGAACTTCCCCATCCCGTTGGGACCGACGAAGCCATACCATTCATTTCTCATGGGAGATCGTCACGGAGGCGTTCTTGAGTAGCCATAGAAAGGGGAAGAGAGAGTGGAAGCGAGAGAAAGAGGAGAGAGAGAGAAAGTGAGAGAAAGGAGAGGGCAAAACTAGAATGAATCCAGACAGATCAAATAAACTGTGATAATGTTATGCCCACGAACGCGTTACGGTTCACGGGACATCACTATGCTCGACGACCAAAGGAGGAGACAAGGAGCAACGGGGCTGAACCTTCCGGTTCAGCCCCCAATCACTAAAAGGCGGCCTGTGGGACTGAACCACACGGTTCAGCCCCTATTGAGGGGGCCGGCCGGCCCCCTCTAGTCCCGGGGTACTTAGAACCCCGGTACTCTCCTGGATGGGCATCAAGTACAATATTCAGGTATTCTCTTCCTCCTTCTCAAAATCTCAACCCTAACCCTAATCTCTTCTTCTTCTCTAGATCTCTCTCTCAATCTCGCTTTTTTCCCTCTATATTCATAACATTTGGTATCAGAGGGCTCTTTCCTCCGACCATGGTGAACACCCGCTCGCACGAAGAGGCCGGCCGACTGGCAACCATAGAAGAAAACTACGTCAGCTTAACGGACACGGTAGCGGCCATCGAAGAAAGGATGAAGACCTCGACCCAACAATTGGAGGAGCGAATGGACGCTCGTATGGAGGAGATCAAGTCCCTCCTAACGCAGAATCTGAAGGGCAAGGCTTCGGCCAACGAGGGATCGGAGACGGAAGCGCACGATCCTCTTCCGCCGCACCATCCGGCCTCGTGGAAGGGCGGAACCCACTCGCAGCAACTGTGCGGAGGAGCGCAGGCGATGTTGGCGACAGGAGGACCCGACGGGAACCCGCAGCAGTCGTTCGACCTGGGCGCGCCGCCGTCGGTTTGGGGCGAACCCGGGAAAAGCCCCACGGCCTCCTGGCGACCAACGGAGCCAACGACGGGGACGTCTGCCCTGGGCGGCCCAGTAGCGGGCTGGAGCGAGGTCGGGACAGGCCGTACGGCCACTTGGCGACCTCCGGAACACGCAGCGGGACACTTTCGGCCTACCGGGAATCCAGGCGCGTCGATTGGAGGTGTTGTTGGACTTTTACCCCTTCCACGAGCCGTCGGACAACCTACGGGCTACGGGAATGGCGATCAATGGCACATGCAGACACCACCGACCGGTTTCTACGGAGGAGGCCAACACATTGGCGGCGAACAAGGAAGGGAACGATTTCTTCCGACCGTAGCTCAAGGGGGAATGTATTTTCTCAGACCCCAAGGACCACACCCTCCTATGGAGCAGCTGAGGGCAGCGGGGTACGGACACGAACCGGGTGGTACGGGAAGGCGAACCAGAGGGCCTACATGCCACCGAAGAGGACTCGCATGAATTTTCCCAAATTCAAAGGAGGAGATGCGTTGGAGTGGGTACAGAAGGCGGAACTTTTTTTCAATTATCAGGAAATTCCCGAGGAGTAATGGGTGCAGCTGGCAGCTTTTCACCTAGAGGAGGACGCCTACAAGTGGACGCAGTGGTTCTTGAGGGGCCGTGATTACGCAGCATGGACTGAGTTCGTAGAGGAATTTGCAGCCCGATTTGGCCCTCTGGAGTATGAAGACGTTGAATTCATGCTACAGAAGCTTCGACAGAAGGGAACGATGATGGAGTACCGCACCGAGTTTGAGAGCTTGGCCAACAGGGTCTGATGGGAAGAGAAAACACTGCTGAGCTGTTTCGTCTCTGGTCTGAAGGATCATCTGAGGGACGAGGTTCATGCATATATGCCACGCAGCTTGAGTCACGCCATCAGTCTGGCACGGATACAGGAGGAGCGTTTCAACAAACAGAGGAACTGCACCATAGGTAGAGCCGCCACGGCGCCCACACCCGCCAGGAGAGATCCGTCGGCGGCTGGCTGCCCGGCAGTGACTAGACTGACCTGGCCTGAGCTGCAGGCAAGGAAGGAGAAAGGCTTGTGCTTCAACTGTGATGAAAAGTACAGGCCCGAGCACAAGTGCCAGAAGATCCAGGTTTTCATGCTGAGAGAGGGAGAGGAAGAAGAAACCACCGAGGTGGAACTAAAGAAGGAATTGGATCTGACAGAATTCGAGGTGTCCATACAGGCAATGGAGGGGTATAAAGCCCCCCTCACTATGCGCATAGCGGGGAAAGTAACCCAGGAGCGGGTTACAATTCTGATCGATAGTGGGAGCGCCCACAACTTCATCAACCCTGCTGTGGCAATGAAGGTGGGACACACAGTAGATCGTGGCGCCGCTTTCCAGGTCATGGTAGCAGATGGGAGCAAACTGAGATGTGAAGGGGTGATGAAGGGTGTCGAACTGCGGATGAGGGGTACACATGCCGCACCGACGTCTAGCTTCTGCCCATCCGGGGATCTGATATGGTACTAGGAGTCCAGTGGCTGAGATAGTTGAAGAGAGTCACCTTTGACTGGGACCAGATGACCATGGAGTTCACACAGCTTGGGGAGGATTACTGCCCCCACGGCCTCAAATCATATCCGCTGAAGGAGATCTCTTTCAGGCGTTTGGAACGTCTGGGCGAGCAGGGAAGCTCGATGGCGATGATCATGGGACTGGCATCGCCCACTCATATTCCATCAGAGATGTCGGAGCAGATGCGACCCGTGTTGACCCGGTACGAAGATGTCTTCCAGGAGCCGCACGCACTCCCCCCGCCGAGGTTCAGAGACCACGCGATTCAGCTCAAGGTGGAGTCGGAACCCACCAACACCAGACCGTACCGCTACCCGCACATACAAAAAGCGGAGATCGAGCGTAGCGTTAGAGAGATGCTTGTTGTTGGGATCATCCGTCCCAGTACAAGTTCCTTCTCTTCGCCCATCATTCTAGTAAAGAAGAAAGACGGCTCATGGAGGTTCTGCGTTGATTACCAAGGCCTGAATAGTTCTACAGTCAAAGACAAATTTTCCATACCCATGATTGAGGAGTTGTTAGACGAGCTACACGGAGCGTGCCTATTCACCAAGCTGAACCTGCGTTCCGGCTACCATCAGATTCGGATGCGGGAGGAGGACATCCACAAGACTGCTTTCAGGACCCATAATGGACATTACGAGTTTCTCGTGATGCCTTTCGGGCTATCCAACGCCCCGTCCACATTTCAGGTCGTGATGAACGAGATCTTTCGGCCACTCATGCGTCGTTCAGTGTTGATCTTTTTCGACGACATCATGGTCTACAGTAGCAGTTGGGAGAAGCATCTAGAGCATGCGAAGCAAGTCCTCGACATCTTGCGC
The DNA here is from genome assembly GCA_033032865.1 of Dactylorhiza incarnata. Classification (NCBI taxonomy): domain Eukaryota; kingdom Viridiplantae; phylum Streptophyta; class Magnoliopsida; order Asparagales; family Orchidaceae; genus Dactylorhiza; species Dactylorhiza incarnata. The sequence continues at coordinate 5,145,371 of JAWHQI010000176.1, read as the reverse complement.
CAGCATCAGCTATATGTCAAGCAGTCCAAGTGCTTTTTTGGCCAAGCGGAGGTCGAGTATCTGGGCCATCTAGTTTCGGCACAGGGAGTTCGGGACGACCCACACAAAATTGAGAGCATGGTAACCTGGCCTCATCCTACGACGATCCGGGCTTTGCGGGGATTCCTAGGTCTCACGGGCTACTACCGTCGGTTCGTGAAGAACTACGGCAAGATCGCGCGACCGCTCACTCAGCTATTACAGAAGGATGCTTCGTGTGGCAGGAGGAAGCCGAGGCGGCTTTTCAGGCTCTAAAACGGGCCATGACGACTACGCCGGTCCTGACTCTTCCGGATTTCAGCAAGGAGTTTGTGTTGGAAAACGACGCATCCGGGGTAGGGATTGGCGCAGTGTTGATGCAGAAAGGGAGACCCCTGGCCTATTTCAGCAAGGCACTAGCTCCAAGGACCCTGGGGTTGTCCACCTATGAGAAGGAGATGCTATCCATCATACACGCGGTGGCCTTTTGGAGGCCATACTTACTGGGACATCACTTCAAGGTCCGAACAGACCACCAGAGTTTGAAGCACTTCCTGGAGCAACGGTTAGCATCCCCTCTTCAGCAAAAGTGGTTGACCAAGTTGTTGGGCTATGATTATGAGATCATCTACAAGCAGGAAAAGGAGAACGTGGTCGCCGATGCCTTATCCCGGCTTCCGGAGAGCTCGCTCTCCCACATTTCGAGCTCCTTGATCGACTCCCTCGACGACATACAAGAGGAGGTGCAACAGGATCCCGAGCTCCGGATCATCGTAGATGCACTACGACAGGGGCAAGCAACCACACCAGGGTACCAGTTACAGGGCGGACACCTTTATTATCAGGGTCGAGTAGTCATTCCACCTACCTCAGCCTGGAGAACAGTTATGATGCATGAGTTCCACTCTTCTCCGATGGGGGGTCACGCCGGCGTGCTCCGGACTCTCCAACGGCTGAGGGCGAATGCCTTTTGGAAAGTCTTACGTCGTGACGTGCAGTAGTTTGTGCAACAATGTGAGGTATGTCAACGACAGAAATACGAAATGACCTCCCCAGCGGGCCTGCTTACGCCGCTAGAAATTCCGCACCATATATGGGACACGATCTCTATGGACTTCATAGACGGCCTACCCAAGTCTCAGGGCAAGTCTGTCATTTTGGTCGTGGTCGACAAACTCTCAAAGTACGGGCAATTCCTCGCCATGAGCCACCCCTACACCGGGGAATCCGTAGCCCACCTTTTTGTTCGAGAGATCGTTCGGCTTCATGGTGTGCCCTAGTCTATCATTTCAGACCGCGATCCGGTGTTCGTGAGCAATTTCTGGCGGGAGCTCTTTCGTCTACAATGTATGTGGTTGCGTCTGAGCACGGCCAACCATCCCCAGACGGACGGCCAGACGGAGGTTCTCAACCGGGGTGTGGAGACATACCTACGATGCTTCGTGATGGACGAGCCACGTACTTGGACCCGTTGGTTACATTGGGCGGAGTACTGCTACAACACCTCTTATCATACAACCAACAAGCTTACCCCATTTGAGGTCGTCTATGGCCGCCCTCTACCATCATTGGGTTCTTATGAGCCAGGCAGCACAGCTCTTCCAGCGGTCGACTGCACATTGCGCGACCGGGATCACACCTTGGCCATCTTGCGTGACAACCTCAGAGCGGCTCAAGACAGGATGAAAGCACAGGCAAACAGGTATCGGGCGGAGCGGGAATTCACGATCGGAGACGAGGTCTTCCTCAAACTCCAACCTTACCGACAGCTCTCCGTCTCCCGCAGGGCGAATAAAAAATTGGCGCCACGATACTACGGGTCGTTCCGCATTACTCAAAGGGTAGGACCGGTGGCCTATACTTTAGCGCTCCCGGAAGGCTCCTGTATACACCCGAACTTTCATGTATCCCTGCTCAAAAAGAAGATTGGCGACACAGTTCAGGCGAGCCCTTTATTACCGGAGGCCACTACAACGGGGGAACAACGGCCCTTGTAGGAGGAAATTTTGTTGACCAAGTGGAAGAAGCGTGGCACTGAATACCGTCCCGAGATCCTGGTTAAATGGAAAAACTTGACAGCTGCACACAATACCTGGGTTGATCTGCAAGAGTTCCGCGAATTGTTACTTCCACCTTGGGGACAAGCTGGTGCTTGATGGGGAGGGGAATATTATGCTCCCTAACGCATTACGGTTCACAGGACATCACTATGCTCGACGACCAAAGGAGGCCACAAGGAGCAACGGAGCTCGTTCGGGGGTTCACAGGACATCACTATGCTCGACGATCAAAGGAGGACACAAGGAGCAACAGGGTTGAACTATCCAGTTCAGCCCCCAATCACTAAAAGGCGGAACGGTTCAGCCCCTATTGAGGGGGCCGGCCGGCCCCCTCTAGTCCCGGGGTACTTATAACCTCGGGACTCTCCTGGATGGGCATCAAGTACAATATTCAGGTATTCTCTTCCTCCTTCTCAACCCTAACCCTAATCTCTTTTTCTTCTCTAGATCTCTCTCTCAATCTCGCTCTCTTCCCTTTATATTCATAACACATAACTACTTCAGTTTCAAAGTAAATATCTAGACTGAACGATTTGCTAAGAGAAGAATCATAGATCCTACCATATGAACATGGAAGGGGAAAGTGAATGTGACGGTGAAGAAGAGGTTTCCATTCCATGCCCGCTAGCAGCAGGTAGCGGAGCAACAGCGGACAACCCTGTTTGAGCTTCTGAAACAGAGGAAACCGGGGACTGAAATAGCAGGCTGCCAGCGGCTCCATTCACACATCCCAAAAAAACTTCATGGACACCAAGTGTTGAACCACGCTTCAGCCGCATCACTCCACACCAAATCCGTCCTCACCGAGCTCTATTCAGCTACATCCACTGTCACGTCGAACCCCTGCTCCTCCGCAGGAGAGCTTTCGTTGTTGGTCAAAACTTCCTTCTGTGATTCCTCTTGTGGTGGAGGATGAAGAAGATGAAGAGCAGGAAAGCCCTTCCTTGTTGCTCTTGTCGATGAATAGGTTGGGAAGTTGAGCCGCGCGTTCTCATCGAGGAGGTTGACCGCCTCCCGGTCGTAAGCAACCACAGTATCATCGGCGGTGTCGAAGGTTCCGAGCCAAATCCGCGTGCGGTTCTTCGGAAGGCGGATCTCCGCCACCCACTTCCCCCAATGTCGCTACCAGGTAGGAAAACCTAGACTACGCAAAGATGAAAGAAAACGAGACATTTTGGGGTTTTAAGTTTTGGGTTGCGGTTAAACACAAAAAAAATGTTTTTTAAAATTTTAGGGTGTGGATAGCCAAAGACGGGTTGCGGTTAACAATCGCCTTAATTAAATGTCACGTAATTGTCGTAGTCATTGTTGGGATCATTGCCCACAATGTCTTAGATTTGGAGAAGTCCATTCCTAAGTCAAAGATATATCTCAGAATGTATTTGATATACTCTCTAGAATCAATGTGCAGGAGATCAGGTCAGGCAAAAAGTTCATGGAATTCATTCAAGTTCACAAGCGTCGAGACATCATACATCGCTCGACGCCTGTGACCCAGAAGCGTTGACTCATGTCTACTACTCAAATAGGCAAGGTCGTCGCTGAAGTTCTGAGACCAAGTTTGGAAGCGTCGAGCCATGTTATATCGCTCGACGCCTTGGAAAGAGAAGTGTCGACTTAACTTCAGTCAGCTCAGCGCCAACCAGAAGTGTCGAGATATAAAGGCATAGTTAAGAAGCGTCAAGCTTATGTACGTTGCTCGACTTCTTCAGATAAAAAGCTTCGACTAAGTAATGATTACTCAACGCCTGAGAAGGAGAAGTCTAGAGCTTCTGTCTAAGGAGTATGCGTCGAGCGTCTAAATATCGCTCGACGCCTAATTGAAAAAGCGTCGACAGAGATGTTAAGTGCTCAACGCCTCTTCCACAAATACCCTAAACTGAGGAACATCTTCTACAGCTAGCTGAGCCTTTGTTTCCATTAAAGACCGTTGAAGACGTCACGTCATGCTGACGTGGAGAAGCGTAACAGACATTGCAGATGGCGGGCTATAAATAGAAGGCATGACATATGGGTTATGTAGTTAAGATGTGAAGAAAAGTTAAGTTAGAAAAGTTTTTCCTATCTTTCAGAAGCCATTATCGTCTCCATCAGTTTGAGAGAAAGTTTGAGAGAAGAATCTGGAGAAGTCATCTTCCCTTTCAGAACCAATCTAAATTAAAGATTTCATTCAGCAATCTGGTGCTGATACCTCTTTCTGAAAAAAGAAGATCAAGAAGGAAGAATCTGTCTTCCTAAGAAGAAGAACAGTCATCACAGCCTGTCGAATCAAGAAGATCATTTGCTGCTGCTGTTCTATTGAAGTTTTCTGTCTGATCATTCAGGCAGATCAAGAAGGCTCAACAATCTCAAATCTGAGTCTAAGTATTTGTTATTCTCTTTATAAATTCCTGTAGGATCTGAATTGTCAGATCTGAGTGTAGGATCTGTCATGGATCTGAGTTGTAAGATCAGGTGTGATCTGAGTTGTAGGATTCAGGGGTGAATCTGAGCTGTAGGCCTAGTTATAAAGGCTGAGGTAGGATCTGTGTGATCTGAGTTAGTAAGATCTGTGAGATCTGAGACTGTAAGATTTGTTGTGATCTGAGCTGTAAGACCTGTTTGTGGTCTGAGATCTGGAGGAGCTATAAACCCTATCTAGCACATTGCTAGAAGGGGAGAAGGGGGAAAGTGGATTACCCAAGATAAGGGGAACCACTATAAAAATCTGTGTGTTCTTTTCTGTGTGTGTTTTTATTTCTTGAAAGCTCTGATCAGTTTTATCTTGGTTATAATCAAGAACTGCAATAGTTTTTAAATAACCTATTCACCCCCCCCCCCCCTCTAGGTGATTAGCTACCCTTAATTAAAGTCTTTCAGTCATGTCGTGTTTTGTATTTTTATATTCATGTGTGTTGTATTTGGTCCAAGTATGTGGACCTCATCATAAAGTATCAGAGTGTATTGTCTATTTAAAGAAACATTCGGTCATGGAATGGGTAAGCAATAATTATTTCAATAGTTCTCTGTTTCTCATCTTTTCTTTTCTCAACCCCTTTTTGATCCTTGCTCTAAGGCAACATGAGGTTGAGTCAGACTCCCTCGTCGCATCTCGTAGGTCAAGCTCAACACCTTTGAACGACTTCCCCTGTATATATGGCACATTACGGGAGGCCCGTAGCATTCTCATGGGTTGACTAATATTAAATGAAATGGAATAAATTATCTTCTGAGAGCTCAAATCTTTTGCATGTTTATTGGGGGTTATATAATTGGACTTACAGTAGAGAGCTTGTATAGATTAGGTTGACTTGATGGCCTTCTTGGCTTACATCCCAAGAAGGCCCACTGGATTGAGGCTTACATCCCGAGAAGGCCCAATGAAGGGAGTAAACAAGATCAAACTTAGGCCCTTGAATTACAGGCTTTGTCAACCTAGTTGACATTACATAGGTTTTGAATTGTGCCTTTTCATGAATATAAAGGTGGCAACTTGATCATTACCCTTAGATCACTAAGAGAAATGAAGACTTGAGTCCTAATGCTCTTGATCAATTGGGTTGGCACTAAAGTGTGTATTAGTTAAATCCTTGGAGGTACTTATAGATAATTTGGAGCTTAAAGTAACTTCTTTGGTGATTAGACACTCTAAGGAAAGCATTATAACCATTACAGGTCATTTGAGGGTTTACCGGAACCCAAATATAAGTGCAGGACCATTTGGAAGCTTGGAGTGCGTCACACTTTTTTGAAGACATTAACACATTGATTAATGATCAAGCACGGTAACACATTAATGGGCATACATTTATGGGGAACATGACGATCGGAGCCGTCCATTTTGTGTGGATCAACGATCTATGATTTTTTTTTTATGTATTTTGAGGGCCGCCGTGATCGAAGAATCATGATAATCCATAATGGCCCCTTAGTTATAAGTAGGGATAGGAAGCTCATTTAGAAGGTATTGAAAGTTTGAGTGGAAGTTCTCCTTTTGATCACCAGGTGCCGAAGCCGAAATCCTAGCGCGAAGCTCAGAGTTATCCCTCCCTCCCCCTTCACTAGGCAGGCACCCCTCTTTCCCTCTCGTCCCCATTAACCGGCCTCCCCACCACCCCTAACAATCCATTACCACATCCACCTCTTCAATCCCCACATTTTCAATTTTTTGGCGATCACTACCACCACCTCCGGCGACCACCACCACCACCGGCGACCACCTACGACCACCCATGACCGGCCAACCATCTCCTCACTGCTCTACTTGTAACATCCATAATTTAATACGCCAAACAAAATTTGATCGCAGGGCCTGATCTCGAGCAAGAGTGATCAAGCCAACGTCGGGTCGAGGTGCAATTTTACTACGATCAATGGATATGCATCATTAAATTTAATATCAAAAGTATTTGGAATTATATTAGACGTATTTTAACGATTGTGCGATGGTTAGAAAAATAAATTTTAAGGTTGGAGCGAAATGACAATCTTGTAAAAAAATAAATTGGAAACGTTTAATTCACCCAATTATTAAGCGATAGCACGTTTTAGTTTATTTCTTCGTTCCCCGGTGGTTTCCGTAACCGCCCATGTACCCGCATCTTTTCATTTAACTCCCTCGCAACCCTTCTCGCCCCCTTAAATTCTCCCGTAAGCGCTTGGTCGTAAGAAAAAACGTTGTTTCCTCTCCTTCTTCCGTCCCGAAGTGCGCAGCCGTGCAGTCCAGGGAGGATCGAAAGCCCCTCTTCCGTCGAACAAGGTCACAGACTCCTCTTCCAGCCTCTGAGTTGTTCGACGATCTTTCCTCGTCAGCCCTGAGGACCGACGGCAGTCCCGATCCTTCTCGCCTGGGGTTTCCCCTGTTTCTGAGAGGTAAGCTTCATCGATAGCCCTAACCGACTCCCTCCTTTTGATCGCAGTAGGCCTTCTCCCTGTTGGAGTCGGCACCAACAGCCCTTAGGAGTTTTTCGTCTGTGCCCTAGCCACTGTTCGAATCCAGGTAAAGGGTTGGCCGGCTCCAGCGCATGTTCTTAGTTTAGCAGAGACTTTGTAAACAAATTCTCCTACTGGAATTAAGGGCAGCCCTCTCCGATGGTTGGTTCTAGCCCTTTGTTCCTCCCTCGTAGGATTACCCTACCCACGTTTTGTTAACACTGGAATCGTCGTAGTGTTGTCATCTAAACCTATGAAGATTGTTACTAAATTAACTAGGGTTATTATCACATTTCAGATTTTAGGTGCGAGTGGACGTAACTTGGAGAAGGTTTTGAATTACCAGAATATTTTTAATGAATCATGCCGCCGCGCCTTGTGTACGAGCGACGCAATTCAACTGTAAGAAACTCTATTTCTTTTGGTTAGACTTATCATATATCAGTGCATCATTATTTCCTTGTAAAGATGAGAAATTTATTAGAATTGATTATGGGATTAAAATCCAAATAATAACGGGAACCAAATAGGAGGCACGAATGATGAATTCGCTCGTGATAGATTGAGGCGCACAATCTTACTCTTAAGGCATAGTAGTCCTTATGAGCCTCATCAGTTATTTTAGAGAGGGAATGTATCCTCTAATAGATTAATAGATACGGGTCCAAGTCCGTGAGACTTAGAACGTGATGCGTTCGTTAGTAAGGACTCAGATCGTTAGAATGCGCATAAGTAGTACCTAGCCTAGAAAGTGAATAAAATAAAATAATAAAAACTCTGAAATGCCCAAAATTCAAGCATACGTCGTAGTTTAGAAATCCCTTGAAACTATTATTTGAAGCACTTAAATAGATTTACAGATTTACATGTTTCAATTACGAGAGAATAGACATTTATGTTCATAGTCTTCTGATAGAAAAACATGCGTACAAGGTAAATATAAAAATTCTTTAGTACGATACATGTATTTCCTTATTTAGCATGCACACATATTTACTCAAGTACTAATATTTTAATGTCACTAGGAGAGATGGTTTTTCTTACTCTCCAGTTGGGCTGACCCATTTTTGGGCTTATCATTACAGGGGTCACAGGTGGGGTGTTGCGCCTAGGATGAACGTGTTTGTCGATGTCCCTCATATAGTTTGTTTCATTCAGTAGTTCTTCCTTTAGTACTTTTTTTTGTGTAATACTGGACAAGTATCAGAATTTGTCTAATGTTTCTTTGTATCAGACTATGTATAAGATTTCAGTATTTCAAGCATTAAGACCCTTTCAATTTTAGTGGCTCTGTGAATTCAAATTTTTGAGGTACACATTTACCCCTTAGCTTCTTTTTCTACTTCCGTTGTAAGTACTCCTTTAGCTACCTGCACCTGCTATAACCAATTTAAATATTGTTGCTTAGTTAACTTCTTATCACGGGGACCGGCCGGACTGCTGATTTATGGTAAAACTAAGTTGGGGTGTTACAATTGGTATCAAAGCGAGGTTTAGGATCCCGCGACCCTGAAAATTCACAGAGCCTTGGATTTCAACTGAATCTTTCCTTTGACGATAGAGTCATCATACTTTATCTAGCTTAGCTAGGCGTTGTACGGAAATATCTTTCTAGTAGATCCTTCTTCGTGTCGCGTACATCAATAACTCTTTTCCTTCCATCGTATAGGCATTGCGTACCATCGAGGCGGGCGAGCCTTCGCGGCAAAATACCACTCCTGAGATAGTCATGGATGACGGCGGTGCACCAGCAGCACCAGCAGTACCAGAACCTACCGATTTAGCAGTTGTTATTTCCAGGGCAGTGGCCATAGCTCTGTTCGAATTCAGAAACGGACTGTCTGCAGCAGATCCACCAGCAGTCCATGTACCAGCTGCCGGAGACTTAGGGATGGAACGCTATCTGAGAAATTTTCGGGACCTCCAGCCCTCCAATTTCAATGGAGAAGAAACACTGATGGAGACTGACGATTGTCTGATAAAGACCCGCGACCTGCTCGAAGTGATGCAGTGCCCAGAGTACAAGAAGGTCCCTTTAGCCGCCTTCCTCCTGAAAGGTGAGGCAAACATATGGTGGACTAGGCATCTGGCGGACGATCCCGCTGGTAAGTAGTGTTGTTCTAATTGCCATTTTCCTAGAATACGTTGCCCTTTTTGCTTAATGGTAACATGAGTTTTCATTTATGTTAGGTCGTACCGCAGATATGTTCACGTGGAACAATTTCTCGACGGCGCTAGCTAGCTGGTTTGTGCCCCCATCCGAGCGTCGCAGTCTCCAGGAGAAGTACCTCCGGCTCATTCAGGGGGATAGAACTGTAATAGCCTATGAGCGGGACCTGACTCACTTATCTCGTTATGCTGGCAATATGCAAGGGGATGAGAACGAGAAGTGTAGCCGATTCGTGGACGGATTGCGTGACTCTCTGAGGCAGCCTTTGATGACGATGGTCAATGCCGATTACAGGAGCTTGGTGGGCACGGCGAGGAAGCTGGAAGCTGGTCAGCAGAAGGTGCAAAAGCGTAATAACTTCCGATCAAAGCGGCCTCAAGATGCACCACAACAGCAACAGAACAAGAATAGTTAAGGTAAGAATTGGAACAAGAAGCAGAGAACTGATGATATGAGAGATGGTCAGTCAAGGGGCAAGGTCAAGGATTACCCCCTCTGTCCTAAGTGCTACCGCCACCATCTGGGTGAGTGTTTAGCTACTACAGGAGTTTGCTACAAGTGCCAACAACCGGGACATATAGTCCGTTACTGCCAGGGAACTCCCGTGGTTCAGGTAACGAGAGTTCATTCGTGTAATCATTTCTTTAATTTATTCCCTTTCCCCAGTAGTCATAATTGTGTTTTTCATTTTGTAGTCGAAGTTTGAGGTCGGTGGTTCTAGCAGAACCGACAAAGGAAAAGCACATGTAGGATCTGAGGTGAACCCAACTCCAGGACGAGGTCCGGTGCAACCCAGAGCTTATGGGCTAGGCCAGCAGGAAGCCAAGGAGCAAGAGGACGTTGTGACGGGTATGTGTATGTCCTAGATGATTTAGCACTTCCCTTCCCTTCTTAGTGACACTAAAATATTATACCCATGTTGTTTTCATGCATGTAGGAATACTTATGATACGAAACATCCCCTCCAAGATTCTCTTTAACACGGGTGTCTAACACTCGTTCATAGCAGAATCTCTTATTCATAGACTGGATTTAGGAGTCCTCCCAGAGTCAGCATCATTAGAGGTTATGATGCCTAATGGATCCATTTTGCAGACCAGGAATAAGTGTAGAGTTCCAGTGTGGTTTGGAGAAACTGAAATCATTGTCGAAGCTTCACTCCTCCCTATAACAGGGTTTGATCTGATAGTGGGTATGGATTGGCTATCAGATATGAATGCAAAAATTGATTGCAGGAATAAGGTGATACAGTTCGAAGGACCCAACCAAGTTGTCTTTACCTTCCAGGGCATGAAGAATGTCTCCAAATTGATAATTTCCTCAATCAAGGCTATAAGATGCATCAATAAGGGTTGTGTAACCTTCTTAGTACTGATGAATGCTGAAGCCAAGGTTAATCTGCTAGAGGTGCCTGTAGTTAAGGAGTTTCCATATGTCTTTCCAGAGGAGTTATCAGGTGCCCCTCCTACCAGAGAGATTGACATCCAGATAGATCTTGTACCTGGAGCTGCGTCAGTGGCCAAGAGTCCTTATCGAATGGCTCCCAGAGAACTTGCCGAATTGAAGATCCAGATGCAGGAATTGATCGACTAGGGTTTCATTCGCCCCAGCACTTCGCCTTGGAGTGCCCTCGTACTGTTTGTTAAGAAGAAAGATGGTAGCCTAAGATTGTGCATAGATTACCGCGAGCTGAACAAACTGACAGTTAAGAATAAGTACTCTATCCCCAGGATAGACAATTTGTTTGATCAACTTGAGGGATCTTGCACGTTCTCCAAGTTAGATTTGAGGTCGGGTTACCACCAGTTGAAAATTCGAGATGTGGATATTCGGAAGACGGCGTTCAGCACTAGGTATGGACACTATGAGTTCGTGGTCATGCCGTTCGGGTTAACTAATGCCCCGTCCGCCTTTATGGATCTGATGAATAGGGTGTTTCGAGAATTACTAGACCGTTTTGTTATAGTCTTCATAGACGACGTTTTGGTGTATTCAAAGAGTCAAGAAGATCACGCCGAGCACCTCCGGACATTGTTGAACACTCTCAGAAAGAATCAGTTGTACGCAAAATTTTCTAAGTGTGAGTTCTGGCTTTCAGAGGCTGCATTCTTGGGGCATGTTATCAGTCAGAAGGGTCTCATCGTGGATCCGAAAAAGATAGAAGCAATAAAGAATTGGCCAAGGCCGAAGGCAGTTACTGAAGTTCGCAGTTTTCTCGGTTTAGCAGGCTACTACAGGAGATTCATTAAGGACTTCTCAAAAATAACTCTACAAATGACTTCACTTACCAGGAAGGGGAAAACCTCCACGTGGACAGTTGAGTGTGAGCTTGCTTTTGCGGAGTTGAAATCTAGATTGATGACCGTCCCGATTTTGAGTTTACCTTCAGGTTCAGATGGATTTCCGATTTATAGTGATGCCTCAGGTCAAGGTTTGGGTTGTGCAGCATGGTAAGGCCATAGCTTTCGCCTCCAGACAGTTAAAGATTCACGAGAAAAATTATCATGTACACGATTTGGAGCTTGCAGCAGTCATCCGCGCTTTAAAGATTTGGAGACACTACCTCTACGGAGTTCGTTGTGAGATCTTTACGGATCATAAGAGTCTCAGGTATATATTTGATCAGCAAGATCTTAATATGAGACAACATAGGTGGGTGGAATTCCATTCAGATTATGATATTGGTATTCAGTACCACCCGGGAAAAGCAAACGTGGTAGCTGATGCGCTTAGTAGAAGAGGTTCGAGTTATGCCCTCATTACTCAGCAGGAAGAGCTTATGCGAGCTCTGGAGAGATTGGAGATCAGTATCATACCACGCTCCAGCCTTGGTTCTGCAAGGTTAAACTGGATGGAAATCACTTGTGATATTAAAGCAGGATCAGAACAGCTTTGCCCCTAGATCCGAAGATGGTAGAGATAAGGGATTTGACCCAGGCTGGGCAGAAGGAGAAGTTCAGCATTCAGGAGGGTTTACTTCTGCACGATAGTAGGGTGTGCATTCCAGATGTTAGTCACCTCCGAGAGGACATACTTTTTGAAGCTCATAACTCTAGATATTCGATACATCCGGGTAGCACAAAGATGTATGCAGATCTTAGGAAGTTAGAGTGGTGGCCAAGGTTGAAGAATGATGTGGCAGAGACTGTGGGTAAGTGCGAAACTTGCAAGTTAATGAAAGCCGAGTGTCAGAGGTCAGGAGGCAAGTTAAAGCCACTACCTATTCCAGAATGAAATTTCGAGGATATATCGATGGATTTTGTTCACGGCCTTCCCCGATCGCAGAGTGGGAATGATTCGTTATGGGTTATAGTCGATCGTCTTTCCAAGGTTGCCCATTTTATTCCTAATAAGAGAACGGATCAGGGTCCGAGATTGGCTCAATTGTATTTGAATGAGATAGTCCGATTGCACGGTGTTCCAAAGACTGTAATTTCAGACAGAGATGGCAGGTTTACCTCCAAGGAGTGGAAGTATGTCCAGGAGCGTTTGGGCACTAAGCTACTTTTCAGTACAGCCTTCCACCCCCAGAAAGATGGGCAGACAGAGCGCACAAATAGAACCATGGAAGATATGTTTCGTATGTGCATTCTAGACTTTGGAGGTAAGTGGGAGAAGTATGTCACCTTAGTAGAGTTCTCCTACAACAACGGCTTTCAGGCAAGCATTGGGATGGCGCCTTTTGAGGCTCTCTATGGCAGACGGTGTCGTACGTCGTTGTGTTGGGCTGAAAGTGAAGAGAGGTCTTCCAACAAAGAATCATGGGTTGACAAGAGCACAGCTCGAATCAGACTTATTCAAGAGCGCATGAAAACAGCTCAGGATCGCCAGGCCAAATATTATGATCAGAGACATAGATCGGTAGAATTCAGCGTGGGAGATTATGTATATCTGAAGGTCAAACCAGTCAAAGGGGTCTCTCGAATCAAGCGGATGAAGAAATTGAGTCCAAGGTTCGTTAGTCCGTTCGAGGTACTAGAGCGCATTGGTGAGGTTGCTTATAGGTTGGCCTTGCCCGAGGAAATGAGTGGTTTGCATGATGTTTTTCACGTCTCCTATCTGAGGAAAGCAGTCAGAGATACTAATCAGATCATCAGCGCTGAGGAGGCGCCAATCAAACCAAACCTGAGTATCAACATTAAGCCAGTCAAGATAGTGGACTCAAGGCTCCAGAAGCTCAGAAATAGAGAGATTCGTTTTGTTAAGGTCCTTTGGATGAACTGCGGTCAGCCAGAGTATACTTGGGAAAGAGAAGATGAGCTCCAGAGAAATGAAGACTATACTTTCCTCTTTGACTCAGGTATGCTTGTAATTTTCGAGGGCGAAAATTTTATTAGGAGGGGAGATTTGTAACATCCATAATTTAATACGCCAAACAAAATTTGATCGCAGGGCCCGATCTCGAGCAAGAGTGATCAAGCCAACGTCGGGTCGAGGTACAATTTTACTACGATCAATGGATATGCATCATTAAATTTAATATCAAAAGTATTTGGAATTATATTCGACGTATTTTAACGATTGTGCGATGATTTGAAAATTAAATTTTAAGGTTGGAGCGAAATGACAATCTTGTAAAAAAATTTGGAAACGTTTAATTCACCCAATTATTAAGCGATAGCACGTTTTAGTTTATTTCTTCGTTCCCCGGTGGTTTCCGTAACCGCCCATGTACCCGCACCTTTTCATTTAACTCCCCCGCAACCCTTCTCGCCCCCATAAATTCTCCCGTAAGCGCTTGGTTGTAAGAAAAACCGTTGTTTCCTCTCCTTCCGTCCCGGAGTGCGCAGCCGTGCAGTCCAGGGAGGATCGAAAGCCCCTCTTTCGTCGAACAAGGTCGCAGACTCCTCTTCCAGCCTCTGAGTTGTTCGACGATCGTTCCTCGTCAGCCCTGAGGACCGACGACAGTCCCGATCCTTCTCGCCCGGGGTTTCCCCTGTTTCTGAGAGGTAAGCTTCATCGATAGCCCTAACCGACTCCCTCCTTTTGATCGCAGTAGGCCTTCTCCCTGTTGGAGTCGGCACCAACAGCCCTTAGGAGTTTTTCGTCTGTGCCCTAGCCATTGTTCGAATCCAGGTAAAGGGTTGGCCGGCTCCAGCGCATGTTCTTAGTTTAGCAGAGACTTTGTAAACAAATTCTCCTCCTGGAAATTAGGGCAGCCCTCTCCGATGGTTGGTTCTAGCCCTTTGTTCTTCCCTCGTAGGATTACCCTACCCACGTTTTGTTAACACTGGAATCGTCGTAGTGTTGTCATCTAAACATATGAAGATTGTTACTAAATTAACTAGTGTTATTGTCACATTTCAGATTTTAGGTGCGGGTGAACCTAACTTGGAGAAGGTTTTGTATTACCAGAATATTTTTAAGGAGTCATGCCGTGGCGCCTTGTGTACGAGCGACGCAATTCAACTGTAAGAAACTCTATTTCTTTTTGTTAGACTTATCATATATCAGTGCATCAGTATTTCCTTGTAAAGATGAGAAATTTATTAGAATTGATTATGGGATTAAAATCCAAATAATAACGGGAACCAAATAGGAGGCACGAATGATGAATTCGCTCGTGATAGATTGAGGCGCACAATCTTACTCTTAAGGCATAGTAGTCCTTATGAGCCTCATCAGTTATTTTAGAGAGGGAATGCATCCTCTAATAGATACTTAGATACGGGTCCAAGTCCGTGAGACTTAGAACGTGATGCGTTCGTTAGTAAGGACTCGGATCGTTAGAATGCGCATAAGTAGTACCTAGCCTAGAAAGTGAAAATAAAATAAAATAATAAAAACTCTGAAATGCCCAAAATTCAAGCATACGTCGTAGTTTAGAAATCCCTTGAAACTATTATTTGAAGCATTTAAATAGATTTACAGATTTACATGTTTCAATTACGAGAGAATAGACATTTATGTTCACAGTCTTCTGATAGAAAAACATGCTTACAAGGTAAATATAAAAATTCTTTAGTACGATACATGTATTTCCTTATTTAGCATGCACACATATTTACTCAAGTACTAATATTTTAATGTCACTAGGAGAGATGGTTTTTCTTACTCTCCAGTTGGGCTGACCTATTTTTGGGCTTATCATTACAGGGATCACAGGTGGGGTGTTGCGCCTAGGATGAACGTGTTTGCCGATGTCCCTCATATAGTTTGTTTCATTCAGTAGTTATTCCTTCAGTACTTTTTTTGTGTAATATTGGACAAGTATCAGAATTTGCCTAATGTTTCTTTGCATCAGACTATGTATAAGATTTCAGTATTTCAAGCATTAAGATTTTCAATTTTAGTGGCTCTGTGAATTCAAATTTTTGAGGTACACATTTACCCCTTAGCTTCTTTTTCTACTTCCGTTGTAAGTACTCTTTTAGCTACCTGCTATGTACCAATTTAAATATTGTTGCTTAGTTAACTTCTTATCACGGGGACCGGCCGGACTGCTGATTTATTGTAAAACTAAGTTGGGGTGTTACACTACTACCCCCAAACCACCTCCTCACTACCCCACTATCCCATTATCTCTATTTCCTAAAATTAGGCCCACCCTCCTAAATTCTCTCTTAACCTTCCACTCTCCACTCCTCAATTTCCTCATCTCCTAATACGGGCTAGCCGTATTAAGATCTAAAAATAGGGAACACAAATTTGCAATGCATAAAAGTAAACACAGATACATGACAAAATACATGTCAAGCACCTGAAGGCTGGGTCTTCCAAAGTACTTCCTTGTCAGATTTTGACTTAGGGTTTGTCGTAATCAGTGTTCGTTTTGTATTTAAGGTCACACACGTTTTCTTTGCTTTAGACAACCCCTTAAAAATCGTAATCGTTTATGGTGTCAACGTCGTTAGCTATTTAAAGACGCAACACATTAAAAAGATGCCTACTTACAAATACTACGGAGGATGGTGTCCTACGATAGGCGCGATGATGAACCAAAGAACGACGAAGGGAAAGAAAAGTAATTTACGCTTTTTTCGATTATTTTTAAGTTATTACATACGCAACTACTTATTTTCCTCGACGTGTAATAAAAAAGTTGTTTGCACCTGTGGTCACGAGTGTACTGTTCATCACAGTTGTAACACAAGCCCTGCACGTGTCGTTCCATCATCTCGTCTCGAGATAGTTTATGGACTGGTGGGCCTGGATGACCCTCGGGACGGCCCTGCTGAATGTCTGTGTCGGTGGGCAAATAGACCTCCTATGCCAGATGGAGGCGACGATCGCATAGCCTGGTCAGACTCATAGCAATCACTAAGTCTTGAAGAGCTTCAAATTCGGCATCAAGTCGCAGGCGATAGCAAAGTCCGGCGGTGAAGATGTCGACCTGCATCTCTGGGGAAAGCGTGACTTGCGCCAGAAGAAGTTGAAACTGGTCTAGATAGTCGTCCACGGAGCCTGTCTGGCTTAGTGTCGTGAGGGCACCAAGAGGATTGGTGCGGATAGGAGGTTGAAACGCAGGTTACAAAATCGCTTGAAGTCGTCTCACGTTAGGCCCGACTGATCAGTGAGTAGATGAGTGGCTCAAAGCAAGGCCGAGTCGAGAAGGTGAAGGAGGCTAGAGGGAGTCGTTCAGCTGTCGGAGTTTGTTGATCGCCAGAGAATTGTTCGCACCTGGTGAGCCAGCCCAAGGGATCAATTTTCCCATCATAGGTGGGAAATTCCAACCGGGTATAACGCGGCAGAATAGCAGCTTCGGAGCGTAAAAGGGTCTGCGGTGGCGGCTCATGGCAGATGAGCGGAGGGAGCGGAACTTGACTGTTGTTGGCGTGATCCGCAGGTGGGGTGGTAACCACGGGAGGTGCTGTTGTTAGTCCATTAAGCATGGTGGTGAGGGTTGCCATGTCATCTTGATGACGTGCGTCGGCGTCCCGAAAGCGTGCCTCTACGTCTTGAAGGCGTGCATCCATGTAAGATATGACTGCGTGCAACTGGTTCATAGCATCCAAGAAATCGGGCGAGTCTCCCATAGTGTGGATGGAGGCAGCACGGGAAAAGGCGCGAGTGACGGGATGGCTGGAGTCGTCGAAGGCGGCTGAATTTGTGTTGCGGCGAGTGTCGCGTCGTCTCCCAATGATGGCATCACAAATTTGATTAGCGTATGCAGAGGGGCTTGAAGATATTAGACCGATTTGAATCAGTTTCTTTTCACACGTGTTGCACAGGGCTCGAGAGCGTGGGGATCGAAACTGCGGAAACAGACGAATGCATTGTCGTCAATCGAGAGCAGCAAAGGTTTCGACAGCCGGAATCGAGCGGTCCAGGCTGGAATCGAGAGCACTATGGGATTCGTGGCCGGTTATTGCCTTCTTAGCGATGCAGAAGGCGGAATCAAAGCGGTCCACGCTGGAATCGAGAGCATCAGGGGATTCGTCACTGGTCCGTGCCTTATTGGTGATGCAGAAGGCGGAACCGGCATCGCTAAAGGCGCAGAAACACAGAGGGTTTGTCGATTGCACCCGTCGATGTTGAACGCGGCAGGAGCGTCGTCGAAGGCGACGAGAGCGGAAGATGAGCCCGGGCGCGACTGAAGCTTGCGACTGGGTCTCGGCGTGTAGAATTAGCGTCGGCTAGAGGTATGCGTCGACAGGGCTGGACGTCGTCGCTGGACGTAGCGCAATCAGCGGGGAGACAGCAGGATCGATTGGAGTCGTGCGTCGCTGGAGCTTGCAGGTAGCGTCGGCCACGGCGCGGAAGAGATGGTTGTAATTTGGAACTGTGTGAACGGTTTAGCTCTGATACCAAGTTGTTAGGGGCCTACTCGGATGATGCCGAAGGAGTGGCCGAAGGTGGAGATGACGGTGGAGAGGATACTACGGAGCCGTGACCGCGGCTGCCTAAGCAGGGCGTGCTCGAGAGAGAGAGAGAGAGCTTCTAAGATCTCTTTTAGGGTTTGGGAAAATAGACTTTCTTCATTAATAACAATACAAGACCCACTCGGTCCTTTAAATAGAACTTACAATCGACACAAACAAGGAAATAACGCTAAAGGAAATAAGACAAACTTGGACATGCGACTAAAAAGGACACCGCATAAAGACACAACATAAATAACGACGTCATATAAGGACGTGACTCTAAGACAGAATAAAAGCATATTTATTAATAAATAATAATAAATACCATAAAAGGACCCGTAACAACAGCTACCTTTAGTACTACCTTTAGACTGAAAATGAAAATGATGAAATGAATAATAAAGGATAAAGAATTGAACGTAAGATAATAAATGAATATACCGCTTACTCATTATATTGCTTACATGGTCTCCTTATAGATTTTTCCTACTGCTCATATATAGAATTCTCACATAATTATTGTTTACTGCATAATATTAAATATTATATGCATATTATTACTAATCTTTTGTGTTTGCATGTACAGCGGTTAAAGAGGTAAAAGTCTCACTTAGTCATTTTATGGCTAACCTTTTTATTCTATTTTTAGGGTCCAAGAATAAAATAGAACACGAATAAGAAACTGATTGAGAAGGAGAAAAGAAAGAAAAGAGGAGCAATATTAGTTGTGGACCAAGTTGCTACTAGGAATCATAGAAATGGTTGAGGAACGCGGGAAGTGATGTCGGGACCCGATGTGTCCCTCTTACAATAGGATCGATTAGCTTAGTTTAGTATTTATTAGTGGATATGATATGATGTATCTTGATATCATAGAGTTTTATATTTATCTCTGTACTAGTCTGTAGTCATGAATATGTTGAATCTGAGATCATGAATAATTATGCTTTTAATGAAATTAAAAGATTTTATTTTGTGCACGTACTCATTGTGTTTATATATTTACTATGTTACGCTCGAAAATTATGCTATGATGAATACTATAAAATTGTGGCGGTCTGCGGGTCATCACAATTAGTGATATCAGAGCGAGATTTTTCGAGCTTATGGCCACAATGAGTACTGAATAAATGTACATAATAAGAACTTGAGAATATCTTGCTCAGGTATTCTCATATTATAAGTTAATCATGTCCCATTCCACAGGAACTTATTCAAGTATATTCCAGTTGGCATGCTCGTGAAGCTCAGGAGGACCCTGAAGTAGCCAAGAAGCTATGTCTGTAGAAAGTGATAATGGGTAGAAACCACAACTTCAAGTGGCTGACGTCGTAGGCAATTGTTGAGGCAATCCGTCTGGTGCGAGATACTCCGCCAATAGTGCTTTCAGTTGGCCCATCAATTCAACCACAGTTGCGACATGTAGATGTAGATCTCAAGCAATTTCTGGAATTGAAACCACCTCCCTTCTGGGTGGCTTGACCACGCTAGAGACTGAAGACTGGATAACGAGGATCAAGATGATCTTTCGTGTTAGGCGCTGTTTTGAAGACCGAAAGGTCGACTTAGCCATATCTCGAAGATGAAGCGAAGAGATGGTGGGATAATGTAACACGGGGGAAGTTTGTTGCAAAAGGAACAACTGGCATTTATGGAACGAGTTTGTTCAGGAGTTTACCAATTGGTTTGTGTCAGCGTCTGAGAAAAGGTTATTACAGGAGAAATTTTCAAGGTTGGTGCAAGGAAATCGACCAGTGCTCCAGTATGAAGCAAAGTTTTAAAATATGGCGTAGTACATGTTCTCTTGTAGCAGCAGAAGTGGATCGATGTTTTGGTTTTCAACAAGGCCTCCGCGATAATATTCGTGCATATATAGTGTCACTCTATATTTTTTATTATGGTACTTTAGTCGAGAAAGCTCGCTTGAGTGAAATTGATCTAAAGAAAATACGGAAGAGGAAGATTTTATGATGAAGAGGTCAACTGAGGAACCGAGTAGAGAAACCTCGGGAAGAACGGTTGAATCACAATGGAAAAAGAAGAAATTGTCTCAGCCTCAGACAGCAGTAAGTACCAATATGTCGCAGCCAATGTCGGGTAAATGCGAGAAGTGTGGAAAAGTGCACAAAAGGCAATGCTTAACCGGCACATGTATCTCAGTTACCTTTATCGGCACGGCAACATGGGCATCAATAAAATGAATGCCCGGGAGACAAATGAAAGAAGGAAGTTTTAGAAGAGTTCCTGCAGCGCAACCGCAAAAAGTGTATCAATTTGGGATAGCTAAGGAACAAGCTTGTAGATGCCTTGTCTAACAGTCCTCGCTCAACCCCGTCGATCCCGATCGGATTTCGTAATAACATGATTCTGTATATCGCAATATGTCATATCTGTTAGATAGTGAAAGCGAAACATAGTCGGGAGGTTATTTGCAATCATTGCATATTCCAGAATGTGTGCGCGTGCGCGCATGCGCGTGTGCGTGTGAGTAGCCTTATTGGAGAAAGTTAAGAAAGGTGAATCAAATAACTTCTCGGAGAAGGATGACATCATGTATGAAGCGCATAGTACGCCTTACTCAATTCATCCTGGTCGAACTAAAATGTATCACAATTTGAAGCAAGACTTTTGGTGTCCATGAATGAAAAAGGACATGATTTTGTATATCGCAAAATGTCATACCTGTTAGGTAGTGAAAGCGGAACATAGTCGGGAGGTTATTTGCAATCATTGCCTATTCCAGAACGTGCGTGCATGCGTGCGTGCGGAGTTGCACGGACTTCTCCAAACGATTATTTCTGATAGTGATGGAAGTTTCACATCAAGCATCTTGAAGTTAGTGCATAAACATT
The DNA here is from genome assembly GCA_033032865.1 of Dactylorhiza incarnata. Lineage (NCBI taxonomy): Eukaryota > Viridiplantae > Streptophyta > Magnoliopsida > Asparagales > Orchidaceae > Dactylorhiza > Dactylorhiza incarnata. Next base: position 5,124,556 of record JAWHQI010000176.1, on the reverse strand, counting down.
TGGAAACGGAATTATTATACAGTACTGCATTTCATACACAAACAAATGGTCAATTTGAACGCATTATCCAAATGTTGGAAGATTTACTGAGAATGGTTGTTCTTGACTTGAAAGGTTGGTGGGAAAAATATCTATTGTAAGTCGAATTCGCTTACAAAAATAGTTATTAATCCACGATTCAAATGGTGTCGTTTGAAGCATTATATGAAAGAAGATGTCGAATTTCTCTTAGTTGGGCAAAAGATGGAGAAAAGAAACTGTTCAAGAAAAAAGTAGAGAAAATACATGAGAAAATTCTTAAAATCTAGAAGAAAACGAAAATTGCTCAAAATTGTCAACAAAAGTATTACAATGCAAGGCACCGTCGTCGTGTGGAATTTAATGTCGATGATCAAGTATGTTTGAAAATCAAATCGTTCAAGAAAGTCTCTTGGCTGCGGAAAATCAGGAAATTAAGTCCGAGATATGTATGACATTTTCCTATAATTGAACGCATTGGAGAAGTAGCATACCGTTTGGCGTTGCCCGATGAGTTGAAAATCTGCATGATGTTTTTCACGTGTCAGCGCTTCAAAGGTATATTGCCGATCCAAACCAAATGGTGTCAACAAGTGAAGGGCAGATGAACCTGATCTATCGAGCCCAAGTGAGGCCCATCAAATCCTTGATTGGCATAGTAAGTGATTACGAAATCGAGATATTAATTTTGTGAAAATATGGCGCGCGCGCGCGCGTGTGCGCGTGTGCGTGTGTGTGAATTGATTAAACTAAATATGGGTGGTTTTGATTAAATGTGGCTAAATATGGCAGGATTCATTCCCTGATTGCACAATTCCATCACTACAGAGCTTAACAGTATAGATGGTTCTGGATCGGCTCTCTTTGTTGAAACCGATTTCTCGGTCTCTATGGAGTTCGGGGCCCCCAACAAGTTGAGGGGTGGCCAACTCTTACTCCCCCCAAGGGAGAACTCTAGGTTGAAGGTGTTGGAACTATGAACTGAACCAAGGGCTCGGCGAGGAGGTCCCACCACATACCCGGAAGATCGTTGAGCGTTTCCCCTCCCAAGCCAAAGCCGGGCTTGGGCACCACTGGAGGCTCTCCTCACCCCACTAGAGAGATTTGGGGAAGGAGAGGGAGAACTAGCCTAGAACAAGCTTGCCTCCAAATGGTGCCCCCTTGGTCCTATTTATAGGATTCCTGAATTTGGGCTGCGAATAGCCAAAAACTGCCTGCGAAATTACCGAAATGCCCTCGGATTTGGCCTGCGGATAGCCAAATCCAGCTGTTCTGCAGCGCTAAACGCAGACCAGAACACCCTCCCGGGGCCGGGCGAGAGGGGGCTGACCTCCTCCCTGTCTCGCCCCCTGCTGGGGATGGGGGCGAGAGGGAGGGCTCGTCCCCCTCCTGTCTCGCCCCCCCCCCCCCTAAGCTGGGGGAGGGGGCGAGAGGGGGGCTCGCCCCACCTCCTCTCGCCCCCCTATGCTGGGGGTGGGGGTGAGAGGGGGGCTCGCCCCACCTCCTCTCGCCCCCCATGCTGGGGGCGGGGGCGAGAGGGGGGCTCGCCCCACCTCCTCTCGCCCCCCTATGCTGGGGGCGGGGGCGAGAGGGGGGCTCGCCCCACCTCCTCTCGCCCCCCTTTTGTTGGGGGCGGGGGCGGGGGCGAGAGGGGGGCTCACCCCACCTCCTCTCGTCCCCCATGCTGGGGGCGGGGGCGAGAGGGGGGCTCGCCCCACCTCCTCTCGCCCCCCTATGCTGGGGGCGGGGGCGAGAGGGGGGCTCGCCCCACCTCCTCTCTCCCTGCCCTGGAACTTGCTAGAAACGATGTAAAAAAATACCTCGTGGGATCTGGGGGCCCACTCGGCGAATACAGGGTTGTACACAATCCCCGCTCTTTTCGAGCGAGGTACACGCTCGGAAAGAAATGTCCAACCCTGCATATTCGACGAGTGTCGCTGGGAACCCAGCTAACGGAGCTATCTTGGGAAGAACATAAAGCCTCCCCGAGAGTTCCTCCACCCTGTCGGCTAGCGAGAGTCCGGCTAGCGGAGCCACCTCGGGGGAAGAATTTACTTTGACAATCTTCAGCCACCGAGCGGTTCCCGGCCCTGCCAGCTAGGTGGGATCCTGGTCAGCGGGCCAGCATCGGGGCTAAGTACCTTGAGCAACATCCGGCCACCGAGCGGTTCCCGGCCCTGCCAGCTTGGTGGGAGCCTAGTCAGCGGGCCAGCATCGGGGCTAAGTACCTTTGGAGCATCCGGCCACCGAGCGGTTCCCGGCCCTGCCAGCTTGGTGGGAGCCTGGTCAGCGGGGCAGCATCGGGGCTAAGTGCCTTTGAAACATCCGGCCACCGAGCGGTTCCCGGCCTGCCAGCTTGGTGGGAGCCTGGTCAGCGGGCCAGCATCGGGGCTAAGTACCTTTGAAACATCCGGCCACCGAGCGGTTCCCGGCCCTGCCAGCTTGGTGGGATCCTGGTCAGCGGGCCAGCATCGGGGCTAAGTACCTTTGAAACATCCGGCCACCGAGCGGGTCCCGGCCCTGCTAGCTTGGTGGGAGCCTGGTCAGCGGGCCAACATCGGGGCTAAGTACCTTTGAAACATCCGGCCACCGAGCGGTTCCCGGCCCTGCCAGCTTGGTGGGAGCCTGGTCAGCGGGCCAGCATCGGGGCTAAGTACCTTTGAAACATCTGGCCACCGAGCGGTTCCCGGCCCTGCCAGCTTGGTTGGAGCCTGGTCAGCGGGCCAGCATCGGGGCTAAGTACCTTTGAAACATCCGGCCACCGAGCGGTTCCCGACCCTGCCAACTTGGTGGGAGCCTGGTCAGCGGGCCAGCATCGGGGCTAAGTACCTGAAAAACTTTCATAACTTTGATTGTCATATTACATGTAAGAGAAACTAAGTCTGAAAGTAGACCATCATACTACATGGGCTTAAAGAAAAAGTTAAGCAAGAAAACTAAAACTTGGTCTCCTACTCCCAAGTCTGGTCTTCCTCGACCTCTTCTGGTTGTTGTTGTTGCTTCCTCGGACCCCTCGCCTCCCTTAATTCCAAGAACTCAGGGCAGGTGGACGTCGCGTGACCCTCCTCATCGTGGAAGTCGCAGTAAGGTAACTCAACCATATCCCTTCTTTTTCCTCTTCTTTCTGCCTTCCTGGCTCTCCTCCTTCTCCCCCAACCGATCGTCATGGTTTGCTGAGGTGGTGGAGAGGGTGCCTTCGGTCCCTGCCTCCACCCTGGGAGGTCGGACTCTTCTTCCTGGAAGTTGTCTTCCTCTTGGTCGAACTTCCTCTTGGGGGCCCCTACCCTTCCCCCCTGCTGCTTTGCCTCCGGCTCACTCAGCTTGGCCAACCTTCTCGCGAACTCCGGGTTGGCCTCCTCACTCTCAACTTCTTCTGCCACCTTTTCCATCAACTCCTCAAAGGACAAAGGAGCTCTCCTCTTGAGGTCCATCTTGAAGAAGCCCTCCCGCAGTCCCAACATGAAGGCAAGCTTGAGGGTGTACCCGGGCACTTCTTGGACGAGGAGAACCTCCTCCCTGAACCGCTCCAGATAGTGAGCCAGCGACTCCCCTGGCTCTTGCTTGATCTTGAAAAGTGCTTCGGCATCTTTCTTCCTCTTCCTTGACGTCGAGAAGCGTAGCAGGAAGACTCGGCGCAAGTCTTCGAAGGCATAGATGGATCCCACAGGGAGCTGGTGGAACCAATCTCTAGCCTTCTCCTTCAGAGTTGTCGCGAAGAGTCGACACTTGAAAGCGTCCGCCATGGGCCTGATGGAGACCATATCCTCAAACCATTGTAGGTGCAGGACGGGATCATCCTAGCCGGAGTAGTGAGACATCTCCAACCTTCCGAACCCCTCTGGAACCGGGGCCGAGAGAATCAGCTCACACAAAGGACTTCCTATGCTCGCCCCCCTTTGGGGCTGGGCTAGTGGGGGCTGTACGCCTCCCCACTCGCGTCCTTGGGGCTAGGCGAGTGGGGGCCTGGCGCCTCCCCACTCGCCCCCTTGGGGCTGGGCGAGTGGGGGCCTGGCGCCTCCCCACTCGCCCCCTTGGGGCTGGGCGAGTGGGGGCCTGGCGCCTCCCCACTCGCCCCCTTGGGGCTGGGCGAGTGGGGGCCTGGCGCCTGCCCACTCGCCCCCTCCCGGCACCTCCTTCCCGGATGGCTGGCTGAGGGTGTTCTCGCCAACCTGCTGAGGCGAGGCCTCTGGACCACTTTCTCTCCTGCCTTCGCCTATCGAGGCGAAAGCTACCTGCAAGGTCTGCATGACCTCCCGCTTGAGATTTTCGAACATCTCCAACGTCACCCCAGCCACCGGGGGCTGCGAGTGACCTGGGTCAGATCTTCCTCCACCTCCGTCCATGGAGCTCATCTTGAGAGTTTCTTGAGTTGGTCACACTCCACGCTCACCGCACCATAATGTTAAAACAGATTTCTCGGTCTCTGTGGAGTTCGGGGCCCCCAACAAGTTGAGGGGTGGCCAACTCTTACTCCCCCCAAGGGAGAACTCTAGGTTGAAGGTGTTGGAACTATGAACTGGACCAAGGGCTCGGCGAGGAGGTCCCACCACATACCCGGAAGATCGTTGAGCGCTTCCCCTCCCAAGCCAAAGTCGGGCTTGGGCACCACTGGAGGCTCTCCTCACCCCACTAGAGAGATTTGAGGAAGGAGAGGGAGAACTAGCCTAGAACAAGCTTGCCTCCAAATGGTGCCCCCTTGGTCCTATTTATAGGATTCCTGAATTTGGGCTGCGAATAGCCAAAAACTGTCTGCGAAATTACCGAAATGCCCCCGGATTTGGCCTGCGGATAGCCAAATCCAGTTGTTCTGTAGCGCTAAACGCAGACCAGAACACCCTCCCGGGGCCGGGCGAGAGGGGGCTGACCTCCTCCCTGTCTCGCCCCCTGCTGGGGATGGGGGCGAGAGGGAGGGCTCGGCCCCCTCCTGTCTCGCCCCCTGCTGGGGATGGGGGCGAGAGGGAGGGCTCGGCCCCCTCCTGTCTCGCCCCCCCCCCCCCCCTAAGCTGGGGGAGGGGGCGAGAGGGGGGCTCGCCCCACCTCCTCTCGCCCCCATATGCTAGGGGCGGGGGCGAGAGGGGGGCTCGCCCCACCTCCTCTCTCCCCCCATGCTGGGGGCGGGGGCGAGAGGGGGGCTCGCCCCACCTCCTCTCGCCCCCCTTTTGTTGGGGGCGGGGGCGAGAGGGGGGCTCGCCCCACCTCCTCTCGCCCCCCTATGCTGGGGGCGGGGGCGAGAGGGGGGCTCGCCCCACGTCCTCTCTCCCTGCCCTGGAACTTGCTAGAAACGATGTCAAAAAATACCTCGTGGGATCTGGGGGCCCACTCGGCGAATACAGGGTTGTACACTCTTGCTCGAGAAATCGAGAAGCACCTTCCTTCTGCCTTAAGCCGCGCAACTTCTCTCTCGTTCTCGCCTAAGACTCTACCGAAGCAGCTCTCTCGACTTCTCTCTAACTCTCGATGGGATTCTTCCCTCTTACACCTGTGACAGCTTCTATCAAAGATCACTTTGATAAAAAGACGGTGGTCACTCCTTTTATTCATTCCAAAGATCAATTGGCAGATGTGTTCACCAAAAGCTTGGCGTGTGATGTGTTTATCGATGATATTCAAAAGCTCGGGATGACCGACATCTTCAGTCCGACTTGAGGGGAAGAGTTGTAATTTATATTTAGTTCTTTCCAAGTTGTTTTATTGTATTAATCCCGGATTGGGGTAGTTTAGTCTTTTTTTCCGTTTTAGGTCTTTCCTTACTCAAGTATATGTAAGAGTAAGGCCTCAATGGTTTATTCAATTATCTGATTCTCTCTATTCGACTTATAATTGATCAAATTGTTAATGTTTACTGCTTACTAATAAATACTATATGCATATTGTTACTATTCATTTGTGTTTGCAAGTACAGCAGTTTAAAAGGTTATAGTCTAACTTTAGTCATTTTATGGCTAATCCTTTTTATTTTATTTTTAGGGTCCAAGCACAAAACAAGACACGAATAAAAAATCTACCGAGGAGAAAAGAAAGAGAAGAGAGGAATAATGTCAGTTGTGGGTCAAGTTGCTAGTAGGAATCACATAAGTGGTCGAGGAACACTGGAAGTGGTGTCAGGACTCAAAATGTCCCGCTTGCAGGAGGGCCGATTAGCTTAGTTTAGTATTTATTAGTGGAAATGATATGATGTATCTTGATATCGTAGAGTTGCATATCTATCTATGTACTAGTCTGTGGTCGTGATTATGTAGTTGTAAACTTGGATCTGGGATCATGTATAATTATGTTTTTAATGAAATAAAAAAAATTATTTTGTGCATTTTCGTACTCACTGTGTTTATGAATTTATTGTGTTGCACTCGAAAATTCTGCGATATGTAATGAATACTGAAATTGTGGTGGTCTGCGGGTCGTCACAGGTTAGACCCTTATCGGAAACCGCGGGTCTACATATGCAGGAGGCAAAGTTAGAATCGTCGTATGGATGATCCGAGCATGTGGGCACGCTAAAAGCGACGATGGGATATTTTTAGGTGTTTTTATAATTATTTTTATTTTTATTTTTATTTCATATATTATTAGGAGTTGGAGTCCTGGGCGATGTAGACCGCCCATAGTTGCCTTTGTATCTATAAATAGATGACAGGGGGCTGATTTCAGAGCATTGCATAATGTAGGAGAATTTGCTGGTTCTCGCGATTTCCTTGTGGTGTCGATTCTGTAGAATTCTATGTGTCGATTTTGTAGAATTCTAGGTGTCGATTCTGTAGAATTCTAGGTGTCGAAGCCTAGATTCTCCTTCTCTCTCCATTTGGTCGGATACCACCACCAACATCCTCCCTAGTGTCAATCAGCCCAATCATCCGCCCACTCCACCACCAGACCACTTTATAATTATCTATAACCTCCGTTAATTACCCCCAATTAATATTATAAATGTCATTTAATGCTATAACCTATGCTACATGGGAATGGGATAGAATACAAGACATAATCCGATACAAATGCGTGATTCGTGATGTTCAAAAATTTAGGATACATGATACGTATTCGAATTTTAATTATTAAATAAAAGTTAATATGAACACATAGATGAAATTCATTATCTTCTTCATTTTTCAATCATTATATCTCACATATAATACATTAAATGAAGAAAAGGTTTGTTATCATATAATAGATAAGAACTGTGAGTGAAAACGTCACGTGTATCCGTCACTTTTTTTATTTAAAACACAACAACAACACAACACTTTTTTATTTAAAACTAGAAGAGAAATTTTATGGGAGTTTCGGTGACTGGTTTCCAAGAGTTTCCGAGTGTTTCCCGACTCCGAATTATTTCAGATACGATACATAAGGTCATTGCAAGTATTTGTACTTCCTAGGCTATGACCAACCACTCCCTGCAATTACAGTCCCTACAACCGTGCATTCCCCACTCAAACAATCATCTCCTACCTTTACCTCTTCTCACAGAACCCTTTACGCAGTTAATTCCTTCAACTCCTTACTGATTCCCGCTCCCAGAGACTCTTTGCCCCTCCAGGAATTTGCCTACTGCCAGTAATCCGTCCAGCGCCTACTCCGCATCCAGATTATCCCTGATTCGGTTACTCCTCTTCCAAAATTGCTCGTGCCAGCCCTTCCGTCATCCACAGCAATTACCTAGTCATTTCATTCCCCCACCCAGACACTCACGGACCTTCTCCACCCTTCCAGTAGCTTGTCTCCCATTAAGAACCATCATTACAGTTGGCTACCTCCCAGAATTCCAGAAATTGTGCAGAATTACAATAAAATTGCTGACCAAACCCTTAATCAGCCTCATCCCACCTTTCCGAACTCCAATTACTTGTGTAAGTTCTAATTTGAAGTCAATATTGCTTATTGTTGTTTATTTGGTGAACGATCATATGATTTGGGATATTATTTCGTACTAGTTTGCCCATTAATTGGTTTACTTGCAAGGTTTATTCGTTTACCACTTAATTGAAACATTCTTAATTTTAATTCAACTAACAATTGCTCGCTTATTTAATACTCTAATATCAATTGTGATTGTTTGCGAATTTCTTTATTAAATTAGAAATTTATTGTTGTTTAATTATTGGACAATGCATCGCATCATATAGATTTCCCCACGACACTACACTAACAATTAAAGGGCAGCCCAGTGCACAAAGCATCCTCGCGCAGCTAGGGTCCGGGGAAGGGTCCCACCACAAGGGTGAAATGTAGGCAAACATTACCCAATATTTTTGCAAGAGGCTGCTTCCAGGACTCAAACCCGTGACCTCAAGGTCACGCGGCAACACTTCAACCGGTGCGCCAAGACACTACACCAACACTTAGAAAAATTTAGAGGCATATTCAATCGTAGTTTATGAATAATATTTTCATGACAAATCATAAGTGATGGAAATCGGCACTAGAGTATGGGTCATCAGTCAGCGGGACCCACTTTCGTATATTCGCGCAGAAGACGATGATCGGATCGGCGATCCGAGACCACGAGCGCATCCGGCTCGTCGTTCTATTATTTTTATGTATTTTATTTTGGATTTGTTATCGATGTTTTAGGACATCGGGCGTAACGGCTAATCATAGTCGTTCACGCCCGGTACCCAACCGCCCACTTTTGTTATAAATAGGGACGGAAGCTGTATTTTTAGGGACATTATTGTATTTGTGAGTGATTCCAGATCCGGCAATCCTTCGATGTGCGACGCCGTGAAATCCGGGGTGCGACGTCCCGGCCAATTTTAGTTATTACTTTTCATTCCCCCGTAAACCCCTGTTTACATGAAGCCTTTCCCCCCTGTATCCCACGACATGCCCTCTAACCGCTCGAACCGCCACTTCTCCTTCCTCACGAGAAAGGTATGTGTTGAAACCGATTTCTCGGTCTCTTGTGAAGCTCGGGCCCTCAACAAGTTGAGTGCAGCTAGCCCTTACTGATCCCTCAGAAGGAGCGGACTGGAGATTTGGAACTAGACTTAGACCTTAATCGCAGCGAGGAGGTCCCACCACAAAGCCGGAAGATCGTTGAGCGCTTCCCCTCCCAAGCCAAAGCTGAGACTGGGCACCTTGGAGAGCTGGAGAGCTAAACCAAAGTAACCTAGGGAAGAAGAAGCTCAGAGTACTCCGGTTGAAATCCTCTCCCAAGGTGCCCTTCAAGGTCTATTTATAGTTTTTCTGAACCGGTGTGCTAATAGCGGGGTTCCGCCTTTTGATTTTACTAAACGCACCCCACTTTGGTCTGCCAACAGCCAAACTCCGCTGTTCGGAGGAGATAACTGCAGACCACCAGGGACAGAGGGGTAATTTCTCCTCCCTAACCTCTGGGCGAGCGGCCTACGAGAGCGCTACTCGCGAGAGCTCCTGCGAGTCTCCTCGCGACTAATGCTCGCGAAACCCCTCCTAGATGAGCACTCTGCGGAGGCCCAGCTCGCCTTCCTTTCTGGCGATAGCCGCCGATCGTGCGCTCTCGCATTCTCTCCTACGAGGTTGGACTGGCTCGCGCTACCTGGTTCTCGCGACCCCTCAATTCGGTTCTCGCGAACACGGGGTTGTACACAACTGTTGAAACCGATTTCTCGGTCTCTACCTTCATCTCATCGAATGCCTTCTTGAAGATGACGTTGACGGAGCTTCCGTTGTCCACGAGAATCTGGGACACTGTGAAGTTCTCAATGGCGGTCTGGATGACCAACGCATCGCAGAAAGGGTCTTCGTGACCCGGCATGTCCCTCTAAGAGAAAGTAATTTTTTCGGCCGGGGGTGGGGCTGTGGACGTTGAAGCCACACTCCGACGGTAGATGGTATGGAGGCTCGCCTTGCGGGTTGCCTCAACCCCCACACCCCCGTGGATCACTCTGATCCCTCCTCGGGTCCCCAAATCGACCCTATCCTCGCACCTTTCCTCCTCATCCTCGCGAGACAGGACCTCTTCAATCCTCACCTGCTGCTGCTGCCGCGGCGCTGGCACTCTGGCCCTCTTCGGCTCCAAGAACTCCGGGCAAGTGGTCGTCGCGTGACCTTCCTCGTCATGGAAGTCACAATATGGCAACGTCACCTCTCCCCTCTCGGCCTCTGCCGCCCTATTCCTCCTTCTCCTTCCTGCTCCCGTGTCTGCTCCTGCCCCTTCTCTCCTTCCTCTTACTCCCCTCCCTCGCCTGATCGACATGGCCTACTGAGGCGGGGGAGGCACCTGCCTTAGACCTTGCCTTCATCCCAACTGATGGGGTCTTCCCTGACCCCCATGGAAATGACCCCCACCCGGGGCATAACCTCTCCCTTGACCTTGCATTCCTCCGCCTTGCTGCCTCTATCCCCCCTCCGGGACCCTGGGCTCTTCTCTTCTCCGCACCTCCTGCTGCCTGACCTCCGGCTCACTGAGCTTTGCTATCCTCCTGGTGAGCTCTGGATTGGCCTCCTCCCCTTCGATTTCCTCCGCCACCCTCTCCATTAGCTCCTCGTAGGAGACGGGGGCCTTCCTCTTCAACCCCATCTTGAAGAAACTTTCCCTCAGCCCAACCGTGAAGGCGAGCTGGAGGGCAAACCCAGGCATCTCCTGGGTGAGCAATACCTCCTCCTGAAATCGATCTGCATAGTGAGCCAACGACTCCCTGGGCTCCTGCTTGACCTTGAAGAGGGACTCGGCGTCCTTCTTCCTCTTCTTCGAAGTCGAGAATCGCAACAAGAAGCTTCGACGCAAGTCTTCAAATGCATAGATCGACCCCGTAGGGAGTTGATGGAACCAGTCTCTGGCCTTCTCTTTCAGGGTGACGGCGAAAAGCCGACACTTAAAGGCATCCGACATCGGCCTGATAGAAACTGAGTCCTCGAATGACTGCAGGTGCTGGACAGGGTCGTCCCTGCCGTGGTTGTAGACCCTGTCCCATTCCATGAACCCTTCCGGGACGGGTGCGGAAAGCACCCGCTCGCAAAAGGGGCTTCCCCCACCTGCCACATTTTCCTGCTCCACTCGCCCCCCGAGCTCCCTCGCCAGGCTTGAGCTCGCTGAGACCGTGCTCGCGAGAGCAACACTCGTCGGAGCCGCGCCTACGGGCGCCGCGCCCACCGGAACCGCGCTCGCCTGCGCCGCCCTCGCCTGCCCCGTGCTCGCCGGCACCGAGCTCGCCGGAACTGAGCTCGACGGGCTGGCGAACAGTACTCGCCCCTCCAGGTCTTGCACTGACCCCCCGGCCACTTCCTTTCCGGCCCTTCCCCCCAGGGCATTCTCGCCAACCGCTGCTAGAGGAGGGATCGCCTGAGGTGCCGGGGTCGCGAACTCGCTTCGCAACGCTGCGACGGCGAATCCGAGAGTGTCGAGGACTTCCCCCCTGAAGTCCGAAAACATCATTGGCGTCAACACCCGGGGTGACCCGCACAACTCCTCGCCCTGCACTTCATCTCCCTCCATGTCCCTTCCTTGGAACTTTCTTGGACCAGCTATGCTTCACGCTCACCGCACCAAAATGTTCAAACCGATTTCTCGGTCTCTTGTGAAGCTCGGGCCCTCAACAAGTTGAGGGGCAGCTAGCCATTACTGATCCCTCGGAAGGAGCGGACTGGAGATTTGGAACTAGACTTAGACCTTAATCGCAGCGAGGAGGTCCCACCACAAACCCGGAAAATCGTTGAGCGCTTCCCCTCCCAAGCCAAAGCTGAGACTGGGCACCTTGGAGAGCTGGAGAGCTAAACCAAAGTAACCTAGGGAAGAAGAAGCTCAGAGTACTCCGGTTGGAATCCTCTCCCAAGGTGCCCTTCAAGGTCTATTTATAGTTTTTCTGAACCGTTCTGCTAATAGCGGGGTTCCGCCTTTTGATTTTACTAAACGCACCCAAGTTTGGCCTGCCAACAGCCAAACTCCGCTGTTCGGAGGAGATAACTGCAGACCACCAGGGGCAGAGGGGTAATTTCTCCTCCCTAACCTCTGGGCGAGTGGCCTGCAAGAGCGCTACTCGTGAGAGCTCCTGCGAGTCTCCTCGCGACTAATGCTCGTGAAACCCCTCCTAGATGAGCACTCTGCGGAGGCCCAGCTCGCCTTCCTTTCTGGAGACAGCCGCCGATCGTGCGCTCTCGCATTCTCTACTGTGAGGTTGGACTGGCTTGCGCTACCTGGTTCTCGCGACCCCTCAATCCGATTCTCGCGAACACGGGGTTGTACAGTATGTTCATCTTCCGCTCACTCGGCGTCGGAAGGAACGAAGCCTGACTGTAAGAGTCTCCATTTCCATCGTTGAACTTCCGCACGAGTCCCATCTCCAACGTAAATCGTTGAGCTTGCTCTTCGTAAGCCTCCTCCTCACTGACTAACCACAACCTAAGCCGCATCTTCCAGCCTCCCGCGCCCCTTTTCCTGTCGTGGAACCACCTGCAACAGTCGCAAGTCACGGCAACCTCACCTGTCCTCTGTACACCTTTCTCCAGCCCCTTTCTCTGTCGTGGAACCACCCGCAAGGCCGTAATCTCCTTTTACTTCCATTCACTTTCCAGCAACCTTCTATGCTCCATCCAACAAGTCTACCACCTTCACTGTTCATCTTCTCCCCCAACAGAACACCTACCACTATTCTGTAGACCCATCTTCTTCATTTTGATCCCATTCCAACATTCCAGTAAGCCCCAGTCCAATCCAGAGTCCCTGCGGTCGACTTCATCCCCATAGAGCCGTCGTCTGTCGTCACTTGGCCGCCACCGAGTCTCCATTGCTACGTGAGTATTATCGTATTGTGCTTATTTCTTTTTTTATTGAACATGGGAAAACATTTCGTACTTGTTTGGGTGTTTTAATTTCTTAGTGTATTTGTTCATTGTTGTCTTTATTCTATAGAGCTTAATCGGGGAAATTGTGGTAGATAGCACTTTGTGCGAATGTTAGCATGGTTTGCTTGTGCGCCGAAAAATTATTGATCAACTTGAGTTAATTTGTCTCGTTTATAAAAACATCACTGCAAAATTTTATTTCCGGATTAATATTTTAAAACTCATTTGCATTTCATTTAAGTTGCATTTATTTGAGTCCACCTTGCATCACGAACACCTAGGGTCATATTAGCGTCAGCACACCCAAGTCCCACGGCCTACCCTGTGTCAATAAGCCTACCCAATCTGATTTAACTAGTAGAATATAGGACGGAACAAAGAAGCATTTTTGGTATAAATATACATATAAAGCATCTTACACAATCTTTTCTGGTTTGTCCTTGCGAGCAAAAAGCGGTGGTACCAACTTCATCACATCCCCATAATCCATGTCATTGTCATCTGCAATTTAATGGATTAATACTATTATGAGAATAAGTGACTTCATAATGATATATCGCCAGTTTACGGTGTCATGATGACTGTTACATTTCTCATGTGAAGTGGCTTGTTCGAGAATATATAAACACAAAAAGTTGACTTGTACAGAATGGTCTGTAAATAGTTGAGCGAATCAGGGGAAGTTTGGGCACAGGTTCAGGTCAAAATAAGCCAAATGAAAGCTCGGGTTAGTCTCATGTGAATATTTTAATTTTGTAATTTACTTATTATGACAATGAAGACATTGATCGCATCACCTGAAATTAATTCATCATCCCAACGCCTTTTCTTTCTCCTTGACTCAGCTTCATGGACGGCAATCACATGTTGATAATCTGCCATACCTGTGCAAGGTAAACAGATTTATCTCAAAAACAATTTGAGGAACCTTATCGTTGGCTAGAACATAAATAAAATCACACATGGCACTAATGTCTCAGGCTCAATTTTAACAGCATGCACTATCATGAAGTCAGTTTTTAATTAGAGCAACTACGAATTAAAAAAAACGCTGCACTCGATGTAGTGTACAACCAAGCAATTTTCAATCTATATATACAATTTTATATCAGGATTTTTGCTCACTCAAACACACTCAAGTCGACACACTCTAACCGTCTCTAAGGTGTATATTACGAAAAGAGATGATGTTGGCTCACTACCTCTTCATATATCAAGCTCTTCTAATAAATTACATGTCAAGCAATGTTACGAATGAGGACGTGGAGGGACGTGACAGAGAGGCCGCGATGAGTACTCGGCGGGTTTATTCCAGGTAGTCCCCACTGACAAATGTTGCTGCATAGAGCGGCATAAATTGTCCGTTATTTTAGACATTGATATTTCTGCACTTTCAACTTTTCGTTTTGTTATTGTAATGCCCTCGGGATGAACTATCATAGATACCTTGTATTGGATTTATCTTGGATGAATGAGAAAATTAGAGCCTACGGCTAGCCAAGAATGCTCCTTGGTTTTATCTTCTTATTTTCCCTCTTCTTGGTGAGAAACCCTAGAAATCTCCAGTGTCGCATTGGTCTATCCTAGCCATTTCCACCCGTTGAAGTCGTGCCATCGGTATATCATTTGTGATCGCCTTCACAATGCAACATGTGTTCTTTTTTGGTTCGTTCCTCCTTAACGCAACCCGTGTGACGACCTCCGCTGCAGGCGTCCGCAGGATCATTCCTGCGTCGACTCCACCTGATCGATCCAGTAAATGTGTGTCTACAAAGCCGATCTACCTGTTTTCCCTCCTATAGAAATTGTGTCACCATACTCTCGCGACTTGACGCCCGGACGGCACGCATCTACAAGTTCACTCGCCCATCCAACTATGCTTAGGCTTTCCGCCGGTCCAGATCTCCATTGTGGATGCCCACCACTCGTGCAATGGCCGCCTGTCTTGATGACATGGAACATTTTCTCAAGGAACACGCCAGCGTCTACACATCCGTGCAAGTCGCGTTGTAACATAACGAAGCTCGGGAGACCCGCGTCGATCACCAATCCATGACATATGGGCTCCTTCTGATGACCCCTCGTCCATTTTTGGCCAATCGAACAGCCTGTAAGCTGAGAATTCCATGAAGAATCTTGCGGCCGCTTATGCTCTCCTGTGCCCTCGAAGTTCCACATTTCAACCAACGTAGCCAAATCTCAAACAAGCCCCCATCAATCGATATGATCAATGTTATTCAGGCAATGCGGTGGAAAGTTTATGCAACCTCTGCCACACGACAATAGTGGAAAGGTACATTGACGAGTTTATTAAGCTCATCAACCATGTCCCTGGTCTTCCATCCGACCACTGCTTAGAGTTCTTCATGCAGGGGTTGCAGCCCCACATCCATTACCGCATTAGCATCCACCATCCAGATGATATTTTGGATGCCATGGAGGTTGCCAGACTGGTCGAAGTGAACTTTACCGTCAAAACCTCCGACCGCTCCTGTTTCTCACCATCCACATCTGCTCTTCGACATTATAGGGTATTGTTGTTGTCTCATACGTGACTATGGCAGGCTTGCCAGACCACTGACGTCTCTCCTCCGGAATACTCCCGACATGGGCTTCCACTGACCAACAAAGCAGCGACAGCATTCACCACTCTACAGTGACATTAGTAGCGGCACCCATATATATTATCTCTGACATCTCCCAACCCTTTGTTGTGGAGTGTGACGCATCGGGGACGGGCAATGGCGTGGTTCTCATGTAGTATGGTCACCTGATCGCCTACTTCAGTTGGTCTTTCACCTCCAATGTATGCTCTCGATCAGTGTTTGAAAATAAGTTGATGGCACTCGTTTTGGCAGTTAAGTATTGGCATCCATACTTATTGGGCCGACATTTTAATGTACACATCGATCATCATAGTCTGTGGTACCTTTTGAGCCAAAAGATATTGATGCCCGCACAACAGGTTTGGATAGCTAAACTCTTGGGCTATGACTTCACAGTTGAGTTCTGATCCGACAAGTCCAACAAAGTCATTGACGCTCTTTCATTCCAGTCTGAGTCAACTGAGCTTGTAGACATTTCACACCCAGTTTGGCAGGAAGCTAGTACCATTCAAAGAGAAGTGGAGGTCAACCAGGTCCTCTAACCCATTTTGGAGAGTGTCAAAGCAAACTCATCTACATGTCCGTCGTATGCCCTAATTGGTGGCGGTCCACTATCGGGGATGCCTGGTTTTATCTAACTACTCAATATATACCCCGAGGCTTTTAGAGGAATTTCATACCACCCCCTCGGCATGCCGCGCCTGCTCATTCCGCACTTACATCCAGCTCCTCGCGGCTCTTTATTGGAAGGGCATGTTGCGCCAAGTGGAGGACTTCGGGGCAGCTTGCTTGGTGTGCAGCGCATTAAAAACGAAGCCACTTCTATTGGAGGCTTGTTACATCCACTACTCATTCCCGATCTGATTTGGGATTACATGACGATGGAATTCATTACTCATCTACCCTGATCGCTCGGACATGACTGCATCCTAGTGGTGGTAAATCAGCTATCTAAATATGCTCACTTTCTTCCGCTCTGTCATCTGCTCATGACGCCTATAGTTGTCAAAGAATTTATCCATGGAGTGGTGGCCTTCATGGTTTCCTCGGGCGATCGTAAGGGACCATGATCCCATCTTCGTGAGCACTGCCTACATGAGTTGTTCAAACTCCAGGGCATGCGGCTACAGATGAGCATAGCCTACCATACATAGACCGACGGCCAATCTGAGGTCCTCAACTGTTGCTTAGAGACATACCTCTGATGTTTTACGTCTGCTCAGCCACGAATTGGAGCAAACGGCTGAGTTGGGCAGAGTTTTCCTACAACACCTCCTTCAATTATGCGGTCGGATGAAGTTCGTTTCAGCGATTTATGGTTGCCCATCTTCCACAGCACTACAGCATCTTCCAGAAGAATGTCACGTGCTGGCACTTCGCATACAGCTACATGACCCGGATGAGATCCTGCAACTTTACAACAGAAGATGCACTGTCAAGCAAACAAACGGCGACGCGAGGTTCAGAATTTGTCAAACTCCGCCCATATCGCCAGACTTCAGTGGTAACACGACTTCACCCCCAAGTTGTTTGTCTGCTTCTACAAGCCCTTTACGATAGAATCTTGTACTGGCAATGCGGCTTTCTCTTACGCCTTCCGGTCCAAAATTAGATCCATCCCATTTTTCATGTCTCGTAGCTCAGGCAGGTCGTAGGATACTACCCAGTCGAGAACATCTTGTCGATGCACGTAACGACCGACGCAACATTACTGTACTCTCCTAGTGCCATTGTGGACCGTCAAATGGAGAAGACAGACGAACATCCTCAGGAACAAGTCTTGGTGGCATGGCAGCAACGCCCGTCATCCTACGCATACATGGTTAGACCACGACGACTTCAGCATGTAGTTTCCTAACTATTATCATGAGGACAGGGAAAATTTCCTAGATGGTAGCATTGTTATGAAGGAGGGCATGGGCGGACATGACAGAGAGGTCGTGACGACTACTTGGCTGGTCTATTCCAGCCCCCCTCCCCCCAGTGAGCGACGTCACAGAGAGTGGAATCACTTATCTATTATTTTAGCGCATTTATATCTATGCACTTTCTAGTTTCCATTTTATTACTATAATGCCCCTCGGGTGGGCTTAAATACCGTGGCTATCTTGTATTGGGCTCATCTTGGATGAATGAGAAAATTGGAGCCTACAGTTGACCAACAATGTGTCTTGATTATATCTTCTTCTCATTTCCCCTCTTCTTGGTGAGAAATCCTAGAAATTGCCACTAGTAAAGAACCAGATACATGTTACTTCATGATTAAGTGGATGTGGTGAGCATTCTTCGTGGTATTAATACATGAATTTAAGTACACATCAGAACCATATATCCATCATTGGAATAACAAGTAACAATGACAGTTTTATATTTGAAATGACTGATAATATTATTGGCATTAACATACTGCTTTATGAACACAACAAGGCCATATAAAAAAAACTTCTTTGGGCTTATAGCAAGCAATGATGATTCTTTATTTGATTTGAGTGGTAAAAGGCAGGGAGATACAACCTCCCATCGCAAGTAAAATAATGGTTTGGAGTAAAGGAGATCAACGGAAAATATATCTAATTCTCAAGTATGTATTGGCTAATTTTAAACAAATTTATAAGTTAAATCGAGGCAAATAGATCCTTCTAATTAAAAGTAGGAGAAATTGGGTTGCTTTCTGATTTCACCTTCAAAGTGGTATGCCATGGAAACCTTAGCAACCACATCTGCTGAAAGTTGCTCGGCACAAGCAGTGGTGTTTACGTTCATAGGCCGAGAAATCCTAAGAAGGAGATTGGAGGAAGGGCGAGGTTCCCCAAAGGCCGGGTGGCAGTAAGGATCCTCAGGCCGGAACTTGAGCTCAAGGAACCTCCTCTTATCCTGAAACATGTAAAATGAGATTAATCTGTACTATAACGATAGCAAATCAAGAGCAAATAATATAATAAGAAGCAGTTGGTGCCTTATCAAGATCTTGGGTGCCGCCTAAGCTTTGGAGGGCGCAGCTCCATGCCTGAAATGAGAGATATAAAGGATTGAACATAGTACAAAACTGATAAGGAAATAAATTATGTAAAGAGAAAAGGGAGGGCTCAAAATACCTTGGCGATCTTAGGCAAGCCACTTAGGGTTTCGATGGCGCGAGCGGTGGAGGACGGATAGCCTGGGTAGTGGACAGAGAGAACCTCGGTCTTGGGTAGAACGCCAGAGATGGCACCATCTTTTATTAAAGATTTGATGGATGGAGGCGGAAAGGAATTGACAGGGGAGGAGGCCACTGCTACGTAATTATTGTCTTCTATCGGCTCCATGGCAGGACGGCGAACCTAGAGGGTGAAAAGAGTGAAGTTAGAGCAAGAAAGCCTTTAAATATAAATATTTTCATTTTGAGAACGAGAATGAAGTTTAAATTAACAAAAAAAAAGTTATAAATATTAATTTTGGTTTCATTTCTGTATTAAAAAAACTATTTAGTTCAGCTCATATGTTGTTCCCCTAATCTTATAAGAGGTTATAATGGTTTCAATATATTATGTATTATATATAAGAGAGAGAGCAGGATAATATATTATTTTTTAGAAAACCTAAATGAAACTACCTGAAAACAGCAAAACCCACACAGGCCGCTCAAGAAATTGAAAATCAAAAAGTATTCATCCACACAAAACAGTCAAGATCGCAATTAAACTTCTTTCAATGTCCATTCTCCCCGCATCGACATACCAGATCTCCAGTTTAAACCAAAGACATAAATCACGTTTCAAAAATAAAATCATAAAGACATACTAAAGATTGTAGAATCCTCTAAGATGAAGAAAGACTTGCATAGTTGTATCAATCAAGAACCATTTCTAAGAGGCAAGCTAAGAGAAATAGTTTCAAAGATATAGAATGTCAAGCGCCTAATTGCTTAAGAGCTAGAAGGGTAGTTTAGTCATTTATATTGAGAAGGACGGTTCAGTATTTTCCATTGCAAACGAAGTATAATCCCACACTCTGAAGGGGAGAGATCGCGTAGATATGTCATTACTACTTTCAAGAACTATCTTCTATTCTCTTGTTTTTTTCCATTTTTTGTGATTTTTGTTCAGAATCTTGATAGCTTGATCCTTAAAAAATCATTTCAATCCTTTAACCAGAAGGACTTGTAAGTTTCCAAGTGGTGCAAAAGTAGTCGATCCTTAAGATGGTGTATGCAACTTCAAATGGACTGACTAGATGGTATATGCAACCTAATACTAATATGCAATGGTTCAATAAATATACCAAAATTGACAAAGTATTGGATGTAGACTCAGAGAGCTAACTTAAGGGTGAAGTCTAAACTTGAAGGGCAACATACAAATCGGGTAGAATGTTCTGAAGAGAGAAGTTTCAGGTAAAACCCTTAGGGCCCGTTCATTTGCTAGGAATTGGGACAACGAAATTGGTATTCCAATTCCGATGTTCGTTTGGTCATATTTGAAGATGGAATTGGCATTCAGCCAAAACCCATGGTTTTTGTGTTTTAAAAAAAACTATCCCCAAAACCGACCACTTTTGGTCGTTTTGATAGCGCTCGACGGGAGAAGTTCCATGCCGCATCGCGCGATTTGCTTCCATCTCCTCTTCCACGCTCGTCCAGGGTCCGGTGATCGTGAAGCTTCTCCCCTCCGGCAACCGCAGCTCCTCGTGAGCAAGGTTTTCCTCCTCTTCTCTCGTACAGAAGTTCTCTTGCTCAGTTTCGGCCGAGCATCTCATTGGCCGACCTAATTGAGCCAAGTGCCCCTCTTTCTTCCTCCTCTTCGGCAACCACGGCGAGAATCTTCTTCCTCCTATGTCTACAAGACCTTCTTCCTCCTATTCGGCCCACCTCCTTCCGGTTAGGTATAACATTTTTTTTGTTCCTGCACAATGAGATTGATAGCATGTATATCATTTTATTCTCGTGGAAACATTCATGTGAAGCTTTTGGTGTAATTTTAAAAAGATTTTGGTTTTATATATGTAGATGGTTTAGATTTTTATGCAATGTATGGTTTACCTTCTTTTTTCTTTTTCTTTTTTTTTTGGGTGGTGGTGGTGGTGGTGGTGGGGGGTGGGGGGGGGGGGGGGGGGGGGGGGGGGGGGGGGGATTTATATATGTACATGTGTGTGTGTGAGTATATGTATGGTTGTGTATTTTGTATTTGTGTGTGTTTGTTATGGGTGGTTTTGTGTGTATGTCTGTGTTTGTGTGTGTTTGTTATGTGAATGTTTGTGTGTGTATGTTATGTGAATGTCTGTGTTATGCGAATGTTTGTGTGTTTGTTATGTGAATGTTTGTGTGTGCCTGTATTTATGGTTGTGTGAATGTTTGTGTGCTTGTATGTATGGTTGTGTGTGAATGGTTGTGTGAATGGTTGTGTGTTTGTATGTATGATTGTGTGTGCTTGTATGTATGGTTGTGTGTGCTTGTATGTATGGTTGCGTGTGCTTGTATGTATGGTTGTGTGTGCTTGTATGTATGGTTGCGTGTGCTTGTATGTATGGTTGCGTGTGCTTGTATGTATGGTTGCATGTGCTTGTATGTATGATTGTGTGTGTAATGCGGATCCAGGGGTGCGGCGGTGCAGGTTACGGGAGAGGAAATAGAAACCGGGAGATAGAGAGAGAGAGAAGAGAATTAGGGAAAATCAAATACTAAACCGGGATGCATAATACATGTTTTACGCCCCCTCTTATAATGATGAGGAGCGGGTACAAAAAAGGGAAATAACTTAAATAGGAAATAACTTTAAAATAGGAAATACAAGATTGCTAGAAAAGGCTCAAACAAATAAAGCAATAAATAATTCTGCTGGCAAATAAGGAGACCCATTAATTGTCAATTATTTTCTCTCCCGCGGATCCGGTATTCTCTCCCGCGGATTCGGTTGGGCCCGCCACCACTCGCGTTCGACGCGTGTATACTCGAAACGGGGGCTCGTCGTCGTGTAGTTCCGTAACAATGCCGCCGTCTGGAAAATGTGTCTTGTCCTCAAGGCAGTAGTCGGGGAACTGGCGGCGGAAGTCATCCCTGGGAAGCCACGTCGCCTCCGAGTCAGGGCGTCCGGCCCAAGCCACAAGGACCTCCTCTGTCGTGTGGTCCCCCGGGGTGCGGTATCGGCGATCGAGGATCGAGGCGGGGTAGTGGGGTGCCTCCCCGGAAAGGTCGAGATCGGTCGGAAGACGATCCGCGGTGGCATGCTCGCCCACCGCGCGCCGGCGCTGCGAAACATGGAAGACTGGATGGATGCGGCTCCCGGGTGGAAGGCGGAGGCGGTAAGCGACCGCACCGATGCGAGCGAGGATCTCAAAGGGGCTGAAGAATCGTGCGGCCAGCTTCGGGCATGGTCGTCGGGCCACCGAAAGCTGGCGGTACAGGTGGAGTTTGATGAGGACCTTGTCTCCGACTTCGAATGAGAGATCTCGCCTTTTCCTGTTGGCGAAGGAGGCCATCTTCTGCTGAGCCCGTTGTAGGTGATGCTTCAAGTGGTCCAAAATAGTGTCCCTGTCGCGGAGAGCTGAAGCTAGGCTCTCCACCTGGCATTCCCCTGGAAGGTGGCGGGCGATGGATGGGGGGGGACGACCGTAAACTGCCTCAAACGGGGTGGTGCCGGCAGCCTGGTGGTGGCTGGTGTTGTACGAGTATTCTGCCCACCCGAGTCACTTGGCCCAGCTCCGCGGCTGTTCTCCCACGAAACTACGAAGGTATGTCTCCAAGCATCGGTTGAGCACCTCTGATTGGCCGTCGGTCTAGGGGTGGTACGCGGTGCTCATACGGAGTCGGGTACCCTGCAGTCGAAAAAGTGTAGTCCAGAAAGTGCTCAAAAAGAGCGGGTCTCGGTCGCTGACGATCGATCGGGGAAACCCGTGGAGACGTACGACCCCTTGAATGAGTTGTCGGCGACAGTGGCCGCCGTGTATGGATGCCGGAGGGGAATGAAATGCGCATACTTCGAGAGCTGGTCGACCACGACCAGGATGCAGTCGAATCCCTGAGAGCGGGGTAGCCGAGTGATGAAGTCCATGGCGATGTCGTCCCACACGCGGTCAGGGATCGGAAGCGGTTGCAGTACCCCCCCCCCCCCCCCCCCCCCCCCCCCCGGAAAGACTGCTTCGTACTTGGCCTTCTGGCAGATGAGGCAGGCGGCTACGAAAGCTTTGACCTGTCGGAACATGTGAGACCAATAGCGAGAAGCCGCCAACCGGCAGTACGTCCGGTACGCCCCGGCATGACCTCCAGAAGGAGACGCATGGAACTCGGCCAATAATAGGGGAATGCTCGGGGAGGACGGAGCGAGGACGAGGCGGCCTTTGAAGAGGAGGCGGTCGTCAACCAGAGAGAACGGTGGGTGGGCGGTGGTATCTGCGATGAGGGCCGTCCGAATCTTGTTGAGCGTCGTGTCTGCTTCCACTTCCCGTTGGATGGTGTCTGCGTCCTCCCAGACAGGGCGAGAGATGGCGGCCAGTATAGGGTGTCGCGAGGAGAGCGTCGGTCGCGCGATTGGCCTTCCCAGGTCGAAACTCGATGCTGAAGTCGTAGCCCAGAAGCTTAGCCGACCATTCGAAGGGGCCCTCGGCCGACTTTTTTAGGAGCTGGGTGAGGGGCCGGGCAATCGTGTCGTACCCCTCGATGAAACGTCGGTAGTAACCGGTCAACCCCAGAAACCCCCGCACATCGCGGAGAGATGCTGGTGTTGGCCACTGGAGGACCGCCTCGATCTTGTTGTTATCCATCGCGACGCCTGCTGCAGAGATGGTGTGCCCCAGGTAACTCACTTCTGGAACCCCGAAGGAGCATTTCGTCGGGTGGAGCTTGAGATGGTGGTGTCGAAGAGTTGCCAACGTCTGTCGAACGTGCTGAAGGTGGTCCTGCCAAGAAGAACTGTAAACCAAGATGTCATCAAAGAAAACAAGTACGTGTTGACGAAGTACCGGACAAAAGATGTCGTTCATGGTAGCCTGGAATGTCGTTGGTGCGTTGGTCAAGCCAAAAGGCATAACCAGGAACTCGTAGTGGCCATCATGGGTCCGGAAAGCCGTCTTGGCGACATCGTCCGGTCGAACGCGAATCTGGTGGTAGCCGGCATGGAGGTCCAGCTTGGTAAAGATGGTGGCGTCGTGGAGCTCATCCAAAAGCTCCTGAATCACCGGAATCGGGTACTTGTCTCGAACTGTGGCTTTGTTGAGTTCCCGGTAATCCACACAGAAACGCCAGCTGTCATCCTTCTTTCTGACCAACAGGACGGGGCTGGAAAAAGGGCTCGCACTGGGGCGAATGAGGCCTCCTATCAGCATGTCGTGGACGAGCCTCTCGATCTCGTCCTTATGTATGTGCCCGTAGCGATACGGTTGGACCGAAACTGCCGACACGCCTGGCTGAAGAGGAATGGCATGGTCGTGTGGCCGAGCTGGTGGCAAGCATGTCGGTGCCGTGAAGAGGTCTGAGAACTCGGAGAGAAGGTCCTGCAAGTCCGGAGGGGGAGCCTGGGTCGGCGGAGCGATGTCCGGGATGGACCAGAGCCACGCGGAAAAATCCACATCCGTCGTCCTCTGGATCGTGCGGGCGGATACGGGGGAGCGGAGTAAGGCAGCGTCCCCCATCAAGCAACACTCTTGTCCGTCCTGGAGGAACCGCATCGTCATAGTACGCCAGTTGACTCGCACGTCTCCTAGCGTGCAGAGCCAGGCCACGCCCAGGATGGCATCTATTCCGCCCAATCCGAAAATGTAAAAGTCTGATGTCACTGAGTAGGGGCCCACTGAGAATGGCACGGAAGTGCAGCAGCCCTGGACTGCGCGTCGGCGTCCATCGCCCAGGCTGACCGTGAATTCTGGAGCAGGTTCCATCGGAAGGCGGAGCTGGTGTGCCAGGTGAGTGGAGAGGAAATTATGGCTTGCCCCGTTGTCGACCATAACAACGATGTGGCGGTCGCCAAGTTTGTCTGCCAACTTCATGGTTTGCGGCCCGGAGATGCCGCCTACGGAGAAACAAGGAAGTTCTAACTGGTGAAAAGTTGCGTCTGTCGCACCCTCGGCGGTGTCTTCATCTGCAATTTCGAGGTCCTCGAAATCGGCCAGGGTGATCTCTGGTTAACTGCGCTGATGATGGCGCGAAACTCTTTGACCGCGCAGACGTGGGTCGGGGAGTAGGGCTGGCGGCAGCGGAAGCACAATCCTTTGCGTCGGAGCTCATCGAATTCGCGGTTGGAGAACTGCTGTGGGGCGGCCGGCCGTGCTGGCCGAGCGGCTGTGGGGGCCCGAGGAACCCATGGCTCAGGTGTGGCGGGTTGCCACGGTCGGCCCCCCGGCGGAGGCTTGCCCAAGGGATCTGAAGGTCGAGGAGCCAAATCCGCCTCCACTAGACGGGACATATCAATAACCTCGGACACCGTTCGGGGGTGATGTGTGCGGAGCCGAGAGCGGACGCGGGGCTGGAGGCCCTGCATAAAGAAACCAAGGTAATGATCTGGAGGTAAGCCTGGAACATGGGTGACGAGGGCCACGAACTCGTCAATATAGTCATCCAGCGCACCGAGTTGGCGTACCCCACACAACCGTTCTATAGCGGAACCCGAGTAACGGGTGTCGTAGCGGCCTATCATCTCCTGTTTGAGTTCTGACCATGAAATGGCCGGGTTGGTTTGGCGAAGCCATCGGGCCCAATGTAGGGCGGAGCCATCGAGTCCCACGACGGCAGTAGAGACTTTGTCACGTTCCGGTGTGTGGTGGAGGTCGGAATACTGTTCCGCCTTGGCGATCCACCCATCGGATCCACACCGGCGAATGTGGGGAGGTCCAAGGCGAGGATCGGATGCTCCGGTGGCGGCGGGGTTGTGGTGTCCCCGTTTTGCGGAAAAGGTGCCGCCCCGAGAATGGATGCGTCGGGAGCCGAGCCCGCGGTTCCGCTGGTGGATGAGGCGGCGGGAGTTTGGAGTGCGTCCAACTTGGCGTGAAGGGCGAGGATGGAGGTGTGCATGGAGGCGACGAGGGCCTCCTGGGCTTCAACGCGGCTTAGGGCTTCGGCGGCCGTGTCCTCCTGCTGGCTCTCCACTGTTGAGCGGGTGTTAGGAACCATGGTTCCGAGCGGAACTGAAGATGGCGAGGCGTGGAGAAACTGTGCGGAGCGGATACGGAAATATGCGGGGTGCCGCCTGGAGCCGGCGAGGTGCGGTCGGCCGACTGCGGAGGGCCTGGACGGCGTGGGTTGGGACGGCGGATGGTTCTCCGGCGGCCGTAGGCGGGCGGAAAGGGCAGGTCGGACCACTTAATGCGGATCCAAGGGTGCGGCGGTGCAGGTTACGGGAAAGGAAATAGAAACCAGGAGAAAAAGAGAGAGAGAGAGAGAAGAGAATCAGGGAAAATCAAATACTAAACCGGGATGCATAATACATGTTTTACGCCCCCTCTTATAGTGATGAGGAGCGGGTACAAAAAAGGAAATAACTTAAATAGGAAATAACTTTAAAACAGGAAATACAAGATTGCTAGAAAAGGCTCAAACAAATAAAGCAATAAATAATTCTGCTGGCAAATAAGGAGACCCATTAATTGTCAATTATTTTCCGCGGATCTGGTATTCTCTCCCGCGGATTCGGTTGGGCCCGCCACCACTCGCGTTCGACGCGTGTATACTCGAAACGGGGGCTCGTCGTCGTGTAGTTCCGTAACAGTGTGTTTGTTATGTGTGTGCTTGTTATGTGTGTGTATTTATGTGTGTGTTTGTTATGTGTGTGTTTGTTATGTGTGTGTATTTATGTGTGTTTGTTATGTGTGTGTTTGTTATGTGTGTATTTATGTGTGTGTTTGTTATGTGTGTGTTTGTGGTTGTGGGTGTTCGTATGTGTGGTTATGTGTGTGTTATGTGTTATGTGCTTATATAGTTATTAAGTTTCGTAGATGGATGTTCTTATCGAGTTTCATAGAAAATGAAGAATGAAAATGAGAAAGGGAGCTATTGTAGACGCTTTAGCTGTTGTTGCCACCGTTGTTTTGATGAAACGTAGCTTGTGCAAACTCAGTTGTCCAAGCATTAGGGACCAACACGATACTCTGAGAATGACGCTATTAAATACGTTACATAACGAAACTGACATCAACTATTATAACCAACTGCATGAACAAAAAAAATTCGTAGCTTGTGTAACATATTAGAGAGGGGGCAACAAGTTCGTCATTCAAAGAAGAGAAACATAGTTTTGGATCAATGAGAATTGTTCTTCATCGTGCATTATCATATATTTTAATTGTTCTAGCTTATTATATAGATTCAAATTATTAATGTTTATTGCATTCTCCACAATTTCTTGATAGACAAGAAGCTAGTGAATGATGTAAGATTATTGGAGAAAGTTGATGCAGAGATATTAACACAACATAATATGGGGAATAGTTTTGAGTATGCCGATACAGTTGATCTCATTCAAGCAACAAATGAATGGACTGCATTCAGAGATAACTTAGCTATAACAATGTTCATTGAGTATCAAGCTCGACAAACAAATATGTTTGAATGAACTCATTTATATTAGCTATCATTTTGTATATTACCTAGCATTGTGTATTAGCTATCATTTTGTTTACAACATAGTAACATGTATATGTCGTTTTTATTGCTTTCATTTTTTTATATGAAAGTTTCATGATGTTATACAACATAGTAATTATCATTTTGTATTGCTTTCATTTTTTATTGCTTTCATTTTGTTTTTATGAAAGTTTCATGATGTTATACATTTCTTGACGCTATCTAAGTGTCGATATGGACAAGAATAAAACTCAAGCCTCAAAAGAGAAGGAGAAATCATATATTCATTGGACAAACGAAATAGATTATGCTCTTTCTGCGTCTCTTTTAGAGCAACTACATCTTGGCAACAAGGGTGCAAACTGGTGGAAAGGAGTAGCATTCACCGTTGCTATCACTACTATATGGGATGAGTGTCGAGTTCGTGTTAGTAAAGAAAAAATATCGAAAAAACTAAAAACGTGGAATAAATACTTGCCAAGAAATATCAGCAATGCTAGATACAAGTGGTTTTGGATGGGATTGGGAACGACATGTGGTACAAGTTGATAGTGAGCAGGTCTCGGCCGATTATATAAAGGTACTGAATTTTCTTGTGCGTTTATCTCCTATGTTGCACAAATTTGATGATTAAATTTATTTTAATAATGCAAGCGCATCCATCTCTTAAGCAATATAAAGATAAAGTCAACGTAAATTGGGGTGACTTGGCAACGCTCTGTGGGACTGACAGAGCAAATGGTGTTAATGCGTCAACGGGAGTGGAATCATCTTATGATATTGACGTGGAAGAGATTCTTGATGAGGATGTTGTGGCAGAGTCAAGTGGTCGAAGGAAGAAGAAACCCAAAAAGGCATCAGCTATTGATATGATTGCAGAAGTTGTCACTCATATTGAGAAGAACGTGGATAATCCGGCTGAAATTTCCCCGGTCGGAGCAACTTTGAGGTCGAGGATTGAAACAATGTATCAAGCATTATCTATTATGCCAGAACTTTCAGATAATGATCTGATAAAAGTCATAGATCTACTCACGTTGACGCGACAAAGTGCGAGGCCTTCTTAGTTTTGCCAAAGATTCTTAGGAGGAGTTGGTTGCGCGCGCAGATAAGCGATTAGTTTGATGTTTGTATGTTTTATTTTGCATGTATAGGATTACTACTACTGCGTAATGATGTTTGTCTTTATATTCAGTAACCAAAACTACGACAAGACATTGTAACGAAATCCATTTTGCGGACATCGGATTTTTGCTACATTTTATTTATCTTATGGCTTATTAACTTATTCTGGAATGTTTTGTGTCATTTGAATGCATTTTTAGAAGGTGTAATATCAATTTATGTCTCTGAATTTCATTCTGCAACTGACAAAAATATTGGCAGATTCAATTCCTGTGGCTGAAAACCTTCCTGCAAATGAACACGGGAATTGGTTTTAGCCCAATTCCAAAAACCTTTGCGCTGTAGGTTTTCGGCCAAAACCAATTCTTTTCAATCAAAACCTACTAAACGAGCACACCCTTACAGACACTAAACAAAGGAATAAGTGGAGAACATAATATCAATAGAGAGGATTATGGGAAATTCATATTGATCTAATGAATTGTCATTATCATAACATTTATTCACACAACTCAATGCACTCAAGTTCTTAATACCTATTTCTTGCACAATAGTAAATTATTGATTAGTAAAATAGAATCAATCTGATGAGTGGCATGTGTCTCTAAAATAAAGCACTAATAGCACCATTCGATATTGTCTAACGGATATTAGAGTGTTATTGTTACGAACAATAATTTTCAGCAATTGTGAGGGAGATAATACAAAGCCAGTGAAATTGCACTAAGATTGAAACAACAAAATACAAACTCGAGAGACAAGCTCCCGTCAATTCTCGGAATCTGGGTCCTCCAAAGAACTTCTCTCCATGAGAGACCAAAATGCCTATGGATCCAAAGATGAGACTACTCTTCAATTAGGGACTTCTTATATAAGATGGAGGACCTCAGTACAAGACAAAATATACTAAAAGACAAAATACATAATTTACAAGATAATTCATAAAGCTCGTCGTGACTCGGAGAAAATTCTTATAGTGATGTTGATTGTACGAGCATGCGTGTTTGTAAGGTGTATGCGTAACAATGGTGTATATGTAACAATGGCATACTCGTAACAATGGCATACTCGTAACAATGTCGTACTCGTGACAATGGTGTACTCATAACAGTTATCGAAGTAGGATTCGCGATGTGGCGAGGCTCACATTATCATTGAATTCAATATTACTACAAAATACTGCATCTTCACTATTGTTTAGCATACTTAATCACAAATAAGGATCCTAGCATGGAGTTTATTAGTAGATCTTTCTATACAGGTCAGCATGGTAACAAATTACAAATTTATTGACCTACCCTAAATATAGAATGTCTAGTATTTTGTCTCCCAACTTTTTATAGGGTGAAAATTAAGATTAGTGACCATCAGTAAATTATGGGGGACTTTATTACACTAGTACAAAGAAAGTTATAAATTTTCCACTTGGATTAGCAGATTAGTGGGGTGGAAAATCAAAAAACTACTAAGACAGATTATAAGAAATTAAAGCAATATTAGGAGTTCTAAGTTTAATTGTTTTCTGAATATCAGGGACATAATCAAGTGTTAACGAGAGAATTATGCACTATTTGGGTTCCTACACACTAATCTTTCAAAACAATAAATACAACTAAATTTTCCTTACAAAAAAACTAGGCTAACTACACAAACTAGACAAAGGTGAACCCAAAATTTTAAGAAAGATCTCACTGGGTATGAAAAAGGAAAGGTTTGTTGGTCGGTGGAAGGTTCAGCGGAAGACGGGGGACTTCTCGCACAAGCGTTGCAAAGGCGGCGGGGGCTCACAAGGACAACTCGGTGTCGAGATAGAGGAGGTAGGGTGACTTCACAATCTGTGGAAAGACGGAGGAGAGTAGGAAAACTTATAAGAAGTGGGAGATGAAAGAAAGTGGGAGAGGAAAGAAAGTGAGAGAGGGGGAGAACGCACAGTTCTCTTGGGTACAAGCAGTTTATCAACTGAAGGAGAATTAGGTTTCCCTCCTTTTTCCATTTCTTGTGGCTATATACGCACTAGCCAGGGTCGTGCAAGGATATCTCACATGAAATAGGAGGCATGTGCAACTCACGTGAATGGGATATAGGTATCTCAAGTTTTGTGTTTTTTTCCGAATGCATGCACAGGTCATTTTTTCTGTTTTTTTCGCTTCTTTTTTTTTTATTTTTGTTTTAACTCTTGTCTGCCTTTTCTTATCAGGATTCCATTTCACAAAAAATAATAACAAAAGAGAGCTTCTAATGGAAATAGAAGAGGTGCGGGCTCAAAATTATGGCTAAGACTCGAAATGGGACTAGGAAAACGAATTTGACTTGATCAGACGAAATAAAAGGATTACGCCTCAGTCTATAACCTAGAATAAAAAAATATATGACCTATATAATCGTATCATAGGGAAGTAAAAAAACATATGACTTGGATAATCGCATCATAGGGAATACACCATCAAAACTCTAACATAATAAATGTGCAAAACAAGTGTGTGAAATAAAAGAAAATGTCTGGCATAAATAAAATTAAACGCAAGCATAAAATAATTATGGGGTCATGAGCATTTGTCTATGTCAATTCCCCCAGGTGAGAGAATCTCGCCCTCTGACGAAAAAAATCTCAGTGATATGCTGGAATATGTCAGGGGACGGCACGATAACTCCTCGGTCGATCCATGAAAAACTTGTCAGCGGGCGTCCTCGTCATCATACTAAGAATCATCGATGTACCTCATGGTGAGTTTGAGTGGTACGGAGATCCACCATGTCACTTATCTCTGTCAGTCTCTAATTGCTCTGCGGGTGTAAATGATAGTGTCTCTAGTCCACCTCATCCATCGTGTCCTATAAATAAGTTGTCAGATGACAATGTTGAACACGGGGAAGTGGTCACTATAGGTGGAGATCTAACAAGTAAGCGTTAGTCCCCAATCTACGAAGTGTACAAAATGGGCAAAACTTTCTCCTGCTCAACTTGCTGAAAACACCAATTGGGAATCTATGTAGTATGAAATCACCATATCTCCCTCCTAAAAATATTGCTCTCTCCTATGGTCGTCAACAACTGTCTGGTACGCGAGTTTATGATATGGAGTCTCTCAAGTACTTCCCTTTGGACCTTTAGGATTTGATCACTAAACTCACTAGCCTCCGCACTACTCCTACCATAGAAAGAGAAGGGGGTATTATCAAGTAGGTGGGGAGTAGATTGGCCATAAAAGATCTCAAATGGGGTCTTTCATGTTAAATGGTTACAAAGTTATTGTAGGCAAAGTGGCAAACTCGGCTTGCGGAGGTCAAATCTCATTGAATTGTTCACTTGTTCTCTCCCACGGTACATGTAAGCTACCTAGGCCCTTATTGGACACTTCAATCTATTCATTTAGGGATGATATATGCTACTAAACTGTGGTTTAGATCCTAATTTTGCCCATAATGTTCTCCAAAAATAATTTAGAACCTAGTGTTGTGATCAAATGTGATGTTTTGGGTATGTCATGCAGACGAACAACTTTCCTAAAATATAAATCAACTACATGTGATGCATCAGATATTCATGCTAAACCTATCGACAATGACATAAATGGAATCGACCTTCCTAACAGTTGTAGGAAATCCTAAAATAAAGTTCATTGTGACATCTTCCCAAGGTTTAGTCAGACCGAAATAAGTGAATACAACCAATGTAACCCGTAAATGGTGACTTTCATTTTAATTAATATACTTGAAGCCTTTTTAATTATGTGGTGCAATCGGAACTTTCAAGAATAACATAATGCGACGATCGACCTAGGATTCGTAAGACTCGTGCAAGGACGGAACATTCAGACGATGATTCACGACAAATGGATTCCATGAAAATAAAGGCAAGCAGACTCTGAATTTTTAGATCAAGTAAATGCAGCACAAAAGTAATGATAACACTAAGTAGGCCAAAGAAAGGGGTATACCTTTGGTACAGAGTGCGGGAACAGAGTAGCCCTTGTCGATTTTAATTAATAAGGAAAACGGAGGAAACGGGGACTTCTGAGGGTGGGAAAATGTCGGGATGATGGTGGCTGGGGAGAAGGTGATTGGAACTGGGCTGGGGTGTCCGTAAGGAGACTCGGGATGTAAGGGGATGGTCTCCTGGAGGTGCAGAAGCGACTGGAGTCCCTGGGCGGCGGACAACAGGCGGAGGAGGGTTAGGTCTCGACGGAACCTCCGGAGATCTACGGAGGAGAGAACGCCGGGGGGCCGTGAGCCTCCTAGTGGTGGCAGCTCCGTGAGAAGAACAGTCGTTGTCGGCTGGAAGAAGAGGCGGCTTCGAGAACTGCGATTTCGCGCGCACAGGACGTGCCGAGCTGGACTTCGGAAAACAGAGGAAATTTATGTTTCCTATTTTTTTCAGGCTGCTTTTTGGGCCTTTTTGGGGTGGGGTCTTTATTTAAAGAGAGAATGTTGTGTACGTTTAGCGTACCACTTAATGGTTCTTAAATAAATAGCGTGGGGCCCGCTTATTTTTCTCTCCCTTTCCCCCTCTTCGGCGTTTCGCTACCGACCTTGGCTGGAGTCGCCATTTCGCTCCTGCTTACTTCGGCATTTCGCTCCTGCATACTTCTCCGGCGTTTGTAGGTGTAACGACCTTGGCGTTTCACTCCTCCACCGACCTTGGCGTTTCGCTTCTCCACCGTAAACCTAGCCTGCCGCTGGAGTAGTTTCATCGCCGGAAATCGAAACGAAACGCCTCTTCCGGCTGATCGAACCTCCTATGTAAATATTTCTTACACTTACCTAGGCTCTGAAGCATTCATCTATAATTCATTTTCATGCTTACCTAGGCTCTGAAGCATTCATCTACAATTCAGTGGCATGATTGCAGTTCCAAGATGTCCAGCCAATGTCCAGTCAATGTTCCAGTTGTAAGTTCTTCTTCCAGCTGCAATAAATGTTTTTTAAAGCTCATTTTTGTACCATATTTGAAGTTCTAGTGTGAAACAAAATTTTAGCTAGTTTTTTTTATAGCAACTTAATTAAACGTTCCAGTTGTAACTTATCTGTTTGTTATGGTTCATTTTCAAGTAATGTTATTACTTGTAATTCATTGAATGTAAATGTTTGTGCTTAGTCATTTATATATGCTTATATTTAGAATTACAGTTGGATTGCTTTAGAATTACAGTTGTAAATGTTTGTGTTTGGGCTTAACTTTTGAATTACAGTTGGATTACATTTAGAATTACAGTTGTAAATGTTTGTGTTTGGGCTTACATTTAGAATTAGAGTTAGAATTTAATTTGTGGAGAAATTAACTGATCAACTTGAGTGATGAACTTAACAGTTGGAATGTATAAAGTTAAGTTCATCAGTTCATCAGTAAACAAATACAGGTGGATTAAAATGACCTTAACAAAATTACATTTCATAACACCTTTATAATTACAGTTGTAGTTACAGTTGGACTGTAATTTCTTACTTTGTTAAATGATGAACTGTACTGATGAATTATAGTTGGATTCAGATGCCCTAATTACAGTACAAAATACATGATATGAAACAAAATTTTAGCTAGTTTTTTTTATAGCAACTCAATTAAACGTTCCAGTTGTAACTTATCTGTTTCTTATGGTTCATTTTCAAGTAATGTTATTACATGTAATTCATTGATTGTAAATGTTTGTGTTTGGTCATTTATATATGCTTACATTTAGAATTACAGTTGGATTAGTTTAGAATTACAGTTGTAAATGTTTGTGTTTGGGCTTACATTTAGAATTACAGTTGGATTACATTTAGAATTACAGTTGTAAATGTTTGTGTTTGGGCTTACATTTAGAATTACAGTTGGATTACATTTAGAATTACAGTTGTAAATGTTTGTGTTTGGGCTTACATTTAGAATTAGAGTTGGAATTTAATTTGTGGAGAAATTAACTGATCAACTTGAGTGATGAACTTAACAGTTGGAATGTATAAAGTTAAGTTCATCAGTTCATCAGTAAACAAATACAGGTGGATTAAAATGACCTTAACAAAATTACAGTTCATAACACCTTTATAATTACAGTTGTAGTTACAGTTGGACTGTAATTTCTTACTTTGTTAAATGATGAACTGTACTGATGAATTATAGTTGGATTCAGATGCCCTAATTACAGTACAAAATACATGATATGAAACAAAATTTTAGCTAGTTTTTTTTATAGCAACTCAATTAAACGTTCCAGTTGTAACTTATCTGTTTCTTATGGTTCATTTTCAAGTAATGTTATTACATGTAATTCATTGATTGTAAATGTTTGTGTTTGGTCATTTATATATGCTTACATTTAGAATTACAGTTGGATGAGTTTAGAATTACAGTTGTAAATGTTTGTGTTTGGGCTTACATTTAGAATTACAGTTGGATTACATTTAGAATTACAGTTGTAAATGTTTGTGTTTGGGCTTACATTTAGAATTAGAGTTGGAATTTAATTTGTGGAGAAATTAACTGATCAACTTGAGTGATGAACTTAACAGTTGGAATGTATAAAGTTAAGTTCATCAGTTCATCAGTAAACAAATACAGGTGGATTAAAATGACCTTAACAAAATTACAGTTCATAACACCCTTATAATTACAGTTGTACTTACACTGTAATTTCTTACTTTGTTAAATGATGAACTGTACTAATGAATTACAGTTGGATTCAGATGCCCTAATTACAGTACAAAATACACTTATAATTATTGTTGGGCTTGTAGTTCAACACTTATAAATGTTTGTGTTTGGTCATTTATATATGCTTACATTTACAATTACAGTTGGACTTACAGTTGAACACTTATAATTACAGTTTGACTTACAGTTCTACTTACATTTGGACTGTAATTGCTTAATTTGTTAAATGATGAACTATACTGATGTTGATTGTTTATCCTTTGTTACCATTTGTAAGTCATTTAATATACATTTTTTTGTTTGCTTTTTTGTATATGCTGACTGTTGTGTATTTATGTATAATTTCAGTTGTATTTAAATTAGTTACTACTAGTGAAAAAATGTTTTTAATTACAACCAAAATTTTAGGTTTAATTACAGTTGTAATTACTAATATGTGTAATTACAGTTGTAATTACATTTTTGTTTGCAGTTGTAATTACAACTTATCTTTTTTTAACTTTTATGTTTAGTGTGGTTCATTGTTTGGTAATGTTATCATTTGTTTCTTATGCTTATCTGCTTCTTAGGGTTGTATTTAGGTAAAACATTTTCCCAATAGGTGACATCACAGCTAAGGTTATAAATATTCCAAGTTGTTCTTTGCTCCAAGGACGAAAAGTAAGTTTAATTACACATTGTATGTGGTTTTATTTGGATTTATATATGCTAATTCTTAAATTTTGTTGTAGTGCCTGGGAGCAACTATTTGAACTCTAGATGTGCAGTTTCCACTTTCAAAATTAATGCCCGTCAATTGTTGGAAGTTTTGGAGGAGGATTCTAAGAATATTTTGAGGGAAGTAGGTGTTCTCCCAATATTTGAAATGCCTAGTTTGCCTCAAAACATTCCCTTGCTTTATGTTCTAGTAAGGGCTTTCAATAGGGACAGACAATCCTTTACGATAGGAAATGACTCTTTGAACTTCACAGTCAACGAGGTGGCCTTGATTTTGGGTCTACCAAATCGTGGATTAGACATTACTTTTTATAGACTACCCTGCACAGATTTAACACATAAAGATTTAATAGAGGAGATGAATAATCTCGCAATTGATGATTGGTCTCCCACGTTGGAGAGTAGGAGAGTGGATGCTTTGATAAGGTATCTGGTGAATGTTTTCTTTTTTCCGCTGAAAGGGATGAAGATCCCAGCTTCATTGTACAGAATTCATGGTTTATCGGAATTCCAAAAGTACAACTGGTCGAAGGCAATACACAGCTTTTTACTATCACAGGTTGATTCTTTAAATCAAGCTAGTGTAGTCAAAAAGGTGGGTGTAAATCTGGGATACTTAGAGGGTTGTGCAACTGTCTTATTGGTAAGCAGGATTAAATTAAATGCATTTATCTATTTTTTATGATTTTGTATTAATGCCCTTTTTGGTTGTAGGTGTGGCTATATGAGCACACTAACGTTCAGATAGTTGTGAATGATTTGGCGAGACCTAGGATATGTAGGTGGTCAGATAAAAAAAGTTACAGAGCGGAATTTTGTTTCAATCTACTTAGTCAACTAAAGAAAACAAATGAGGTTATTACAAATGTAAATCCCTTGTAATAGTAATATGATTTGTTATTTTGTATTGTAAACATATGTTGTTGTTGTGATGTAGGTTAAACGAAAATTTCAGAAGATTACGAAAAATGAGGAATGTTTACTTGCGGAATCAGAGGACGATTCTGATTTCGAAACAGTGAAGAAGAAGAAGAAGGGTGGGGTAGACAATGGTAAAGATAATTTGGAGTTAAAAGCGGAGATGGAAGATTATATTTTTACTACCGAAGAACAAAGACTTACCGCTAAAACACAAAACCAAATGTTGAGGAAAGCTAGGAGAGAATTGACCAAGAGGAAGGTCAAGAAGGAAGAGATGAGGAAAGCTGAGAACTCATTATTTGAGCAGGGTTGGGGCGGACTAGAGGTCCGGCTCCAATCATTTATTAAAGCGGAAGTACAGAGGGGTGTAGATTCAATAAAAGATTATTGTGAATCATGGTTTAAAAGATTGGAAGCAAATTCCTATGGTGGACCACAACCACAACAACCTCCAACACCCATTTCTTCTCCGAAAGAAGTTAAATCTATAGTCAAAATAGAATCTGAGAATGATAAGGATGATATTCTTATTAGTAGTTTGGTAAGAAATGTAAAGACCAGAGGTTCTAGAAAGAAAAAACTATCCAATAGCCCTATGAAAGGGAAAGTTAAGGTCAAAGATGAGGTAAGAGAGGAGGATATTTACCCGGGCAAAGCATATATATTGGCTTCGTCGCGTGGCGTTATAGATATTATGATGAAAACATTCCCAGAAAGGTAATATCGCTCTTCTATTTTGTAAGGTAACGTTTTTATAGGATGGTGCACGGATTGTATTTGTAGGGCAAAATACATTGCTTTTTAAATTATAAATTACAGAATAATTTCTTTCTTTAATTTTTATGATCATTTTAAGATGAACTTCTTGAGAAGTGATTTTTTTAATACACTTACAGTTGTAAAGTACATATGTTTTTACGACTGTAAATAAAACTATGAGTACATTTACAGTCTCTATTTCAACTAAAAAATACTGTCCCCTACTACTATCCAGTAGGAACTTTACACATTCACAATATTCTCTAAAAATGTCATTTTTGCATACTAATGTTTTTTGTTTGCTATTTTCAGTAGCGACACTGTGTTGAAGTGTGGAAATATCGTGATAACTCGAGAAGCAATGGATGACCTACTGAAAGGTCGGTGGCTACACAATACACATTTGAATGCGTATGCATTGCAGCTAAAATCCAGAATCAAACTGTCAAAGGGGAGTGTCAAAAAATTTCTCTATGTATCGTCGGACTACGCTGTAAGTCAACCATTTAACAATTAGAACTTTTATTACAATTTGCATTTTAGTTTTCTAACATTGAAAATAGTATTATAGGAGAATCAATACGCAAAACACTAAGTGCTTAATCAACCATTTAACAACAAC
The DNA here is from genome assembly GCA_033032865.1 of Dactylorhiza incarnata. NCBI lineage: Eukaryota > Viridiplantae > Streptophyta > Magnoliopsida > Asparagales > Orchidaceae > Dactylorhiza > Dactylorhiza incarnata. Next base: position 5,086,871 of record JAWHQI010000176.1, on the reverse strand, counting down.
AAGTGTTAAAAGCCATGAACTCATTATCATGCCATGCCACCTAACCAATCATTGGGCTTTGCTGGTGTGTCGCTTAAAGGAATGTAAGTGGGAGTTTTATGACTCCATGAAAAGTAAGCGTCACCTAACAGGCCTATCATCATTGGTAAGCTTTTTACATTTTAACATTGAATAGATTTTAATATTAGTAGTTTTTTTATTTAAATTCAGAGTTGTGTTGCAGGTACAAATACTCCATGAAGACGCAAAGACAGCACTCCCAGCCGGCATTACAAATTGGCCAATTGTAGAAGTTCCTGGCTTGCCTCAACAGGCAAATGGTGATGACTGCGGAGTATTTGTTCTGAAATATATGGAGGCAATTGTATCAACACAAGAAACGTCATGGGAGGAATGCAATGATTGGCCAACTCAGACCTCAATATTTCGTGCAGAAATTGCTGTTGATTTAATTAAAACATTTGTTTAAATTTCTTGACGTGTAAAAGTATTTGAACATGGTGCATGCTCTTATCTTGGAGAAAATGTTGTGTACGTATAGCATACCACTTTATGGTCCTGGAGACAATTTTTGCTACAATTATTTACTGTTTAAGTAAAATATGTGTGTACTACATACAATGTGGTATTATTTGTCACTTTACTAAGTCTTACACAATTATTTCTGAACTTATTTGTGTGTTCTACATACCATGTAGAAGTTTAGCTAAATTGTTGTACAAAAAACTTTTAAAGTCCAATAAACAGGTACATTTTTTTTTTGAAATATAATTTCAGTTGAAAATACCTTTTCAATTACAGTTATAACTTACAGTCTAGAATTACAAGTAAATTACAGTTCAAAAATTAACATGTTTCTCTTCATCTCTTGTCATTTTACTGTGTATCTCTAACTCCCTTAGTTTGCAGTTTATTTGATTGCAAGAATTGCTAAAGTTACTTGATTAGTAAAAGTATATTGCTGCACTCCGGCATTCGACGAACGCGGGCCGACATTCGACGAACGCGGGCTACCGACTTGGCAAACTGTAAAGAGCAAATAACTTTATATTTATAGTATCATTTACAGTTGTAATTAAACATGTAATGTATAACTGTAACTGTAATCAGCAAACCTTCACGTCACTTCTTTTCTTCCTACCTTTATTTGCTAAATTATTGTACAGAATACTTTTAAAGTCCAGGTAAAAAATAACAGATTATAATTTAAGTTGTAAATACCTTTTCAATTAAAGTTATAACTTACAGTCTAAAATTACAAGTAAATGACAGTTCAAAAATTAGCATGTTTCTCTTCAGCTCTTGCTATTTATTTTCTGTGTATCTGTAACTCCATTAGTACATTGCAGTTTATTTGATTGCAACAATTGCTAAAGTTAGTTGAGTAGTGAAAGTATTTGAAATTGATGCACTCACGCGTTCGGCGAACGCGGGTCGGTGTTCGACGAACGCGGGCCGCCGGCTTGGCAAACTGTAATGAACAAATAACTTTATATTTATAGTATCATTTACAGTTGTAATTAAACATGTAATGTAGAACTGTAACTTTAATCAGCAAACCTTCATGTCACTTTGTTTCCATGTGCTTCACCAATGCTCTGGATGCTGAATGAAGGACGCATGGTTATGTGCACATAAATCAAAATGGATTCTTGGGTCTGCCCTCTCTGATGTCTTTGGTTTTGATTTGAGGGTACGATTCCGCAACAAATGCGACGGTATAGGGGGCCACTATTTCAGTGGTACTCTGTGAGCAGCCACTTTGTGCATTTATTGTCAAAGGTTAGGTCTTTCTCCTCTGAGAGAAGCCACTTTGTGCATTGTGCCAAAGGTTAGGTCTGTCTCCGATCTTCCCCTGCCCATACCCCCAATGATTGGGGACTATGTGGGTTCTGTTGTTGTTGTTGTTGATATCATGGTATGTTTTAGGATGGGAGACATCACAAATCCACAATACTGATTTAAGAGAGATAATAACATAAAGACAATTTGTTTTTTCAGAATGTGAAGTTCGCCCCGAAATCCATTGCAAAAATCCTTGCTCCTGCAGATTTCAACTAAAAAAAGAAGCTAATGTAGTAGGATTGGTGAGGTAGTCATCCTGTATTTGCAAATAATTAGACCCTCCAGGTGGCGTTGATGGTCTGTTGTAACTGCAATCTCCCATAAAGTTCAACTCAGTCCTCGTTCCAGGTTCTTCCCCAACAATGATATCCCTTTTTCGCCCAGAAGTTTTTTTCCCTGCAACATGTCGAAAATCATTTAGATAAATGAACCTTATAAATCATCTTGTAAAAATGATTTATAATAATAAATGCTTTTATCTTTAGAATGAAAGTTATAAATATTAATTGTACTCTTTGTCCGTTGTTCCCAATGATCTTTATGACGTGCATTGCTTGCACCTTTTCGCCTCTTGGTAGGTGGATCTCGAAGAGTTGGTGTCTTATTAGAATTTTCCTCTTCTACAAGTCCTTTCTTTTGCCTTTCATCTTTATCCACCATCTCATCAGTGTACTTGAACAACTCATTCATAACATTCATAACATGAATTTTGGCCGCTTTGCAGTTCTCAATGCGAGTTGCTAAATTGTAACTAGAACGCATAAGGTGGTTCCTGAATATATGGTTCGAATCATGCTCTGTAATAGATGGTATATTTGGAAGGTACATGCCCTTTTTTGCATCAACCGTGAATCGTTTTAGCACATATTTCATTGGAATTTGTTTTACATTCCTTAAATTGAATACTCTTAAAATATGTTCACATAGAAGACCTCTTGTTTCAAATCCTCGACAAGAACAATCTGAATCAAATGTTATTGAGTTGAAATTTACAAACCATCTTTACTCATCCGCCGAATCACCATGGCCTTTTGTTACAAACACCGTATGCTCATCATCATATCGTGTTTCATCTACAATGCATAATCCAAGGGCCCCATCCGTGTATGCTTTCTCGAATATTCCGTACATTTTTCTAGTGTATCTTTTTGAAGCGTGCTTTAGCAAGACACATGTGTTGTGCTTCAAGGTAACCGCACCATGTTTGCTTTTGAAATCCTCTTCATGCTCCCCCCGGCGCCATGATGCAACAAGGCTATCTAAACCAACAAAACATTCAACTAAAGAACTAGTACCCTTTGAAGAACCATGCAAGGAATTATTAGCTGATTCACTCCTTTGGGTAGATAAAATCCCAAGGTCCAACAAATCCTTGTTAAAGGCAGTCGACCACTTCCTCTTAGCAATGTACAAATCCTTCAACCATCGATTTTCTTGTAAATTGCCTCTAGTGATCATCTCATACCAATTTCTGTCAAACTCAATTTCCCCATCGCACTTTGACATACATTGATAAAAAAATGCACGAACAGTACTGTCATTGTTAAAGCTCGGAACTTTAGAAGGCGCCTTTTTTGAGATGTGCCATTGACACAACCGATGTCTGGTCTTAGTAAACACTCGATCAATTGCAGCGGCCATAGCTTGATCCTGATCAGTAAATATTGATATTGGTTCCTTTTTATCAACGCACTTCAATAATGACTCAAAAACCCAAATAAATGACTCAGTTGTTTCTTCAGCAATGAAAGCTCCGCCTACAAATATATTCTGCCAATGATGGTTCACGGCAATGAAAGGCGCACATGCAAGATTGTACTTATTCAATCGATATGTTGTATCGAAAATCAAAACATCACCAAAACAGTCATAATCTAATTTGCTATTTCCATCCATCCAGAAGAATCCAATTAACCTGTTAAGCTCATCTGTTCGGACATGATATGAAAACATGTTATCCTTTGATTGCTTATCCTGCAATATCTCTAGCAAGGCAGTAACGTCACCGCTTTCAATTAATGTTGCTCTTTCACGCTGAATGTAATTAAAAGCATCTGTCTTTGTAAAACCAATATTTTCTTCACCTCCAGCTTCGTCTACCATAAAGTTGTATGCCGCAACAGGTTTAATACCTGCGCCCGTCATGTTTTTCAGTAGATTACCCTGCATTTCAGATATCGAACGACTAGATCTCAATAAATGTCTCTCTTTCTCTGTTGCGAGAGGGTGATTGTGTTCATCAATAAACTTTGTTACTGTCCAATTTCTGCCATCTGCATCTGCATGGAAGTGAATACAAGCAAGACAACCAGTGCGTGTATCTAATTTGCGGAACTTCTTCGGAGAAGGATTTATTCGCTTATTTCCGGCATTTGAACAACTATACTCTCTAGTTTTGATTGTTCTCGTATGCGTCCAATACATTATGTGTTGTTTGCGCACACTAAAACCAATCCGGTGTGCATAATCACAATACATTTTATAAGCTTCATCCTCCGAATGCACGATGGGGAACACAACGGGATCCTTTTAAAGAAATAAAGGAAATTAAATAAAAACTACACCGAATTAAGTGGTACAACAATAATTAAGTTAAAGTTGTAATATGCATAATAGTTACACAAATTACAGTTGGTGTTATATTTAAAATATGAATTATAGTTACAGTTGAACCTATAGGTAAATTATGAATTATAGTTAAAGTTACAGTTGGACTTACAGTTGTATTTACAGTTCTACTTACACTTATAATTACAGTTTTGCTTACATTTGGACATTAAAGTTGGAATTTGGTTATTTGTTAACTGATCAAATTAACTGAAGTTGGAATGTATGAAGATAATTTCATCACTCATCAGTTCATCAGTAAACAAATTATAGTTGCCTTAAAATTCCCTTAACAAAATTACAGTATAAAACACAGGTATAATTACAGTTGGACTTACAGTTGAACATTTATAATTACAATTTGACTTACAGTTCTTAACATAATCACAATTACACTTGGACTTACAGTTGGACTTACAGTTGTACTAACAGTTGAATACTTATAATTACAATTTGACTTACATGTCTAAACATAATCACAATTACAATTAGAATTACACTTAGACTTACAGTTTGACTTACAGTTGTACTTACAGTTGTCCTTACAGTTGGACTGTAATTTCTTACTTTGTTAAATGATGAACTGTACTGTAGAATTTCAGTTGGTTTCGCATGCCCTAATTACAGTGCAAAAGACACTTATAATTACAGTTCGACTTGCAGTTCAAGACTTATAATTACAGTTGGTGTTACCGGTGGGCTCACATTTGGACTTACAGTTTCAGAACTGATGAAGTAATGGCTTAAATAATGAATTACAGTTCAAAAATACTTACAGTTCTTTCTGAATCCATGAGGAATAGAAGGTGTAAAGTGCAAAACGACGGCGACTATCCCTACACCCAAAGAAGCTGCACAATTGTAGGAGATAATTATTGAGATCGGAATCGGCAGGAAGCGACCGCCATTAGACAATAAGAAAGCTTCCCGTCGACCGATGAAGGTGAGGCCGGCTAGGTTTTCCGGTGGAGCGAAATGCCGGCGAAACTGGGTAGCGAAATGCCGTTTTCGAGCTCAGCTGCACAATTGTAGGAGATAAGAATCGGCAGGAAGCGACCGCCACTTCCCGCCGACCGATGAAGGTGAGGCCGGTTAGGTTTTCCGGTGGAGCGAAATGCCGGCGATGCTGGGTAGCGAAATGCCGGCGAAAATAGAGCTCAGCTGCCGCGGGTAGCGAAACGCCGAAGTTCGAAGTAAGCAACTAGCGGGAAAAGGAGAGAAAAATAAAGCGGGCCCACTCTATTTATTTAAGGACGTTCCTATTGAACGCTATACGTACACAACATTTTCTCTTATTTAAAAGTGTTTTAAATGCAAATCTATCATGGCTATCTGGAATTGTGCAAATCGCTCAAAAAATACACAACATATAAATCTGATTAAAATAAAAAAAGCTGGCTTTTTTTTTCGATTCCGCCCCTCTTGGAAATCGTCAGCCCCGCTAAACCTCTGTCGCCTCCTCCCTCCACGTCTCTGCATAGCAGGTATCTCCGGCGGAAGAAGGCCCCTCGGTGGCCGACGAATCCTCCAATAGCATCCCCGACGGAGACCTACGAGTCCTAAAGCATCAGAAGCGTCTGCCCGGCGGGAGAGTGTCGTTGCTTGCCCGCCGGAATGCAGGAAAGTGCGAGCTATGGAACGCCGAAGTACAAGATGGGCCAGTCTAGTTGTCGTTGGAGATTGTTCGCGACTTTGCCGATTCCGCTTCCCCGTGCTAGCCCAAAGAAAAAGTGCCCTGTTCCCGATTCCGCTTCCCCGTGCTAGCCCTAGTCATTGCACGATTTCATTAACTTCTTTCATGCTTTTGTTTCACTATTAATGTTGAATCCTTCCCACATTTCCGTCGAGGTATGACCGAACCGATCTCTTCTTTTTTTCCTTTGATTTCGAATTCGTCTTCCGTTCAAATTTCTTCCCGTTTTAATTTCTTCTTGGATTTATTTCTTCTCGTTTTGAATTTATAGATTTTTCCCGTATTGATTTCTCACAAAACCTATACATCTTCTCACAAACCGGTTCACATTTCTTCTCATTTTGATTTCTTCTCGTTTTGACAAGAATGGAAAAGAATGATTTTGAACTTACACTTGGACATAGAAAAAAATGATTTTGGTGTACTAAAGTTTTGTATTAAAACTGATTTTATATAGTAATTGGTATAATATTAAATATTGAAGTGATATTTATATATTTTTATTTTTTATTTTGGTTTGCACATAAGAAGTTGGTTTGCAACTAAAGTTTTTCGATTTGCACATAACCATGATTTGCAACTAAAGTTTTTTAGTTTGCACATAACTATGGTTTGCACGCAGCCAAAATGGGTTTGCATATAAAATTACTCTTTATTAATACAGAATTGTATTTAGGGATTCTAAAGAAAGAGTAATGTTAAAGGCACATTTGTTATATGCACCATGGCCGCTAAAGCAAATCAGAAATGGCTATCAGCAAATCAACTAACAACAAATTAGAGTAAATATTTGCAAATGAATTTGTTAATGATAAATCAATATTGTTAACAACAAACTAAAACTAAAATTATAAATTTTGTAATATTTCGCACACACTTTAACCCTAGATATAAAAATAGGCATTACTCTAACAATGAACATACATAAAATCTAATAATTAAGAAATGCAGAAGACTCTCATGTCACAAGAGCCCGCATGTAGCAGGAAAGGCTTAGCAGCTTCAACAGATTAAGAGCAGTAATGTCTAGATATTTTGAGGGATCAGAAACTTTCATGAACGAATGATATGAGTTTATTTAAAGACTATTCTTTTTTATTAATCTAATAATTAAGAAATGCATTTCATAATTCTTTAACAAATTATTTTAAATTATCTCTCATATATGCTTAATTAGGATAAATCATTTACTTGTCTCGTATTAATAATCTCAATTTTAATTAATAATTTTTGCATCTACTCGTCGTTTCCAAGTCAAAATCTATATTAACTCACTCTAATATTTTGAATTTTGTATAAATAAAATGAAAATATATTTATATATATTAATTGTTGGTGTGGGTCGCTCGACGCTTTGGTAGACCGGTCGAATTGAACCACCTTAGCTCGAGAGCGAGCCGAGCACGCAAACAGTCAATGAGAGAACTAGTAGTCGACACAAGAACGTTTTTAACGTGGAAAACCCAGAAACGGTAAAAAAACAACGCGGTCAGAGCTGTGTCAGTCAAATTTCACTATATGCCGGTTTCTTACAAGTAAAACTGAGAACTCAAGGGCGACAGGCCACCGCTCATTATAATGGTAATGAAGAGAAATCTCCGAGGGTGAGAGGTCACCTCTCAGGAAACTAAGTACTTTTTTGTGGGAATGAAAGTGAGATGCTCTAGTCGCCTTTCGGTGCCCGGTGGATCATTGAGTCACTTAGGGAGAATGTCTTCGAAAGCGATGGAGATCTTCAAATGTTCGAAGGAGATATTCGAAGAATTGGAGGAAATCTTCAAACGCCGAAGGAGAACTCTGAGGAATCTCCAACGGAGCTCTCTCGGGCGTATCTGACAAGGTTCTTTGAAATGAAGCCTCTGAGCTCCTTTTATAGCCTTGGGCAGGGGTAGCCCGGTAATTTTGTTGTTGTAACCACCGTAACCACCTGACGGGTGAATCACGTTTGTCAATTTGGAGCACATGGATCGTCATTTTTTGGATATTCTTTTCTTGACCCCAGGGCAGTTTGGTCAATTCGTGGAGCTTCGTTGATAGCGTCGAGCGCAGTGAACAAGACCTGCAATCTAGGAAATTAAGAAAAGTTAAATCTCGCGCGCGTCGGGAATGTGAAGGCGCTCTGAGCGTACTATGAATGTGGAAGCATTCTGAGCGCGTTGTGAACGCGGAGGCGTTCTGAGCGCGTTCTGAACGCGCGATGAACACAAAAACGCTTAGCTCGCTTTGCGAGCGAAAAGTCAAGAATGCAGTCGGGCGCTGCAAGAGGGGCGTGCTTGCAAGAGGGAGGGCGCGCCTCACCAAGACCGCGCCCCCCAAAACGGGAAGGCGCACCCTCCTGAAAAGGAGGGTACCGGAGTTCCGGGCGCATCCCCCTAAGGGGTGCATTTTCGGTCGCACTCCCCAAGGGGGTGCGGTTTCGGCCGCACTCCCAAGGGGGTGCGGTTTCGGCCGCACTCCCAAGGGGGTGTGCGGGCCTTGCCTCACCCCCTATTGTGGCACACACCCCCTTAGCGGGGTGTGTGCCTAACCGCACCCCCTTAGTGGGTGCGGCTACGCGACTTCGGCCGCACCCCGGTGATGGTGGGATACGGCCTCGTTGCTGCCTACGCGGGTGACGTCGCGCGATAGCTGTGGCGATTTTCTCCCCACTCCCTTGGTCATGGGGTTTAGCATGACACCACTACCTACACCGCCTCATGGTGGACCTATGGCTAAACGCACCCCAAGAACTTGTATAAATTCATGGGTGCCTATCATTTGCCCCCCAAACCTTCATAGTCCACATTGCTACTTGAAAGAGTTTGGAGGTTTCATCATCTTCTTCGCGGTGACTTGGAGATATTTACGCGTGAGGCGAGCTACACCATGCCGGAGGTAAGCACTTCTCCATTCCACGTGAGGAAAAAGGGAGAGAAACGTAGAGAGGTCGGGTCGAGGTGCTCGGTCGGGGTGCGGGCGACACGCACGCGGCCGGCCGATGCTCGGCTAGCGCACGTGCAGACGACCGCTGCTCGGTCGGTGTGGGTTGCGCACGCTTACACGGCCGCTGGTACGCGCGCGGCATAGGTGGTCACTGCTCGGCCGATGCGAGTTGTGCGTGCTCATGCGGCCGGCGCTCGGCTGGCACATGGCCGATGCTTTGCCAGCGTGCGGGCGGCACATGCACGACCAGTGCTCGCGCGGTCGGCGTGCGGCCTGCACGCGCGCGACCGGCCGGCGTACATGCGGGTTGCGCGCGCGGTCGGTGCTCGGCCGGCGCATAGGTTGCGCGCGCACTACCGGTGCGCTTGGCCGGTTGGGTGTCGGTTGGCTGGGTTTGTCTAGAGTATGCGCGCTTGTGCTCTTCGGGCTCTGGGGTGTGCGTGTTTGCTATCAAATTCCGATAATGCGTTGCACAACTTTTGCCAGGTGCGCTCATAAAAATATTCTTCTTTTATTTTTTCAGGCTTAAAATGGAGCGGCCAATCGAGCCGATGCGGTTGCACTCCACTCTTGATAGTGCGCGGATTGATATGTGGCGGAAGCGCTTGGGATTGTCTTCTAGCGTTGAAGTGAAAATTCCTCGGGAGGAGGATCGTGCTCAGAACCCTCAGACCGGCTTCATGACTCTTTCGGAGAGTTGTTCGAAGTCTGGATTCCACTTCCCTCCTTCGGAGGAGGCTATCGAGGTGTTCCAATTTTGCGGGGTGCCGATTTCCCAATTTACCCATGTGGGATGACGAGGATCATGGGGATGATAGTGCTCATCCGGGAGCATGACACGTGATTTACCTTGGAGATTTTCAAGGACTCGTGCGAGGTTTTCACTGACCCAGGTGGTCGTATTGAGGTTTGCAGCAACAAGAGATGGTTCCCCTTCGGAGAGAAGAATGATTACCGCCATGGGAATACCATTTATGGGTATGTTCGGAACCGTTCGGAGTTGCCGAGCTTTGGAGGGACCTTCCTGGCCGTTGTCGTCGGCAGACGGGCCGGGAGAATGACTTCTTGCCCATTTCTGGCTTTTCAGATCGAGAATGGTTGGTGAAAGCCCTCTATTGTGTTGCTAGCTGTGTGGAGGAGAGCAGGTTACTCTCGGTAGGTCTCTCCTGGGATGTCGAGCGTACGACCGCCGTTTCTTTGGTTCATGGTAAGAAGAGGAAGATTGTCTTTAATAATTGGAGTGCTGATTTGGGGCCCGCTTCTCTTGCATCGAGAAACCATGATCATGAGGCCGGTCCTAGCAACCGTGAGGTGGAAGTGATTCCGGTTGATCCTGAGGTTGAGATCCTAGCATCTCCTGTTGCCGGTCAGGTCCCGCAGGAGGATTTTTTGCCGCCTCCCCCTTTGACAACGGCGAGGCGAGACTCTTCTTCTCTTCAGGCGATGACTTCCGCAGTAAGTGCGACTGTCTTTACTCTGGATTTTGCTTTCCCATCCTTATTATCATTTATACATTCTAATCATTCGTTTTCTTTGCAGACCTGTGTTTTGAACACGTTGCCCATACATGGAACGATTATTACGTGGGCCTTAAGGACAGCTACTTCGTCCTTTAGAAGGAGCTGAGCGCAGCAAAGAGCGCTTTATCTGATTCCAAGAATAAGAGGGACCATGACTCTGCCCGCATCTGACAGCCGGAATCAGACGTTTCTTCAACCCGAGCGGAGGTGGGGAAGTTGCGAGAGGAGTGTGGCGGCGACAAGGTGCTTGCTCAGGATGCCCTTCGCCAGTTATCGGAGGCCCAAGGAGAGATATTCCACCTGGAGGGAGAGCTGGGCTTCTTGAGGAGCGAAGTGGACAGGTTATCATCTGCGGAGCAGAGTGTTGAGGAGATCAAGGCTACGTGGGTTGTCGAGTATAAGGACTCTTTGGCTTTCGTGGAGGAGCGGTTCCAGATCTCGGAGGAGCGGTTCCAGATCTCGGAGGAGCTTCGTACTGAGATCATGACCAGGGAGGTGGAGCCTTTGCTGGAGGATGAGTGTGAGGTCGCCTTTCAGAGGGGCGTCCAGAAGACTCTTCGTATGATGGAGAGGAAATTCGAGTGCGGTATTGCTGGACTTGGAGCTGGGGACCTCTCGGAGGAGGATCGTCCTGATGCAGACGAGGATTGATCTTTGTATTTATTGTACTTACTATTTATATCTTGTTGTTTTCTTTTCCCGCTTTGTAGTCTTGTTCCGGTATGTATATCGTCATGCCGATGTCATTGTATTTTGTGACTCCATCGCTTTATGTAGCATTTATTCTTTCATGTATCTGATAATTTATTGTTTTAGCTATTTTCTATGTGGTGTCGGGGGGACTGACCCCAAAGTTGACGGTGATGAGCGTAAGTCTTCAAACCATTGGTGACCGCGAGAGGGACAGACCCTTATGGTTAGAGGGGAGAACTGGCCCCAGGGTTGACGGTGGAGAGCGTTAGTCTTCAAATCGTTGGTGACTGAGAGAGGGACAAGCCCTTACAGTTAGAGGGGGGAACTGTCCTCATAGTTGACGGCGAAGAGCGTTAGTCTTCAAACCATTGGTGACCGCGAGAGGGACAAGCCCTTACAGTTAGAGGGGAGAACTGGCCCCAGAGTGTTCCTGCGGTTATAGGGTTAAGAGCAAACAAAACAAGACATTGAATTGAAGCAAACACTAGTACATGTGCAAGTATAAACTTGCGTCGATTATTCTTTAATACAAACAAAGCCAAAGCGTAGATAATGTAGGGCTCTTCTGCCCGGCTCTTGGTCTTCCCGTACAACATTTAAATGAGTTTTCCCGATTCTTCAGCGGTGATTTAGACGTCGGTCATTCTGGCGACTGGTCTTCAGTTGCCTTTTCCTGAGTTGCTTGCTTCTGAGCCGTTCTGCGAAAGGTCTTCAGGTGCCCCAACTGGACGAGGCGCTCGATTTCGTCCTTCAAGCACATACATTGCTTTGTATGATGTCCTAGGCCCCGGTGAAAGTCGCAAAACTGAGACTGATTCCCCGTGTTGTGAGGGAGCGGTCCCGACTACTTGACAATCTTGTTGTTGTAGATTAAAGATATGATATGCTCGCGGGAGACGTTCAACGGGATGTAGATTTGGGTTTTCCGGTTCATCATCCCTCGGGGACATACTGTCTGGCCATGGTTAGGCCGACCGACTGGCCCTGGTTAGGCCGACCGACCTCTGTGAGTGGTCGTTATTCTGTCCTTTTCCGTCCCATTGTTTTAAGTTGTCACAGATTGGTTCATGCCGAGAAATTAGTTTCTGCTGTCGACACTGGGACCACGCGGCTCTTCTCTGAGCGAAGCTTCTTAGGATTTAGGCTTTGCGGAGGCCTATGGCTAATCCAAGGAACCTCGGTCGTTGCATCGCTGAGATGATGAACAGAGTTTTGGAGGATTTATCCTTTGCTCGCCATGCGGCCCGCCATGGAGATGTCGTACTGCTACGTGTCAAGCAGGATGCTCCTGAATATCGCGTCATATGGTGAATCAGCTTCTGCGATGACGAGCTGGACTTCGTATTAGACGGGTTCTGGAAGTGTCCCTACGTGTGTAGGGAGGATGATGTCTCCTATGGTGGGTATTATTGTTCCGTCCAGGGGTTCCGCATGACTAGCTCTGAGCTTGAGATTCTCGCCAAGGAGCTTGAGTCGTATCACAATTGCCACGAACAAGATATTGAATGATATGCGGTGACTTATCAACGCCCTTCTTAATTCAAATGTCGGGTTCCCAATGCTTGCGTGCAAGTCAAAATCCAACCCTCCGTAGAGATCCATTTGATGTGATTTTACGATGACGCCTTCCTGGCTGTCAGGCTCCGCCCGCCCTGAAGGGGAGAGTCCGTCCTCCCCGAGCTCCTTCCTTACCTGAGCTGCTTTTCTGATATTTCGTACCCGGACTTAATATCATCCGGTGAACAACTGGGATAGCTATGTGAAGTTGTGAATGATTCCTTCTGGCATGGACCGATACCAGTTGAGGGCGGCGCCATGAAGTGTTGTTGGGAAGATCTTGCAAGTAATCTGGTCTGGAAGCCCGAACGCTTCCATCGCGGTCAGGAAGTAGGCTCATATGGGGTTTTTTTGCTCCGTAGAACTTCCTATACTGCAGGTGCTTGAGCCAAGACGGAACTGGATATGCCAAGATCTGCTCTGACAAGGGGGATTGACTTGACCGGAGTCTGTCGTCATCAGGAACTTACTCTATCGTCAGAGGGACTTGCTCTGTCATCAGAGGGACTTGCTTATCGGCAATGTCGGGCCGTTGAGGTAGGGCAGGTGCAACTACGGGCACTCCCACTTGTGAATTTGTGGGGAGAGATGAATTGTCAGCGTCTGAAATTGCCTGGTGAATATCCATCATTGTCGATCTCAGGGAGATTGCTTTCAGAGCTAGTCAGGAATGCAAGTTCCCACAAACTGTGCCAAACTGTTGCAGGTCGCTAGATGTTCTGATAGACAAGTCGAATTGAACCACCTTAGCTCGAGAGCGAGACGAGCGCGCAAACAATCAATAAGAGAGCTAGTGGACGACACAAGAACGTTTTTAACGTGGAAAATCCGGAAAGGGTTAAAAACCACGCGACCGGAGATGTGTCGGCCAAATTCAATTATATGTCAGTTTCTTACAAGTAAAACTGAGAACTCGAGGGAGGCATGCCGTCGCTCGTTACAATGGTAATGAAGAGAAATCTCCGAGGGTGACAGACCACCTCTCAGGAAACTAAATACTTTTCCGCGGGAATGAAAATGAGATGCTCGGGTCGTCTTTCGGTGCCTGGATGATCTCCGAGTCACTTAGGAAAAATGTCTTCGGAAGCAAAGGAGATCTTCAAAGGCTCGAAGGAGATCTTCGAAGACTTGAATGAGATTTTCGAAGACTTGGAGGAAATCGTCAAGCGCCGAAGGAGAACTCTAAAATAATCTTCAACGGAGCTCTCTCGGGTGTATCAGATAAGGGTCTTTGAAATGAAGGCATGAGCACCTTTTATTGCCTTGGGCAGAGGTAGCTCGGTAATTTCGCTGTTGTAACCACCGTAACCACCTGACGGGCGAATTACGTTTGTCGATTTGGAGCACACAGATCGCCATTTTTTGGATATTCCCGTCTTGCCCCATGGGCAGTTTGGTCAATTCGGGCAGCTTCGTTGATAACGTTGAGCGCGGTGAACAAGACTTGCAATCTAGGAAATTAAGAAAGGTTAACTGCTGCGCGCGTCGGGAATGTGAAGGCGCTCTGAGCGCGCTATGAACGCGGAAACGTTCCGAGCACGTTGTGAACGCGGAAATGTTCTGAGCGCGGTGTGAACGCGAAGGCGTTCTGAGCGCGCGACGAACGTGGAGGCGTTCCGAGCGTGCGACGAACGCGCAGGCGTTCTGAGCGCGCGATGAACGCGGAAATGCTTGGCTCGCTTTGCAAGCAGAAAGTCGAAAATGCGGTTGGGCGCTGCAAGAGGGGCGTGCTTGCAAGAGGGAGGACGCGCCTCCCCAAGACCGCACCCCCCAAGACGGGCAGGCGCACCCTCCTGAAAAGGAGGGTACCAGAGTTCCTACCGCATCCCCCAAAGGGGGTGCGTTTTTGGCCGCACTCCCAGGGGGGGTGCGGCCTTGGCCGCCCCCCACTAAGCGGGGTGCGGCTTTGGCCGCGCTCCCTAAGCGGGGTGCGGCCCGCATCCCCTTAGTGGGGTGCGCGCCTAACCGCACCCCCTTAGTGGGGTGCGGCTACGCGACTTCGCCTGCACCCCCTTAGTGGGGTGTGCGCCTAACCGCACCCCTTATTGGGGTGCGACTACGCGACTTCGACCGCACCCGATGATGGCGGGGTGCGGCCTCGCTGCTGTCTACGCAGGTGACGCTGCGCAATAACTGTGGCGGTTTTCTCCCCACTCCCTTGGTCATGGGGTTTAGCACGACTCCACTACCTCCACCCCCTCATGGCGGAGCTATGGCTAAACACACCCCCAAGAACTTGTATAAATTCATGGGTGTATATCAACTGTGTAAGTCATCGTCATCCCCGGCGGCAGCTGAAGCTGCAATGAATGGGTCAGATCCCGCGCCGGCTACTGACTTCGAACGGTCGGCGAAGGGTTCCGGCGAGGGGTTTCAACGAGGGGTTCCGACGAGGGTTTTCGCGAGGATTTCGGCGAACCAGTGTGGCTGAGAGAAGTGGTGTGCGGCTTAGGGCAATGGTTTGGCCGAAGAAAATAATACTGGAATATTTCATACATGAATTTTAGGATTTTTGATGTGCGCATAGCCATTTCTGATTTGCTTTTAACAATCCCCTTGTTTTAGCGTTTGATTCATCAACAGAGAAGCCATCCCTTGTTCATGTAACTTTATTTTTATTTGTGTATCAATATGAGCGTGGAAAATCTATTACAAAAAAACGAACATGATCTAAGTAAATATAAAAAAAAGTTTTATAAATTACGTTGATTTGTTGCTCTATTGTTAGAAAAAAATAGGTGACTTATATGCGCAGACCAGTTTTCGCTATCGGCAAACCAAAGTATCTAAAAAGTCAGTTTTTTTTCCTCTCCTCTTTTTCACTAAGGGCAGCCCCATCTTTTCCCGATCGATCCGATGGAAATCCCTAAACCTACCCTTTGTCCCGCGATCTGCCATCGTTCACCCTCACCGGAGCACAGCGTTTCTTCCCCGACAGCCTATCCGACCAGCGTTTCCTCTCCGACCAACCTTCCACTGTTCCCATTGACGCTCTCATTGAAGCCATCGTTGAAGCCTGATGTCGATCTCGTTGAAGTCGCGCCGCTGCCAGAAGTCGCACCGTTCTCGCCGACGCACGTCATTTCTTCCCCGACGGCCTATCCGACCTGCACTTCATCTCCGACCAACCTTCCACTGCTCCCATTGACGATCTCGTTGAAGCCTGATGTCGATCTCGTTGAAGTCGCGCCGTTGCTAGAAGCCGCACCGTTGCCCGACGTCATTCCTCCTCTTGATTCCACTGCCCCCTCTTCCTTCGGGACAACACTTGATTTATGCAGATTTATGTAGATTTTATACAAATTTTAATATACATATTTGAATTAATAATAAATAATTTTATTTCTTGCAGGATGAACCATTAAGAATGATTGAAGATTGGATTTTTTGTGCCTCAAATGATCATCTGCAAATAATTTTTTTGTAACCTTTTAGAAAGATTGAATTTTCAAATTTGTGTGCCTAAAATGATATGTTTTGTAATTTAAATGGAACCTATGGACTTTATATTGGATTTTGAATGCTTAGTTAAATTCTTAATTTTTCATGTTTGTCTACAAATAAAAATGTAGTTTGACGTTAAAGGTTTTGGTCTGACGTTAACATTCTCGGTCTGCCATTATCCTTGAGCTGTCATTAGTCAAAGTAGGTTTGTCCATAACACCACCCAAAAAATATTATGAAAACTAACGAGAATGCTTGCGTGTGTGGAAATGATGTTGTTGCTGGTGTAGACCTGGACAGCGGTCTTGTAACCCTCTTCAAAAGATTGGTCCCAAGGGTGGAGATAAAAGTTTTTTTGTTTTTTTTATTGGTGTGCATTTAATAAAATGGTTTGCACTTAAATATTTTTGATGTGCATTTATAACTAGTGTGCATCTAGCGAGATTAGGGTGCCCTTTACACCGTTTTAAATAAATTATTTTTAAAGAAGGGGATTTAAGAACAAAAATAGTGATTTTAAGGGATTTTTGTTGGAGTTGGGGAACACTTCCGACTCTCTTGTTTCTCACACCGGGTTAGCCCACGTGAGCTTAGAGACGTCGGAGCGTGACTCTCTCCGATGACTGAAGTACCAGCGAATGCGGGGGTCCGGGGGCGGCGAGCCCCCGACGGCGGTAACCCGGTTCTAGGGTTAAGGTTCTTCTCAGCGGTTTTTGGCTGAGGGTTTTGGAGGCGTCTACGAGGAGTTTCGTGGAGAGGCGTTTCCGGCGGTGGTTCCTCCGTTTCTTGTCCAAAGAGAGGGGTGCGAGGTAGGATCGGTTTTGATCCTTGTAACCTTGTGTGTTTTGCAATCTTTTTTGGTGAATACAAGAAGGTGAAGCGGAGGCGGGATATGGGACGTAGCCCGGTTTTGGGTGAACCTCTTAAATTTGTGTGTTCTCTGTGTTTTTTGTCTTTGTTTTTCTCGTTCGAATTTCTCTTCTCGGCACCCCCGTTTTTCTACAATTTTTACTCTAAGTAATTTAATATAAGTTAATTTAGAATTCAATATTAATTAATTTTGAACATGGTGCATTTTAATAGATCTTCTTTGTGTGTGATTGCCTAAAATAATATGTTGCATAATTTGACGGATCTTTTTATTTAGATACTTACCAGACGATCACCCAACAAGTCGTCACAATGAGTGCGAACGATATGGGCGTTACAAAACAAACAAGTGCATGATGGTCATAGATTACAAGATGCGTAATAAGTAAATAAATGTGCGTGAAGATATGTGCTATACAAATAAAAATGTGGGAAATAAAAATACAATAACATTGTTATCTATGTGACACTAATTCTCCTAGGGTTGAAAGATCTCGACCTCATCGAGAATGTAATGCAGCCTTTAGGAATTCTGAACGTCGATTGATAAACGTATTTCATATAGGCCATATTCGTTTCGTCTGAATTGGGGGTTCGAAATTGGCATTCATTTGGCAATCACAATTCTTGCTGTTCGGCGGGCCCGAAATATTGTGGGAATCCACATTGAAATTAATTCCTATCGAAATTTCATATAGGTCAATCCCGTGAAGGTCATTTCCGAGCTCCCGAGGTCTGATTTCACGATTCTTGTCACACTCGCGACCAGCCGCTCCCTCACGTGATTCCTTCTTCTTCCTCGAGGATCTGCAAGCGTGCGTACCCTTCGTCTTGCTCTCTCGCTGGTGATTAGCCTAGCTCGTTGGTTTCTCCCTCTCTCATTGGTGATTAGCAGTCGCGTACCCTTCGTTTTCCTCAAACAAGGACCTGCAAGTGCGCGAGTCCAACTCCTCTGTCGGGAGTTTATATTGCGAACCCGCAACTCCTCCGTCCGTCGACGTTCTTATCCAGGCGGCAGCAGGTAAACCTCAATTTGCTAAGTGTCGGTAGTATTATTTTCATTCATGTAGTATATATGTAGGGTTTTTACAGATCTATGATTCCTTCCGGATCTTAATAAGTGTTGACTATAGCTTTATGTATACGTGTAGTTTAGATTTATTTGCCCGGATTTAGCAGTAGAGTGTGTATGTGTTTGTGTATGTGCGTGTTTTTGTTTGTGTATGTATTTTATTCGTGTGTGCGTGTGTGTATTTGTTTGTGTATGTGTGTATGTGTGTATGTGTGTTTTTTGTATGTGTGTGGGTGTGTGTATTTGTTTGTGTATGTGTGCATTTATTTGTGTATGTGTGTCTGTATTTGCTTGTGTATGTGTGTGTGTACTTGTATGTGTTAAGTTTGGTTATTATTTTTGCAAGAAGTGGGAAAAATTATCAGTTAGAAGGAAGTCGATAAGACCACTTATTTATAGCAATTGAATCAGTTTTCAAAACTCTCAAGTTTTCCAAAATAGTTTGCAGATTGGGTGATTAACTAAACTAAGTGTGTATAACCATGGTTTTCTGTGGTGTAACCAAAATAATTTGTCGATTGGGTGATTAACCAAACTAATCTGGTCGAGGAGGTCGAGACACAGACCAAGAAGAAGAAGAAAACATATGCGGTAGATACTATTGCGGTTGCTGTTTCCGCAATAGCGAGGAACATTGAACAGGAGAGCGGTGTCACTTCTCAGCCGACACCACCGATCTAAGGGTAGACAAGATATACGCGGCTATTGCAGCTATTACAGATTTGACTGAGCATGAGGTCATACAGGCTATCGATATATTGAATGTTAACGAGATGAAGAGCGACCTGTTCATGACTTTGTCAGTGCCAATAAGGAGGATCAGACTCCGCTTACATTTACGGGGTTGATTTTATATGGGCTTATATTTTGTATATTACGGCGTCTAGCTTTGTCGTAGACTTATATTTTTATTTTCTGGACATTATTTACGACGAGACTTTATTTATGTTGTGGCTTTGTGTTGTTAAT
The DNA here is from genome assembly GCA_033032865.1 of Dactylorhiza incarnata. Lineage (NCBI taxonomy): Eukaryota > Viridiplantae > Streptophyta > Magnoliopsida > Asparagales > Orchidaceae > Dactylorhiza > Dactylorhiza incarnata. Next base: position 5,067,679 of record JAWHQI010000176.1, on the reverse strand, counting down.
GTGAACTTCTATTTTAATCATGAAATTTTATTCTGTTTAGATTTAATGCTATAAATTTAAAATTTCAACTCCATCAATTGATTTCTGACATACAACCGAACGTCGGAATTACCAATTCCATTCCTGGTGAAAGAATTCCTGCTGTTATCCGAACAACAGAATTGAAATTGACTTCAATTCTAATTCCTGCGGGATTCAGAATTGAATCAATTTCAATTCCAGCATCTAAATTCCTGCCAAACGAACGAAGTCATAGTGTTTTAGGCGCTCATCTAGCATGATTTTCATATCATTTGACTCACCATTTAATATATTTACATATTACTTTATTCATATTTGCATAGGTCATCATGTGAGCGCTTTCATGCTAGATATAGTGATTTGCATTCATTCAATGCATGAATGAGACTTCCCCTCCTTATCATTTCATTTTCTTATTGATGAGGATTCATCATGGGCTCTCATTTATGAGAGAACCGAATGGCGGTTACTCCCATAAACCACTCTCCCCATTACTTTAGTGGGAGAGAGTGGGAGGTCAAAATCGGAACCGCCATTCCTGCCGCCAACCGCCAATCCAAAAATACGCGCTAAGCACGCCAAGCAACGTGCACGGCGACGCCGTCCCCTCCCACCGGCGAGCGGGCCGCGCCAAACCACACTCCCTGTGGGGTGCGGCCGGCCGGACAGCACCCCCTTGGGGTGCAGCCGGACCGCACCCCCCTTGGGATGCGGCCGAGCCGCCCCCCCCACCCCCTTGCGGGGTGCGGCCAAGCCGCACCCCCCTTTTCGGGGTGCGCCCCAGCCGCACCCCTCCCCGGGACGGGGTACGGCCGAGCCTCCTCCTCCTTCGGCTTTCCTCACCGGGGTGCTTGCAAGGGGCCCTCCCATATTCGAGACCTCGTCAGAATGCTCCTGAGCGCGCTTAGAAAGCCTCCGCGCTCACGCGCGCTCAGAAAGCCTCTAAGCGTGTTCAAAGCGCTTCCATGTTCGTCGCGCGCTCAGAACGCTTCTGAGCGCGCTCGGAGCATTCTCACATTTCCGACTCGCTCACTTTTTCGACTCGGCTCGCTCACTTTTTGTCTTTTCAGTTTCTCACTTTTCAGGAACAGCTTGTCGCCTTTCCTCGAAGGGCAGGCTGGTCATTTACGAAAAATGGTGATTCGTGGGCTCTGAACCAGAAAATATGATTCGTCCTCCCAGGTGGTTATGGTGGTTACAATGGCAAAATTACCGGGCTACCCCCGGCCAAAGCTATAAAAGGACCCCATAGGCTTCATTTGAAGGGATCACCCAGACTTGATGACCAGAGAAAGCTCCTTGAAGATTTCCACGGATTTCTCCTTCGGCGCTTGAAGATCTCCTTCGTGAACTTGAAGTTTTCCTTCGTCCCGAAAGGCGACTCGGCAGTCTCACTTTCGTTCTCACGAAAGCGGACACAGCGCTCTCACTTTCGTCTTCACGAAAGCGGACAAGGCATTCTCACTTTCATTCTCTATCGTTCTCACGTATACTTGCGTTTATAGCTCTATTTTGCGCGCATCAGTGGCCTGTCACCCTCAGAACGTTCTCTCTCTCTCCCTCTCTCTAATATTGTAACGAGCAGAGGCATGTCGCGCTCGAATTCTAAACATCAGATTGTAACCCCCCTGAAGATAGTGGAAATTTGGTCGGCACAGCTCCGGCCACGTGGTTTTTTACCCTTTCCGGGTTTTCCACGCTAAAAAGTCCAAGTGTAATCAACGAATTTCTCTGTGACTGTTTGCGCGCTTAGTTCGCTCCCGAGCTAAGGTGGTTCAATTCGACCAGTCTACCAAGAGCCCTAAGCGACCCGCAATACTTATATTGGTATATGATGTATGGCTATGTGCATGTTTGTATTGATGTGTGTGCTCGAGTCTTGTTGCAAGTACATGCCTCGTGTGGCTTTCCCCGGGTGTTTGGGTCCTATTCCATGAAGGAGGTCACTGGTTGTGCGTTTTTCTTCTCGTACGATCAGTGAACTCCTCTGCGCACGACCACTGATCATACACGTTCACGACCATTGGCCGTGCGCGTTCATTTGCCCAAATTATCCTGAGCACACCATTTTTTATGCACGAGTCACTATTTGACCTCCTTCTCGCATGGCCATTGGTCGTGCACAGTTCATTATTTTCCGTCCAAGCGTCGTAACTTTTCTCGCCAGTCCAGGTTCCTTCTCGCATGAGTAGTGGCAGATCCTTTTCGCACAACCACTGGTCGTGCGTCTGCTCGTGCGCAAGTCAACTTTTCTGCTCGCCTATAAATACCAGTTTTGATGGTATTTTAGGTCTTCTTCTCCGATTTTTCTGTTCGCAGCTTTCCAGGTTCACTGTTTTCTTCCCCAAGGGTTAGGGATCATCCCCTAGGCTCTCCCCATCATTTAAGGACTCCAAAGTGAAGAACAATCATCCCTTTCTCTCCGCAAGGTAGGATCTTGAAGAGAAAATGTGAACAGTGTAAATTCCTCGAGAAGACGGGCGAGAGGTAGTGACAACTTCAACCACCCTGGACGACAACCGACAATCAAGGCCAACACAGAGTCAAACTCCGAAGTTTCTTCGCATCCACGGAAGAGTCTCGAGCACTGTTTGTATTTCTCTCATCTCTTTCCGCACATTTGATAGAGATTGATTATTGTATCTTCTATTTTTGATGATGGAACTATGAAAGGATTGAACATGTTGTGATATTGGTTTATTACTGTTTTTTATGATATTGAACTTGTATGCTCATTTACTATGGAGTAGTCTATGAGGGGTCTAACTTCTTCTTGTGTTTTTCCATCCAAGTTGTTCTCCATGAGTTTGTGATTAGTGGTTGTTGTTGGTCATTGCTTTTGCAAGGTGCAACGAGTGAAGCGGAGGAAGGCGACCCGCGGAGGAGCGAAGCGGAGGAAGACTATAACAACCCCCATTTCTCCCACGAATTTAATAAATATTATCAGAGCAAGGGGAAAATATGCGTCGTGATGCAACGTCATGCAGGGGGACAACTACAGACGCTCAGGCAACCACTCCTTACGATTATTTTATAAAAGACATAAATGAGCTTGGATTAAAAAAGAGAATTTTACATTTTAGCTTAGGACTGTGTCCCTCGGTTTGGTGGATCATCTAGTTCACAAGTAGAAAGCTATACATACACAGCGGAAAATAGGTTATTTTAGCCTACATGAGCATGAAGATCAACATCCCAGAAATGATATGCATATATATATATGTTTAGTATAGTAAGAAATGATTTTCTATGATCTTCAAAGTATGTGACATTTACTTAAAATCATGATATGCAAGAATGACATTTTTATACCAATAAAGTAACTAATGCATCCTAGCATAAAGCTTCCCAAAGTGCAAGTAGGTAAACAACCCGAAAGTAACAGCAAAACAACTAGCAAGTAATCTAGCACTATAAAACTAGAGTTATGGGCGTCAACAACTGACACGAGCCCATATAAAAACAAAGTACAAGCCTATATCTGAAACAAAAGGAACAACTACCTCACAAATGTAAGGGGAGAACGAACCACTGCAACTAACTGCAGCTCCAGAGAACACCAACTCTACTAACCGAACAGTTACGGCTCCGAGCCTGAGACATTAAAAAGAAAAGAATGTCTCAGCAAGAAAGTGCAAATGGTAGTAAGAATAAAACCAAGGTTAGCAGCAACCAGAAATAAAAGATTGCAGAAAGGAGAACTAAACAGATAAGCATATATAAGCTTACAACAACCCTAGCCAGCTCAAACGAGTGCACTCGGTAAGAGGAAAAAGCCTGCACCAAAAGTAATAGCCAAAAGATCAAAGCCAACCGCTTGTCCGCCATTGTGGATCAGAGGTGGTGGTCATACATGTAGTATCATAATATATACATATACAAGCTTGCAAGTTTACAAGCACTAAAGACTGATCAGCTCGAAGAAAAGGCATCATTTAACGCCAGGCAATACGAGCCACGGGTATTTGATCACCAAGAATCGACACTGTGACGGTGGTATATTCAACAAAACGCCCACAGCCCAACAAAACAAACAGGAGTGTTGCGGCGGTGGCTCCAATCCACTCAAACCAACAGCCCAAAAGAGGCACTATGGCGGTGACTTTTAGCTCACACGTCCAACAGGCTCCAACAAAGCCCCAGAAGCATTGGTGCATAAGCATATATATATATATAAGTATATGAATAAAACACACTACAGATCACCAGAAAACACCCGGAGCATTAGACAACATAGCATACTTAGTTCATAAATCCAATAGAGCAAACAGAGGAGTGTCGGGCAGGAAAATAGGATTTCAAATGGTTTTTAACCACAACTCAAGACGACAGAATCAGTAAGCACTGGATTCAGCAATTAACCAATAGATCAACATTCAACTTACAACCAGGTTGAAGATTTTAGCAAGACGACACCATGCAAGGCTTGGTGTCAGAACAAGACGAAGATAAACTTAACACGAAGGCCAAACACCAGAACAATACTCAAAGGTCAATAGAAAACACATGGTGAGTCCAAACTTGACTCCCAACGAACTTCTCGCAATAATACGACAAACAAGGCACGAAATGACCCCATAAATGATCGCTTATCAATTACATGACAACTCAATGAATAAGGCATAGTTTCATCTAAAAGTCTCAACGAAAGGACTAAAATATTTGATAAAATCGCTTAAGATACCCAGGAACATCCGGCAAAAGAACATAAAGACTTGCTTAAAACAATTCAGAATAAGCGATGAAATCGACCGAAAGACTTATCAAAAGCCGACAGGAAAACTTAACAAAAGCTGACGGGAAAAGACTTGTATCAAAGTCGACGAGAAAGACTTAACAAAAGTCGACGAGAAAGACTTAACAAAAGTCGACGAGAAAGACTTAACAAAAGTCGACTAGAAAGACTTAACAAAAGTCGATGAGAAAGACTTAACAAAAGTCGACGAGAAAGACTTAACAAAAGTCGACGAGAAAGACTTAACAAAAGTCGACGAGAAAGACTTAACAAAAGTCGACGAGAAAGACTTATATCAAAGTTAACAAGAAAAAAACTTAATCAAAATTGACTGGGAGACTTTATGTGAAAGTCGACGGAAAAGGTCGATACATTCGACGGGAAAAATGGTTATAACAAAGTCGACTAGAAGATTAACTCAACTGACGGGGAGATAACAAAATCGATGGAAAGATAACTAACCTGCATATGGAAATATACCAAGCCCTGTTTGTGGATTTGTTCTACATAACTTGTACTCCATCCCTTCAAGTCTATTTCAAAACCACGCTAAAAAATGAATGGTTTCGATCTTAGATACTCGTAGCGCTCTTTTGCCTCGTCGTTAACAAACCGCACATCCTTGTAAGCCACCATTTTCCGTTTTCCTTTTCTACTTGACATGGTCTAAGGAGAGCATACTAAATGAGTAAAACTCATATGGCAAGACCTAAAATCGGGGCAAGATAGGAGGTACTTACAGAGATCGCCGGTCTCTACTTTTCCAGTTCCCTCCTTCACGCGTTTCGCCGGAAACTCCCTGCTCCAGTCGCTCCGTTGATCGCTCACGCCCTAGGTGGTTCGCCGGTTTGGGAGATGGAATACAAGCATCGGTCGGTTTATAGGCGGAATTTAAACAGGGTTTGGTTCGTCGATCGCTCACGCCCTAGGTGATTCGTCGATCGCTTACTTCCCCAATCGATTCGTCGATCGCTCACGCCCTAGGCGGAATTTAAACAGGTTTTGGTTCGGGTGAACCAAGGCGTGCTGGACTGATTGAACTGGCCCGGGTTAACTCTTCTTCACTTAAGCAAGGTAAAAGCAGCAGTGAGAAATATGTTATAACATAAAATTTTGAACTAAAATTATTTGTTATAACATAATTTCCGGAACTATTTAAGCAAATACAGTTTTACTTAAATTCAATACTATATTTTAATATAAACTAATAACTGGGTTGCCTCCCAATCAGCGCCTAATTTCTTGTCCCGACAGGACTATTCAGGCTTTAAATTGTTACTTCAGTTGGATGAACGAAACCAATCGTTCATTATCGCCACTCCGATATATTTTCAAACGCTGGCCATTAACTTTAAATTCAAAATTATCTTTTTCATTTAATATGGTGATTGCGCCGTACGGATGTACTTCTTTAACTCGGAATGGTCCCGACCAACGAGTTTTTAGTTTTCCGGGAAATAATTTGAGTCGTGAATTAAATAATAGTACTAATTGCCCGGGTTCGAATTGTTTTATGTTTAACCGTTGGTCGTGCCATTTTGTAGTCCGTTCCTTATAAATCCACGAATTCTCATACGCATTCATCCTTAATTCCTCTAACTCATTCAGTTGTAGAAGTCTCTTCTCTCCCGCGCTTTGAAAATCGTAATTTATTTTCTTAATTGCCCAATACGCGCGATGCTCTAATTCCAGGGGTAAATGACAAGCCTTTCCATACACTAGTCTATATGGGGTTAATCCAATAGGTGTCTTATACGCTGTCCTATAAGCCCATAAAGCATCATTAAGCTTCTGAGACCAATCTTTACAATTAACGCTAACTGTCTATGCAAGAATTTTCTTTATCTCGCGATTAGAGACCTCCGCTAAACCATTAGTTTGAGGATGATATGCTAATGCCACTTTATGTGTGACGCCATATTTCCTTAATAAAGTAGCAAAGAAGTTGTTACAAAAGTGACTCCCACCATCACTAATGATAGCTCGTGGTGTGCCAAATCGATTAAAAATATAATTCTTTAAGAAGTGTAAAACCACTTTAGCATCATTCTTAGTGGTGGCTATGGCTTCAACCCATTTAGACACATAGTCAACGGCAAGAAGAATAAACAGATGACCATTCGAGTTTACAAATGGTCTCATAAAGTCTAAGCCCCAAACATCAAAGAGTTCAACTTCTAAAATTACGTTCATTGGCATGGACTCATTTTTCTTAATATTCTCATTTCTTTGACATCGATCACATTGGCTAACAAAATCTTTGGAGTCTCGGAACAAAGTAGGCCAATAGAATCCCGCCTCTAAAACTTTCATCGTCGTTCTATCCCCCTTGAAATGACCTCCGTAAGGGAAGTTGTGACATTTATCCAAAATAGATTTCATTTCTTCCTCTGGTATGCATCTTCGCACTACATCATCTGCTCCGATTTTAAACAAAAAGGGCTCATCCCAAAGATAAGAACGCACTTGATGTAAAAATCTCTTCTTTTGTTGATAGGATAAATCCGGAGGATAAATTTTACTAACTAAATAATTTACATAATCAGCATACCATGGTAAAGAGTTGTCAGAAACAGCCAAGATACATTCATCAGGGAATCTTTCATCAATCTCAGTTGGGAATAAGGAAATTGAAGACTCAATCCTAGAGAGATGATCGACAACTGGATTATCAACACCTTTTTCTATCTCTAATTTCTAAATCAAATTCTTGTAACAATAAAACCCAGCGAATTAGCCTAGGCTTAGCATCTCTCTTTTCCATTAGATAACGGATTGCCGCATGATCGGTGAATACTATAATTTTTGTGCATAAAAGATAAGATCTAAAATTTTCAAATGTAAAAACCACGGCAAGAAGTTCTTTTTCAGTTGTGGTATAATTAATTTGGGCCTCAATGAGAGTTTTGCTAGCATATGCAATGGTATGAAAGACCTTTTCCCGTATTTGCCCTAAGACTACCCCGACGGCATAGTTACTAGCATCACACATGAGGACAAAAGTCTCTCCCCAATCATGGGCTACTACAATAGGTGTCGTAGTCGATCGGGTTTTCAATTCATTGAATGCATCTAAACAATTATTGTCAAAATCAAGCCTTGCATCTTTCTCTAACAAACCACTCAAGGGTTTAGCAATCTTCGCAAAATCTTTGATGAATCTCCTATAAAATCCAACATGCCCCAAGAAACTTCGCAATGCTTTTACATTTTTAGGAGGAGGTAATTTATCAATCACCTCTATCTTTGCCTTGTCTACTTCTAGCCCCTTCTTAGATACATGATGCCCAAGTACTATACCTTCTCGCACCATGAAATGACATTTTTCCCAATTTAAAATGAGGTTAGTTTCAACACAACGTAAAAGCACTCTTTCTAAACACTTCAAGCATTCATCAAATGATTTCCCAAAGATGGAAAAATCATCCATGAAGATTTCTATGCCATGATCCATAATATCTGAAAATATAGCAATCGTACAACGTTGGAAAGTGGCAGGTGCATTGCACAAGCCAAATGACATCCGTCTAAAGGCAAATGTTCCATAAGGATATGTGAACGTTGTCTTTTCTTGGTCCTCCGGATCTACCGTAATCTGATTATAACCGGAATACCCGTCTAGAAAACAAAAGAAATCATTTCCAGATAATTTATCTAAGACTTGATCTATAAACGACAACGGAAAATGATCTTTTCTAGTGGCTTTATTTAATTTACGGTAGTCCATACATATACGCCATCTAGTGATCGTTCTAGTTGAAATTAATTCATTTTTTTCATTTCTTATTACGGCCATCCCCCCTTTCTTAGAAACACATTGGACTGGAGAGACCCACGAACTATCTGAGATGGGGTAAATTATTCCTGCATCTAGCCATTTGATAATTTCTTTCTTAACAACCTCTTTTATAGGTGGACTAAGACGTCGTTGAGGCTCTATAGACCCTTTGAAAGATTCTTCTAAAAGAATTTTATGCATGCATAGTGAAGGGCTAATTCCCTTCATGTCCGCGATGGTCCATCCTATAGCGGGTTTATATTGCTTTAAGAGAGTTAATAATTTGTGTTGTTGTTCCGGTAATAATTTGAAATTGACTATGACCGGTAATGTATCATTCTCTCCTAAATATGCATACGATAAATGTTCGGGAAGTATTTTTAATTCAAGAACGGGTGGATTGATAATAGAAGGTTTATCCAGACAAGACCTCTCTTGCATGTCTAGTGGTTCCGGATTACGAATGAATGCCGATTTATATGCAAATGCTTCCAAACACTCTAGAATTTCTTCTTCATCATCAGATTTTTCATCATCGGTTGACATATCCGTTACCGCTTCATCTTCCAACTCTTGACTCTTGCTAAGTCCATAGTCATAAAGGGTCATGCATTTTACCTCTTCCATATCATCCTCTTATTTATGAGGAAATTTCATTGCTTTAAGTACATTGAATGTGACTTGCTCATCGTTAACTCTCATAGTTAACTCCCCCTTAGGAACATCAATCAAAGTTTTTCCGGTGGCTAAGAAAGGTCTACCCACAATAATTGGCACCTCCTTATCTTCTTCCATATCCAAAACTACGAAATCAGCGGGAAAAATAAATGCTTTTACCTTAACTAAAACATCCTCTACAATCCCTTTAGGAAAAGTAAGAGATTTGTCGGCCAACTGCAATGTTAGTGATGTTTTAGAGATTTCCCCTAAACCCAATTTCTTGTAAATAGAAAGAGGCATCAAATTAATGCTTGCCCCAAGATCGCACAAAGCCTTACCTTCAAAGTGGTGTCCAATAGAGCATGGAATTGTGAAACTTCCGGGATCTTTTAATTTTGGTGGGAGTTTCTTTTGGAGGATTGCACTACACTCATGGGTAAGCGGTACCGTTTCATTTATGCCAAATCTTCTTTTCTTATTTAAAATATCCTTCATAAATTTAACGTAGCTTGGCATCTGTTCTAAGGCCTCGGCGAAAGGAATATTAATTTGCAGTTTTTTAAATATTTCAAGAAATTTTTGGAATTGATGGTCTAATTTGCTTTTCCTTAGCCTCTAGGGAAATGGTAGTGGTGGGTAGGTAATTACTTTTTCGCTCTTTGTAGAAAACTCTAAATTATTCTCATTCTTCTTCTTCTACTTCTTCTAACTCCTTCTCAACACTTTTACTCGGTTCTCGATTTAATTCTTTAGCATGCTTATTAAGATTGTTATTCTCCATGCTATCTTGAACATTATTATTTGCGAGTTGATTGTCGTTATGACTACTTACTAACTCTCTTCCACTCCGCAATGTAACAGCCTTACAATGTTGGTTATCGCCTTTAGGATTGGGTGTGGTATCCGTTGGTAATGTACCTTGTGGTCTAATGTTTAAAGCGTTTGCAATTTGACCCAATTGTGTTTCAATTAATCGCATCGAACCTTCTAAACTAGAAAACCGGGCTTCATTCTTTTGCATAGACTCTAAAATGACTTCGTCGGTTAACTTCTTAAAAGGCACCGCTTGATTAGAATTATAGTTTTGATGAGGAGGATTAGAGTTTGTGTTAAACAAATGTGAAGGCGTTGCACCGGAATTGTTTTTCCAAGAGAAATTAGGATGGTTTCTCCATTCTTGATTGTAATTATTTCCATAAGCATTATGATTTTGTTTAAACTGTCCCCCAACATAATTAACTTCTTCATTATTACTTACCAATTGCTCAATTGTTAAAGTGGGGTTAGGTGTGACTATGCTATTGACTCGTGGGTTCATTTGATTTTGGTGTAAAGTCAAAGCATCTAACCTCTTATTAATGGTATTAATTTGAGACGTCATTTGGGCTGCAAATGACGTCAATTGGTCTACATGATATAACCCAGCAGTAGAAGAAGATCCTCCCGCGGCTCCATCTAATATTGCATAGGCATCTTCTGGGTATTTGTTCATAAGTGAGCCTCCCGCGGCTCCATCTACTTGAATCATGGTGGATGTTTGGAGACCATTGTAAAAGGTCCACACTTGTTGATGAATTGCTAAGCCATGGTGGGGACACTTCCGCAATAGTTCTTTAAAGCGTTCCCAAGCATCATAGAGGGCCTCTCCATTACTTTGCATAAAAGTCGAAATATCTCGCTTCAACTTAGCAGTTTTAGATGGGGGAAAGTATTTGGCTAAAAAAATTTCTATCAGAAGGGCCCTAGTGGTTATGGATCCATTGGGTAACGAGTTCAGCCAATCCTTTGCCCTCCCCTCTAAAGAGAAAGGAAACAAACGTAACTTAATTGCTTCTTCCGAAGCACCATTAATCTTAAGCGTATCACAGATTTCCATGAACGTCCTTAGATGAGAGTTGGGATCTTCGTGAATGAGGCCACCAAATTTATTATGTTGAACAAGTTGCATAACCGTAGAGTCGATTTTAAAGTTATTAGCCTTGATAGCGGGTCTATCGATACTAAATTGTAACCCTCCCTGTAAAGGCATATTGTAGTCGCGACATGTTCTTCTATTTTCGACGGGGTGCCCATTATGTTCTACCTGACCTCCTAAATCCTGACCTTCCTGATGATTCTCATTCGGATTCATAACTGAAGAATGGATTTGTTCTAAACGAGAAGTTTTACGATTTTTTCTACACGTCATTTCAATCTCTAGATTCAACGGTAATAGTTCAGTAGGTCGAAATCTGGACATGCACTAACAGAACAACAAATAGAAGTAAAAAACAAATTAAAAGAAACAGAATTAAAAGTTTGGCCTCTAAATACTAGGGATTACTAATATTGCAAGAAAACAGAACAATAGATTAATAACAAATTCCCCGGCAACGGCGCCAAAAACTTGATACGCCCGAAATGGATATATATATATTAACGCAAGAATACGTGCCAGATCAAGTAATACAGTGTGAGTGAAGATCGTTCCCTCGGAGAATTGGTTAACCTAAAGCTTGCAAATACTAGCTACTCCGTTCTCTAAATTCAAACAAGTCGAGTGCAATGATTTCTTTTAAAATAGTAAAGTTTATAACAAGGATTTGAACTAACTAGAATATTGTGATGATTTTTAGAAATACTTTCTTTTTATCAGTTGGAGAAGAAGTAGTCTTGTATAATGATTTTCTACGACGATTATGATGAATGTTCGAATCCCTAATATTTTATTTGAATGCTTTACGAGTTTCTTTCAACAAATTAAACGGAGACAACCGTATCTCTCGATATCGGAGACCTCAATATCCTGGATTCCCCTAGTTATCTCTAACATAAGAGAAGTGAAGAATATTGTGCAAAATAACAACCGTAGTCGCAAGCAAGAAAAGAGAATCTCTTCCACTCTCCTTTACTAGAATGAGATTATGAAACGCATACCTCTCCTCTCTCGACTCTCGAAGTGATGCGTAAAATAAAGAAATTTGGATTAAAGAATTACGACGCTCCTCTCTCGACTCTCGCGGTGTAAATAGATAGAATTTTTCCTAGCACTACGCCCCTCCTCTCTCGACTCTCGGAGCGCAATAGTAGACAAAATTCTTTGTCCAAAAATTCAACATTAACTTCATAACTCAATAAAGAACACTCATCAAACATTCATAAAAGTTAAATAGAAAACTTCATCAAAACAACCGTAGTACTTTCACCATACAAGACTAAACGAAATTAGTTCATGTCTGAGATAGAATTCCGCAAAATTGGAAAGATCTTACAATACATGATCATAGAAGTGCGGATTCTCCTTTTCTCCAAGCCGTAGCGAAAGTTCTGCACTTTCTCCTTGTTCGATCCTCTCCAAGAATGGCCGAAAATGATGATAGATGGAAGAATATGTTTTTCTCTCTCCTCCTGCACTTAAGTAGTCATACGCCCCCTTAGAGACCACATATGGACGAATAGATGCATCCCTTGGCTGTCGTAACTGCCCAAAACTGATTAATTTTGAATCTGATTTTTCAGTTTCCGCCGATATGTTATAACATATTTTTTTGAACTACAATAATATGTTATAACATATTTTCTGCATCCTTTAAACAGCTTCAAACAACGCTCAATATGTTGTAACAACTTTTTTTGAACTGCAACAATATGTTGTAACATATTTTCTGAACTCCAAATACGCATAACTCTTGACCGTTCAAGCTAGGTACATTGGGATTTCTGTACAAAACATGTGAAAATGACGACAATACCCTAAACATTCACCAAGAAACAATTCACTCATGTTTACTATATTTTTAACAAATATTTAACAAATATATTTAAAAAGGGTACAAAATATGAGTGAAAATAACTTCTTTGTGAGAAGTTATCAACGTATCGACCATACAAGTCTAATACAACTGACTGACTTCAATTCAGAGCTCGTTTACTCAATATTCTAAAATGACGTTATTGCGACGCTCGATGTTACTCAAACTAGTCATTTTCTCTAAACCACTTCGGATTGCAACGAAACGAGTCTCGTTGCACTCGTATCGACCACACGAGTCTAACAGAACTAACGAAGTCAATTCGGAGCGCGTATACCCATTAAACTAAAATAATGTCGTCGTGACGCGCCGCGACGCTCAAAAAAACCACTTTCACCAAATGACCTCGGATTGGAACGAAACGAGTTCTGTTGCACTCGTATTGACCATGCGAGTATAACACAACTGGCAGAAGTCAATTCAGAGCACGTATGCTCACTATACTACTTCAGCACCGTGGCGAAGCACAATGCTACCCAAAACAATCATTTCTAAAAAAATCACCATTATGGGGTAGATCTCGGGCCGTGGTTTTCTATGACCCGGCCTAAGTTCCTCCAAGGGTTCAATTGAACTGGTTAGACCCCTATTTAAAGTTGGGATGTTACACTGCCTTCCTAGCTCCGCGAGGTAGAAGAAGCACAAGAGAAAGAGGGTCGACCCTGCTCCACGCGAGAAGTCCTCTACCGATCTCGAGAAGACCACCGCGACATGCGGGCCTCTACCTAAGAGGTTAGCCGCCTATCCCATTAACGAAAAGCCCAACGCTGACTTGCCTCTTCGACAAGTTGAGGGAGAGATCGAGACCACGACCGGTGGGGTCGGGGATGTGGGACAGACTCAAGATGAAACGGGTGCTCCATTGCTCCCTCCTGTTCGCACCGCTGTGGTGCCAGGTAAGGGAGTACTACCTCTTCGCCTGCCTAAATTGGGCCAAATATAACTCCTTGCTTTCTGCAGTGCCCTCTAGTCGTCAGGTGCAACCTGAACAACTTAACGAGGCACCGTCGAGGGGCCTATACATGACGTCTTCTTCGGTCCCAGGGCGAGTAGGTTCGACTCTGTCCCCCTCTCGCAGATATCTTAGCATCTGTCCGGGGTCGGTCAGCCTATTCGCCCCACCTTTGGAGGGAAATCTTTAGTGATGGGCCCCATGCCTGGGGGGATGGGCGTGGTCCTCCGCCTACCATCCTCCGTCAAAGGACTCCAGGATGATCCACCTCGGCTTCAGGATGGAGGTCTCGCTCCTGCAGGTACACGCCCCATTCATCCCATTAACCTTTATTTCTGCCATTTTTCCTCACTATCGGACTTCTATCTTCCAGATATCCACACATCAACCTCCTCCGGTCACTCGCCGCCCACGGACTCGCTCCTGGGATCGCCGCCTCCTTCCGCGTCAACTCCCTTGAGGGAGCTCCTCGCGAATCCATCTGGCTTCAACGAGGGGTCGTGGGCTCCCCTCATCGCTGTCCTCCAAGCCCACGACTCTTTCTTGATGGACATGCCGCCCGTCGAGGTGAATGAGCGATTGGTTGATCTTGGAGATCGCCTCGCCGAAGCGGAGGAGTTTCAAGAACAACAGCAGGGCGAGGAAGGTCTATACGCCCAGGTGTCCGATCTAGAGGCGAGGCTATATGAAATGGAGACTCGCCAGCAAACCACCGAGGACGATCTCCACAGGTTTACGCAGGTGGCGGACACTGTGGGCGAGGCCTCCCTGTTGGAAGAGCACATCCGGCGAGGCGAGTACCACATAAGACAGATCGAGGAGATCTTGGAGAGGTCTCGCGAAGACCTGCGAGTGGCCTGCGACATCACATGGAGGGCTCGCCATCCTCATCGCACGCGCCGTTTAGGTCGCAGTCCGGTGCGCCGCGGTCGAATTCCCTAGGTCGTTCTCGCCTTTTAATTTTTGACGCCTGGTGTATTGTTATACTCGTGACCTTTTGGGTTTTTGTAATGTGAAAGCGACATTTTTATACTTGTTTCTTTTGTACTCGCGATATGCGCTTATGGAAATCTGATTTTTCAGTGTCCTCTTTTCTTTTCGCTGATTACTTCTTTTAATTATCTAGTCTTTTATTCTTATTCGCGCGTTGTCAGGCCGGTTACTCGCTTTAGTGTACTCGCGTCGCCGACCAGTCTACTCACGCGCGACAGGGTTCGTGGTCGGAGGCTATAAATAGAGGGTCTCCTAGAGTGGTGGTGGGGGGGGGGGGGGGGTACGCTTTCACAGCCTTTCGAACACCCTTCCCCTCTCGAATCCTCCCCGCAGACTCCCCTACTCATCACTAGCTATGATGAAAGAGCCTTCTGAGGATGGGCGCGCCTTCTGCGCCCGCAATTTCAGAGTGCACAACTTCCCCAACTCGCAGACCCTGGGCGAGGAGATGAGTGATGTTGAAAACTGTTACCTGCCGTCCGACTATACCGTGATGCGGCCAGGCCCCGACGAGTTTCTCAACATGCTCTACAACGGAGAGCTCGCCTTTCCTGTGGCTCACTTCCAGGTGGGGATAAGATTTCCTCTGTGGCCTGAGGTCCGTCAGGTCCTCCGCTATTTCGGGATGATCCCCAGGTAGGTCAACCCCAATGCGATCAGCATCCTGGTCGCTTACGCCTGCTATCTGCGTGAGGAGAAGATCGAGTTTAACCTCTCCGCCTTCCTCAAAGTCCTGACCTGAAGGCAACCAGCGACGACACCCTGTTCTTCACTAGCATGTGTGTCAAAGTCGTCGAGACGCTCAACAAGGTCCACCACTTGACCAATAAATTCGTCCTGGTGCGAGGCGACTTTGGGAACATTCCCTTCGCTCCAATCCAAAAGACAAAAGAAGAGTACAAACCGCCTCGCCTAAAGGGGGAAGCGCTGGAGCTCTACCTTTTCTTGAAGGATAAGGTCATGAACGTCGTCTTCCTGCGGCAAGGCGTGGACCAACTCGCCTTTGTGAATCCGGGAGCGGGTAAGTCATGGGTAGTACTCGCCATGTTGGTCTCGCCTTTCTACTCTTGCTGCGAATGGAATTGAACTGTCATTTCTTTTCTTTTGTAGGTGAGCGCACCGTCCCTACTCATCCCTTGTGACGCCTCACGACAACGGTCGAGCGAGTCCTCCCTCGAGGATGTTCTTCCTGGGGCTCGTCGATTCTAGGCAAAAGGTAGCAATCCTTGGGGCGGTAACCCGGTGACATTGGAGACCCAGCTTGGATACTGGATCTCCGACACAAACCCCGCTTCTAGCAGCTTCCTGACCTCCTCTCCTATAAGCTCAACCAGGGTAGTGGCGGTAGCCCTTTTATTCTGCTGGATGGGATGAACCACCTTGTATCCAGGTTGAGGTGGTGACAGGCGACGTCATCAATGCCCGACATGTCCGCTGCGCTCCAAGTGAAGATGTCTGTGTTCCCCTGGATGCAAGACAAAATCATGATCTCCTTATCTTCCTCCTCTAGCTCCCCACTGATCTTCACTTTCCCTGGCCTCCCGCCTTTAGATACAATCTCCTTCTCTTCCACTTTTTCGGCCGCCTCCAGCCTTCCCATCTCTCCCATCACTTTGTCCACCACCTCGGCTTCATCCTTCCAGCTGATGGTATTGACGGCGTTGAGGTAACACTGCCTCGCCACCTTGGGGTCGCTTCGGATCCTGATCTGCAACCCTCCTTGGTTATACTTCAGACACTGGTGATAGGAAGAAGGCACCCACCTGTAGGCATTGATGAGGGGCCTGCCGAAGATGGTGTTATAGCTGTTGGGGGCGTCAACAATGACGAACCTACAACATTTGGTGGTCCCTCCCAGCATCATGACCAGCTCCACTCCTCCTTCCACCTCCTTTCTTTCTCCAGAGAAACCGAAGAGCGGCCCCTTTGTCGTGGTGACCCTCTTCTCCTGCACATTCATCGCATCGAATGCCTTTTTAAACACCACATTGACGGAGCTCCCATTGTCCACCAAGATGCGGGAAACCATGTAGTTTTCTACTGCGGCCTTGATTACCACCGTGTCATGGAAGGGTTCTTATTTCCCAACATATCCTCCTCTGAGAAGGTGATCTCCTCTATCGACGGTGGAATCTGAGTAGTCGAGGCCACACTTCGGCGGTACATGGCGTGAAGACTCCCCTTCCGAGTTGCCTCCAACCCTGCTCCCCAGTGGATAACGCCTATCCCTCCATGAGCTCCGAGATCTCCTCAGTTCTCACACCTCCTCGGGGCGTGAGCTCCTCCCTCCAGTTCCTCAACACTTCTCCTCCTCGCTCTTGCTGCCCTTCCTGCTCCCCTTCTCAACTCTAAGAATTCGGGGCACGTAGCTGTTGCATGAACCCCGACCTGATGGAAGTCGTAATAAAGCATTGTCCAACGCTCCTCCTCGCCTCGATGGTGTCGTGGTCTTGCTCCCCGACCACATCCTCATCCTCGCCTGAGCACGTGTGCCTCCCGGGGTGGCGTCTGGTTCTGCCTCCACTGTCCTTGCATCTGCTCGAGGGAATAACATCCGTCCCGCGCTCGGGGGAGAACCTTCTTCCATGCCTCCCAGGGTAGCCACCCCCTAAGGGCCTCCAGACCGGCCTGCTTGGCGGGGCCTGGAACCTCCTCTCCTGATCCCGTTGATCTCTATTCTCTCGGAACCCTCTTCCTTCTCGCCTCCTCGACTCTTCCTTCTTCTTGAACTCCTGCTGGCTGCCGTCAGTTTTTCCTTCTCACCTCCTCCATCTAGTTTGGCCATCTTGGCCACAAACTCAAGGCTTTTCGCCTCACCTTCGATCTGCCTCGCGACCCGATCGATCAGTTCCTCGAATGACAATGTAGAATTACGGGTGATTTCCATCTTGAAAAATCCTGGTTGCAGTCCAAGCTTGAACGCCAACATCAGAGTGTGCCATGAGACCTCCTGAACTAGGAGAATCTCCTCTTGGAAGCGATCAACATACGCACAGCATCTCCTGCGGCCCTTGCTTAATAAGGAAAAAGGGCTTCTGAACTCTTCTTTTTGTTCTTCGAAGTGGAGAAACGAAGTAGAAAACCTCTGAGCAGGTCCTCGAAGCAGTAGATAATGCATGCTGACATCTGGTGGAACCAGCCATGAGCCTTCCCCTTGAAGGTTATGGCAAACAACCGACACTTGAGGTATCTGACATTTGCCTAATGGAGACCATGTCCTCAAATCATTGCAGGTGCTGGACGGGGTCATCTTTTCCGGAATAGAAACTCATTACAGGTTCTGTAAAACCCTCGGGAACAAGAGCGGTCAACACCAACTCACAGAAGGGACTGAGTGACGCGAGTTGGCGGGTCGAACGAATCCGGTCGTACTCTCTTTCGTAGTGGCGAGTTTTGGTCGGAATCGCGAAGAGTACTCGCGCGTAAAGCGATTGGTCACCGTCTTCAGGGAACACTTCCTTGTCGGGGCGCCAACTCCGTCCCACCTCGGTGGGCGAGGCGGCCACTATTGGGGAGGGCTTTCCCGCCTCGACACGAGGCGTGAGTAGCCCCCGGATGGTATCTTCCATCGAACTTCTGAACTCCGCAAAATCGCTCTTTGTTACAAACTCTCCCGTAGGCAGCGAGTTCCCCTGGCCGGTCCCCGGCTCGCTATGTTCAACCATGGTAAAAGTGCACAGTTAACCTCACTAGAATTCTCTAGAGGGGGTGAATAGAGATTAAAAATACTTTGTGCAATTATATATATATGTGTAATAATCACAGATTTAAGCTTCCCACACACCAACAAGAATTAAGCAAGCAAATAAGAAAAATAACAAGTAGAAAATCACAGCACAACACAAGAAAATATAGTGGTTCCCCAAACTTTGGGTAGTCCACTCTTCTACCCTCTTTGGTAGGAATTCACTAACTTGCACTGAGTCTTTTGATAAGGAGACTCTTAGAACCAGACTGAGTCTTTTGATAAGGAGACTCTTAGAACCACTACAACTGAATTTTTTGAAGAGAGATTCTAAAAACTCTTTTACACAGTTTGAAAATGAAGTAAGAAAGAAAAGAAGAAGTAGAACAAGTAGAAAAACAAGAAACAATATATGTAAGAAGGAATCTTCTTCCTAGCAGGAAGATTAGAAGCACAAGTATAGTGAATATGATCTCTCTTCTATAGTGAGAAGGAGATTGTAAGTTTTTCTCTCTTTTGTGAGAGCTATCAGAATTTGCAGCAGAATGACTTCAGAAGAAGAAGGAGAAGATGAAAGCTTGATTTTTGCTGCAGCACTATTTCTCAATTGTCTCTCTTTTCACTTGGGAGCTCTTCCTCTTTTTCAAAATGAATATGGTGGATCACTTGTTATATTCTCTGCCGACCTCCTTCTTATTTATAGCTCTGTTTAAAATATATTACTAAAGGAGAATAATCAATTAACAGACAGAGAATTAAAAAGAGATGAAAATTTCCATAATTAATATTTCTGTAGAAGGAAATGAATTCATCCTGATTTCAAATAATATCCATAATAGTCTTAATCAAATTAGCCAAGAATCAAATAGAAGGAAAGGCTGATTCAGAACGGCTATAAAAGAATAATATCATTCCATATAAATCAGATCTACAGAAAGAAGGAAAGACTGGCGTGTTTTTGAATTTCTTGTAGATATCGACGTGCGTCGATTACTATTCGACGTAAGCGTCGAATTCATCCTGGCTGAACGTCGAGAGGAGAATAAGGAAGGAGCGTCGACTAAGGTGCGTCGACTTCACTAGATGCGTCGACTAGAAGTCAGAGTAACGTCGACATAGAATGCGTTGAATTCTTCTAAGAGTTACTTCGACTCATTCGGAGAGAAACGTCTAATGTATTTCGACGTTGCGTCGAATACTATTCGACGCATATTTACTTAGCCTAATTTTTCATACTTAGAATTTATATTCTTCTTAATTCTAGGGGTTAAGATAAATCATTTCCCCAACAATCTCCCCCTATTTGTCTTAACCCTATATAGAGAGAAATTTGTATTAGCTTTTAATCAACAAAGCAAAGCATTTATATAGAGAAGAGATATGCTAAGCAATCAGAAGAAAGTAGAATAAGAAATTATATAAACAACTTTCATGTTTAGTTGGGTAATCAGCATTTAAGCATAAACAAATGTTTAAATAGAGTATATCATCATTGTTCAGGGGTAGGAGGAGTTTTTCTTTTTCTAGTGAATACTTTTGTGGGTTGCTCCTTCTCAGCAGCAGGTGATTCCCTCAACTCCCCCTGAGTCTCAGCAATTTGCTCCCCCTGAGTTAAAGTAGTTTGCTCCCCCTGGGATGGACCTTCCTTTGAGCCTTTTGCTTCTTCTTCAGGCTCTCCTTCATCTCCAATTTCAGGTATACCCGCATCTGGCTCCCCCTGAGCTTCAGCTTCCTCTTCAGCTACATCGTCTGCTCTACTTGCCTCCCCTTGCAATAGATCCACTTGTTGTGCAGCTTCTCTTGCTATAATCAGTACATTTGATATCTGCTCTTCAGTATGTAGCTCTGGTACTACTTCATTCCCAATGGTCTTGAGTAGAGCTAAACTGTCAGATTTTGAAGGATGAGGGGTTTTGTGAGAGGGAGTTTTGTGGCTGGAGAGCTGCTCTTCATCTAACTTCTCCCCCTTCTTGACCTTCTTAGCCAAGGAGGTGAAGAAAGACTTGGTGACCCTAGATGAAGAGATGGAGGATTTCAGGTTTTGCACAGAGGAATTGACCCCATCTATTTGGGTTTACATGTGCATGATGGAAGAGTGAATTTGAGAGCAGTGTCCATCCAGCAAGTCCTGAAACTTTTGGGCTGCTGACTGGATACACTGGGTGATGAGGTTTTCAGTGGATGGTTCAGAATGTGGTGATGGAGGAGGAGATAATGGTGGAGGAGGAGATAATGGTCGAGGTGAATGTGAGGAAGGTGGAGAGGGGACTGTATCAAGTTGATGAGGTGTATTTGATGGAGGAGGTGGAGGAATAGAAGAGGGTTGAGCAGGTGACTGAGTTGGTATTTGTGAAGGTGTGGATAATGGTGGTACAGAAGAGATGTCTGTATGAGGAGGAGGAAGAGGTGAAGATGGATGATCAGGAGATTTAAGAGGAGATGGAGTTCTTTCAGGAATGGAACCAGGCTTGGGAATTTGCCTGGTCCATTTTGAGAAGAGGGCTATTGACATCCTTTTTCCAGGAGGGATATGGATTCTTTTTGACATACATAGGTCAGGGAAGGAGTGGAAGAGTACTTGACTCATGATTCTCATATATGCATTCTCTTTATGAGAGTATTTGTAGCCTATCATTTTGAGCAGGAGGCTGACCCAGTCTACTTTCTTCTTCAGCACAAGGGCCCCCATGATGTTCAGTTGCTGTTTGGGTACTGCATCATGGGCAGAGATCTTGCATAGTAAAAATTTTCCTACTATATCTGCCAGTAATCTATATTCATCAGAAAAGTCAATTTTCTTCAGGTGGATTGGTCTATCTTTTGAAAACTTCATAGTGATTAACAGATTCTTGATTTCATCAGGGGTAAGTTCCACAGGTTCTGTAACGACCCAGGCCCGACTCGTCAACACGAGATCCAGCGGGACCCAGCCAGACCGCTACCGGGCTGCAGCCCAAGCACACCAAAGCCTCTCCGCGCCACTATTTCTCAGCAACGGCGCATTATTGAGGCCAGGTCTTGAACCCGCAACCTCCTTGATAAGGAGTTTTCAAACCACTCCTCATCACCAATTGAGCTGCAGCTCAATTGGTGATGAGGAGTGGTTTGAAAACTCCTTATCAAGGAGGTTGCGGGTTCAAGACCCGGCCTCAACAATGCGTCGTTGCTGAGAAATAGTGGCGCGGAGAGGCTTTGGGGTGCTTGGGCTGCAGCTCGGTAGCGGCCTGGCTGGTTCCCGCTAGATCTCGTGTTGACGAGTCGGGCCTGGGTCGTTACAAAAAAAGTGCACTTTTTATTGTAACGACCCTGAAGCCGACGTCCGATCGAGACAACGTCCACCGATCTAGCCTCAACTGGCCTCGTTACCGGGCTGCAGCCCAAGCACCCCAACCCCTCTCCAGCCCACAGGCGGGTTGTTGGTGGCCACAGCCTCCCTTTGATGAGGCAAACTCGATAGTCAAGCATGCACCACGGGGACTTCCCAGGAGGTCACCCATCCCAGTACTGCTCCAGCCCGAGCACGCTTAACTATGGAGTTCTTTCACTTCTCATCACCAATTGAGCGTGCTCGGGCTGGAGCAGTACTGGGATGGGTGACCTCCTGGGAAGTCCCCGTGGTGCATGCTTAACTATCGAGTTTGCCTCATCAAAGGGAGGCTGTGGCCACCAACAACCCGCCTGTGGGCTGGAGAGGGGTTGGGGTGCTTGGGCTGCAGCCCGGTAACGAGGCCAGTTGAGGCTAGATCGGTGGACGTTGTCCCGATCGGACGCCGGCTTCTGGGTCGTTACAGGTTCATCACCTGATAAGGGAATGATGAAGGAGACTTATTTAGTTACTCTTTAGAAACTGATTTTCTTTCCCTATTTGAGTTGGACAAAATTAACATTGTAATGTACCTGATCGAAGATCAAAGGTAGTCCTAATGTGCTCTGCAGAGATTGAGACAGGTGTCTCATGGATTGTTCCTTGGATTTCTCCTTGTTCAGATATCTGAGCATGAGTCATGAGTTCTGTAAGTTCTGTCTCCAAGAGCTTGCATCTTGTGGAGATGAGCTTGTCTAATCCAGCTTCTGTAAACAGAGCTATGATGCTCTTGTAGTTTTCGGCGGCGGCTTGGAAGGATTTGAGGTCAATGTTGAATCCTGAGTTGGTCTTAGGAGCCATTTTAGGTCAGTGAGAGAGAGGAAGGAATAGTTGGACTGAGGAGCAAGAAGAATGAAAGATGCAGAGGTCGTGAAGGTTTCTAACTGAAGAGTCTATTTAAGTCAGGTGAAACGTCGAAACGAGGCACAATTCGAGGCTTATTCGGTACAGCAGTAAATGTGACCGAAAATATTTTAGTATTGCCGCTCGTTTTCATGAAGTCGACGTTACGTCGAATGGAATTCGACGTGAGCGTCAATACAGTCTGGTTTGGGATGATAGGGTTTCCTATCAACGTATGCGTCGATTGGAGTTGATGCATGCATCGATTTCATTTATTGAACTGAGTTATCGACGGTGCGTCGATTCGAAGTCGACGTGACTTTATTTGACAGATTCTGGGTTTTCCTTGAGAAATTATTTCCTCCTATTCCTAAAGTTTTCTAAATTACTCTAGGACTAATTTTAAGAACAATTTGATTGATTATGCCAACACTGTTTGGCAGTGTGGCCAATTTTATTATAAATATAACACCTGGTTTTCTTTTGACTAAGAAAATTTGAGTTTAGAGAGGAATAGAGACGGTGATTAGGATAAAGGTTTTGATTAGGATAGTAATTTTGACTATGAAAAGATTTTTGATTGGAATAGAAGTTTTGATCAGGATAAAAATTTCGATCAGGATGAGAGGGTCCCGAATTGGGGTTAAGATGGAAGGTTTTTGGAGGATAGGCATTCAAGTTGCTTTGAGTTTGTATGCGTCGATATCCATTCGACGTATGTTGATAGTTGCGTTGATTTATATTCGGCGCTTTCTTCAGATTGCGTTGATCTGGTATCGACGCATAGAAGAAGTTGCGTCGATTCGATGTCGACGTTGTACAACCCCGATATTCGCCAGGACAGGAGATCAACGGGAAAAGACCAAACGATCAAGGTTCCCTCAAAAGGGGGAGGCGAGACGGGAGCTCGCCGAAGGCATACTAGTAGGGGGCGAGATGAGTGCTCGTAGAGCATCTGCGAGATGACCTATCCTCGTCGACAGGGAGGTTGGCGAGGTCGGACCCCGACATGCACCCTCTAAAAAGGGGAACCCGCTGACTGGCGAGAGAGGTGCGCGAGGAGGCCAGCGCGAGCTCTCGCGAGTACTGTCCTCGCAGGCCCTTTGTCCCTGGGCAAATGAAGGAAATTATCCTTTTACCCCCGTGGCCTGCCAATAGCCCCTCCAAACAGCGGAGATTGGCTATCAGCAGACCAAATTTGGGGTGCGTATAGTAAAATTGAGAGGCGGATTCCTGCTATTTGTAGGCCAGATCAGAAAGTCTATAAATAGGATCCAAAGGGCACCTTTGGAGAGGACTTCTTCTTTTTTGAGCTTCTCTCTCCTCAGGCCTTCCTTGAGCTCTCCAAGGTGCCCGAGCTTTAGCTTTTGGCTTGGGAGGGGAAGCGCTCTAAAGATCTTCTGGGTGTGTGGTGGGTCCTCCTAGCTGAGCCTAAGGATCAGTGTTCAACTCCGAGGCTCCGGTCTGTTCTCTCGCGATATTAGTAAAAGCCAGTCACCCCCCACCCATTGGGGGCCCCGAACTCCACCGAGATCATTTATTGGTTTCAACATTTTTGGTGCGGTGAGCGTGGAGTGCGGCTAGCTCAAGAAAATCTCAGGGAAAGCATGACCGGCGAGGACGAGCGGGACGCGAACCCCGGAGGCTCGCCACCCCCAGGAGCACCAGCCACAGTGGAGATGTTGGCGGATCTTAGGCGAGATCTTCTTGGAGCTTTTCAGAGCGCTCTCGCCACTGCGCTCGGCGGTTTCACGACCCCGGCGCCCCAGGTGGCTCATCAACCTGGAGTCGGCGAGAGCGAGCCAGCTCATCGAGCGGGAAAAGAGGTGGCGGCCCAGGGAGGAGGGCGAGATCTGTCTGGGAGAGAGCTATTCCCCAGCCCTGCTGGGGGAAGCGAGAATCCGACAAGGGAGACTCTCGCGGAGGGGGGGGGGGGGGGGGGGGGGGAGCTCGGCCAGGGAGGTCCCGACGAGCTGCCCTCTAGCGAGATCGGCAGGAGTAGGGTCGCCCGAGGAGCTCGCGAGAAGGGTAGAGCAAGTTCAGAAGGTGAATGGGGGCAGTCCTTTCTGCGAGATGGTGCTCTCGGCACCACTCCCCGATGGATTCAGGGAGCCGAACATGATGCTGTATTCTGGAAATGATGACCCCATCCAACACCTGCTGTAACACCCTGCCAGTACGAATAATATAACAGTAGGTCCGGCCGGGACCCCACGCCATACTAACCACACTAGCTAGGAGTTAAAAGGTGATAAACAGAAAGAAACTATAACAGAGTATACTAAACACTAGCAGAAGCATAAAGATTTAACATTTCCATTAGAATTGTCCACTATCATAGGAATGTAACCAAGAGAGAGAGTTATGGCCTTAAGGCCTTACATTTAGCAAATGTACTAAAATCTCCAAAACATACATCGGCACGCAGGCCGGCAATACATGAGAAAGCTAAAAAGGAGGCTGGCCTTCAAGGGCCAACTCAGCAAAAGGGGCCACCGCCCGCTATTTCCCGCTAGGCTCACCTGCACCTGCATAAGAACATTCCACCAAGCGGTGGCAAACAAGGTAACGGTCAGCACAGCTGACCAAATTATAACGACCCTACCCCTTTCCCGGGGTGGCGGAGATTCTACCCTGCAAGCAAGCCATACTAGCACAAGTACTAAAATAAAGAAAGTGCAACTACACAAAGTGAGGTTTCAAGCACATTCAATCTTCTAGGTTGAGCATCAAAAAGGAGGGAACCTAGGTATGCACATGATGTTGGTTGGGTTCACCCGAAGGTTCCCCGCAACCGCCTAAACAACCGCATGAGGCTAACAACATCAATTCCACAAACACTCCACCGTAAGGGCCATCGCCTTATGTGGGAAAAAGAGCTTTTGGTCGGTCTAGGTAAACCACCTTCCACGACCTCTCCCATGATCACACGGCTACATGAGGTAGGGACCTCTTACCGATCTGCATGGAAACGGGTTTGGTTTAGCTTTGCCCGTGCTCTAATCGTCGCGATCTGTCGCACGACGCGGGTACGGCTTCGCCTCGGCCCGTAAGGGTTTAGCACCTTCAAGTGCTACACAAATATAAGCTACGCACCTAATCCCTTCACAAGGATCTAGGCTTCACAAATACTCAAAAAGGGGAGGTATAACACGCTCCGCATCAATTTCGCGGTGAAGGTTTGCCTTCATCCAATCTCAAAGCATGGGGATTTCGTTAGGATCTTCACAAGACGCCTACACTTAAATCCCGCACTACTATAGATGATTTCACGGAGTCATTCTCCGGCACGCATTCTAGGCTTAACCTAAATGCAACGTCGCAATCCAAGCATCACCGATTCGGGCTCACGGCCACGAATAGGCTTCACACAAAATGCCTAAATCCGCACGACTACCGGATTTTCTATATGCAATATGCCGGGGACGGACACAATCGACCCGGAGTTCCGGAGAACTTGAGAGAATCCTACACTTCACCCATTTGGTGAAAGGGATCCCTCATGCAAGCATAGAGGAACGAAGGAGAGGACAAAAGACAAGTCCAAACAACGGGAGAAGAAATCGTTACCCTAGGAGCGTTCTTTTTCGCCATGGATCCGAGATTCTAGACGGAGGGAAATGACCGCACCGGGCTGCACTCTCCAGATCTGGAAACGGTTCGTGAAACGGAGCTCCGGAGCTCCGTCAATGGCGGAATCTCCCTTCTTCTTCCTTGGCTCCTCCTTCTTTTTCTAGAGTTTGGAGAGAGAATGACTTAGAGAATATGAGGTTTAACCCCCTCTCATCAGCCCTAAAGGTCTCCCGCAACTAAACCTAGCCGTTGGATCAAATCCCAAAAGATTTGGACGGTCCGATCTTCTTCTCCGCTCAAAATCGCGGAACAGAATAAACAGGGCGCACGATCACAGGCGCACGGTCAGTGGTCGTGCGCGAAGAGGGAAATGGTCGTGCGCACTGTCCAAGACAGAACTCGATATTCTTCTGAATTAACGCACGGTCGCTGGCGCACGATCACCGGTCGTGCGCGATGAGGACAATGGTCGTGCGCATAAGACGAGACAGAACTCCGATTCTTTGCGGGTTACGCACGATCATTGGCGCACGCTCACTGGTCGTGCGCTAAGAGGACAATGGTCGTGCGCATTGACCTGATCTGGAATCTTGAGCCTATCCCGAGCGCAACACCACCATTCCGCCTACCTCGCTGAACCACGATCTTTGGGGTGTTACAACTCCACCCCCCTTAAAAGAATTTCTTCCCGAAATTTTGAAAACAGTAATAGCAGGAAATTACAGTTTTTAAAGAAAATTTACCTGAGGGAAATAGCTCGGGGTACTCCGCAAGCATCGCTTGCTCTCTCTCCCAAGTTAGCTCCTCTCGGCCGCAATTATCCCACCGGACCTTTACCATCCGAATGGACTTGTTCCGCAACTGCTTTACCTCGGTATCCTCGATGCGTAAGGGTTTGACTTTCGTCGACAACCCACTATCCACCGACACTTTGTCGACCGCAACGATATGAGTAGGCTCTTGCACTGCCTTCCTCAGAACTGATACGTGAAACACGTCGTGCAGACCGCTCAGCTCTGCAGATAGTGCAAGCCGATAAGCCGCATCACCAACACGTTCCACAATCTCAAACGGTCCTAAGTACCTTGGACTGAGCTTTTTCAAGCGTCGGATCCTTGATACCCCTTTGAACGGTTTGATCTTCAAGTAAACCCGGTCACCGACGGCGAACTCTAGGTTCCTATGCTTGGCGTTGTAATACTTTGCTTGCCTATCCTGGGCAATCAATAGCCTTTCTCGAATAGTTCGGATCGTCGAAGTTGCTTCCTCAACATCCTTTCGCTTTAATAGCTTAGTATCGCCCGTTTCTGCCCAAGACAACGGCGTACGTCACTTCTTACCATAGAGGGCCTCGAAAGGAGTCATCTTTATACTGGCTTGGTAGCTATTATTGTAGGCGAATTCGATCATATAGAGATGATCTTCCCACTTCTTTCCAAAATCTAGAGCGCACATTCGGAGCATATCCTCCATAGTCCTGTTGGTCCTCTCGGTCTGTCCGTCCGTTTGCGGGTGGAAGGCCGTGCTGAATTTCAATTTAGTGCCCAACAGTTCATGGATAAGCCTCCAATCTTTCGATGTGAAACGCCCGTCACGATCGCTGACGATGCTACGAGGGACACCGTGCAGCCGCACAATACTATCGACATAGAGCTTCGCTAGCTTTTCTACAGAATCATCCTTCCGGTTCGGAATAAAATGCGATACTTTTGTCAGTCTGTCCACGATCACCCAGATGGCGTCGTTTCCATGTTGCGATCTCGGCAATCCGTGCACGAAATCCATCGAAATATCGTCAAACTTCCATTCCGGAATCGGCAAGGACTTCAAAAATCCACCGGGACGTTGACATTCCACCTTCACCAACGCGCAAGTGTTGCACTTGGCCACGTAGAGGGCAATGTCCTTCTTCATACCCGGCCACCAGAAAAGTTTCTTCATGTCCATGTACATTTTCGTGCTCCCCGGGTGGATAGAGTACTTGGTATGATGAGCCTCGTACATCAATTCCTCCCGTAGAGTACCAACGTTTGGGACGCACAATCTGCCATTCTTCCACATAAGGCCATCCTCGAAAGAGAAATCAGCGTTTAACCCGTCAACGGTTTCCGCTTTGTAGCGTTTCAAGCTCTCATCCAGCTCCAAAGCTTGTCGAACTCGGTCGGCAAGGTGGTATTGAACCTCCGTCCAGTTCAAGCATGCTGAAGTAGACGCTCTTCGATCAACGCAAATGATCTCCATTTCTTCTAGCTCACGGATTAGACGCTCATCGTGCATCAAAATCCAATTTGCTTGAGCGGGAGCCCGGCGACTCAACGCGTCTGCAACTACATTTCCCTTTCCAGGAGTATATTTGATGTCGAAGGTGTAGTCCCCAAGGAACTCCAACCACCTCCTCTGTCGCATATTCAACTCCCTTTGATCTAGCAAGTACTTGAGGCTCTTGTGGTCGGTAAAGATGTCGATCTTCACGCCATACAAATAATGCCTCCAAAGCTTAAGAGCAAATACCACGGCCGCTAGCTCCAAATCATGGACCGGGTAATTCCTCTTATGAACCTTCAACTGACGGGAGCCGTAGGCAATTACCTTACCGAACTGCACTAGGACACAACCCAAACCACTCCCTGAGGCGTCGCTGTAAATTTCGTAGCCTTCCGTACCACATGGCGAGCATAGAATGGGTGCCGTGGTCAGACGGCTCTTCAGTTCTTCAAAAGCTCGTGCGCACTCGGGCGACCAAACGAACTTATGATCTCTCCTAGTCAATTTAGTGAGAGGAAGTGCAATCCTCGAGAAGTTTTCCACAAAGCGCCTATAATAGCCGGCAAGTCCTAAGAAACTTCGGACTTCCGCTACGTTTTTCAACAAAGGCCAGGCTCGGATCGCTTCTATCTTCGACGGATCAACCGCAATTCCATCTCCACTAACGACGTGACCAAGGAATGCTACTGACTGTAGCCAAAACTCGCACTTGGAGAACTTGGCATATAGCTGACTCTTCCTCAAGGTGCCCAGAACTGCGTGCAGATGCCCTACATGCTCCTCTTCCGATTGAGAGTATACCAAAATGTCGTCGACGAAGACGATCACAAATTGATCCAAATACTCACGGAATGTCCTATTCATTAAGTCCATGAATACCGACGGCGCATTAGACAGACCGAACGGCATCACCGTGAACTCATAGTGCCCAAAGCGGGTACTGAAAGCTGTCTTTGGAATGTCACATTCCCTAATCCGCAGTTGGTAATAGCCGGACCTTAGGTCCAGCTTGGAGTATACCGTCGACCCAACCAGCTGGTCGAAGAGATCATCGATCCTTGGAATCGGATATCGGTTCTTCTCGGTCAACTTGTTTAGCTCTCGATAATCGATACATAGACGCAAGCTCCCGTCCTTCTTTTTCACAAAGAGGACCGGTGCACTCCAAGGCGAAGAACTTGGACGTACGTAGCCTTGCTCTAGCAGCTCTTGCAATTGAACCTTCAGCTCTGCCAATTCCTTTGGCGCTATCCAGTACGGTGAGCGGGCTACAGGTTTGGCACCTGGCACCAACTCGATACAGAAATCGATCTCTCGCTGAGGCGGAGCCCCAGGGAGTTCGTTAGGAAACACGTCGGCGTACTCCGCTACAACTGGGACATCACATAACCTGGGCTTTGGCTCCGAAGCCTCCAACAAGGTGAAGAACAACTCGGCGCCTTTTCTTACCGCCTTAACCACTTGGAGAGCAGACATCAGCGTCTTGCTCGCTCCTCGCATACCGACAAACGTAGTTTCTCCATCGGCGTTCCTTCCCAGAGTGATCTCCTTAGAATTGCAATCTATGCATGCACGCTGCTCCGAGAGCCAGTCCATGCCGAAGATCACATCGAATTCAGCTAACGGCAACAACGATGCTTCCAAATCGAAATCTTGATTTCCGATCCGCACCTTCACACGGCTCTTCCTATCCGCAGACATGCGAGATCCATTGGGTAGCACTACTTCTAATCTATCCTCTACGAAGGTAGATGGCACTCCGATTCGCACCACGAAGTCCTCAGACAGAAAAGAGTGCGATGCACCCGTATCAAATAGAGCTCTCGCCGGATAGTTGAGAATTAGGACAAAGCCTAATTGCACACAAAAAAGAAACATACAGTTGCACAACGGTATAATCACAAATAGCTATGTAAAAGCTAATTTTTATTTCATACCTGTGACAACATCAGCTTGTCATATGGCTTCTTGCTGGCCAAGCGAGTAGACTCTCGGCTGAGTCGGAGTAATGTGCTGGGAAGCCGAAGACTCCGCAGCTTTACCCTTTTCCGCAGCTCGAGCATAGTCCAAAGCTCGATTCTCTGATTTCGGGGGACCACTTCGACACACTGCGGCCTTGTGTCCCACCTTCCCGCAGGTGAAACACGTGATAGGGCTCCGCACCGTCGTTGCTCCCGAAACATTTGAGCGGGTTTGCTCCGCCGGTTTGAACTTCCTTTTGTTCTTTCTGAATTCTGACTTAGACTGAGAGACCGGCACATGAAACTCAGGTTTCTTTGCCACGACTTTTGCATGTACCCTCTTCATGTCCAACTCTAGGGATCTGGCAGTTTGGACCATCACCTGGAAACCTAACGTCATTGGGCCTGCAAGGAGCAGCCTCAACTCGTCCCAAAGACCTTCATAGAACTTGTTCGTCTTTGTCTCTTCGTCTTCCATCATAGGCCCCGCATAACGACCTAGTTTAGTGAACTCGTGCAAGTACTCATCCACTGAGCTGTCGCCTTGAGTTAACTTCAGAAACTGGTTCTGCAACGCAATGCGTTGGGCAGAAGGAATATACCTTTGAAGAAAAGACTTTGAGAACTCCGCTATCGTGATCTCGGTAATCTCCCTGCCTCCGAACTTGTGCACTTCCTATTTGGCCCACCAACGCTCTGCCTCTCCGTTAAGGAGGAAGGTGGCTAAAGTGACCATCATAACTTCTTCTGTTGATGTCGCCCTTAGAATCTTCCTAACCGTTGACAACCAGTCCTCCGCCTCCGTTGGGGATCCGGTCCCCGAGAAAGTTGGAGGATGGAAGCTTAGAAAGTGTTGCAGCTGTTGATCACGCGCTCGCGCAAAAACTACACGCTCTACCGGACGCTCCACCCTTTGCACCGCCGCAGGTTCCACTGCAGCCACTGGCACAGGGGCCTCAACCCTCGGTTCCACCGCAGGTTCCACTGCAGGTTCGATCACCGGGGCCGCATCTGTATTAGGCGTAGCAGGCTGTGCAAGCCTTTGCGGTTGAGCATTGATCATCGCGAAGACAGCTTCTGCGATTAACCTGATCATCTCAGCAGGAGGAGTGGTCGCTGGCACTTCAGCCGACCCACTACTTTCAGCGGTGTTACGGGGTTGAGACGGCCCCGCACCACTTCTAGTCGCCTATAATCGTGTAAGACACAATTTAGTGACTGAAAACATAGCAAACAACAATCATGGAACGCTCAGGTTCCGCAAACAAGTATGTTTTCCCATTCCTAAGTGGACATTCTTATTAGTTTTTGTCATTTTAGGTGAATGCACATCCCGTGCACACCACCCCTTAAAATGAATTCGTCCCGAATTCGCTAAACTACGGATCGACGCCTTAAGTCCGATACCAAATTGTAACACCCTGCCAGTACGAATAATATAACAGTAGGTCCGGCCGGGACCCCACGCCATACTAACCACACTAGCTAGGAGTTAAAAGGTGATAAACAGAAAGAAACTACAACAGAGTATACTAAACACTAGCGGAAGCATAAAGATTTAACATTTCCATTAGAATTGTCCACTATCATAGGAATGTAACCAAGAGAGAGAGTTATGGCCTTAAGGCCTTACATTTAGCAAATGTACTAAAATCTCCAAAACATACATCGGCACGCAGGCCGGCAATACATGAGAAAGCTAAAAAGGAGGCTGGCCTTCAAGGGCCAACTCAGCAAAAGGGGCCACCGCCCGCTATTTCCCGCTAGGCTCACCTGCACCTGCATAAGAACATTCCACCAAGCGGTGGCAAACAAGGTAACGGTCAGCACAACTGACCAAATTATAACGACCCCACCCCTTTCCCGGGGTGGCGGAGATTCTACCCTGCAAGCAAGCCATACTAGCATAAGTACTAAAATAAAGAAAGTGCAACTACACAAGGTGAGGTTTCAAGCACATTCAATCTTCTAGGTTGAGCATCAAAAAGGAGGGAACCTAGGTATGCACATGATGTTGGTTGGGTTCACCCGAAGGTTCCCCGCAACCGCCTAAACAACCGCATGAGGCTAACAACATCAATTCCACAAACACTCCACCGTAAGGGCCATCGCCTTATGTGGGAAAAAGAGCTTTTGGTCGGTCTAGGTAAACCACCTTCCACGACCTCTCCCATGATCACACGGCTACATGAGGTAGGGACCTCTTACCGATCTGCATGGAAACGGGTTCGGTTTAGCTTTGCCCGTGCTCTAATCGTCGCGATCTGTCGCACGACGCGGGTACGGCTTCGCCTCGGCCCGTAAGGGTTTAGCACCTTCAAGTGCTACACAAATATAAGCTACGCACCTAATCCCTTCACAAGGATCTAGGCTTCACAAATACTCAAAAAGGGGAGGTATAACACGCTCCGCATCAATTTCGCGGTGAAGGTTTGCCTTCATCCAATCTCAAAGCATGGGGCTTTCGTTAGGATCTTCACAAGACGCCTACACTTAAATCCCGCACTACTATAGATGATTTCACGGAGTCATTCTCCGGCACGCATTCTAGGCTTAACCTAAATGCAACGTCGCAATCCAAGCATCACCGATTCGGGCTCACGGCCACGAATAGGCTTCACACAAAATGCCTAAATCTGCACGACTACCTGATTTTCTACATGCAATATGCCGGGGACGGACACAATCGACCCGGAGTTCCGGAGAACTTGAGAGAATCCTACACTTCACCCATTTGGTGAAAGGGATCCCTCATGCAAGCATAGAGGAACGAAGGAGAGGACAAAAGACAAGTCCAAACAACGGGAGAAGAAATTGTTACCCTAGGAGCGTTCTTTTTCGCCATGGATCCGAGATTCTAGACGGAGGGAAATGACCGCACCGGGCTGCACTCTCCAGATCTGGAAACGGTTCGTGAAACGGAGCTCCGGAGCTCCGTCAATGGCGGAATCTCCCTTCTTCTTCCTTGGCTCCTCCTTCTTTCTCTAGGGTTTGGAAAGAGAATGACTTAGAGAATATGAGGTTTAACCCCCTCTCATCAGCCCTAAAGGTCTCCCGCAACTAAACCTAGCCGTTGGATCAAATCCCAAAAGATTTGGACGGTCTGATCTTCTTCTCCGCTCAAAATCGCGGAACAGAATAAACAGGGCGCACGATCACAGGCGCACGGTCAGTGGTCGTGCGCGAAGAGGGAAATGGTCGTGCACACTGTCCAAGACAGAACTCGATATTCTTCTGAATTAATGCACGGTCGCTGGCGCACGATCACCGGTCGTGCGCGATGAGGACAATGGTCGTGCGCATAAGACGAGACAGAACTCCGATTCTTTGCGGGTTACGCACGATCATTGGCGCACGCTCACTGGTCGTGCGCTAAGAGGACAATGGTCGTGCGCATTGACCTGATCTGGAATCTTGAGCCTATCCCGAGCGCAACACCACCATTCCGCCTACCTCGCTGAACCACGATCTTTGGGGTGTTACACCTGCAGTGGTTCGAGGATATGGTCTCGATCAGACCCATGTCGGAAGCCTTCAAATGTCGAC
Source organism: Dactylorhiza incarnata (assembly GCA_033032865.1). Taxonomy (NCBI): domain Eukaryota; kingdom Viridiplantae; phylum Streptophyta; class Magnoliopsida; order Asparagales; family Orchidaceae; genus Dactylorhiza; species Dactylorhiza incarnata. Next base: position 5,033,512 of record JAWHQI010000176.1, on the reverse strand, counting down.
TCTTTGCTACTACCCTGATGGAGAAGGCGAGGGACTGGTTCCACCAAATTCCCTCAGGATCGATCTATACATTCGAGAACTTGCGTAAAGGTTTCCTCTTACGTTTTTCCGCTATGAAGAAAAGAAAGAAGGATCCAGAATCGCTCTTCGACATCAAGCAGAGACCAGGAGAGTCATTGGCTCATTATCTGGAGCGGTTCAGAGAAGAGGTCCTCCTTGTCCAAGAGGTCCCGGGGTATACCCTCCAGCTCGCCTTTATGTTGGGGCTGAGGGAAGGCTTCTTCAAGATGGACCTCAAGAAGAAGGCTCCTCAATCTTATTAAGAACTGATGGAGAGAGCAGCAGAGGAGGTAGAAGGGGAGGCAGCAAACCCCGAGTTCGCGAAGAGATTGGTACGGCTGAGCAAGCCAGAAGTGAGGCAGCAAGAACCAAGGAGGAGAGAGGAAGCGAGGGCCCCGGAGTTGGGGTGGAGGCAGCAGGGTGGAGGAATGCAAGGCCCAGGGAGGGGTTTCCCCCATGGAGGAGGTAATTTCCAAGGAGGGCAAGGAAGACCTCACCAGCTGGGGTGGAGACAGGGCCCGAGGCCATTTCCACCCCCCCCCCTCATCAGGCGATGGAGATCGGCAGAGGAAGAGAAGGAAGAGGTAGAGGAGGGGGAGCCGGAGGAGCCGGTCCTAGAAGAAGGAACCGAGGAGTCGAGGATGAAGCAAGGCGGGCGGCGTTGCCGTACTGTGACTTCCATCAGGTGGAAGGCCACGCAACAGCCACCTGCCCTGAGTTCTTGGAAGTCAGAGGGGCGAGAGTCCCATCACTACAAGCGCAGCAAGGGGGAGCAAGGATAGAGGAGATTCTACCTCAGGGGGATGAGGATGAAAGGTGCGAGGATCGGGCGGACGTGGGGACCCGAGGAGGGATCAGAGTGATCCATGGGGGGGGGGGGGGTGGGGATCGAGGCAACCCGGAAGGCGAGCCTCCATGCCATGTATCGCCGGAGTGTAGCTTCGACCTCCCAAGCCCCACCCCCTGCGGAGAAAATCACCTTCTCCCAAAATGACCTGCCCGGTCACGAAGACCCATTCTGCGATGCGCTGGTCATCCAGACGGCCATCGAGAACTTCACCGTCTCTCGAATCTTGGTGGACAACGGGAGCTCGGTCAATGTTATTTTCAAGAAGGCGTTCGACGGGATGCAGGTAGAGCCCAGGAGGGTGTTGGACTCGGATGGCCCGCTGTTCGGATTCTCAGGAGAAAGGAAAGAAGTAGAAGGGGGAGTAGGACTTCATGTGACCCTGGGAGGGCAGTCCCGGAACTGCCGCTTTGTGATTGTGGATGCCCCCAGTAGCTATAGCGCCATCTTCGGACGGCCTCTTATCAGCGCGTTCCGGTGTGTCCCGTCCACTTTCCATCAATGCCTCAAGTTCAGCACGGGGGGAATCCAGGTCAGGGGAGATCCCAAGGTGGCGAGGCAATGCTATGTGACCGCCGTCAACACCATCTCTTGGATGGAGGAGGCGGAGGAGTGGGATAAGGTAATGGAAGAAGTGGCCGCGACGAAAGAGGTAGAGGAAGAAGTAGTTCATGCCCAGGAAGGGGTCGGTGAGGGACCCAGGGCGGGGGAGGAAGAAGGAGAGCAGGGAGAAGAGGAGGCCCCGGGGGGAGGGGCGGAGGAGCTAATGGAGGTAAGAGAGGAAGGGAGTAGAGAAGTAGTTCATGCCCAGGAAGGGGTCGGTGAAAGGCTCAGGGCGGGGCAGAAAGAGGGAGAGAAAGAAGAGGAGCAGAGCCCCTGGGGGGAGCAGTCCAGGCTAGAGGCTGTAGATGAAGTGGTGGAGGTGGAGATCACCACTAAGGCTGGGGCGATCGAGAAGATCAAGATCAATGGGGAGCTCAGCCCGGAGGATCGGGCGAAGATCTTGGCTTGCGTCTAGGACAATTTGGACGTCTTCGCATGGAGCGCTGCAGAGATGCCGGGAATCGACGCGGATGTGGCGTGTCATCGCCTCAACCTCTATCCCGACGCTCTTCCCATCCGCCAGAAGAGGAGGTCCACGGCAGACAAGCTGGAGGTGCCCATCCGGGAGGAGGTAAACAAGCTCCTCAAAGCTGGCTTTGTATCGGAGATCCAGTACCCAGGCTGGGTCTCCAATGTTGTGATGGTAACAAAGGGGGAGGGTAAGTGGAGAATGTGTGTGGACTTTTCTTTGCTTAATAAATCGTGCCCCAAGGATTGTTATCCCTTGCCTAGAATCGACGCGCTGGTTGACTCAGCCGTCGGTTTTTCTGTGATGTCTTTTTTAGATGCTTTTTCAGGTTATCACCAGATCCGCATGCACCCTCCCGACATTAAAGATGTGTCCTTCATCACCGGGGATGGGTGCTATTGTTACAAAATGATGTCGTTCGGTTTGAAGATCGCAGGGGCCACATATCAGCGTATGATGGATAGGGTGTTTCGCGAGCAGAAGGGAAGGAACTTAGAGGTCTATGTGAATGACCTAATGATCAAGAGCCAGAATCTTGAGTCCCATCTCAGTGACCTCGAAGAGACTTTTGAAACCTTGAGAAAGTTTAAAATGAGGCTTAACCCCTTCAAGTGTGTCTTCGGGGCCAGTCGAGGGAAGTTTTTGGGTCATTTGCTCACCCCTCTTGGAGTGGAGCCTAATCCAGACAAGGTAAAGGCGATCCTTGAGTTGAGATCTCCACGGAGTGCGAAAGAGGTCCAACGTCTGACAGGGAAGTTAGCCGGGCTGAGCAGGTTTCTCTCCAAGGCAGGAGAAAAATGTTCTTCCTTCTTCAAGGTATTAAGGGGTAACCAAAAATTCGAATGGACTCCCGAGTGCGAAAAGGATTTTCAAGCGCTAAAGGAACAACTGACCCAGGCCCCATTATTACAAGGGCCGAGACAAGGGGAAGATCTATACCTGTACTTGGGGGTAGGGTCGGAAGCGGTTAGCTCTGTGTTGGTTCGAGAGGAGGGGAAGAAACAGCTCCCCATTTACTACGTCAGCAGGGTACTCGGGAAGGCCGAACTCAGATATCCTATCCTCGAAAAGTTAGCGTTTGCCTTGATAGTGTCGGCTAGGAGGCTCAGACCTTACTTTCAGGCACACTCAATCAAAGTGGTGACTGACCACCCCCTTCGTGGCATCATGGAAGGGGTAGAGCACTCTGGGAGGTTGGCAAAGTGGGCAGTAGAATTGAGTGAGTTCAATGTCTCCTACGTGCCCAGGGTATCCATAAAGGCACAGGCGGTGGCGGATTTCATGGCTGACTACGTGACCGAGTTAGAGGAATCTGAAATACCCCACCCGGAGGCTTGGAAGATGCTGGTCGATGGTGCGTCGGGAAAGCGTTCCTTCGGAGGAGGGGTGGTGTTGGTGAGTCCCCAAGGAACCAAGATAGAACAAGCGATAAACATCCATTTCCCCCTCACTAATAACCAAGCTGAGTACGAGGCCGTGGTAGCAGGCCTCCGCTTGGCACAAGAATTGGGGGTGCAGGACGTGGAGGTCTCGACGGACTCCATGGTGGTGGCGTGCCAGATCAGGGGGGAATTAGAAGTCAAAGAACCAACTCTCCAACGGTATCTGGAGAAGGTTAAAGGGATAGTGGGACAGTTTCGCACCTTCTCCATCAAACACATCCGAAGAGGAGAAAGCACCCAGGCGGACCTCCTGGCCAAGTTTGGTCCCCAGGCCAGGGGAACGGTGTCGAAGCTTTTCCGACCCTTCATCGAGGAGGGGGAGATGATGGAGGTGGACCAGCGGGTGTCGTGGATGGATCCCTTCATCACCTACTTAACAACGGGGAAGTTCCCCGAGGAAGAGGCAGAAAAGCGCCGGCTCATGTATAAATCGGCATATTACTCTTTGCATGCAGGATCGCTATATCGGAAGACCCTCTCGGGGCTCCTAGCCCGTTGTGTCTCGGAGGAGGAAGCCCCAAAGGTCCTGGAGGAGATCCACTCAGGGGAGTGCGGCAGTCATTCGGGAGGCAGGACCCTAGAAGGGAGAGTACTAAGGCAGGGCTATTTTTGGCCCACCCTCAGCAAAGATGCAGCGGAGTTTTCTAAGAAATGCTCCAAGTGCCAACTCTACGCCCCCTTCAGCCGCTCAAAGGCTCCGGACGATCACAGCCCCCTGGCCCTTTGCGATATGGGGTTTGGATTTGGTGGGACCTTTCCCTCCGGCGAGCGGCCAAAGAAAGTTCCTGCTGGTAATGGTGGATTACTTCTCTAAGTGGATCAAAGCGAAGGCCCTCGCTAAGGTAACCTCCCAAGTAGTGAGAAATTTTGTTTGGGGCAAAATAATTTGCAGACATGGGCTCCCTCTGGCCATAGTCACGGACAACGGGCCACAGTTCGCAAGCGACGAATTCGTTAGCTTCTGCGCCCAACTCGGCATAGACCTCCGTTTTGCATCGGTCCATCACCCCAGGAGCAATGGACAGGTAGAGGCAACAAACAAAATCATTGTGAACCTATTGAAAAAGAAGGTGGAAAACCTTAGGGGAAGCTGGGTGGAACAGTTGCCTTCGGTCCTCTGGGCCCTAAGGACCACCCCAAACACAGCTACCGGAGAGACTCCTTTCAAGCTCTCCCACGGGTCAGAGGCCGTCCTCCCAGTCGAGTTTGAGGTAAAGTCGCCAAGGGTGATCGGCGCGGGGGAAGGAGATGAGGAATGGCGAACGGATAATGAAGAGGGGCAGAGATTATCTCTGGACCTAGTAGAAGAGCTCAGGGACCTAGCCACTGTTCGGCAAGAGGAGATCAAATGACGAATGGCCCGATACTTTGACAAACACATTCGGGTGAAGCATTTCCAAAGGGGACTTGGTCTTGAAGAAGGTCGATGCAGCGGGTAGAGGGGCCGCGGTCGGAAAACTTAACCCTAACTGGGAGGGGCCATATATTGTAAGTGAAGTGCTCAAGTTGGGAGGGTACCACCTCCAGGATGTGGAAGGGATACCCCTCGACCGTGCTAGGAGTGGAGATGATTTAAAGCGATTTTACCCTTAAAAAGATTTCCTACTATAAACCCTTTATTGATTTGTCTATTGCATACTGATAGCAACTAATCACGCTAATAGGTGTGCAAGTCTTTGGTGCCGGATTGCCCCGGACGATCCCGCTGCCGGGCTCTCACTAGCCGGTGGGTCAGGTGGATCTCGCGGAGAGGCTGGCGAGATGTATAAGTCCTTGGTGCCGGATTGCCCCGGACGATCCCGCTGCCGGGCTCTCACTAGCCTGTGGGTCAGGTGGATCTCGCGGAGAGGCTGGCGAGATGTATAAGTCCTTGGTGTCGGATTGCCCCGGACGATCCCGCTGCCGGGCTCTCACTAGCAGGTGGGTCAGGTGGATCTCGCGGAGAGTCTGGCGAGATGTATAAGTCCTTGGTGCCGGATTGCCCCGGACGATCCCGCTGCCGGGCTCTCACTAGCCGGTGGGTCAGGTGGATCTCGCGGAGAGGCTGGCGAGATGTATAAGTCCTTGGTGCCGGATTGCCCCGGACGATCCCGCTGTCGGGCTCTCACTAGCCGGTGGGTCAGGTGGATCTCGCGGAGAGGCTGGCGAGATGTATAAGTCCTTGGTGCCGGATTGCCCCGGACGAGCTGCCGGGCTCTCACTAGTCGGTGGGTTAGGTGGATCTCGCGGAGAGGCTGGCGAGATGTATAAGTCCTTGGTGCCGGATTGCCCCGGACGAACCCGCTGCCGGGCTCTCACTAGCCGGTGGGTCAGGTGGATCTCGCGGAGAGGCTGGCGAGATGTATAAGTCCTTGGTGCCGGATTGCCCCGGACGATCCCGCTGCCGGGCTCTCACTAGCCGGTGGGTCAGGTGGATCTCGCGGAGAGGCTGGCGAGATGTATAAGTCCTTGGTGCCGGATTGCCCCGGACGATCCCGCTGCCGGGCTCTCACTAGCCGGTGGGTCAGGTGGATCTCGCGGAGAGGCTGGCGAGATGTATAAGGCTCCGTTTGGTATAGTGGTGGCGGTCATGAACGCGGTGGTAAAACCGTCATTCATGAACGCCCACCTAAGGAACTTCATCCACTTAAACATAAAAGTGGATGAAGTTTCTTAGGTGTCCGTTCACGAATGACGGTTTTACCACCACGTTCACGACCACCACCGTCGTGCCAAACGGAGCCTAAGTCCTTGGTGCCGGATTGCCCCGGACGATCCCGCTGCCGGGCTCTCACTAGCCGGTGGGTGAGGTGGATCTCGCGGAGAGGCTGGCGAGATGTATAAGTCCTTGGTGCCGGATTGCCCCGGACGGTCCCGCTGCCGGGCTCTCACTAGCCGGTGGGTCAGGTGGATCTCGCGGAGAGGCTAGCGAGATGTATAAGTCCTTTGTGCCGGATTGCCCTGGACGATCCTGCTGTCGGGCTCTCACTAGCCGGTGGGTCAGGTGGATCTCGCGGAGAGGCTGACGAGATGTATAAGTCCTTGGTGCCGGATTGCCCCGGACGATCCCGCTGCCGGGCTCTCACTAGCCGGTGGGTCAGGTGGATCTCGCGGAGAGGCTGGCGAGATGTATAAGTCCTTGGTGCCGGATTGCCCCGGACGATCCCGCTGCCAGGCTCTCACTAGCCGGTGGGTCAGGTGGATCTCGCGGAGAGGCTGGCGAGATGTATAAGTCCTTGTAATGACCGGAGCGACGTCTTCGGCCGGAGAATCTTTCGTATCGACCAGGGTACTCTCGCTAAATAAGTAGGGGGCGAGAACCTTATATTCCTATTCTCGGCGGCTAGCGCTCGGCAAAACGCGAACTGACCCGCAAAGATAGGCAAATACCCGTTGGCTGATGCGAAGCCCCCGCGCAAGAGCTGCTTATAAAGGGTGATATTGAAAAAAAAGGGGGACGGGTCCTCACGAGGTCAAGATGGAGAAACGATCCTAGAAAATCCACGGCCCAAAGGTGGAGGATAGAGGCACCGGGCGAAAGTACTTATCCTATACAGAAGCTATCCAAAGGTACCATTCGCGAGAATAAGTGTCGCGAGAACTCTAGAAAATGTGCGAGAACAAGATATAAAGGCGAGAAAAAGAACACATCACAAAATAAAAACGCGAGCACAAAATTGAGCCAGTGGCCTACATAATGAAAATATTCCTTGTTCATTTACATCTTGCGGCGGTCTCGCCAGCCCAAAATGGGTTACAAAAATAAAACCCAAGCAAAAAGATCAGTCTTCGCGGTCGTTCGCCGACCCCTCGTCCTCATCGCTGCCCCCGGCCGGCGGAAGAGGAAGGAAGAGTTCGGGGACGATGTCCTCAAGACGCTGGGCGGCCTCCTCGGCAGTTAACATGCCGGACTTTTGCATTAGCTGAAATATGTATAGCGACGATTCGGAGGCCTCCTTCCGGATCTCCTCGTCTCGCGCTCGCCTCTCTTCTCTCAAGCGATGAGGAGAGGGAGGTACAACCGCGCGAACCAAATCTTTGTTAAGGGCCTTCAACCCTGCAACCTCACCCTCCAGATCCCATCTCGGCAGTCTCGGCATCCTGCACAGAAAAGAAATGAGATCTGAACTTGACGAAGAAATAAGTAGTGGAGCGATGCGAAGACTCACCACGCCCCCCTCGGAAGACCGCAACTGGTCCTTCAGCTGAGAATTCTCGGCAAGAACGCCCCGGTAGGAAGTGGCGAGCCCAACATTCTGGCGCTCCAGCTGTAGGAACCGCCTCCCGGTCATGTGAGCGAGCTCGAGGGAACGCATCTGCGACCTCGCGCTCTCATAGGCGAGGGTCCTCGCCGTCTCTTCCTTATATGCTCCTGCATCCTCGCGGCCATACAAGCCGAAGGAAAGGGAGAAGGCGTGACCGCTGACGGTGGATTTCTCCACCCAGGAGGGGAGGATGGTGGAGAACTCGGCCTTGTTGTCCTCCGGCCTCCAACACAGCAGGAGCTCACCCGAGTCGTCGCGATGCCTCTGACCCAGGCCGAAGTTAACGTGATTGACTGGGATTGGCGGGTCGGAGGTCTTCATGACCTCCTCACTTTGCTCGTCGGCCTCCTGCCCATCTGATAGGATGGTGAGGTCGACCTTGTCGAACTCTAGCTCGGCATGGCCCTTCCCTTTCTCGGAGGGGTGCGAGCCCTGAGCCTTCCTCTGTTTCTTCTTCGGGGGAGATTTGGAAAGATGGCCGTGGCTGCTGGAGGCCTCAGGCCTCTTGCGAGAGGACGTCGGAGCAGGGGTAACGGTCTCGCGGCAGACCTCGCGCCCATGGTCGCGATATCGAAGGCGGAGGAGGGTTTTCTGTTGCTCAAGTAGGGAGGGTTGAATGGTAGGTCTCGCAGTCCTGAAAGGTTAGATGATTAACTTTTAGATAAGGTCACAAAGGTGGAAAGCAGCGAGCGAGACTATTACCTTCCCCAGGAGGAACTGGAGCTAGCGAGTCGACGTTGCGGCGCAGATGGGCCACCTCGAAGTTCTTCTTGCTGAAGAACTGACACAAGGTGGCGTCATGGCCACCAAGGGTCGGTGGCTTATAGGTGGTCTCGCTGTACTGGATCGGCGAGAGCGGAATGTTGCCGAAGTTCCCCTTCACTAAGAGAAACTTCTGGGCCCAGTTGTGGGCCTTGTTCACGGTCTCGACGACCTTGAGACCCGACCCCACGAAGTAGGCGGTGCCGTCCTTGTAGGCTCGGAAGGAGAACAACTTCCGGAACACCGGCAAGCTGAATTCAATGCGCTCCTCGCGCATGTAGCAGGCGAAGGCGACGATGACCGCGACGGCGTTGGGGGTGAGCTGGGCGGGGACCACGCCATAATGCTTGAGCACCTATCGAGCAAGGCTGGGAAAAGTTAGTTAACGACGGGCGAGAGATCTATCGGCGAAGAGAAAGTAGTTGAGGCAAGGAGGTACCTGGCGGACCTCCGGCCACAGAGGCAGCCGCAGCCCGACCGCGAAGTGGGCCGTGGGGATGGCTAGCTCGTCAGGATAGGGAAGGTTGATCGTGTCGTCCTCGCCAGGACAACGCAGAATGAACCCGGCAGGGACGAAGGCGGAGATGGCTCTGAGGTACTCCTCCTTGGTCAAGTTATGGTGGTAGAAGGTGTGGTCTGCGAAGGCCCAGGCGCACTTCCGGCGACCCTCTGCCTCAGCAGCGTCGTTAACCATCTTGAGAGAGACCTGCAGAATACACAAAATTGCGAGAAGGGGGAAAGAAGCGAGAGCTCCCGAGCAGAGAAGAAAGAAGGCTGACGATAAATGCGGTAGGTGACTCATAGTTATGAGACCCTATTTATAGAAAATTAAAAAAGGCGGGAAGAAGTCCAAGCGCCACGGGGTGCGGGTAGTCGGGCTGTCACATCGGTGTCGCTGGCGAGAGAGAATGTTACTCCGCCAAATTACGGGCGAGCGAAAAGGACCTGCGAAGTTAGTACCAACAAATTTTCGGCAGAATATCAGGCATTCAACAAGGTAATAGCATTCCCGGACAAGGAGCGAGCGAGAATCAATAAATGAAGTCAATCGTCGCTCGACTAGCGAAAGTTCATAGCGAGTAACAGTGCAAACGCAATCATCTGCCCTAAGAAATAACAATACGAAGTGTTTTTGAAAGAAAGAAAGATCGCGAGGCTAATGCGGGAGCCATTTCCACCTGCCACCCCCTCGCGGTCCAGACCTCGGCGGCATCCTCGGATTGTAGTATTCGAGGGCAGAGCGACCTGCCCGGTCCGTCAAGAAGGCGTAGTCTCTCATCTGCGCGATATACACCTCCGACGAGGAAGCCCCCTCCACATGTTCTCGGGGTATCGCGACTCGGAGTCTCGCGCATTCGTCCCTCAGAGCCGCATTGCTGGCCTCAGCAGCCTCCCTATCCCGCATCGCTTGGAGATTGAGGTCCAGTAGCATTCGCTGTTGTTTTTGGAACAGTTCAACGGTTTTCTGCTTCATCGCCTCGGGGTCCCGCGGATCTCCAAGGAAGTCTTCCAACTGCTCCGGGATGGGGGACATCTCTTCATCCCCGTAGTCGAAATCGGTGTGAGGAGATTCGGGGGTCCCTGCGAGTGACCATAAGAGAGTTTAGCATCAAAAGGAAGGTTGCAAACGTTGCAAAGGAATGAGACCTTACCCGGAGGAAGGCGAGAAGGGTCTGGCCGACCCTCGAAGACGTGGCCGTAGTGAGGCAATGATGACTTACCCAGGCCGGGACGGTAGGCCTTGTCGTTGACAGGAGGAATCTTTGGGGGTCGCGAGCCCCCAGAGTCATTGCTCTGCATAAGAGCAAAGCCCGACATTTTTAGGGTAGTGTCGGGGATGCCGGGGGAGACCGGTCGCGAACTCTGGCGGGTCGTTGTCTTCGCGGGCGAGCCTGCGAGGGAGGAAAAAGGAAGGTGAGCGGTCGACAACATGCAGGGAAGCTAGCGAGGGAGAACGCGTACCGGTAGCCTACTCAGTGGCGAGGACTGTGAGCGTTGGAGAAGCATGTGGGGATACACTGTGCTCGTCACCACCCCGGTGAGCGTCGTTATCCTGCCGGCAGGCGAGACTTAGTAAGATGATTCTCGCTGACCCAACTGTAGATATTTCATACCTTCTCGCCGGGCTGGTTGACGGGGGAAGACTCCAGCAGACTGGACTCATCCCCGGCTCGGCAGACCGCTTTTGACTTTTTGGTTTTTGACACCCAAGGGGGAGGCGGGCGCTTCATCCAAGCGGGGACTTTCGCCATAGAAGTCATCCCGCTGGCCTCGTTGGCCTTTAGCCGATCCTCGAAATCTTTGGACAGTGACATCAGCGACTACTACAGTAAAGAGAAAGAAAAGGAGAGAGAAATAGCGGCACACGCCGTTGTGGAAGGAGGAGACGTATATATAGCCTTCTGGTGGGCCCCATTAAAGATTCTTGACAGCTCACCACCAGGCTGGCAAATACCGGAGGTTGAATGTTTCTTCGCGAGCCTGGGTAGCCTCGCGAAGAGCGGGGATTGTGTACAACCCCGATATTCGCTAGGACGGGAGATCAACGGGAAAAGACCAAACGATCAAGGTTCCCTCAAAAGGGGGAGGCGAGACGGGAGCTCGCCGAAGGCATACTAGTAGGGGGCGAGATGAGTGCTCGCAGAGCATCTGCGAGATGACCTATCCTCGTCGACAGGGAGGTTGGCGAGGTCGGACCCCGGCATGCACCCTCTAAAAAGGGGAACCCGCTGACTGGCGAACGAGGTGCGCGAGGAGGCTAGCGCGAGCTCTCGCGAGTACTGTCCTCGCAGGCCCTTTGTCCCTAGGCAAATGAAGGAAATTATCCTTTTACCCTCGTGGCCTGCCAATAGACCCTCCAAATAACGGAGATTGGCTATCAGCAGACCAAATTTGGGGTGCGCATAGTAAAATTGAGAGGCGGATTCCTGCTATTTGCAGGCCAGATCAGAAAGTCTATAAATAGGATCCAAAGGGCACCTTTGGAGATGACTTCTTCTTTTTGGAGCTTCTCTCTCCTTAGGCCTTCCTTGAGCTCTCCAAGGTGCCCGGGCTTTAGCTTTTGGCTTGGGAGGGGAAGCGCTCTAAAGATCTTCCGGGTGTGTGGTGGGTCCTCCTAGCTGAGCCTAAGGATCAGTGTTCAACTCCGAGGCTCCGGTCTGTTCTCTCGCGAGATTAGTAAGAGCCAGTTTCCCCCCACCCGTTGGGGGCCCCGAACTCCACCGAGATCATTTATTGGTTTCAACAGACGTACTTTTATTCAAGCGTCGAGTTGAGGTCGAGGCATCTGAGCGATTGCGTCGAGTATAATTCGACGTACTATCATTCATGCGTCGATATGAAGTCGACGCAATTGTGTCTTCACAGATTTTATTTTTTCCTTTTTCTGATTGGAGTTTTGTTTCTTTATAACTTGTTTCTTTTGGCTTAGTTTCTTTCTTAGAAGTAGTTTGAGAGTCTTCATCTGTATAGTATGATGTTTCATCAAAATGGTTTATTTCATTGAGGGAGTCTTCTTCCTTATTTTGTGAGTCTTCTTCTTGGTTTATTGATTTAGTGGGTTTAGTGAATTTAACATGGCTCATCCAAGCAGGTTTGTTGGATGGAATTAGGCTGGTTGAGGGATCAGCCCCTAGCCCAAGATTTTTATGTCTCCTTGTTTGTTGTTCAGTGATTTCCTTAAGTGTCTGGCTTCTCATTCTTATTAATTCTTCAAAAGCTTTTGCCTGAGATACCTTATCCTTAAGGAGCTGGTTTTCTATTCTAGCCCTTTCTATTTCCTTTTCTATGATGTTACCCCTTAATTCATAGTTTTTAGAGCATGTAGCCTCTCTATTTCTCTGGTTTTTAACCATATTAATTTGTTCTTTTAGATCCATAATTTCTTGCTTAGCTTTTAGTCGATCTAAACATAATCCTCTAAAGTTGTTTTTGAAATCATCACATGAGAAATCTATTTCATTAAAAATGCTTACCTCATCCTTATCCTCAGATTCATCTATGAGAATAAGGTTATTTTCTCTTTCATCTTCAGATGATATGCTTTCTTCTGATCCTGTCTCACTCCATGATTTGGCATCATGTTCTTCTTTTGAGCTTTCAAAAGCCATTAGGCATAGGTCTTCTTGCTTAGACTCTTCATTGTCACTTTTGGATGAGGTGTTGTCCTCAGAATCTGTTTCACTCCAAGCTTCTGCAATGAAACCTCTTTCTTTCTTCTTCCCCTTTTTCTTAAGATCTTTCTTTTTCAGATCTTTCTTTTTCTCAGTATTTTCTGGACATTCTGTTGCTATGTGTCCAGGTTTCCTGCAAGAGTAACATATAATCTCTTTATTAGGAGTTTTGTCATACCTGGTTCTTGAGTCTCTCCTCCTGGATCCTTCTGTTTTGATCCACTTCTTGAACCTTCTGGCCAGTAGACTGATCAGCTCCTTATCACTTGTAGAGGGTTCACCTTCAACAGCCTTCAATGCAATACTCTTTTCTTTTGAGAGTGAAGGAGCCTTTTCTTTCTCTTCTTTCTCAGCTCTTGTTTTCAACAGTTGTTCATAAGATTTTAGTTTACCCAACAGGACATCTGTTGAGATTTCTCTTTGACTTATGGAGTCTCTAATTGGCCAGATTCTTGAATCCCAAGAGCTAGGGAAGCAAGTTAGCAATTTGTCATTTATCTCAGTGAGAGATATGTCATTCTCAAGTGTTCTCAACTCATTTACTATGAGGCTGAATCTGGCATACATGTCAGCAACACTTTCATTTTTTTTCTTCTGGAAGTTTTCATATTGAGAGATGAGTAGTGCCTTTCCATCCTTTTTCTCATCAGCACTTCCCTCTACCATTTTGGTGAGAGCTTCCCATACTTCCTTAGCTGACTAACATTCAGCAATCTTTTGGAAGATTTCATCTGAGAGGGTTGAGACTAAGATATTCATAGCCTTGGCATCACATGCTTGAGCTTTCTTTTCTTCATCTGTCCATTCAGCCTTTGGAGCAAGTGTTTGTGTGACCTTTCCACTTGAGTCCTTCTTGTATGGCTTGGGAGGACCTGTCATAATTACATCAAACAATTCTCCATCAATATAGTTCAGATAAATTCTAATTCTTGTTTTCCAAAGTGCAAACTTTTCAAGGTTGCAAATTGGTGGTCTGGTGGAAGCATATCTTTGATTTGTGCCATGTGAAAAATAATTTTTAGAAATATATATATATAAATAAGAGGTAGGATCTTTTTGATTAAGGAGTTAACCTTTTTAGATCAACCTCCCTCTGATACCAATTGAAAGTGCACAGTTAACCTCACTAGAATTCTCTAGAGGGGGGTGAATAGAGATTAAAAATACTTTGTGCAATTATATATATATGTGTAATAATCACAGATTTAAGCTTCCCACACACCACCAAGAATTAAGCAAGCAAATAAGAAAAATAACAAGTAGAAAATCACAGCACAACACAAGAAAATATAGTGGTTCCCCAAACTTTGGGTAGTCCACTCTTCTACCCCCTTTGGTAGGAATTCACTAACTTGCACTGAGTCTTTTGATAAGGAGACTCTTAGAACCAGACTGAGTATTTTGATAAGGAGGCTCTTAGAACCACTACAACTGGATTTTTTGAAGAGAGATTCTAAAAACTCTTTTACACAGTTTGAAAATGAAGTAAGAAAGAAAAGAAGAAGTAGAACAAGTAGAAAAACAAGAAACAATATATGTAAGAAGGAATCTTCTTCCTAGCAAGAAGATTAGAAGCACAAGTATAGTGAATATGATCTCTCTTCTATAGTGAGAAGAAGATTGTAAGCTTTTCTCTCTTTTGTGAGAGCTATCAGAATTTGCAGCAGAATGACTTCAGAAGAAGAAGGAGAAGATGAAAGCTTGATTTTTGCTGCAGCGCTATTTCTCAATTGTCTCTCTTTTCACTTGGGAGCTCTTCCTCTTTTTCAAAATGAATATGGTGGATCACTTGTTATATTCTCTGCCGACCTCCTTCTTATTTATAGCTCTGTTTAAAATATATTGCTAAAGAAGAATAATCAATTAGCAGACAGAGAATTAAAAAGAGATAAAAATTTCCATAATTAATATTTCTGTAGAAGGAAATGAATTCATCCTGATTTCAAATAATATCCATAATAGTCTTAATCAAATTAGCCAAGAATCAAATAAAAGGAAAGGCTGATTCAGAACGGCTATAAAAGAATAATATCATTCCATATAAATCAGATCTACAGAAAGAAGGAAAGAGATCTGGCGTGTTTTTGAATTTCTTGTAGATATCGACGTGCGTCGATTACTATTCGACGTAAGCGTCGAATTCATCCTAGCTGAACGTCGAGAGGAGAATAAGGAAGGAGCGTCGACTAAGGTGCATCGACTTCACTAGATGCGTCGACTAGAAGTCAGAGTAACGTCGACATAGAATGCGTTGAATTCTTCTAAGAGTTACTTCGACTCATTCTGAGAGAAACGTCGAATGTATTTCGACGTTGCGTCGAATACTATTCAACGCATATTTACTTAGCCTAATTTTTCATACTTAGAATTTATACTCTTCTTAATTCTAGGGGTTAAGATAAATCATTTCCCTAACACATGGGGTCGTCATATGAGATTTTCTTCTCTAGCTACAGTCCACGCTCACCGCACCAAAAATATTGAAACCCGGATACCGGTTCAATTATGTTCGAGACTTGGGTAGTAGCTTGAGTTACTTCTCTCTTCGTCAGATCCCTAGGTCTAAGTATTTCGAGCTGAGAACAGACCCTCTCAGAGTGGTAGGTAGTTTGTCTATGAGAAGACCCACTGGCTGCAACGAGGAGGTCCCGCCACTAACCCGGAAATCTTACTTGACTTCCCTCCAAAAATCAAAGGTTGAGCCCGCGTCTCAGGTATCACACTACAACAAAATCGTTATACGGTGATATTTTTTTTATCTCTTTAGTGACGGTTTTTAAACGTCGCGGTAGTTTTCGTGACGTTTATAAAACCGTCACAAAATCGTCGTGATTGCGGCCGACGTCATAGCTCTCTGCGACGCTTTCACAAAAAAGCGTCACGGTTGGTAGTTGCTCTATCGTGACATTTTTTGAAAAAACGTCATAATAGATATTTGATCAATCGTGACATTTTATTAAAAAAACGTCAAGAAAAATATTAACTTTACCACTGTTTTTTCAAAATGTCAGTGATGAATAATAAGCATTAATAGTAAAGAGTGATAAAAGACTTTACCACTATGTTTTTTCATGAACTCATCTTTAGATTGTCACACTTAAGAAGTTTAGCTCATCATGAATTAAGAAATGTGCCTAAAATAATAGTCATAAATTATGTAACTAAGACTAATACTATCTTTTAGTCATGAATTAAGCAAACTGTAGCTAATGTTTTCATTTTTGTCACGAATTAGGCATCCGTGGCTAATACTTGCTTATTAGCCACGAACTATGAGTTGTGATTAATACTTCATTATTAGCCACGAGTTTTTGACCTGTGACAAAAAAACTGTGGCTAAAAGTTATTTTTCTAGTAGTGTATTTTGGTGACGTTTTAAAAATAATCGTCACAAAAGTTAAACATGTATATTGACGTTTTTCATAGAAAGCGTGACTAATGCTTAATTTTTGTATTAGCGACATTTTTGAAAAAAAAATGTCACTAAACAGAAAACATACGGCGACGCTTTAAAAAACGTCACAATAAAAACGTCACTGTACAACATATATCTTATAGTGACACTCAAGTCGACGGGAAAAGGACTTAGCCAAAATCGGCTGGTTGTCCCGTCGATCGGCGGGTGGTCCCGTTGATCGGCGGGAAGACCTGCCGATCGGCAGAAGACAACCCAAAAATCGGCTAAGGCTAATGAGAAAATCGATTGGAAGACTTTAAAGAGAGCCTGATCGACGGGATGGGAGCCCGATCAACGGGACGGAAGCCCGATCGACGGGTGTCCCGTCGATTTTCCCTTAGAAATTTCGACAAAACTGAAAACTCAGCCCTCTCCCGTCGATCGACGGGACAGGGTGCCGATCGACGGGAGGGACAGGGTGCCGATCGACGGGAAAAGCTTAAAAACAGACAAAAATTCAGGAAAAAAGGAACTAAGTAAGAAGTCGACTGGACAGATCTCCTACATAAAAAGGAACTAAGGAAAACCAGAAAATCCAGAAAATAACTAAGTACAAATTACTGGATATTAAAAAACAGATTTTCTAACTCCTTTCAATCCAACATAACTCATCATCAACACTCAAAACCCTCAACTGGACAACAGAACACTCAAATTTAACAATAAATAAGGTAAAGTAACTCATCAACAAATTTAGCTATTAACATGCAAAGATACCAACAGGGAAGAAGTAAAAACAGGAGAATCACTCCAAGGGGAAAAGAAATCAAGTCACCACTTGCCTTTACTCGAAACGTTGAAAAACAGCCTCTCAAGCCCTCCACACCACGGATCGGCTCAACCACGGCCTACGCATGAAGAATCTACGAAAATCGAACAAAAAAAGGGTTAGGGCTACTAACCCTAGCGCCAAAAATCTACGAAACGAACGAAACTTACCACGCACACGACGAGCACGGCGAGAGCTTTCCAAATCTATGCTCTGGCGAAGATTTCACGCACTGGAGCTCCGTCGGCGGCGGTCGGAAAGCTCAGAAAACCCTACACTCTCCCTTTCTCTCTCTCTAAACTCTCTCTGCTCGGGAAAAGAAAGAAGATGATGAAGAAGATTTATATATATAATTGTATCTATAAACATAGTGAATGGAAGAAGATATTTATATATAATATATATAAAGAGAGATAATGGAGGAAGAAGGTGGAGAAGGAAGAATATAATAATATTTATATATATAAACAGGGAGATTGAGGAAGAGAGCTATTATGCTGAAATAATAATAATAATAATAAGAAGAAAAGGAAGGCTGAACCAACGGTCGCCGATTCCAACAAAAATCGCGCCGAAGACAAATGTCGGCGCTACGAATTCAACGGAGAAGGCGGAATCAAAATCCGACGAGCCAAACTCAAGATATACATTTCTGAAGATTGAGGCGACGATAATTATATAAATCTTTGGAAAATTACCGGGGCTCTAAAAAATGCTCGGATCGCAACGAAACTTCGACGAGTCTCTCTAAAATTAAATAATTTAATTTTCTAACGTACAATTTTCCAATTCCGGCACACTCCAAAAATTTGGTCGGCATGACCGAAAGAACACGGAAACGCACAAACGACGGCGCACCGCCAACTTCGCACTAACGCAACGCCCTTACGTCAAAAATGACGTCAAAGAATGAATAAAATAATTCATGAAAATTCCGGGGCGTTACAAAGGCGACCCGCGGAGGAGCGAAGCGGAGGAAGGCGACCCACGGAGGAGCGACGCGGAGGAAGGCAACCCACACTCTAGTTTAGATTTCTTTTCCTGCATTAACTAATCAAACCACCCATAAAACACCGATTAAAAGACTTCTATCTCAAGTCTTTTCTCTATAGATTACTCCACTCCGTCGTGTTCCATGTGAGATCGATATTTGTGGGTAACTCCTCATTTTAATATTACGTGTATGATCGTGGTGCACTTGCCTGTGGATACACATCATCGATCTAAAACCGTTTCGCTACCTTCGCGTTGCTGAATAACCAATACCCGAGCAAACTACCTTAGCTCGAGAGAGCCAAGCGTGCAAACAGTTAAAAAGAGAACCAACAGCAGAGACGACAAGACTTTTTACGTGGAAAAATCAGGAAAGGAAAAAAACACTGGGTTATTTTGGTACCGGCCAATTTCACTAGTTTGCTTGAGGTTACAAGTGTTAGGATATTCGAGAGGGTGGCAGGTCACCACTCCGATTACAAGTACTTGAAAGTAAAAAAGAAGCAAAGTCTTTCTTGGCGCTCGCATGAGCGGCTTCAAGAGTAGGCACTGGAGGAGGCACTTGAGAAGGCGTCGGGGGAGGCACTTGAGAACGCACTTGAGATCGATGCTCGTACTCCGAAAAAGATCTCTTAGTCGCTCTTGAAGGAGGACTTGAGAACTGAAGGAGGTGTTCAAAACTCCGAAGGAGATCTCTGAGGGTCCGTTCGGCAGCCTGGAATTGGAATTGAGGAATTGGAATTCAGCCAATTCCAAAACCAGCAGAAATATGAATTCGCTGAATTCCAATTTTGTTGTTCGGCTGCTGTGCAGAATTGGGCATCAGGAATTGGAATTGGACAATTTCGTTGTTCGGCTGCAGAATGGAATTCAGATTTGGAATTAGAATCAAAATAGTAGAAAAATAATACAAACAAAATAGTGTCCATACATAACATAGAACATTAAAGTCCACAAACCAACATTCCACAAGCATATAAAAGTCCACACATATTAAAAAGTTAAAAGGAAATAAAAGTCAACAAATAAACATTCCACATAAATAGTACTAATTAAGCTGCATTCGGAGCCACTCCAACTTAAGGTGTCTGACAAAGTCATGAATACCCCAAACTTAGTGGTATCGCGAGAGAGTATATCCATGGCCTTGAGTAATTCATGTTTCTGCAGTTGCGGTATATTACTAAGGGCAACATATATGGCTTGAACACGTGCCATCGACGTATCTGCAGCAATAGCGTGTCTTCCAAGAAATGGCTTATCCATGCTAGATGCAACACTGGATATGGCTTCTGCCAATGCATCAATCCCACCTGATCTTTTTTTTTCTTCTTTTTTGTGCAACCATTTGGTACTACGATTCGATCTGGCCTCTCCATAGCATCACATAATACTCCAGAATCTGAGGAAAAACCTTCCCATCCAGGCAAAACATATAAAAACTTCATGTTGTTATCACAAACACCGAGAACATTAGTCGTGATTGCCTGCTTACGATTTCTAAATCTACCATGATCTTTCCTTGGAACAGTAACTTCAATATGAGTTCCATCTAGTGCGCCAACGCAGTTCTCAAACCACCTCCAACTTGATTCTTGTCTGGACTCAGATAACTTAATATAATCTTTTCCAATTCTTAGAATTGCTCTCAACATTATACCAAAGTGTCTGCTAATAGTGTTAGTGGACCTTAAATATGTAGTGTTGACATCACGAAACGTGTTGTGGGCCAAAATATATAAAAATAATGCAACTGATTCTTTCACCAAAACATATAAAGTTTCGTGGACTAAATTCGTTGCACATAGGATATCGCATAACACCCCAAAAGTTGATTTACTGATACGTAGCAAATTGAAACAATTGATATTTGGTCTATTGTAAATGCGAGCTAGTAAAATAGATCGCAACGCATTATTAGATGCAATGTGTACTGGTTCTTTTGGAATAGTCTGTAATGCGACTGTAGCTGCAACAAGAGTTGTCAAGACTACACCTTTAATAATTACTTCGTCTTCATAATCAGAATCCGAGTCAAATCCAGATACATCCATCTAAACAAATGAGAATGCATATATACATAGTTGAATAATAATGATCTACACAAATCTGAACTAGTTAAACCTCATTCACAAGGCAAGAATCAATTCAACTATTGGATATGCAGCTCTCTAAACTCTCACTACCATAATGACATAATCACTTGAAGTGAATAAAAGGATAAAATCACAGTCCATTAGACACAATAAATACCAGTAGATGAAGAAAACCACGACAATAGAACCATAAAAAATTATACAGAAAACCACCACAATAAAAATCATGCTAACCTAATCACAACAATATCTAACACCACAGTCCATTAGGCTAGAATAGGGTTTTTCGGCAAGATGCAGAATGAAAAGAGGTTTGAGAGAATATACCTGAAATGCAACTTCCAGCGATAGGGAGATAACAATAGGGATGGAGCTTGATGTTGTGGTGTTAGGGCTGGAAAAGAAACAAAAAAAGAAACAAAAAATAAATAGACAGGGATGGAGCTTGCCCAAAAACGAAACAAAAAATTAAAAAACAGGGAGGTGTTGTTCAAGGAAGAAGAACAACCACGATTTTTGTTCGAGGAAGAAGAACAACCACGATTGTTGTTCGAGGAAGAAGAACAACGAGGATTGCTGTTCGAGGAGGAAGAACACCCACGAAAAGAAACATGTCGTCGTCGGGCGGTGTTAGATCAACGAAAAAAAACTAGGCGGACCGCCACCACCGTTCGACGACGAAGAAGAAATAGGAGAGGGGGGGGAAGCATTGACCGGCGGAGGCAGATCGAGGGGGAGCGATTGGCGCCTGGCGTAAGAAAAGTTGCATAGGGTTGCCGGACTCAATCTCCTCGCCAAAAACCAGAAAAACCTCTCGTGAACCCAAAGAATTGGGGTTAGTGTTGTTTTAAAACCTAAGGCTTTGAAGGAATTCCAATTCCAAGCGAATTCCGAGTAGCCGAACGCCGTGAAAGAATTAAAATATCCCAATTCCAATTCCTGAATGCCAAAACCTGGGGACCGAACGGACCGTGAGAGGTTTCTCGCCAGAAAACTTCAGAGCTCTCTCCTTGCCTCTTGGTTGTTTGTCTTCAAATGAAGGCCTATGAGCCTTTTTATAGTTTTTCTGAGGGGCGCGGCGGCCGCCAGTGCGGGGGGGGGGGGGGGGGGCGCTAGGCACGTGCGCGCGAGCTGAGCGCAGACACTGGTAGCGTGCTCTCGTGCGCGCTCGTGCTATGAGTGTGCTCGTATGTACACATACGTATTGCACACTCCCTCACGCTGCGTGCTGCCCGCGCGAGTACGAAAGCACTTCATGCGCGTGCATTGAGCATAGGCTGAGTGCGCGCCTAGTGTGCGTGAAGCCTTCACGGGCGTGCTTATCGAGTGTTCTGGTGTTTGTTTGAGGAACCAAACAAACTCGGAAGTATACGAGGGAGAGCTTTACGCACTCGTCTTAGTGTGTCAGTCGAGGGCGTGACAAAAACCTCTGGTTTGACCG
This sequence comes from Dactylorhiza incarnata, assembly GCA_033032865.1. Lineage (NCBI taxonomy): Eukaryota > Viridiplantae > Streptophyta > Magnoliopsida > Asparagales > Orchidaceae > Dactylorhiza > Dactylorhiza incarnata. The sequence goes on along the minus strand of JAWHQI010000176.1, from coordinate 5,012,157 downwards.
AACGTCTTTTGTGAAACACTATCAAATGCCTTCCAATTTTCGGAGGTCGTTTTGGAGGAAACGATCCCGGAAATTTTTCATGACGGTCGTATATTTTTTGGATGTACGGGTCTTTTCTCGACTTTTCGGAATCATCCTTTTTGCAGGTCGTCCCACGAGTTTGTTTGGGCGAATCGTCGTGTGTTTTTTGGTTCGCACGTAGGCGTTAGGGGTCATTGCCATAATTGTGAGCGCGCTACCATGTGTTAGTCCCAGAGGACATCACTTGATTAAGATCTTGATGTTTGGCATTAGCATCAGAGGTCGATGCTCGGATGTGGCGTAGAGGGACTTTTGTCCGCTCTTACTTATTGGAAAACTTGTTGTTCGGGTCCGGAGGTCATTGCTCGACGTTGATGCCGAAGGTAGACACTCAGATGTGGCGTAGAGGGACTTCTGTCCTCTCTTTAAGGTTGACAAACTTGTTGTTCGTATCTGGAGGTTGTCGCTCGATGTTGATGCCGAAGGTAGACACTCGAATATCAAGCAGCGTGTGAGCGAGACGCCTTGCAACGCATGAGCGTGATGCTCCGCGGAACGAGGAGCGGGATGTCATGAAATGCGGGAGCGGGATGCCCTACAACACATGAATGAGATGCTCTGCAGTGTGGGAGCATGATGACCAACAATGTGGGAGTGAGATGCCCAGCAGCGCGGGAGCGAGATGCCCCGCTACGCGGGAGCAAGATGCTCAGCTGTGTGGGAGCGAGATGCTTTGCAGCGCGTGAGCGAGATGCCCAGCAGTGCGGGAGCGAGATTCCCAACAGCGCGATAAAGAGATGCGTTGCAGCGCGGGAGCGAGATTCCTTGCAGCGCGGGAACGGGATGCTCTGCAGGGCGGGAGTAGGATGTGGGATGCCCTGCAATGCGGGAGCGGGATGTGGGATGTCATGCAGTGCGGGAGCGAGATGCCCACCAGCTCGGGAGTGAGATGCCCACCAGTGCGGGAGCGGAATGCTCTATAGCGCGGGAGCAGTATGCTCTGCAGCGTGGGAGAGGAATGCCCTGCAGCGTGGGAGCGTGATGCTCTGCAGCGTGAGGAGCGAGATTCCTTACAACACGGGGGCAGGATGCCCTACAGCGCGGGAGTGGGATGATCTGCAGCGTGGGAGCGAGATGCCCAGCAGTGCGGGAGTGAGATGCTCCACAGCGTGGGAGCGGGATGCTCTGCAGCGCGAGAGCGGGATGCCCTGCAATGCGGAGTGAGATACCCAACAATGCGGGAGCAAGATGCCCAACAACGCGTGAGCGGGATGCAAGATGCACGATAGTGCGGGAGTGAGATGCCCCGTAGTGCAGGAGCGAGATGACCAGCTGCGCAGGAGCGGGATGCTCTATAGTGCGAGAGCAGGATGTTTTCCTTTATAGACGAGTTGTGCTCCCCCGAAGTTAGGGAGCCTGCTGCTTGGTGTTTATACCAGGGTCTGAGGCCTTAACCATCAGAGTTTTGCTTCTCGAGACACGCATTATTAACGAAGTCAAAAAGCAGTTGCAATATTAATGTAGAAAACCAAAACATACACGTGTGTGCAAGTTTAGTCTCGCGACATATTACGCCAAAGTGAAAACGAAGAAGGGAAGTTGCTGATAAAAATGAGACATATTCTTTGTGCGCTCTTCGAGGGGGGAGAGCCACCTTGCCTAGGGTCTCCGGCTTATTCGTGCCCGGCTGCTGTCTGGCCTTGTGTTGGATTGTCACCCTATGGTGCAAGTTAATTTGGGACTAGATTCTGCAGGAATCTATCGAGGAGTCCTTGTCGAACAAGGCGCTCGATTTCTTCTTTCAATTGGTTGCAATCTTCGGTCTTGTGGTCTTGCCCGTGATGGAACTCACAGTATTGTGACTGATTTCCTTTGTTTGGTGTGAGTGGCTCGGGTCTGCGAAGCGTATCATTGTCACGGATGGCAAGAAGCATATTGGTTCAGGTGGTGTTCAAGGGAGTGTAGTCCTGATGCTAACGAGTTCTTTTGTCCCGACAGGGGTTGTCATGATGCTTGTCATTCGACTTGGGAACCAGTAGTGGCTCCTGGTCCCTCTTTTTCTTCGATCTTTCTTCGAACTATTGTCGGTGTGCCTTGATTGCTTTGTCAGCGTCGAGTAAATTTTACCTAGTCGGATCCCTCTAAGGAAAACACCGCGCAGGGCTCGGGGTCAACCCCCAGAATCTGTTGCGCCTCTGTAGTGATGTGGTGGAAGTAATCCCTGAGCGATTCACCCTCGATCTGCCGGATCCCAGAGAGGTGAGAGGGGTCCCTAACGATCCTCCGGTTGGCGATAAACTGGTCCGTAAATAAGCGGGTTAATTATGTGCTATTGATTTATCCCACTTTCAGGGAATGGAACCAGGTGCGAGCTTCACCATTCAGAGTCGTCGGGAATACTTGGCAAAGGATTTGGTCTGGAGCGTTGTAGATTCACATGATAGTTGCGAAGTGACTGACATGTTCTAGAGGTCATCCGACCCGTCAAAGGTCTCGAAGTTGGGGAGCTTGAACCCGGGTGGAACGGGATGCATCAGGACCTGTGGAGCTAGCGGGGAGATGTGGTGAATGGGGCGTCGCACACTTGTATCTTGGCGCCCCCCATGTCCGTATTCATCCTCGATCATGCGTCTCACTTCCTCTCAAGTGAGCCTCCTGTCATCCTGGTCGACATCTACTTCCGAGCGGTGGGGGTTCAGTTGTGCCCGCCCAGGAAGGCCTCTAGGTGACGTGGCGTGCACGGAGCTTACAACATAAGATTGCTTGTCCACAGAGGGGTCTTCCAATCTGCCATCAACTTATGGCAAGGCATGGTTCAGAACCAACGACAGTCGCATACCAGGGGCGATGACTGGATTGGGGGCATGGGAGGCCCCCAAATCTCTCAGCAGGGTGAGCACCTCGGCCTGACGCTCCTCTATTAAGTGCACACGCTCTTCAACGAACGTTGTTGGCGCTGCTAAAGCTTCTTTGATAAGCAGCATGTTGCTGATGATCAAATTGGCAGGAGCTTGAGTAGTGCGTCCCTCGGGGACTACCTTGTCAGCAACGCAAGAATTTCCTCTTGTCATTGTTGTTAGTTTGGAGCACTTGCGTAGAACAAGCGATGTCTTCAAATCTTTTGGGAACACTTTCCCACATACGGTGCCAAATTGTGGACCGTTTAGCATTCTCCCAGTTCGAAGAATCGAACCGTCTTAGCTCGAGAGTGAGCCAAGCGCGCAAATAGTTAAAAGAGAACCAACAACAACAAAGACGACAATACTTTTACGTGGAAAAACTCGAAAAAGGAAAAAACCGTAGGGCCGGTTCGGTACTGACCAATATCGCTAGTTTGCTTGATGTTACAAGTGTTAGGATATTCGAGAGGGTGATAGATCACCGCTCCGATTATAAGTACTTGAAAGTAAAAAATATGAAAGTCTTTCATGGCGCTCGCAGAGCGTCTTCGATAGTAGGCGTTGGAGGAGGCACTTGAGAAGGCACTGGAGAAGGCACTTGAGAAGGCGCTGGAGGAGGCACTTGAGAAAGCATTTGAAAAGGCGCTTGAGAAGGCACTTGAGAAGACACTTGAGATGCTCGTACTCCGAAGGAGATCTCTAAGTTTCTCTTGAAAGAGGACTTGAGAATCAAAGGAGGTCTTCAAAACTCCGAAGGAATTTCTGAGAGGTTTCTCGTCGGAAAACTTCAGATCTCTCTCTTTGCCTCTTGGTTGCGTGAGTTGGGCATGGGCTGAGTGTGCACCCGATGTGCGTGAAGCCTTCACAAGCGTGCTTATCGAGCATTCCGGTGTTTGTTTAAGGAACCAAACGAACTCAGAATTATGCGAGTTAGAGCTTGCCAGAATCGTCTTGGCGAGTCGGTCGAGTGGGTGACAAAAACCTTTGGTTCGATCGAACTGCTTTTGTGAAACCCTATCAAGTATATAAGGTAAATGAGATGTGGTAGACTCTAGGCTATGGTACGTAGATGGACAAAGCACGGGCCCTTTGCTGCAACTTATGACCTGTAAGTATCTTTTTTTCCGTAAAAGATGAAGAAAATCAATCTCCTTCGAAAAAAATATAACCCATGAGGATAAAATCCTCCATAGAATTATAATTTGTTGAAGATGCTCACAAACTGTTAGTTATAATTTTGTGCATATCATTTAATTGATCAATAAAATTCAAAGCATCAAAGAGACATGTATTAGAAAGTAAGAAGTAAATAGGAAAAATCAAATAAGATACGGGACTAACAGAACTCATGTTGCAGTATACACTCGTTTGTGAGATACATATATGTGTCTACTAGACTTAAATCAAACAACTCAATTTTATCACTGTCTTGGTTTGGTAAGTGCCATAAAATTTAATTTTGACTCCAATTTTATTTTCTAAGATTTTCTAAAGAAAACTTGTAAAATGCGAGTGGAAATCCTAGGGACTGTTATTATTCTTCTAATATGAATTTTCTTAAACAAATATTTAATGTGCTGATAAAGTTCGTTGTGCGTGTCTATACTTGGAGGATAGTGAAGTATAATAAGATGACTCTAGTGCCAATGGTAAGTGATCAACAAGCATGATGTATGCGGGCTCAGAGATATGCAACTACAGTCGCCTAGGAGAGTCAGGAAATGCGGAGATCAAATTTGTGTCATCTAGGATGAGTGACACGTTGCTAGCAAGTTCTTTTTCATGGAGCAAGGGCTCCAAAATAAACTCCGTGGCTAAAGGGGGTTGTCAAGGAGACAAGTGGAGTCAGAGGATCAGTAGAGATGATAGAATGAGAAAGTTCTACAATCACAGAAGTATGGGCAGTGGTGATGATGTTATAAGCAAGACTATTAGTACACCTAAGCTCATATTTCACTCTATGATACTGTGTCAGGGGGTAATCAGGTAAAACGTAACGCTTGTCACTACAACAAACTGCACCTGTTGTAAGGACAGAAATATAACTGAAACACAGTTTGTTACTAATAGTTATATTTAGTAACAAATTTTTGTTGTTGTTACAAAAAAAATACTTTTTTGTAACGAATATTTTAAATTTTGTTACAATAATAATTAATTCGTTACTATAACTGCAAGTATTTCTAACAACACTAATGTTACGTTACAAATAGAAAACTTTTCTCACAATAAGTATCAATTGTAACCACATCATGAAAGTTTTTTGTGACAAAAACATTGTCCTTACTAATAGTAATATTTTATTATTAAAGTTTTGTTACAAAAAATATATCATATTTTATTTTCAATTTTTGAACAATTTTATTATCAAAGTTTTGAATTATTATTATTTTTTTAAAATAAAAAAAAATTTGTATGCGCGCGACAGTACCCCACCTCGATAGTTTTCTAACGCGACGACAGTACTCCTATAGCTCGCAAACATTCGTGCGCGGTTGTCGTAGATATGTGTTACTATTGCGATATGTATTTTTGCGCGTACAGGGTTTTTTATAAATCTTTAACTTTTTATAAAAGTTTTTCTGCCTCTCTCCCATGCAGTTCTCTCTCTCTCTCTCACATGAATGAATGAAATATACGGATGAAAATTTCCCTCCATAAAATTTTGAACAAAACAAAACTAAAAATTAAAAAAATATTAAATGTAAAAATGAATGCAAATTAATATGACATTAATTTTTTAATATAATTTTGGAATTAAAATAAAATCACGCACAAACCCGCGTGCACGCAAATGCACTCTCGCGCGCACGCAAATGCGCTCTCGCTCTCTCGCGTACAGGGTTTTTTATAAATCTTTAACTTTTCATAGAAATTCTGCTAGAAGAAGCATTTTCATTATAAATATTGTTACCTTATTGACTATACTCACTCAATTTTAGAAATTGCTTGATGTTATTAATGAGCTAGAAGCTTTGAAGCCACTCGCACAACATCAAGTTGATGAAATCAAATGGGGAATATCCATCGAACTATTGGAGTGGACCATAATTCTTATGATCCAGCTTTTGCTAGAAATCATCTCTCCTCAAATTATTTTACCTCAAATTGTTGTATTAGCAAAAATAGTGAATATAAACTTTCAGTTTATCTTTTAATTTACAGGAATTTTAACTTGCCTAATCCAAAGGAAGACACATTATCCAAACACTCCATTCTCAAGTATTCAAATCTCATTCCAGTTAACTCTTTCTCTGGTTTTATCTGATTAATATTTAACTCATGTTCAAATTCTAAGTTTTTTCTTCATTAATGGCTTAGATTGAGAATGAGTTTGGGCCGCTGGAGTATGGGGTCGGAGCTCCGCTGAAAGCTTATGCAAGCTGGGTTGTTGGCATGGATGTTGGCCTGGAGACCGGGGTTGTGTGGGCCATGTGCAAGTAAAATGATGCATCTACTTCCTGGTTAGTGCTCCCAGCTCTCTCTATTCATCTTATTCTTGCTTTTACTTGGATGAAATTGAAATTTTAAGGCTGGTTTTCATTTCTAGCATGCATATTTAGACATTCATATCAGTGCATGTTTCCAGTTGGAAGCTTTTCATGTCAGTCCTACAACAATGAGATGAACTCTCTCGATGATATTCACAAAAATTAAGCTTTATGAGCAGATTAGTCTAACATGGGACAAATATGACTATATTTGGTACACTACATAGTAAGTGTCCAAATCCTTATATCTGTGTTTGATACCTTCTCCCTTATACTTGTAATATTTCATTTTGTTTAGTTATTTCATTTTTTTATTCCTTGGTTTGAATTTTAAACTTCAATTTGTTTTTGTTTTAGGCTTCGTTTGGCGCACCTTATTTGCTCCGGTGAGTTGGGTCAAAACGCCATTAGCGTAGATTGTATGTTTGGCAAGACAAAGGTTATGACCGCTGCCAAGAAATTGATGATGATCAAAGAGACGTGTACATGCATGTAAGGACTTTCCCCATTATCTATCTCCATGAGCTGTCTTCATGTACATTTGTTATATTTTTTTATTAAAATATTGAAATCAAGAAATAATTTGTACACAGGAAGAAATTAAGAAATACTTTTTAAACATGTGTGTGTGCATGTGCAGTTTGGGCAAACTGCATGTGCAGTTTGGGCAAACGGCATGTGCAGTTTGGGCAAACTGTTGCATGTGCAGTTTGGGAAAATTGCAGCTAAGTGTATGTGTCAGTGTGTGAGTGCGTGTGTGTGTGTGTGTTGTTTTTAAGAGCTGTGTAGTAAAGGGAGTAAAATGTTAAGTGCAGTGAAGTGTGTGTGTGGTGTTTTTAAGAGTTGTGCAGTGAAGTGTGTGTGATGTTAAGTGAATTGAAATGTCTGTGTGTATGTGTGCTATTTTAAGAGTTGTGTATGTGTGTGTGATGTTAAGTGAAGCGTGTGTGCTTTTGTATGAGTTTTGTATGTGCGCGTGTGATGTTAAGTGCAGTGAAATGTGTGCATGTGTGTGCTGTTTTAAGAGTTGTGCAGTGAAGTGTGTGCGATCAATGTTAAGTGCAGTAAACTGCGTGCGTGCTGTACGTTTTAAAGAGTTGTGTAGTGAAGTGTGTGATTTTAAGTGCAGTGAAGTGTCATTAACAGGTAATCTTAATTTCAGAACATTACAACTAAACAGTGAACTCCCTCATGACCTTAATTTCAGTGTGAACTAAACAATGGGCGACAAGTGTGTGTTTTATTGTACGCTTGTTTAATGGGGTGTGTATGGATTATGTATGTATGGATGTGAGTTTGTATGGATGTTTCTGCTCTCATTTATTTGTAGGGTGATCTTAATTGCTCTATTTTATTTGTAGGGTGCTCGAGCATTGACCGGCAAGTGACGAAAGATTCATTAGTCAGAAAGTGATGGACGATTCATTTTTCGAAAAATGACGGAAGATTTATTAGAAACATGTTGATCTTGTAATGTAATATTGTATTATTTTAGAAGAGATAATAATAACTTGTACTCTATGTAATACTTTTTGGTGTGAATAAATACATGTTGATCTTGTTATGAAATATTAAATATATTTGTGTTTTCAAGATTATTATTTGTAATAAAATCTCAGGTACACAAAAAATAGAAATGTAATATTTTTGATATATAAATGAATTGGCTGTAGTAAGAAGAATGAAAAACAAATGTAACGATTTTTTCGTTACTATTGTTTAATCTATTGTAACGAAATATGTTTATTATACTTTATTGTAACGAAGTTATTTTATTTTTAGTGAGGAAAAAATAAAACATTTGTAACGAAATAGTTTTAATCATAATTATTTTTTTGTGAGGAAAAAATAACATTCGTAATGAAATAATATTTATTGTGACCAATTTATTGTGAGGAAGAATCTCTTTTTGGTGAGAAAGTATCATTTGTTACAATTACTTTATTTGTAACGACATGCATACATTCGTTACAAGAACCTTTAGCGTCGAGCTTTAGAGGAGGACCGTTACTTAAAGTTTTTTTCGTTACCAAAGAGTTTTTGTAACAAATTTTGGCACTTATTGTAACGAATTAGGTCCTTACTATAAGTGCAGTTTGTTGTACTGTGTATATTAACGCTTCAAGGTCATTTCCCGAGGTGCACAACCCGTTCATGTCTCTCTTTATGTTTGTGGGGAGGATCTCAACATTTTTCATTAAATTTTTAATACGCTTATCTAGGCTTCCTTTGTTATTCTCTACACGATTCTCCATTGAATTTATTATTTATTTTTCTCAAGTACTTATACACACACACACATGAGTGACAAGCACAGGGCTCTGTCCCTATAGCCAACCGCGATTGTACCTCGACAACGACAGGTACGAGGCTCTGCCCCGACAACCAACTGTGACAATACCCATACCGCGACAGGCACGGGGATCCGCCCTATTAATTAATTAATATATCTTAAAATAAACACACTATCAATTAATTAATGTGAAAAGTAGTTATGCATAAGTTTTTAATTTTTGTTAAAATAATCTTCATCCTAATGCATATATCATCATGCATGTCAAATCAAATTTAATAAAGTTGAGGTATTTTTGGTAGCTCCTCGAAAATACAGTTGACATGCCTAATGACAGCTTTCTTCGAAAATACGGCTGACATGCCTAACTAGCGTTGGGTACAAAATCAATATATAATATTGTATATCTCGCATAAGTCTATTTTGAAGTTCACCAGGAGTCAAGTCAATACGAACCAATAAGAGTCAAGTCACAATACTGCGTAAGTATGGGTTGAACCTCATGTAAAATCTCAATCTTTGTATCAAGTTCTTTCCGTACTATTGAATCTCAATCTTTGATACCGCTTGAAGTGCTCGCAGCTGCACCTGATGGTATGAATGCAATGCAAATGTAATTCTAAATACAATTTAAATTAAAAGATGCGACGGATTCAACGAAGAAAATTTAGGATGCTACCAGCACAAAGTATAAATTCAATTTAAATTAGTGGCGAGATGCATTCAATAATAGATAATTGTGTAATAATCAATATGAACCAAAATAACAATCTAGTTCTTCGTGACAAAGCCAACTATGTAGAAATTAAATGAAACAACTTAATTATTCTCGGAAAAAACTTGGCTAACTACTCTAACTAGATAGAAGCGGACCCAAAAGTTAAAGAAAGATCTCATTGAGTATGAAAAATAAGGTAAGTTGACTGGTGAAAGGTCTAGTGGAAGACACTAAATTTCTGGCGCAAATGTTGTAATTAAAGTTTAGTTCTTAATTAAAATATTCAACATAAACAGTAAGATAAATGTGAATAAATAGTCACATCGTCTTCTATGGTCGCTTGCCAACATCAATTTCCCCTAGGGGCTGGGTAGGGGAATCATGTCTCCCTGAAGATAAAGCTTCAATGATCCACTGGAATATGTCAGTGCAATCACTCGATACTTCATCTGCCTCGATCTACGAACATTTTGTCAATGGTCGTCCTCTTCATCACACTAACGATCACTGATGTACTCCATGTCGAGTTTAAGTGGTGTGGATATCATCATGTTGTTGATCTCATCAGCCTTTGACTGTTCCGCATGTGTAAATGATATCATCTCTAAGTCTACCTCACATGTCGTGTCTAATGTATGTCACGACCCGTCTAAAGCAAAAGTCAGAGCACGCTTCGAGCGGATCGTGATGTCACAGACATGGGGAAAAGAAATATCATGTCTGTGAAGCGGGAGCTGAATTAGTATTATTAGATTTAAATTTAATAATTCGAAGAAAATACATTATATTTATGCGGAAGTTTTTAGAATATGACAGTGAAAAGAAAAATACTAGCTCATGCATTTTATTTAAAAAGTCATGTTACAAAAATGCTGGTACAAATTTCATACGGTAAAAATCCCAAGGAAATGAACATGCAACAACATCAAATTTCAGTACATAACTTTTAACCTAGCAGTAGTCCATGAATCAAGAGAAAATGGTTGATCATAACTATTATATAATAAGCGATATCCGGCAGTAAAGGAAATACAACATAAAACCTGACACAACACGAAATAAGATAAATCTTCAGGGAAACAGACACTTGACGCGGATCGGGCTCCGGTAGCAGGCGGCGCAATCACCGATGCTAAGGTAAATTCCAAAACAAATAAGAAAAAACTCTCAGAACAATGATACAAGTAAGTAAAGTAAAGTGCAACTAGCAAGTGGTCAGAACTGTACAAGTACCATTTTAATGAACCAAACTAGCAATACGGGCAAATAAACGAGGCAAGTAGAAACAACCAGAATTAAAAGCCTAATCCAGAATATAACATGTATTCGTTCATGTAATGACATAAGCTGTAACAAATGAAAGGTGACGGTGTCTTTAGTTGATGCACAAGATTCATGATTCAGAAGGATTTAAATTCAGATTCAAGATTTGTTAGAGATTCAGAGTTGTTGCCTGTGATCTCTAAGGGGTGACCCTTGCGAGCTCTCACCCTTGGGCCAGGGAGTTCATGCTCGTTATGACCGATCCTTTGTTCCCGTTACATATTCAAGAAGGAATCCAGTTCAAGGAGTTTCATCAATTAGACACAACATTTCAATGTTTGCTTATGACGTTAATGAATTAAACAGTTCATAATTTGGTGAATTCTAGCGTGTTAGGACATGCTATTAATTTTAATGATTCAGGTAATCAAGAGCAAAGTTTCATAAAACATAAGAAGGGATGCATTAATTTAAGTTCGATGTTTGCAATCGAGAGGGATTTCTCTATTTGGCTTAAGTAAGGCTGAAATTGACTGTGGCGGTTAAACGACGCAAGCAAAATTTAAAAACCTTATTTTAGACTTGCTCAAGCACAATCATGGATTATATTTGAATTAACGGAAAAAACATACGCTAGCACATACAATTAATATCACATCACCTAAACATGAGAGAGTTTAGCAAAATTACCTCCCTCAAAGGTGAGGGGAGAGGAGATTACCACGCATAATTCATAATTTGGCGGCGCTTATGCTTGATAAACCCTAAATCAGAAAGAGTTTTCAGCGATCCCGTCAGTTGGTTCAAAGAGCGGCGCCAGAAATCACAAATACAACGTGGTTAGATGATTATAAGGAAGGAATAATCGTGGATCACAAGTATTTGTGCAAATCGAAGCCTAAAACAATATAAGTTATCCAAAAAATTCCGAGTAAAGGGGGAAAGAGGAGATCCTTACCCAAGGAAGCCAAATCCGGGCTCAAAGAGCCAAATATGGGCCCAAAAATCTGAGTAGAGGGGGAATCAAGCAAACCCTGGGTGTGAAATTGGAGCCCGAGGAGGAGAGGTGGTTGCCCTTCTTCAACTTGTCGGTCGAAATCGAGAGGAAAAAGTGATGGAGGAGATCAGCCCGAAGAGGAGGGAAGGAAGGTAGCTGTTGCGGCTTGGGGAGGAGGAGAAGACGCCAAACAGAGCAGGAGGAGGGGCAGAGGCGTCGGCCATGGCAGGAGGAGCAGGAGGATAGAGCGGCAAGATCGGGAGCGACGGAAGACGCTGTGGAAGACGGAATCGGGAGACGGGAGCGGCGGGTGCATGCGTGGCACTGAAATATCAAATAAGAGGAATCAGGGGGGCGTTTGGTATAAGAGGGAAACCTCCCTCTAATTACAAAATTGCCAGTATTATTTTAACTTGATTTAAATCTATTTTTTTCAAGGGTCGTTACATTCTCCCCCACTTAGGAAGTTTCGTCCCGGAACTTTTGAGGATTTCCTAAATGAGGCCTCTTATGGCGAAGATTCAGATGTCATTCATTCCATCAAGGTTTGCAAATCAAGGTATAGAAAGCTAACTATTAATATAATAAAATTGAAAGGAGAATAAGCTCGGAGGCTTACCATGATCAGGAGAACAGTTGCGGATACTTGCTACGCATATCAGATTCAAGTTCCCAAGTGTACTTCTCAGACTTGTGGTGCATTCAAACAACTTTGACCATAGGAATGGTTCTCTTTCGAAGCTTGCGTACTTGATACTCCACGATCTTAGCGGGCTCAACTGGATAAGAAAGATTGACTTCAGGAACCACAAGAATCTCTTCAATGATGCGGTTAGGATCACGAATGTACTTTTGAAGTTGGCTAACATGGAAGATATTGTGAACGTCAGCCAAAGTGGCAAGTAGCTCAAGACGATATGCAGATCCTCCGACACACTCTAAATTAGTATACGACCCCACAAACCTCAGACTGATCTTATGATGGCGTCCAAACCGTTTCACCCCGGGAGAAGGGGAAACCTTTAGGAACACTTGATCACCCACATCAAATTCTAATGAACGGTGATGCTGGTTTGCATACTTCCTCTGCCTTTCGACGACACAACTGAGCTGAAGTCGAGTCTTCTTTGTGACTTCTTCCATTTCCTGAAGTAACTAAGGCCCCAAAACAACCTTTTCACCCACTTCCGACCAATAGAGAGGGGTCCTACAATGTCGCTCATACAATGCTTCAAAGGGGTTCATTTTGAGGCTCTCTTGATAGCTATTGTTGTAGGCGAATTCAACCAAAAGTAGGTTCTCATGCCAAACTCTCTTGTAATCCAGAATGTAATATCGAAGCATGTCCTCAAGTGTCTGATTAACCCTTACGGTCTGACCATCGGTCGTCAGATGATAAGCAGTGCTCATGTTGAGTTTGGTGCCCAAAGTTTGTTGGAAACCCTTCCAGAAATGCGATACAAATCTCAAGTCGCAGTCAAAGACAATGCGAAAAGGAATCCCATGAAGTCTAACAATCTCTGATACATAGATTTGAGCCATCTTCTCGGTGGAATGACCTTCATTATACGGGATAAAGTGAACCACTTTAGTCATACGGTCTACTATAACCCAAATCGTATTATGCCATCTCGGAGTGCGGGGCAAAACTGTGATGAAGTCCATAAAGATATATTCCCACTTCCAGTCAGGGATAGACAGAGGTTGCAAAAGACCACCAGGACGCTGACACTGAGCTTTCACCTTCCGGCACATCAAACATCGAGAAATGAATCGAGCTATGGAATTCCTTATACCCGACCACCATACAATCTGCTTCAAATCATGATACATTTTATTATTGCCCGGTGAACAGATGTGCGGGATTCATAAGCTTCACGACATATACAATCAAGCAATTCAAGAACATCGGGAATGCAAAGACGACCTCAAAAACGCAAAACATCGTCAGAGATAGAGAAATTGGGAAGAGTCTCATGTTCAACCTTTCGGCGAATGCGCTGGAGTACGAGACCAGATGGCTGCAAATATTTTACCTGCTCCACCCATAACAAACCAAAAACTTCTTCTTGACCCTCAGGTGAGATGGATATGTCCATCCGTTCAAGGTCATCAATCAGGGCTGCAAGAGTAGTTGTCATGGGTGCACAGGAGAGACAAAAGCCAGACGACTCAATGCATCTGCTACCGAGTTGGCTTTGCTAGGAACATACGTGAGTTGTAAGTCATAATCTGCTATGAATTCGATTCATCGCCTCCGAAAAAGATTGAGATCTTTTTGAACAAAATATACTTCAAGCTCTGATGGTCAGTGTAGAAGTGACACTTCACGCCATAGAGATAATGTCGCCAAAGTTTTAACGCAAACACCACCGCAGCAAATTCCAGATTATGAGTGGGGTAGTTGCGCTCATGAACCTTCAACTACCTCGACCCATAGCGATAACACGATCGTCCTGCATCAATACGCATCCTAAGCCAACTCTAGAAGCGTCAGTGTAAACTGAATAATCTGTCCTCTCTAAAGGAAGAGCTAAAACTGGCACCGAACAGAGACGTTGCTTCAATTCCATGAAGACAAGCTCATACTGATCTGACCACTCGAATATAACATGCTTTTGAGTTAGCTTTATTAGAGGAGTAACAAGAGAGGAAAACCCCTTGACGAAATGTCGGTAGTAGCCAGCCAAGCCAAAGAAACTGCGAATTTTAGTAGGGATAGAAGGTCACTTCCAGTCGATAACTGCAGAAATCTTGGCAGGATTAACGGAGAGTCCATCTCCTGAAATAACATGCCCCAAGAAAGTAACATAATCCAACCAGAACTGAAATTTCGCCAGCTTGGCATATAATTGATGTTGACGTGGAGTGGAGAGAGTGAGCCTAAGATGTGTCGTATGATCCTCATGAGTCTTAGAATAGATCAGAATATCATCAATAAATACGATCATGAACTTATCCAAATATTCACTAAAGACACGGTTCATCATATCCATAAAAGCAGAATGTGTGTTAGTCAAACAAAGGACATCACTAAGAATTCAAAATGTCCATACCGAGTCCGGAAGGCGGTCTTGGGAATGTCAGACTCCTTGATCTTCAGTTGATGGTAACCCGATCTGAGATCTATCTTGGAAAAGATTGTACTACCCTTGAGCTGATCAAAGAGATCATCCACGCGTAAAAGGGGATACTTATTTTTGACTGTCACCTTGTTTAGATCCTGATAGTCAATGCAGAGTCTCAAAGAATCGTCCTTCTTTTTCACGAAGAGAACGGGGGCTCCCCAAGGTGAAGAGCTAGGACGAATGTACCTACGCTCAAACAGTTCATCTAATTGTGATCTAAGCTCCCCTAGTTCGCACGGGGCCATACAGTACAGAGCTTTATATGTGGGGGCGCGTCTCAGGCTCTAAGTTAATGGAGAACTCCATATCTCGATAAGGAGGCATCCCAGGCAATTCAGCAGGAAAAACATCAGGAAACTCAAAAACAATTGGAAGAGATTCAAGCTGAGGAGAGGCAGAATCCGAAAGAGAAGCATACACAAAATAAGCATAGCATCCTTGACTAAGAAGGCGAGCGGCGCGCACATCAGAAATTACCTTTGGGTGACTGCGGGTCTGAACATGAACGCTAAAGTCCTTGACATCGATGTTGAGATTGACCCTCTTTGCCACACAGTCCAGTTTTGCCCTATACGTAACCATCCAATTCATGCCTAAGATCACATCGAATTCTGTCATATCCAGAACTATAAGATCGACTGAGACTCACAATTCACCAAGCATGATCGGACAGTTGAGGATACTCCTATTCAAAAGGTGCAGATGAACAGGCACAAAGATCTCATAAGAAACCTCAAGTGGCGAAGTAGGCCATCGATGAAGGTCCACAATATGACACGCAATGAAGGAATGAGATGCACCAGAATCAAAAAGAATTTGCATCCACTTATTCTTGACCCTAAATCCCCCTAGAAATGGAAATCACATACGCAAATCATGATTGTTCAATACTAACGCAGATAATTTACGATGCAGAAAATTAAAAACAAAGCATTACATACCAGAGTTGACGTAGGTAGATGTGGCGCCTCGCCCTGAGAGATGACGTTCAACACAACTTTACCCTTCTCTTGAGCTCCCGAAATAGATTGTATAGGCTAAGCAGGAATTGGGCTTTCCTTCATAGGGCAATCTTGGATATGATGCCCAACTTGTCCACATCTATAGTAGTCATTCTGCTTACAGCAGCAGTCCTTCAGCATGTGATCTGGCTTCTTGCAGTAAGCACAAACGATGGAGATAGTGGCAAGCATCATCTGAGGTTGCTGTGCAAGGACAACCATCTTCTTCTTCTTCTTCTTCTTTAAGAGGGCACGACAGACTTGCACGATATGGCCCACCTTGTGGCAAATGCACACACCTTTTTATACTTAAGGTCTGGCTCCTGAGACTGAGCACCCTTTCGCTTGTGGTCAGATGTGGAGGCATTGCTTGTACCATGCTGGACCTTCTTAGCAGTACAGTCCAACTCAATAGCCTCCACTTGCAAGGCAGCTCCCACCGTCTCGACATAGGTAGTGACGCCATGAGCTACCACGTGATGACAGAAATCATGACAAAGTCCCTTCACAAAGCAATTGATCTTCTTGGCCTCGTTTGACACCAACTCCACAACAAGGAGAGATAGGAGGGAAAATCCTTTTCATTCTTGGTCACTGACCTGTCAGGCTGCTAGAGAGACAAGAACTTCTCAGCTAGTCTATCACGCTCCACAGAAGAGAGAAACTTCTCCATGATAGCTTCCTTGAATTGACCCCAGGTCATGGAGACAGAATTGGGAAGATTGCGGCGATGAAGCCACCAGGTGTAAGCATCCTTGGTCAGCTGGTAGTACACAAAAAGAACCTTCTGAGCCTCTAGAATTCCAGCATACTCAAAGTGTTTCTCCATCTGGGAGAGCCACTCTGATATGACGAAGTAGTCATGGTCGCCATTGTAAGATGACGACTTTAGCCTTTTGAATGTTAGGGTATCTTCCATCGCCATAGGAGGAGCAACCGATTTGATGCAAGGGGGGTCACCAGGTTGACGACAAGCGAGTTGGTTCCAGGATAAGTTGTAGGAGGGGTGGCTCCATGAGTGGTAGATACTCCACCTGTGCCCGTGCAGCCGGAACCATAGGCGGGACAAGGAGTTTGGTGATCCTCTTCCACGCGAGTGAGACGATCTAAAATCTATCTCAGAAGTTGGGCAGTTGCATCTCCAGAAGCTTCCCCCGCAGAAGAGGTAGCATGCTTGTGACTCAGCCGCCCAAGAGCCATCTAGAAAGAGGTACAAGAAAATCAGATAAGATTGATAATCAAGTAGGGTAGAAAGGATTGAGACTAGAGGTTCTAACATTTTTGTACTGTCAGATACGTAAATCATGTAATAATTATAACATTTTCATTGGACAGCTCTAGGTAATGATCATGTAAATGCAACAATAGAATTACATGCAATAGTAAATGATTAGTAAATCCATGTGTGTATAATCATCATTTGTTCTTAGCTTAACGCTTGTGCAATGAGTTATGTTGTGCATGCAAATACAATTTTGCCTAAAATGCATTCTTAAGAATGTTCATGAATGAATACACATACCACGTTAAGTGCCCATATCGTTTAACATGTCATACATATTATGTTACTAATGTTATCGCACTTGAAAATATTAAATTGTCCATAACCATTTGATATTTGCAAGTGGTGTATATCCTAATGGAAATTCATATGCACATAAAATGTTAAGGTTGTCCATAATCCCTTAACATCTATGTGCATACTACTCATGATTATGAGTGTAATGCGAGTGTTTCAGTCGAGAACAATCGATAATAACCAGGTAAGTGAAACAATGATATATATATATATATATATATATTATACAATGAAATTTCTAATATACGAGAAAATTATAAGATACTTTATCTTTAGAAGCTTAACCTCGCTCTGATACCAACAGTCACGGCCCGTCTAAAAGCAAAAGTCAGAGCGCGCTTTGGGCGGGTCGTGATGCCACAGATATGGGGGAAAGAAACACCATGTCTGTAAGGCGGGAGCTGAATTAGTATTATTAGATTTAAAATTAATAATTTGAAGAAAATACATTATCTTTATGAGAAGGCTTTTAGAATATGACAGTGAAAAGAAAAATACTCATGCATTTTACTTAAAAAGTTATGTTACAAAAATGCTGGTACAAATTTCATGCAATAAAAAACCCAAGGAAATGAACATGCAATAACATCAAATTTTAGTACATAACTTTTAACCTAGCAGTTGTCCATGAATCAAGAGAAAAATGGATGATCATAACTATTACATAATAAACGATATCCGATAGTAAAGGAAATACAACATAGAATCTGACACAACACGAAATAAGATAAACCTCTAGGGACACATGCACTTGACGCAGTTCGGGCTCAAGTAGCAGGCGACGCAGTCATGTACGCTAAGGTAAATTCCAAAACAAACAAGGAAAAAATCTCAGAACAATGATGCAAGTAAGTAAAGTAATGTGCAACTAGCAAGTGGTCAGAACTGTACAAGTGCCAATTTTTATGAAACTAAACTATCAAAACGGGCAAATAAATTAGTCAAGTAGAAAACCCAGAATTAATAGTCTAATCCAGAATGTAGTATGTATTCGTTTATGTAATGACATAAGCTGTAACAAATGAAAGGTGCGGGTGTCTTTAGTTGATGCACATGATTCATGATTTAGAAGGATTCAAATTCAGATTCAAAATTTGTCAGAGATTCAGAGTAGTTGTCCGTGATCTCTAAGGGGTGGCTCTTGCGAGCCCTCACCCTTGGGCTAAGGAGTTCATGCTCGTTATGACCGGAACTTTGTTCCCGTTAGATATTCAAGAGGGAACTCAGTTCAATGAGTTTCATCAATTAAATACTACCGTTCAATGTTTGCTTATGAAATGAATTAAACTGTTCATAGTTTGGTGATTTCTACCGTGTTAGGACATACTACTAATTTTAACAATTCAGGTAATCAAGAGCAAAATTTCATAAAACATAAGAAGGGATGCATGAATTTAAGTTCAATGTTTGCAAGCAATAAGGATTCCTCTACTTACCTTAAGTAAGTCTGAAACTAACGGTGATGGCTAAACGACGCAAGCAAAATTTAAAAACCTTGTTTCAGACCTGCTCAAGCACAATCATGGATGATAATTGAATTAACGGAAAAACTTTACGCTAGCATATGCAATTATTATCACATTACCTAAACATGAGAGAGTTTAGCAAAATTACCTCCCTCAAAGGTGAGGGGAGAGGAGATTACCACGCAGAATTCAGAATACAAAATTTGACGGCGCTTATGCTTGATAAACCCTAAATCAGAAAGGAGTTTGAGCGGTCCGTTCAATTGGTTCAATGAGCGGCGCCAGAAATCACAAATACAACATGGTTAGATGATTATAAGAAGAAATGACCGTGGATCACAAGTATTTGTGCAAATCGAAGCCTAAAAAAAATATAAGTTATCCAAAAAAAAATCCGAATAAAGGGGGAAAGAGGAGATCCTTACCCAAGGAAGCCAAATTCGGGCTCAAGGAGCCAAATATAGGCCCAAAAATTTGAGTAGAGGGTGAATTGACAAACCCTAGGTGTGAAATCGGAGCCCGAGGAGGAGAGGTGGTTGTCCCGTCTTCAACTTACCGACCGAAATCGAGAGGAAGAAGTGTTGGAGTTGATCGGCCTGAAGAGGAGGGAAGGAAGGAAGCTGCTGCGGCTTGGGGGGGAGGAGAAGCCTCCAGTTAGAGCAGGAGGAGCAGGAGGCGTCGGCCACGGCAGGAGGAGCAGGAGGTGGGAGCGGTAACATCTGGAGCGGTGGGTGCGTGCGTGCGACTAGCGCTGAAATATTGAATAAGAGGAATGGGGGGAGGTGGCGCTCGGTATTAGAGGGAAACCTCCCTCTAATTACAAAATTGTCAGTATTATTTTAACTTGATTTAAATCTTTTTTAATGGTCGTTACAATGTATAAGTTCTCAGGTTGGCAATAGGTCAAAATTTCTCCTACTCAACTTGTCGTAAAAACCAACTGAGAATATTTGTCACCGAAAGTATGCTATCACCATATCCCCGTTGAAAATGTTGCTCTCTCCTTATGCTCCTAAAAAACTGCCTCGTACTGTGTGTTTGAGATACAAAGCATTTTACGTACTTCCCTTTAAAACTTTTGGATCTGGTCATCGAGCTATCTACCCTCCGCACTAATCCTACCATGTAAATGTAAAAGGTATCCTATCAAGTAGGTGGGTATAGATTGACTAAAAAAATCTTAAAATGGATTTTTTCCAATGGAACAATTCATAGAGTTATTGTAAGCAAATTTGTCCTGTGAAATTATCCAATCTCACTAAGCCGGTCTCTCTCCCGTAAGATGTCTAAATAAGTTATTAGACTTATATTGTCCACTTCAGTCTGTCCATAGTATTGAACAAAAATGATATGCACTAATGTACTTAAATTAAGTTCCTAATTTTGTCCATAATATTATCCAAAAATGACTTAGAAGCCTAGTTTCACGATCAGATGTGAATGTTATATGAATGTATGGAGACAAATAATTGCCTTCAAATACAAATCTACAACATGCGATGCATCAAATAATTTCCTGCATGGGATTTGATCCATAAAATTGTATACCTAAAAGTTATAACCCGAGTAGGCAAGCGTACCTATCGTATTATAGCATATGATATTTTAAAATTAAAATATGAAGTGTCGTATTTCACGGGTTTGTCGATTACTCGAATCAGTAATTTAAAATTAAAGAAAAGACAAAATATAAAATGAGAGAGAAATAAGAGAATTGAGTAGCACTTAATCTAGAATTCTTCAAAATAAAATAAAATAAACTCAAATTGTATCACAAGCTTCTTAACAAAATATCTTGAGCGTGAAGGTTCCTAAATTATGATAACACATCGCTAGAGAAATACTTCCACATAACCTTAGGTTGATCGACCAAATTCTCATTCTATAATCAAAACTCCTAAGCTCACTTAACGAAGTGAACTCTGAAAGTGCACAGTGCGCCTCTGAATATTCTCTAGAGGGGGGTGAATAGAGTTTTAAATTTTTTATACCCTAAATGTGCACACACAATAAAAACTACTAAGTATTATGCAATCAACACTACCAAAACATAATAAAGTAAATGCAGAAAATATAAATACAGAAAACAATAAAGAGGGACAGCATAGAAAATCAATCCAGAAGACACAGGATTTTTATAGTGGTTCCCCAAAATTTGGGTAGTCCACTCTTCTACCTCCCTGGTAGGATTGCACTAATTGTGTCCGAGTCTTTTGACAAGGAGACTCTCATAACCACTGAGTCTTTTGATAAGGAGTCTCTCAGAACCACTGAGTTTTTTGATAAAGAGACCCTCAAAACCACTTAGTCTTTTGATAACGAGACTCTTAGAACCACCGAATCCTTTGGAAGAGGGATTCTTAAAACTCTTTTACAATTGGTGAATGAAGGAGAAGAAAAAAAAAGAAGAGATTAGAATTCTGCTGTCAGAATTCTTCAGAAGCTTTCTCTTTTGCTATTATTTTTGTTTTGTCTTAGGATCTGAATATGATGAACCATGCTTATGATAGTGATTATTGCAAGGGTTGTATCCTGATCCTGATTCTCTGCACTTTTGTAGACTTCATGTTATGTAATGAGGAAGAAGAAGCAGCATTGTGGTTTATTCACTCTTGCTGTGCAGAGCAGATCTTCTGTTCTGTCTTAGGGTTGAAAGAGGAAGAAGAAGACCCTCTAGCTCGACAAACAGAATAATATGATCAGTTGTCCTGAGTTTTCTTTCTTTCTCGACATCTTTATTCTCCATAATTTGAATTTGAATTTCTTTCTTCTTTTAGACTGTCCTTAGAAGGAATGCTCATTGGACAATTGATTTCTCCTTCTACATTTGTTCCCGACCCGTCCATCTGATTTGAATACCATCCAAGAATGTTTTTGTTGTACCTTGGAATACTCCATTCCATTCTTGGCAATAAACGAGCCATTGGAGAACTGTCTTCAGCTTTGTGGACATTCTGAAAAGGTATTAGAAAGGACAACAAAAAAGCTTCTATTTCTGACTGTATTCGACGCTGCGTCGACTTCATCATTTGTCATATCGACGCGACTCTGAGTTCTTATCGAAGTAGCTTCGAATTCCTTCTTAGCTCTGGCTGAACTCAGATGTCAACGTTGCGTCGAGTCCTTATCGACGTATCTGTCGAGTTGAAGACTTGGACTTGAACTGTATCTTCTGCGTCGAGTTGAAATTGAACTTACGTTGACTTCTAAGGTGACTTCGACAGGATCTTCATTCTGCGTCGAGTTCCTTTCGACGTTGCGTCAACTTCTGATATAGCTTTGACAAGCTCTATCTTCTGCGTCGAGTATATCTCGACGTTGCGTCGACTTCTGATATATCTTTGACAAGCTCTGTCTTTTGCGTCGAGTATATCTCGACGTTGCGTCGACTTCTGATATATCTTTGACAAGCTCTGTCTTCTGCATCGAGATCATTTCGACGTTGCATCGACTTCAACTGATGCATTGACTCCAAGTCGACGCAAAATTACTCTGGATAGTTTTCTTCAAGATTCAGCTTGCCTTTTTCATTACTTTGACTCAGCTAACTTCCTAAGATTTCTATGACTAAATTACCCTTACTATACAACATGGGTAATTACCCTGGAGAGTAAAATAATCTATAATTAATTTGTTAAGTTAAATCAAAAGGAGTTTTTTCCAACAATCTCTCATATTTATCTTAACAAATTTTACAGATTGTTTATGGTGATTTTAAATAATAAAGAAATAACACAAAATGTACATCATTTCTAAATAAGGAGAAGGAGAAAACCATGAGCAGACAAATGAACACTTGTGTCTTCGAGATAGAATTTTAGACTTTGCCCTTTACAAATTTAGCATCAGCAATCAGCCTTTGTTTTGCCCTTTACAAATTGAGCATCAACATTCAGCCTTTGTTTCTTTATATTTGTTTTACTGTGATACAATACTGAGAGATAACTTCCTGTTTCTGTAAAGATTCTTGTAAAACTTTGGAAAGAAATGGTTTGCTTCTCTCTTTCTGAATATCTAACACATATAGCTCTTCTTGCAATTTTAGGGGTGACTCCTCTTCATCATTTTCAAGTTCAGTGACTTGATTAGGAGTTTGATTAGCATCTTCCTCACCCTTAATATGTGCACCCTATTCAGCATGTTCAATCTTAATCTCCCCATGAATCTGTGCACCCTGACCTATTCAGCATGTTCAATTTCAATCTCCCCTGAATCTGTGCACCCTAACCTATTCAGCAGGTTCAATCTCAATCTCCCCCTTGTTTATCAACCTAATCCACCTGATCCCCCTTCTATTTCTCCCCCTTCTTAATCTCATCAGCATGGGAGGTTAAGAATGACCTAGTCACAGAGAAGGAGGACATTCTTGTCTGTAAGGACTGTACAGAGACAATAACCTCAACAAATTGTATTTGCATGATTTCAAAGGTTGTTTGACTCTTGAGAAGTATGCTCGTCCATATTGAGGTTGTGTTGGTGACCATTTGTAATGCATGATTTGGTGAAGTAGAGGGCTCTGGACATGGCAACATGGGCAGAGACTTTGCATAACAGTATTTTCCCAACAATATCTGCCAGTAATTGGTACTTCTTAGAGAGATTAATGTTCTTCAGGTGAATTGGTTTTTCCTTTGAAGAATTCATCCATTTCAGCATCTCTTTTATTTCTCTGTCAGATACCTCTGCTTCTCCAGAAAGAAGGCCAAAGGTACATCCTGCACATGTAACTCCTTTAACTAAAATTAAAGTCCATTATATATACTACCCTTCCTTAAGCTGAGCTATCCTATGTTATTCATCCTACACATGTAACTCAAACATTAGTAGGAACCCAGATTATCTTGGGTCCTTTGCTTCTACCATTATAAGGTTCTATGAAAAAATAGAAGGGTCTTTCATGATATCCTTTTGGATGAAGAAGTGCTGGATTATTATGCCAGCAATGTTTGGCTATGCGCACAATTTTAGAACAACAGAAACATCTAGGAATATAAGTAGAGAGAGATCTAGATGTTTGAAAATTTTTTGCTGGAAGCATGCGTCGAGAGTAATTCGACGTCGCTGCATAGTTACGTCGATAATAATTCGATGCAGAATATTGGTTGCGCGAATAGGATTCGACGCACCCTCGTACTTGCTTCGAGTTGATGTCGAAGCATATGCCGAACTCCATCGAATTTCATTCGACGCATCTTTAAAACTGCGTCGAGTTCTAGTCGACGCATAATTCTTTTTATTAAGATTTTTATAATTTTTATTTGGCTTTTCTAAGGGGCGTTTACCTAGAATCCCTATGTGATTAGAATAATTCATCCTATTGAAGATTGTTATTTTATCAGGATAATCATGTAATTCTTCACAAATTTCATTGTTTTTATTTACCTGATTCTCACTAGATCTAACAAATACTACTGGATTTTTCCAGACAGGTTTGCTGGAGGATCCATTACTGATTGATAAATCTGCTCCTAATCCAAGATATTTGAATCTCTTAAAGAGGTTCTCTGTGATATCTCTTAGCTTTTGACTCCTCCTATTGAGTGAGTCTTCAGAGGCTTTTGCCTTTGTAAGCTCTTCCTTTAGTGTTAGATTCTCATCATTCATTTCATCTATTTATTTTCTTAACTCTCCTACCTCAATCCTGAGTTGATTATCATAGTGATGATTTTCATATAGCCTTCCACTTTTCAGTTATTCTAACTCATTCCTAAGTATTTTTATTTGATTTTCTGCCTCTAAATGATCTTGGCAGAACTCTTTAAAGCAGGTTTTAAATTCATTGGAAGAGAAATCAAAATTATCAAAATATGATACCTGATCTTCTTCACTATATGAGGAGGCCTCCAAAGCCATCAGACAGGCTTCTTCAGCAGCACCTTCTTGCTCACTTGCAGATGAGGAACATGACTCGGGTTCTGAGTCACTCCAGGTTTCAGCTATGAGACTTCTTCCATTCCTCTGTTCCTTCCTTTCATCTGAGCTTCCTTCAACTATACTTAAGAGAGAATCCCAGATTTCCTTAGCTGACTGACATTCACCACTGTATATCATCTGACATAGTTGATGCTAGTATGTTCATGGCTTTAACATCACATGCCTTTAATTTCTTTTCAGCTTCAGTCCACTCTGCTCTAGGGACTGCAGTTTGTGTTACTGTCCCACTAGCATCTTTTCTCACTGGGACTAGGGACCTGAAATAATGACATTAAAAATGTCTTCATCAATAGAGTTCATATATAACTTTATTCTGACCTTCCAGAGTGTAAAATTATTTAGATTACACACTGGTGGTATGGTTGATACATAGTCCTTAGAACTCATTTTTCTTTATATAATGATTTTAGTTAATTTAAAATAAAGAAATAAGAGTGAGGAGATCTTTTGATCAATGCGTTAACCTTTTAATGATCAACTTACCTCTGATACCAATTGAAAGTGTACAATGTGCCTCTGAGTATTCTCTAGAGGTGATGAATAGAGTTTTAAATATTTTATACTCTAAATGTGCACACACAATAAAAACTACTAAGTATTACATAATCAACACTACCAAAACAGAATAAAGTAAATGCAGAAAATATAAATACAGAAAACATTAAAGAGGGACATAAA
Source organism: Dactylorhiza incarnata (assembly GCA_033032865.1). Taxonomy (NCBI): domain Eukaryota; kingdom Viridiplantae; phylum Streptophyta; class Magnoliopsida; order Asparagales; family Orchidaceae; genus Dactylorhiza; species Dactylorhiza incarnata. The sequence goes on along the minus strand of JAWHQI010000176.1, from coordinate 4,986,688 downwards.
AAAAATCAATCCAGAAGACACAGGATTTTTATAGTTGTTCCCCAAAATGTGGGTAGTCCACACTTCTACTTCCCTGGTAGGAATGCACTAACTGTGCCTGAGTCTTTTGACAAGGAGACTCTCAGAACCACTGAGTCTTTCGATAAGGAGACTCTCAAAATCACTGAGTCTTTTGGTAAGGAGACTCTCAGAACCATTGAGTCTTTTGATAAGGAGACTCTTAGAACCACTGAATCCTTTGAAAGAGGGATTCTTAAAACTCTTTTACAGTTGGTGAATGAAGGAGAAGAAATAAAAAAGATAATAGAATTCTGCTGTTAGAATTCTTCAGAAGCTTTCTCTTTTGCTATTGCTTTTGTTTTGTCTCAGGATCTGAATATGATGAACCCTGCTTATGATAGCGATTATTATAAGAGTTGTATGTTGATCCTGATTCTCTACACTTCTGTAGACTTGCTGCTGTGTAATGAGGAAGAAGAAGCAACACTGTGGTTTATTCACACTTGCTGTGCAAAATAGATATTCTATTCTGTCTTAGGGTTGAAGGAGGAAGAAGAAGACCCTCTAGTTCGATAGACAGAATAATATGATCAGCTGTCCTGAGTTTTCTTTCTTTCTCGACATCTTTATTCTTCATAATTTGGATTTGAATTTTCTTCTTCTTTTGGACTGTCCTTATAAGGAATGCCCATTGGACAATTGATCCTTCTACATTTGTTCCCGACCCGTCCATCTGATTTGAATATCTTCCAAGAATGTTTTTGCTGTACCCTGAAATACTCCATTACATTCTCGGCAATAAACGAGTCGTTGGAGAACTGTCTTCAGCTTTGTGGACCTTCTGAAAAGGTATTAGAAAGGATATCAGAAAAGCTTCTATTTCTGACTGTATCCGACAATGCGTCGACTTCATCATTCGTCATATCGACACACCTCTGAGTTCTTATCGAAGTAGCTTCGAATTCTTTCTTAGCTCTGGCTGAACTCAGATGTCGACGTTGCGTCGAGTCCTTATCGACGTATCCGTCGAGTTGAAGACTTGGAATTTAATTGTATCTTCTGTGTCGAGTTGAAATCGAAGTTGCGTCGACTTCTAAGATGGCTTCGACATGCTCTTCCTTCTGCGCCGAGTTCCTTTCGAAGTTGTGTTGACTTCTGATATAACTTTGACAAGCTCTGTCTTCTGCGTCGAGTATATCTCGACGTTTCGTCGACTTCTGATATAGCTTTGACAAGCTCTGTCTTCTGTGTCGAGTATATCTCGACGTTGCGTCGACTTATGATATAGCTTTGATAAGCTCTTTCTTCTGCGTCGAGATCATTTCGACGTTGCGTCGACTTCAACTGATGCATCGACTCCAAGTCGATGTTGCGTCGACTTCTAGTCGATGCAAAGTTACTCTAGATAGTTTTCTTCAAGATTCAGCTTGCCTTTTTCATTACTTTGACTCAACTGACTTCCTAAGACTTCTATGACTAAATTACTCTTACTATACAACATGAGTAATTACCCTAGAGAGTAAAATCACCTATAATTAATTTGTTAAGTTAAATCAAAAGGAGTTTTTCCCAACAAACTCCACTATTGGATTTGACTCCAATTCAGAAGATTTACGTCTTCCTCTCAAGAGATGCATGCAACTTTTTTTACCAAAGAGTGATCTACTCGTATTCACGGATCTCTCGACCAACTAGAATACAGATCTTAGTTAACTATGATCATATACTAAAAATATGAAATCAACAATTATAATTCAAAAGTAAATAAAAAGTTCTTATTCGAGAGCTTATGAAAATAATAAGATAGAATTTTAGCTACTTGTTATGATAAAAGATTGGTACAAGAAAATAAAAGAAAATGTGATCAAATTGAACTTATGATTCTCCAATATCTACTTCGCAAGATAAGCTCTCTTTTTCTCTCTTACAATAAACTAAAAACAATGTTACAGAATAAAATGAAGAAATATGAGCTAAAAATCGAGATGCAAAAATTGGTTCTGAACTCGTGGAATGCTTTTGCTTTTATAGCTGAAAAGTTGAAAGTACACACGCTAGGTACACGTTGAATCCCGTGAGCGATTTCTGCAGTCGAACGCGCCTTTTGTCATAAAACTGTGTGTGCACGCCCTGGGTACACGACATGTATTGGCTGCTCTTGTAATCGTCACGACATGCTAGTGGATCTGCTTTTACTGAAAGTGACATGTGTAACGCCCCAAAAATCTTTTAAGGGAAGGGGGGTTAAGGTCCTTAGGAGCCTAAGGATGTCCCGTGCTTTCCGGGGACTGTTCGGGGGCTTTCTAGAGAATTAAAGGGCTAGTTGTTCATTTTTGCTCACGCATGGACAAAACGCACGATCGCGTAAGACGCGCGATCAAACCCTTTTCAAGGTGGTTCTCTGTCTTTCCTGATTAACTCACGCACAGGCGTGCGTTTAGAACGCACAAGCGTGCGTTCTGAACACACGATCGTTTGATCTGCGACGAAACTATTTTAAGTATCATTTTCTGAGCCGTTCGATCCGATCTTTTAAGATCCGATGATGAGAGTTTGACCTGAAGGGTATTAGGTCGTGTGGAGGGGCATTTTTCAACTCATTTCATCTTGCCTCTTCTCTCTCTTTTAGGTTAGAGACTCTTCTCTCTCTCTCTTAAGTTAGAGAGTTTAGAAGAGGAGAAAAAGGAACTCTCTTCCACCATTGGAGGAGCTTCGGATCTCCGATCGACGATCCAACACCGGCAACGCGAAGAAGACTCGAAGGCGTTCGTTTTCATCCGTGCACTTCAAGATTTCGATGGCGAGGAAGAAATCTCATAGAGTAACGACATTTCTCCTCCCGATCTTAGGATGCATGCTTGACATTCTTGTTTTCCATGCTTTAGTTTCTACATTTTGGCGTTGGATTCCTATAATTAGAGGGATTGAGGAGCCATGGTTCATTAAGAACCTCCGGCTCGATTGAGTCCGTCCCCGACATGATTGCATTAAAGATTTATGTTCGTTTAATGAATTAGGCATAATGGATGAAGCCGAACTCGTGTCCGTGGCCCGATTCGGTGATGATTGTTTGTGTACAACCCTCATTCTCCGAGGGTGGACCCCCCCAAGGCCACGTAGGCAGAGGTCAAAGTCAAAGAGTCAATACAACAGTCAAGCCTAGGAGGAGAAGACAGCCTAGGCGAGTAGGGGTGCACTCGTGCGAGTAGCTCGAATACTCGCCAAAAGGTGGGCGACCATAGGTGATACTCGCCCATTTGCCCGGGGAGATCGCCTCAATGTCGCTAGTCGTCGGGCTGGGGCTGGGCTATAAAACCCCCCTACCCCTTGGTTTTCCTATAAATAGGACCCCAGGGGTACTTGGATTGGCACCTGGACTTGAGCTCTCAAAACCCTGCTCTTGCATTCTGGAACATGTCGCACTTGGCCGCTACTCCCGGTAATAGCCAAGTCGGTGCCTTCCTCGTACCCTGCTCGGCCATTCTTTGGTCTTGGAGGGGAAGTCTCTTCGGAGCTTCTGGGTACGTGGTGGGACCTCCCTGCCGCAGCATCTGGGGTCCTGTGTGTTGCTCTTCTAGCTCTTCAGTAGTCGCCAGCTTAGTCGTCTCGTTGGACTGCTGGGCGAGTAGCCTCCGGCTGCATCGGTCCGAATCTTGAGGTCAGGATTTTCCTGGCGTCAACACTTTGGTGCGGTGAGCGTGGATCGTAGTCGGAGAAGGAAAGTTCAGCAGGAAGCCGAGATGGTCATAGGTGGCGATCATGAGGAGGTAGTCGACAACTCGACCGCGAGTGGCGAGTTCGTGACACTAGCGGTTCTCGAAGCCTTCGCACAGCGCATGGATGGAGCCTTCGCGCAGCGCATGGAGGGGATCTTGCAAACAGCGCTTCAGCCGCGCGCCGAGGTCATGGCGACCTCGCCGCATCGCCCAATTCCGTCCGAGGGAGGGAGTCCCCCTCGGCGAGCAGGAAAGGAGCACGTGGAGGATGAAACCGAGCGACCAAGGAGGTCGCAATTCTACCAGCCAACCTCGCAAGGCATTCGCTTCCGCGAGCCGTGCGAGCAGGGGAGATACCAGGATACTCGCCCATATGGCGAGTATGGAGGTGATACTCGCCAGGTTGAGGATCGTCGCCGGGCAGGAGGGAGGAGCCCCTTCTGCGAGGAGATCCTTGCCGCGCCAGTGCCAGAGGGGTTCAGGGACCCCGCCTTGAATTACTATTCGGGGAAGGAGGACCCCGTCAGGCACATCCAATGGTTCGAGGATATAGTCTCTATCCGAACCATGTCGGACGCCTTCAAATGCAGGTTGTTTGCCATCACCTTCCGTGCAAAGGCCTGGGACTGGTTCCACCAGTTGCCCGCCGGCTCGATCTACTGCTTTGAAGACCTGTGCCGTGGGCTGACAACCCGTTTCGACACGGCCCGGAAGCTGAAGAAAGAGGCAACGGCCCTGTTCTATCTGGTGCAAAGGCCAGATGAGGCATTGGGACCTTACATCGAGCGCTTCCAGGAGGAGGTTCTGCAGATCCAGGAGGTGGATAGCAACATCCTGTTGCTGGCCTTTACATTCGGCATAAGTCAAGGTCTCTTCAAGTTGGAGCTCAGTGAGAATCCTCCCTACTCCTACGACAACCTTATTCAGCGGGCCAATAAGTTTGTCCGGGGAGAGGCCTCCAACCCTGACTTCTTGGCAAGGCTGGCACAGGTAACCAGAGGCGACCGTGGAGAGAGGGATGGAATCCCTGAGAAGAGGAAGAGAGAAGAGCCCCGGAGGGAGGAAAGGAAGAGGCCGGAGCGGCAAGAAGAAAGGGGAAGAGCAGAGAAGAAGAGGGAGGAGCCTTGGAGGAAGGAAACCAGGAGGAGCGTGGAGAGAAGGCCCGTCGAGTCCCCTGAGCGTCAGGAGGAGAGAAGGCGCTACCAGGTCCCCGTCAACCGGCCACCTTGGAGGCCGGCTAGACGGCCCCATCGTCGTGATCAAAGGGGGAGATCCCCGGAGAGAGGGCCCTTTCGCTAGCCAGAAAGGCGTCAGGAGAGAAGGAGAGACGAAGCGATGGCGGTAGCCGGGCGTGGCCGCCGTCAAGGAAGGAAGAAGCAGAAGCCGAGGAGGCAGCAAGCAGAAGAGGTTCCCCTCTACTGTGACTTCCACCAAGTGGGGGGACATGCCATGGCTGCCTGCCCAGACTTTTGGGAAGCCCGGAGGAGGCTAGCAGCAGGAGAAGGTGGAGGGGAGCAGCGGAGGATAGATGCCCCTGCCGAGCCTCAGGCAGGGCAAGCTGCCGTCGTTCGAAGGAGGAACGAGGACCGGGTCGACCAGGGAGGTCGGGGAGACCTGGGCCAGGGAGGCAGAGTTGGAGTAATCCATGGGGGAGCAGGGCTGGAAGCTTCCCGCAAGGGGAGCCTCCATCAGATCTACCGCAGGAGTGTCGCCTCGACCTCACAAGCACCGCCCCCGATGGAGGAGATCACCTTTTCTGAGGAGGACATGCTAGGGAATGAGAATCCCTTCCATGATGCCCTCGTGATTCAAGCCGCGGTGGAGGACTTCACCGTTGATCGGATTCTGATCGACAACTGTAGCTCTGTAAACGTCATCTTCAAGGGGACGTTTGGCGGACTGGGAGTCGAAGCAGCAAGGGTTCGGGCATCTGATGGTCCCCTCTTCGGCTTCTCCGGAGAGAAGAAGGAAGTGGAGGGAGGAGCAGATCTCCTGGTAACACTCGGTGGCACCTCCATCAGCTGTCGATTTGTCATCGTCGACGCCCCGAGCTGCTACAGGGCTATCTTTGGGAGGCCGCTTCTCAACGCCTTCAAAGCCGTCCCATCCTCCTACCATCAGTGCTTGAAGTACTGTAAAGGAGACGTCCAGGTGAGGATCAGGAGCGATCCAAGAGCCGCTAGGGAGTGCTATCTTAGCGCCGTCAGTACCATCAGCTGGATGGCTGACGCGGAGGAGTTCGGAAGAGTGCTGGAGAGCCCGGCCAGGCTGGAGGTGGCCGAAGAAGTGGAAGAAATCGAGGTACTCTCCGCAGCGGGAGTGCCTGGGTTGCTGAAGATTGGCGGGTCGCTGAAGACCGAAGAGAAGATCGAGATGGCGACGTGTCTGCAGAAGAACGTCGACATCTTTGCTTGGAGCGCAGCCGAGATGCCAGGAGTCGACCCTGAGGTTGCATGTCATCGCCTCAACCTGGATCCCGCTGTCCAGCCCGTCCGCCAGAAGAAGAGGAGAACTGCCACCATCCTCGCCAAACCAATCCTTGAGGAGGTTAAAAAACTGCTCGATGCAGGTTTTGTATCAGAGATCCAGTACCCAGGCTGGGTCTCCAATGTTGTAATGGTGACAAAGGCGGGGGGTAGCTGGAGAATGTGTGTGGATTTTTCCTTGATGAATAAAAGCTGCCCGAAGGATTGTTATCCCTTGCCTCGAATCGACGCGCTGGTTGATTCAGCCGTCGGTTTTTCTGTGATGAGTTTCCTTGATGCGTTTTCAGGATATCACCAGATCCGGATGCATCCCCCTGATTGCCGCGATGTCTCCTTCATCACCGACGATGGCTGCTACAGCTACAAGATGATACCCTTCGGTTTAAAGAATGCGGGAGCCACCTATCAACGGATGATGGACCACATTTTCAAGGAGCAAAAGGGAAGGAACCTGGAAGTGTACGTGGACGACTTCTTGATCAAAAGCAAGAGCGTCCAAGAACACATAGCCGATCTGGTGGAGACCTTTGCAACGCTGAGGAGATTCAAGATGAGGCTCAATCCGACGAAGTGCGTCTTCGGAGCGGGCAGGGGAAAGTTCCTGGGACATCTCCTTACCCCGAGGGGAGTAGAGCCTAACCCCGACAAGGTGAAGGCGATCCTGGAGATGCCATCCCCAAAAACGATGAAGGAAGTCCAAAGGTTGACAGGCAGGCTGGCGGGTCTTAACCGCCTCCTCTCAAAGGCCGGAGAGAAGTGCTCTCCATTCTTCAAAACGCTCCGCAAAACAGAAAGCTTCGAGTGGACCGAAGGATGTGAGATAGCATTCGGAAGGCTGAAGGAGCAGTTGACTCAGACACCTCTCCTTCAGAGCCCGAAGGAAGGCGAAGACCTGCTCATCTACCTAGGAGTAGGAGTGGAGGCAGTTAGCTCCATCTTGGTCCGGGAAGAGGGGAGGAGGCAGCTACCCATCTACTATGTCAGCCGGGTGCTGAAGAAGGCGGAGTTGAAGTATCCAATCCTGGAGAAGCTTGCCTTCGCCTTGGTGGTGTCGGCGCGGAAGCTCCGGCCTTATTTTCAGGCTCACTCCATCCGAGTGGTAACTGATCATCCCCTCCGCAATATCCTGGAGGGAGTGGAGCACTCAGGGAGGTTGGCGAAATGGTCGGTAGAACTCAGCGAGTTCGACATTTCCTTCTCCCCCCGAGTGGCGATCAAGGCCCAGGCAGTAGCAGACTTCCTGGCTGACTTTTCGGTGGAAGCGGAGCAGGGAGAAGAGGTGCTCAACCCGATTCCTTGGAAGATGTTTGTTGATGGAGCTTCGAGCAAAAGTTCCGTGGGGGTGGGCATCGTACTCGTCAGTCCGCAGGGAACAAGGATCGAGCAAGTAGTCGAGATCCTCTTCCCCGTCACGAACAACCAGGCAGAGTACGAGGCCATAGTGGCAGGCTTGCGCCTTGCCAAGGAGCTGGGGATCCGTGATGTCCGGGCTTTCACGGATTCAATGGTGGTCGCGTCGCAGATTCGAGGCGAGTTCGAGGTGCGCGACACCATCTTGCAGAAGTACTTGGTAAAAGTAAAAGGACTGATTGGAGGCTTCCAGTCCTTCTTCGTCGAGCATGTGCCAAGGGAGGAGAACTCGGCAGCAGATCGTCTCGCCAAGTATGGGCCGAGGGCTGGAGGAACTATCACCGAGCTATTCCACCCGTCCATTGAAGAGGGAGAGATGATGGAGATCGAGCAACGCCCCTCGTGGATGGATCCCTTTGTGGCATTCCTGGCCAGCGGCCAGCTCCCAGCGGACGGAGGGGATCAGAGAAGATTTCGGTACAAGGCGGCATACTACCTCTTGCAAGATGGAGAGCTGTACCGCAAGACCATCTCGGGCCCCCTGGCCAGATGTGTTTCTGAAGACGAAATACCTCGAGTGTTGGAAGAGATCCACTCGGGAGAGTGTGGAAGTCATTCTGGGACTCGCACTTTGGAGCAGAGGGTCTTGAGGCATGGTTACTTCTGGCCTACTATCCGGAAGGATGCTGAGATCTTCTCGAAGAAGTGCCAGAAGTGCCAGCTCTTCGCCCCCCTTCAGTTGCAGCCGGCCCAGCAGCTCCAATCGATCATCTCCCCATGGCCGTTTGCCATCTGGGGAATGGACTTGATCGGCCCCTTCCCTCAAGCAAGTGGCCAGAGGAAGTTCGTTCTCGTCATGATCGACTACTTCTCCAAGTGGATCGAGGCCAAAGCTCTAGCCAAGACCACCTCTCAAGTCGTAAAGAACTTCATCTGGGGAGAGATCGTCTGCAGATTCGGGATCCCTCTCGCCATCATCACCGACAATGGTCCCCAGTTTGCCAGCCTAGAGCTAGAGGATTTTTGCAGGCAACTAGGAACCGACCTTCGATTCGCTTCCGTGCATCACCCAAGGAGCAATGGCCAGGTAGAGGCCGCCAACAAACTGATCATCAACCTACTGAAGAAGAAGGTGGAGAACCTAAGAGGTAATTGGGCGGACCAGCTCCCCTCGGTCCTGTGAGCTTTAAGGACCACTCCTAGCTCAGCCACGGGGGAAACGCCGTTCAAACTCTCTCACGGGTCGGAAGCTCTCATTCCAGTAGAGTTTGAAGTCAGAAGCCCCATGGTGGTAGCCGCGGAAGACGGAAGCGAAGAATGGCGACTAGAGAACGAAGAGGTTCAGAAGCTATCTCTCGACTACATCGAGGAACTCCGAGATTTAGCTTCAGTCAGGCAAGAGGAGATCAAGCGCCGGATGGCAAAACATTTTGACAAAAATGTCCGCCTCAAACACTTCCAAACAGGTGACCTAGTCCTGAAGAAAGTGGATGCGGCAGGAAGATCAGCAGCCGTCGGGAAGCTCAACCCGAACTGGGAAGGACCTTTCATCATCCAGGAAGCACTCCTGACAGGAGGATACCGCTTGCAGAACCAGGAAGGCGAGCTGCTAGGGAGCACCTGGAGCGGCGATGACTGAAAAGGTTTTATCCCTAAGGGGGAATGTGTATATCCCATCCTTGTAAATTCATTTCTTTGAATAAAATCTACATCTCCCTGAAACATGGGACGAGGCAGCTTCCTTCGCATCAACAAAGTTTTCAAAATAAAGAAGTCGGGTGAAGTCAATCTCCACGCTAGGTTGGGAAATGAGCCTCCGACTTAACCCTCGTAAAAACTCAGAACGGATGATGGGACAGTGCCTCGGGTGTGCGTTCCCTTAAGACCAAGCCTCTGCAATGACGACCGAGATCAGCTCCCCCCTTGCATGTTGACCGTGGTTCCCACCGACTGCATTTCTCGTCCGACTGTAGAGATTACCAGGAAAAAGTCTGGACGCCGACCTTCCGATTCGGCGAAGAGATGGTCGATTTCACTAGCTCAGGAGACCCTTGAAAAAAGGCGTCATGTACCCTCGAGAGCTGAAAAGCTCGCAGCAAATCATTTCATTTTCTAAATTATTATGTCAGATCACATGAGTTAGTGTGCCTAAAGTGTGCTTAACTCCCTGCTAAATTCATTGAGCAACAGGAAGCAGGTCCGATCCACATCCAACATCCAAGTGGGATGGAGGCCTCGGGATGGTATGCCCATTTGGACCTCCCCGACTGCCACTCCCTGCTTGATGTCGTCCCGCATCAACATTCACCGTAGCAGGTTGGAACACGAACCTCCGACCACACCCTCATAAAAACTCAGAACGGATGATGGGACAGTGCCTCGGTAGTGCGTTCTCCTAATGCCAAGCCTCTGCACTGACGGCCGAGATCAGCTCCCCCCTTGCATATTGGTTGGTCGAGTTACCCTCCGACCGCATTTCTCATCCGACTGCAGAGATTACCAGGGGAAAGTCCGGAAGCCGACATTCCAACTTGGGAAGGGGCAAGACCGATTCGACCGACCGAAGAGTGGAGACACTCCGGCACCCAAGTAGGATGGAGACCTCGGGACAGTGTGTCCCCTTGGGCCTCCCCGACTGTCGTTCCCTACTTGACGTCATTCTTCGTCGACATCTGGTATCCAAGTAGGATGAAGGCCTTGGGATGATGTGTCCATCCGGACCTCCCCGACTGTCATTCCCTACCCCCTCTCTCATAAAAAACTCCCTTACGTAATTTTAAATGGGCTCTTCACCAGGTACAGAGCGAAGCCTTGAGAGCATGTGTCCCTCAGGACCCTCCAAGTAGCCTTCACAGCTCGACTTCACCAAGGGCAATATTGGAGAAAGCGAGCATGTATGTGCGAGTATCTAGGCGAGTATGCATGTGCGAGTATACAGATGCGAGCATAGTAAGTGCGAGCATGACGGAGTACTCGGTCTCGCCGCAATCCTAAAAGCCTAGCGAGCACTCAACCTCGCCCCGAGCCTAAGAGCCTAAGCGGCATTCAAAAAAGAAAGCGAGCATCGAAGAAAAGGGCGAGCAAAATGATTATACTCATTCACTATCATAAATACATATACAAAAAATGATTTACAGATTTGCAAAAAGAAGACAGGCGACTATGCATCGTCGCCACCATCATCGCCGTCAGGATCGAGATCTTCCACATCATCACCCTCGTCCTCAGAATCTTCGTCGTCAGAATCGGTGGATGAGGATGGGAGATCTCGCATGGGGGAGGTGGACTCTTCGGCGAGTAATGCCGGGATGATGTCCATGACCGTCAGATGCATTGCCTCCGGCTTTAAGAAGCCATCGGCCTTCAAGCTGCTCAGGACCACCTTCCCGGTTGCTCGAGCGATCTCCCGGCGGATATGCGCCATATCATCGCCGACTATCCGGATCTGCTTGCCCACCCTGGAGGGGCCCGCCGACGAAGGCTGTTGCTCGGCAGGCCGAGTTTCCAACTCAGCGATTCGCACTTGGGCGGCCTCCAAGGTTTGCCGAGTATCCTCCAGCTCCTTCTCGGCCTGGGACAGCCTCTTTGCCGACTCCAGCTCGGCAGCCTGCAGCGAGCGAAAAGAAGAAGGTTAGTTTAAATAAGTTTGCAAGGTAGCGAGTATCCCAAAACGCGAGTAAAGTCGCCTTGGTGAGTACCTCGAACTCCTTAATCCTGTTCTCCATGGCGATCATCTTCGGGCCCTGCACCTTGATCATCTGCTCATATTCGAGCAGTTTCCTCGTCGTCGCGTGCCCAAGCTCGACAGCCCGCAGGTTGGCTCGCGAGCTCTGATGGGCGAGATATTCGGCCGAGACCTCTTGCAAGGATTCAGCGTCCGCGCGACCATAGAGGGCGAACGAAACGTCGAACGCCTCGCCCGCGTCCTCCCAATCCTCCGACCAGGCGGGGAGGTTGGTGCTCAAGGTCACTTCATGGGCTCGCTCAGCCCAGGACACCAGAGGGCGACCATAAGCATCCTCGCTACCCCCACCTTCGCCGAAGAGAGGATGGCCGCTAGGCTCGCCCGCCTCCGATGGATCGGCCCTCGCTTTCAGGTCCCTCTTGGCGACCTCTTTCTTTCTCCCAGGCTCGGCGGACTTTGCCTTGGCTTTCCTCTTCTTCGAGGGCCCAGCATCATCGCCGGCGACCTCCTGATCATCGCCGCCGGGCGACAATTCAACCAAGGCAGGAGTCCCCGCCTTCGGCGCCAAGGGAAGAAGCTCGCTCGGCAAAGAGCGAGTAGCTGCAACAAAACATAAAGAGAAAAACGTTAGACACCGGTTGAAGACGAATTGGCGAGTATGACCCAATGCTCGTTTAGGCGACTACCTTCACCAGGGAACACCTCCGCGAGCTCATCTACTCGCCTCCTCCAGAAGACGACATCCAGCCGGCGACCTCGGAAGCTGTCGAGTAACTTCTCCCGGCTTTCCTCTAAGTAAGGAGGGGCGAACGCACTCTCGCCCGACTGGAAAGAGGAAGTCGGCACGACGCCAAAGTCGCCCTTGATGACGACTATTCGCTCAGTCCAGCGATGGTTTTTGTTCGCCGTGCCGACCAGCGTGCAGACATGGCTGCACAAGAAGACGACGCCTTCGCCAGTGGCGCCAAAGTGGAATACTCGCCGGAAGACGGAGAGATCAAAGGCGATCCCCTGATCGCGCAAGTAGCAGAGGAACCCCACGATCATCGCCACTCCGTTTGGATTGATCTGCGCCGGGACTATCCCGTGGTAACGGAGGATCTGGCAAACCTCCGGCCACAAGGGTAGTCGCAGGCCGACTTCAAAGTGGCGGATGGGGAAGACCAGCTCGGCCGCCGAGAAGGAATTCAGGCGGTCATCCTCACGAGGAAGCCTGACGACATATCCCGGCGATAAGTACTTGGCGGAGAACTCCTTCAAGTCGCTCGGCCGAGTAATCGGCTTCTTGAAGGAATTTGCCTCGAAGTTCTTCGCGTGACTTGCACGGCGAATAGCTGCCTCGTCAGCCATCCAAGAGTGGAGGGATTGAAGAAGCGAGTAGCGAAGTGGCGAGGAGAGGAGCAATCGAGAGATAGTCGCTAGAAGAAAGGGAAGATCGTTAAGAGAGTAATAAATACGTATCCACCCCCCTATTTATAGTACTCGACAAAGCTTGGCTTCCCACGTACGCCACCGCGAGCGCGAGTAGGAGGTGGCGCGTATCGAGGAAAAGTCGCCAAAACCTAGGGTGCACGTCAAATCACTGATGTCGAACGAGCGAGCACCTGCATCGTATTTTTAGGCTACTCGCAACATCAACGTGACATTTAAACAAATACTCGCGGAAACAAAAGACAAAAAATAGAATCAAGACATCACAGCAAACAGGAAAGACAACAAAGGCGATATCCATACTCGCCAAATAACAAATTACTTGAAGAAATCAAATAGTTCAGAATTACAAACATTTGCCAAAAGGCTACAAGCGACTACAAAAGGAAAAGAGGGCAGGATCCTAGGGGTTCGGCTGAGCGTCGGGAAGCTGCGGTTGTCGCCCAACCCAGCCCATGCTGCGAGCCCTCTTGAAATGCTCGAAGGCCACGGACATCGCATCCTCGCCTTGACGCAGCTGCTCCTCCATCCTCGCCAGGCGACCGATGGAGCCCGTGCTCGCACGCATCCCCACCAGCTCGTCGTGATGCAACTGCTGGCGATGCTCCATCCTGCCCACCCGGCGCTCCAGCTCGCCGACAGACTGAAGGCGAGATTCTACACTAGCCAGGCGAGTATCTAACTCTTCCAGCCGTAATGCTCGCACCTCCAGCTCCGTCAGACGACGCTGGGAGTCAGCAGCCGCCAAGAGCTCTACTCGCGCTTCAACCGCGGTCAGACGCCGATGAGACTCGCTGATCGTCAGCCGCTCCAACTTCGCCTCCAAATCCAGGATGGCGCGAGTAGCCTTCTCCTGATACTCGCGAGAAGGAAGCCCGACGGCGTCGACCAGAGCCCCGATGGGGGTATGAGCGCGAGCTGCAGAAAAAGACATGAAAGCAAAATCTTAGTGACGAGTAGCGAGAAGACTCTTCTTGGAAGATACTCGGAAAAGCAGCGACTCCATTTACCAGGCCGATAGGCGTCACTCCGCGAGTCGCGGCGAGGACTCCGAGATGGTCGGCGAGGAGAGCTCCTTCCCCGATACGGGGACGGACTGCGACGAATACCATCTCGCCGGTTCGAATGCGACCCGCCGATGTGCTCCCTGCTGGAAGGCGCATCACCCCGACCGCGACCATCCACTGGTCGCCCTCCCCCTCTGGGAGCGAAGAAACCAGAAGATCCCGCCATCCCACCTCGACGCGAGGACCCAGCCGGATGAGCGGTGGGAGCGGAAGAAAACAGGAGGCGGCGATCATCCTGCATGTCGGCCGGAGGAGGAAACGGAGGAGGTGGAGTAAGTTGGTCCGCAGGTAGTTGCGAGCTACTCGCCACCTCAGGTCGCTGCAAAGGCGGTGGCGGTGGAGGAGGATTGCTCGCTGAAGGAGCCCTCTGCTCGCTCATCGGCCTCTTGTCTACCGCAGAGCTATGAAGGATCCGCACCGATCCGCCCCGGCGAGTTCCTCCCCCAGTCGTCAGCGGGACCATAGACGAGGATCGTAGAGGAATGGCGCTCAGAGGCTCCTCCCGAGCATCGGCGAGAAGCGGATCTGCGAAATAGTACAAAAAACGTCAGAGACCAGCCGACACTTGGGCGACTAATAAAAGTGGCGAGTGGGTAGCTCTCACTTTGCGCAGGAGTAACTTCAGCTGGATCTTGAGCCGAGATCCCCGCAGTACTCGCCTCTGGAGCAGTATTCGGCGAAGGAGAATCAGGAGCAGGTGAGCCACCTGACTGGCCGAGACCCAAGTCGGCGAGCACCTGCTGAGTGGTGCCGACCTGGGAATCAGCGACATTTTCGGAGGAGTCGGCACTCTTCTTCTTCTTGTTCTTTTTCTCCTTCTTCTTCTCCAGGCGCTTCCTCTTCCTGGAAGCGAGAAAGTCTTTAAGCTCGGCATCGCGAGCAGGCTTCCGCAACGGCGGCAGCAAACTGGCAAGCTCGGCCAAATCCGCAGCAGCCTCCTCGGCAATACTACGCGACATCTTGAAAGCGAGATCAAAAAAGCCTTGCCATCAGAGACCCCTCCCCCTCTATATATAGGGCCAGAGCGTCAAAACAGCGGGATGCAGACTACACACTAATATTCGCCCAGAAGACAGCTCGTCGAAAAAGGGTTGGATGAGTCTTTCCGAGCAACTGCGTTACTCGCAAAGAGCGGGGATTGTGTACAACCCTCATTCTCCGAGGGTGGACCCCCCCAAGGCCACGTAGTCAGAGGTCAAAGTCAAAGAGTCAATACAACAGTCAAGCCTAGGAGGAGAAGACAGCCTAGGCGAGTAGGGGTGCACTCGTGCGAGTAGCTCGGATACTCGCCAAAAGGTGGGCGACCATAGGTGATACTCGCCCATTTGCCCGGGGAGATCGCCTCAATGTCGCTAGTCGTCGGGCTGGGGCTGGGCTATAAAACCCCCCCTACCCCTTGGTTTTCCTATAAATAGGACCCCAGGGGTACTTGGATTGGCACCTGGACTTGAGCTCTCAAAACCCTGCTCTTGCATTCTGGAACCTGTCGCACTTGGCCGCTACTCCCGGTACTAGCCAAGTCGGTGCCTTCCTCGTACCCTGCTCGGCCATTCTTTGGTCTTGGAGGGGAAGTCTCTTCGGAGCTTCTGGGTACGTGGTGGGACCTCCCTGCCGCAGCATCTGGGGTCCTGTGTGTTGCTCTTCTAGCTCTTCAGTAGTCGCCAGCTTAGTCGTCTCGTTGGACTGCTGGGCGAGTAGCCTCCGGCTGCATCGGTCCGAATCTTGAGGTCAGGATTTTCCTGGCGTCAACAGTTTGATGATGCATATATGGTTTAAATTGACATGTGAATGCGGCGAAGACGCCGTTGTAATGCCCAAATTCCATAAAGTTAACAGGTGATGAGTTTAGGGCGAGAAACGCATGTAGAAAATCCTAAGGTTGATTGTGATGTTCACTTGTATGCTAAGGCATGATTTTATCTCTGTGATCGGTTGACTAGCCCCGTGATGGGATTATTCACGTGTGCAAGGCATCCTGGCGAGATAAGTCCCCTTGTTTGGAAACTCAAGGTGCGACTGTCAAGTCCCCATGGCATGATCGTTCATGTGAGGGTAGGACCTCGTGGAGTGTGTGAAACCGACGAGAACAACCAAGCTGGTTGACAAGTCCCCATGTCATGAAAGTTCATGCATGTGCGGGTAAAGGTCCCAGATGAGGTTCTTAGAATCCGTTGTTGTGGTTTTGGTGAAACTGATGAGAACAACTATGTTGGTGGACGAGGCCCCGTGGCAAGGAGGTCCATGTGCGGGTAGAGGTCCCAGTTGGGGTTCTTAGAATCGGTTGGTGTGCCTTGAGGGGTGTGAGTACCCGATGATCGATGTGATGTGCTTTGTGTATTGATGATGTGCTGGTCTCATACGCGAGATATGGAGCCATGAGTGAAACCCATGTTGCATACATGTTGGATTGTTAGACCCCTTTACTTCATGCTGAACATAGAAAACATGTTTGATACTTGTGATATATGGATTAGAGCCTTATGTGCTTGTTTATATGCGTTTGTTCATATTGCATACGAAATGCTAACTTGCAGGGTGATGTAGTTCCCCGAGGTCTGCTAGGGCGGCCAGGAGGAGGGGTGTTGTTACTAGTTGTGGTCATCTCTGGCTGACCCTCATGTACCGCTTCTTTTGTGTTGGTTGCAAGGCAAGAATCTCAAGCTGGAGCTAGCTTGCCGGCCGAAAAGACCAAAGCCTCATGAGGTGTCTCTCCTCCTTCTTTATTGCTTTTATTAGCTTTTGTTCAGACTTGCATGTCAAAGTAGTTTAGGAGTTTTGCTGTGCTAGTTCTCCTTTGATATGTTGTTTGAACAAATGTTTTGTAAGACCATAAGTCCAGAAGTCTCCTTAGATGTGAACAACCTCTGAGTGCTTAACTTAGTGTTTCCGCTGTGTTTTCATCGTATATTGCTTGAGTTGTTTCTTATATCACTTTATAATGCTTAATCTGTGGTAACTTATACTGTGGGGTCCCGTCTCTGTTTAATAGACACATCGCGCTATCTGGGCCAGAAATTAAATCTGCGGGACACGCTCTCGGCACACGACGTGTATCGAGGGCGTGTAATTTTAAACTTTCGCTTTTGGTTCCCACGACCTGCTAGTTGAGCTGGAACTGCTATCTAGTTGAACACGCCCTGAGTACACGACGTGTACAAAAGCGTGTCTTTTGAATTTTTCGAGATCTACTCTAAAACTCTTCCTGAGCAATGCCATTTGACCTATAATTGATTTTCTGCCTTCGTTGGAACTGAAATTACGAGAATATGTCAATAAGGCTTTAAAATATAAGAATGCTAACTAAATTTATTTAATTTAATAAAAAAAATATGATTAGAACGTGTAATATACACATTATTATTAGGATCAAATGTTATACTGCAATCTATAGACAATGCTTTGTTTGGTAATACTGCTTTGTTTGGTAATACTGCTTTGTTTGGTAATACTGCTTTGTTTGGTAAAGCTGCACAGCAGCGGCCAATTTTACGCGAGCAGTGTGCTGCCGATTCCGCGGTTTAACAGCGGCAGAGAGTTGCGCATCTCTCATTTTTGCGATTTGCCCTAGCGGTTCAGCGTGGCCCTATCTTCTTCCTCTCCCGTTCCCGTCCTCAACGCCGGCAATCTTCTCCGACGCAGATATTCTCAAAGTTCGCTCGAGATAGGAAGGGGTGAGTGCGCCATATAAGGTAATAATTGCTGCCCCAAATTCGCCGCTCTGCCCAGCTTTGCTGCTCCGGCTAGGGTACGGCCTCCTGCGATCCGCTTCTACGGCTCTCTCTTCCGGCCGCTACTGGTTGCCGTCGTTGTTCGCTACCTTCGATTCACCGCTGTCTTGATATCGCAGTTCCGATTTTAGAAGAAAACATAAATATCGCCAGATTTCGCTACTGCCTGGACGGCTTGCTCTTCTCCGCCGACTTCCGATTTCGTACGGCGGCATAAATCCACGAGGCCTTCGTACTCAAATTCAGTTCCCTCCGACTATCTCATCAACATTTTTGATAGCCTAATCCACCTCTCTTCAATCAACCAAGATGGCGCGCAACGAAGAGAAGGCGCAGTCGATGCTGAATCGCTTCATTACGATGAAGAACGAGGAGAAACGCAAGCCCAAGGAGCGCCGCCCCTATCTTGCCTCTGAGTGTAGGGACCTTGCTGATGCCGACCGCTGGCGGAGTGAGATCCTGCGCGAGATTGGAGTCAAGGTGGCTGAGATCCAGAATGAGGGCCTCGGTGAGCACCGCCTCCGTGATCTAAATGACGAGATAAACAAGCTTCTTCGCGAGCGAGTCCATTGGGAGCGCCGCATCTCGGAGTTGGGCGGCCCAAACTACACCCGAAACAACGCCAAGATGACCGATCTTGATGGAAACATCATTGACGTTCCGAATCCTTCTGGCCGTGGCCCTGGTTACCGCTACTTTGGTGCTGCAAAGAAGCTTCCTGGGGTCCGGGAGCTTTTCGAAAAGCCGCCCGAGGTCAGAAAGAGACGCACACGCTATGATATTTACAAGCGGATCGATGCCAGCTACTATGGATACAGGGATGATGAGGATGGGATCCTTGAGAAGCTCGAGGCAACTGCTGAGAAGGAGATGAGAGAGAAGACGGAGGCAGAGTGGAGGAAGATGGAGCAGATCAGGAGGGAGGCGAAGAAGACCGTGAAGAGCGGTGAAATTGTGACTGTGGAGCCATCAGCCAATGATATTTTGTTTGAGGAAGAGGAGGATGTGGTGGAGGAGGAGAGGAGGGAGATGGAAAGGGAGGAGAGGCAGAGGAGCAAGCAGCAGGAATTTGTTGTGCATGTTCCATTGCCCGATGAGAAGGAAATTGAAAAGATGGTTCTGGAGAAGAAGAAAATGGAGCTACTGAGAAAGTACACCAGTGATATGTTGATGGATGAGCAGAAGGAGGCCATGGCGATGCTCAATGTGCAGAGATAAAGCCTCTTTTGGAGATTATATCTGCTTTGGTTTAAGATCTTGTTATGTTCGAGGTATGTCGTTTTAAGCAGTTTCCCATCATCTACTGCCATTGAACGACAGTTGTTTATCTCGAGTAGATGTTTTTGCTTATAGAATTATGTAATTCCGCTAATTTCCACCAATGTTAATTTTCTTTCCTTCATTACTACACTGATTCCGTGTATGCAGTTTTTTTATTTTTTATCCTGACTATCTTAATGTGCATGTACACAACCTTGGGGCTTGAATTAAATCTTTTAAACTCCGTTCGTTTGGAAGGAATTCAAAAGTGAGGATTAGAATTGACTCGATTCCAATTCAGTTGTTCAGCTAAAGACATGAATTCAGACACAGGAATTGAAATTAGCAACTCCGCTGTTCGGCTACGTGTAAGAATTCAGTGACAGGAATTGAAAATGACATACATAACTATCAACTGGCACTTCGAATCAATTGACATACATAACCAAACGACAAGGAAAATTTTCGAGCTCAATGAATTGCAAGGATGACTTCATAGATAAGATTTGAATCAATGCATGTTATTGAAGTAGTGCGACATCATCTCCTAAATTTAAGGTGTAATTATGGGCTTATAGCATGATTATATCATGTGTTAGCGATCTTATTTTCAGTGTAATAACTTTGCATTAGTTCTTGGGTGTATTTGCTGTGCTAACAAAATGTGAGTTACTATGGACTGCAAATGAGAGTTTAAATGAAAAAGATGAACATAAAGAAAGAGTCATAGAATGAAATTTATTGCACCAAAACAATTTAAATCGCAGTGCAATAATACCAGCTTAAGAAATACCTTCGATAATGTTCCAAAGCAAATCAAGTATAGAACAGTGACAAAAACGATGGAGGTCGAATTAAATTGAACGAGTTTGGAATCACTGGGAGATGCTTCGTAAGGCAAGATCCGGTGCTCCTTGCTGAATCTAAATCGATGCGAGAAAGAGAAAGGGATACAATGGAAAGGAGGAAGCCATACCTTCGCCTCAGCTGCGGCGATCTTTCTTTTCTTGCAGGATCGGGGGTCAAGTTAGGGATGGGGATATAGGAGACTCAAAGGCAGAGAGGTTAATGGTTCTACTGGAAGAACGATTAAAATCAAGTGAAGAACGATGAAATCAAGTGATGCCGTTACTGTAGAAATGGATTGCCGTAATCGGAGAAGAAGAGGGAAGATGGGTTGCCGTCGCCGGAGAAGAAGATTTCGAGGTTGGAGGAGGTGTTTCACCGACGAAATGGATGAGGAGATCGGTCACAAGGTTTGGTCGTGGAGGGCTCGCGCGGGCTGCAGCTGCAGGCCACGAGAAGGGGTCCAGAAATGAGAAGTCAGACCTAAAGAGGCGGGAAACGATGGGGGAGAAAATTAGCCTATTAACAATTTCCATGGATTTGAAACGAATTCCAATTCCTACCTCTTATTTAGAATGCCGACCAATGTAATTGGAATTGGGTGGCTAATTCTAATTCCTATTCCCCAAATCTGCCTAAATGAGTGAGGCCTTAGTCTTCTTTTTGTTTGAAGGATTTTTTCCTTCTTGTTGGCCTCCGATTCAACCATGGTTTAGTTGGTTTAAGACTTTGGTGTATTGGGTTATGTGATAGTCCTGTTCAGTTATTTGAAGGGGCTTGCTGTTATTTTGGTACAGTCTATGAAAGATTCATATTGGGATTATAAAAAGATTCAAATGTTGTATATTTAGCCCAACCTTAATTACCTTCTTTTAACTGGGTCTCCCGCTGCCATTTCTTGCTTCCTATAAGAGGGTATCATTTGATGAGGTGTAACACTAGGTTGTTATTTGCTACTTCCTCATGGTATATATTACATAAGCTACAATAATCCCAAGGAGTACCCTACCTTGATTAGGGTTGTTGATGACTTGCGGTTCTTTTCTCCTTATTTCCTCTGTTATTTTGTCCAAACTTCTACCTCTTCTTCCTTATCCAGATTTTTTCCCTACAATTGTATCCTTTGTCTTAAGTAGCTTGTTGTTTGTTTGTGCTATCCATTGTTGTTTTTGGATGTTGAGTGTTGTTTTTGGCTGTTGTCGACTGTTGGTTTGATAGTTGTTTGTGTGATTTCCTAAGGGTGTTTGAGCAAGGTCTTTATACTGTTTTTTTACAAGTATTACTCCACTAAAGTTGTGTATCTTCTCCGCGCATCGTTTTAATTTATTATTATTTTTTTCATTGTTTGTATTGATTTTCACACCAATCAATTTTGTTGTTGTTTATCCTTAATCATTCTCCAAAATGACAATGACATATTGGATTTCATCAATTTGGTATCGGATCATACATTAGTGCATCTAGGTTGCATCGTTCTGGTATCAAAGCAATTAGATCCATGTTTTAAAAATTCAGAAATGAATCATGTAGGGTCATTTTTGCATTTAAACAAATTATTAGCTCAGTAGTTGCATTTCTATACTGTGTTTAATTCTCATATCTAAAAACAGGAACACAAAATCCTCATTGGATGCTGTGTGACAATAAATCTTTAATAGGAAACAAACCCCATTAGAATGCATCCAATGTCACTTAGAATTTATCACTGCCCTCTCGCTACCATAGCCCAATGGATGGGTAAGGATTTAGAAGCAATCCAAAGAAAAGAATTTATCGAGAGTTTGTCAATAATTCGCCTTCAGATTATCAACAAGTTTGTATATTTCAAATTTATGTTAATTCACTTTATGTCTATCACCCTGTTATTAAAGTATATGATATCTTCCTAGAATATAATTTTGAAGAAAAGTATAAAATTTTCCTCAACCCACTCATGGTAGTGTAGACCATTCTGATTTAAACTTTTAAATTACCATGAGGTACAAAGGAAATTATCCATTAAAAGAGGATTTCATAAATGAATCCACACTCCATTTTGTAACCAAACAGTTTTTTCAAAACTCTATCAGCTCTGCAAACTCCATTTCATCCAAACAATTTTTTATTAAAAACTTTGTTATGAAAAAATAACACTTTTCTCAAACTCCATTTTCTATCAGCTGCTTTCCATCAACAACAGTCCAACCAAACATAGCATAAGTGAGGCTATTAAAGTGCAATTTTGTAAAGACATGATTTTGTAAGAGAAATCTCACAAAGCGAGAGGATTTTCATGGAAGGAGACTTAAATGGACATATGAAAAGAAAATACGGATTATACAGATGTTCTTGGAAGATTTGGGTATAGAGAAAACAATGAAGGAAAACTATTTTGGATTTTGCCATAACACATGAGCTAATTGTGACAAATATGTTCTTCATGAAGAAAGAATAATATTTAATTACGTTAAGTGTGGACCAAGTAAGTCACAAATTGACTATTTTATGACCCGCAAAATTGACTGAAAGATTTGTAAGGATTGTAAAGTCATATTAGGAGAAAGTTTGACAACACAACACATGCTAGTGGTGTTGGATGTGTAAATTAAATATAGTAAATTCAAGAGAAGGATAAAATGGTTGTTAAAGTTTCGGTGGTGGAACTTGAAGAAGAAAAAACAGGTTGCTTTCTGATGTAGGGTAGGCTGTGTAGTGGCGCTTAGGATGCAAGCTAGTGACGTGAGGGGACCGACTCAACCAAACCAACGACTATATGCAAGACACTACTGAGCAGGCAAACTAAGCAACGTAAGCAACAAGACCATTATAATATAACATTGCATACATTCAAGCAAGATAAGCACTTTTCTTTCGGCAGTTAGGCGCTAGCTTTCCTCCGCACGGAGGGCTAGAATAAACGCGCGGCGAATTAGGCAACCTGCAACGCAAGAGATTCACAGGCAAATACAACGTGCTAAAATTCCTTAGAGCAAAGTACCACAGCGTGCACAATATATTATACCCAACAAAAGATTGTCACAAATAGCAAGTACAAAAATCTGAAATAAATCTAAGGGCGGCCGCAATCCAACACGGATCTGAAGTTTTGGAGATGGTATGGAACTTCCGGGTGGTGAAACGACTAGATCGGGTACGGGGAATAGTGGATCCACGAATAGGGAAGGTAAGGCTGCGAGCACGGGGGAAGTTGGGGCTGGATCGGGGCTGGAACGGCGGACTGGACAGATCTGTCCTGGAATGGACAGATCCGGTCGGAGGGGAGTGGAGGGGCGCTGAATAGGGCTGCTGTGGTGAGGAGGGGTGGTGGCGAGGTGGGTGGCTGCAAGGAGGGGCGGCGGGGGTGCAGGGATGTGGGGCGGCGGGTATGCTGGAGGGGAGGGCGGCGGCTGTGTACAGGAGAGGGGGCGGCGGGTATGCTGGAAGGGAGGGCGGCGGCTGTGTACAGGAGAGGGGGCGGCGGCAAGGGGAAGGCAAGGGGAAGGTGCTGATGGCAGCGGGGAGGGAAGGAGGGGAAGAGGAAGAATACTTACCCAATGGAGTCGGCACCACGGGCTCCACGACGTCGGCACCGCGGAAGGATCACCGGAAGCGAGGAAGATGAACTCTCCAAACTTCAGCAATAAGAAATCAGCCACCCTAAGACTCTTATTTATAAGAAAACAAAACTAGGGCACCCGGAATCGACGGCTATGATTGGCCGACGGTTCCGTTCCCAAAATTATATAAAATAATATCCGAAATACAAAAAGCTATATATGAAAGTGACTCGAAACGACGAGCCGGACGCATCCGCGGTAACGGATCGCCGATTCGATCAAGTCCGTCGGCGCGAATATACGAAGGTGGGGCCCGCCTTGCGCCGAGTTGCGCTCGATGGTCCCCCATCAACTCCCCCCGACTGAAAAGCTTTCATCTCCGATGAATGGAGACGATCGTACTGTAGTCGAAGCCCGGGGGCGAGTTGATCAAGCTCAGCAGCAGCAATCCAAGTGTCGTCGGAAGAAGAACGTCCCATCCAGCGAACCAAGTAGCGGCACACGAGTCCATCCGCGGCGGGGATGAACTCATGCGTAATGACCTCAGTAATCTGCTCGACCCTCTGCTCTCGGGAAAAGTGGTCCGGTGATGGTGGTGGTGCCGCCGGTGAAGCCAATGGCGGTGAACTCCTGGGGAAGTGGGAATCAAGTGGAGACTGGGTGGTGGGGACATGGGGTGGTGGTGGAGGGTCAGGAGGGCCGCCAAGGTAGGGGTCAAAGTACTAATGAGGTGGGAAGTAAGGCGTCAGGTCCTCAACATTGAACACGGGGTGGATACCCATGCTCGAAGGAATGTCTAGCTCGTAAGCATTCAACCCGATCCGCCTCAAAACACTGTAGGGCCCAATTCGCCTGGCGCTTAATTTCTTGGCAGACCCCTGAGGGGGCCGTTCCGCACGAACTCGAACTAACACCTGTTCGCCAACCAGAAAATGTTTCTCCCGCCTATGTCTGTCTGCCTGTTCTTTATAATGTTCGTTGCTTAAATTGATTTTTCGCCTGACGGACTCATGCAACTCATGCAAATGACGCGTGAAAGACTCAGCAGACTCACTAGGACGTGACTCAGTCGGGACAGGTATAAGATCAATAGGCTTCCTAGGGTCATAACCGGATACTACCTGGAACGGACTCAGACCAGTCGACCTATTGATGGAACTATTATACGCGAACTCCGCTATGGGGAGCACCGAGTCCCAACTAGAAGCATGCTCTCCAACTAAACACCTCAGTAGGTTACCCAAACTTCTATTCACCACCTCAGTCTGCCCGTCCGTCTGAGGGTGGTATGCAGATGAAAACTTAAGGGTAGTTCCTGTTTTTCGCCATAACGTCTTCCAAAAATAGCTAACGAACCGCACATCTCGATCGGACACGATGGACTTTGGGAGACCGTGTAATCTAAAGACCTCACTCATAAATAGGGCTGCGACATGGGGCGCGTCGAAAGTCTTCCTACATGCGATAAAATGTGCCATCTTAGAGAACCGGTCGACCACGACAAATATAGAATCATGTTTCCGCAGAGTGCGCGGAAGCCCAAGCACGAAGTCCATACTAATGTCCTCCCAAGGACGATGGGGAACGGGTAAAGGAGTGTATAAGCCTGTATTCTGTTTCGTTCCCTTAGCCGTCTGGCAGACACGACAGTGTCGGACTACGCGAGCTACATCTTTCTTCAAGCTCGGCCAATAGAAACGATCCTCTACCATAGCAATCGACTTATCTCGCCCAAAATGGCCGGCGGCACCCCCGGCGTGTAGTTCCCATACTAAATAATCACGGTATGAGGTATTGGGCACACACAAGCGGGAGCCCCGGAATAGGTATTTGTCGATGATCTGAAATCCCTCGACAGGATCAGGAGGGTCCCTCGATAACGCAGTATAAGCCTCAGCAAAATTAGGACAAGTAGGGTAGTCCAGGATCAATCTCTCGAAGCCATCCACCTGAGCCCGCAGTGTGTGAAGTAGAGAGACTCGACGACTGAGAGCGTCGGCGGGCTTGTTCTCAACACCAGCACGATGTTTGAGAACGTAGTGGAAATCCTGAAGGTACTCTACCCACTTCGCATGGCGGTGACTCAGCTTCCTCTGAGAGTCGAGGTAGCGTAGGGCCTGGTGGTCCGAATACAGCACAAACTCCCGGGGAAGGAGGTAGTGTCTCCAATATCGCAGTGACTGGACGATAGCATAAAATTCCCGATCATAATTCGAGTATTTTTGCTTGGCTTCATTCAGTTTCTCACTAAAGTAAGAAACTGGGTGTCCCTCTTGACTCAACACTCCCCCAATGCCCATGCCTGACGCGTCACACGCAACCTCGAAGGCTTTACTAAAATCGGGGAGTCGTAGAACGGGGGCGGACGTCAGCTTGTCCTTTATCTCTTCGAATGCTCGAGTGGCCGCAGGGGTCCACTGAAAATCTCCCTTGCGCAGGCAACTAGTGAATGGGGCCATAATCGAGCTAAAATCCCTAACGAATCTCCTATAAAAGGTCGCAAGCCCATGAAAGCTACGGGCCTCATGAATGGTCGAGGGTATGGGCCACTCACGGATGGACTGGACCTTCTCAGGGTCAACTGACACGCCTGAGGAGGAGATAATAAATCCCAGAAAGTGGACGGACTCAGATAGGAAGGAGCACTTCTTGAGGTTGATAAACAGTTTCTCCTTTCGGAGAATATCGAATAAGAGTCTCAAGTGCTCGAGGTGATCTGGCTCACTGTGGCTATAGATCAGAATGTCGTCAAAGTAGACGACGAGGAATTTGCCCATATAGGGCCGCAGGACCTGGGTCATGACTCGCATAAACGTGCTCGGGGCGTTCGAGAGCCCAAATGGCATGACCAGCCACTCGTACAAACCGTCTTTCGTCTTAAACGCCGTCTTCCACTCGTCGCCCTCACGCACTCTAATCTGGTGATACCCGCTTCGGAGATCGATCTTCGAGAAGATCTGAGCCCCGGACATCGTGTCTAGTAGGTCGTCCAGACGAGGGATCGGGAAACGATACTTTACCGTAATTTTATTGATAGCGCGACTATCGATACACATACGCCAACTTCCGTCCTTCTTAGGGGTAAGAAGGGCGGGGACGGCGCACGGACTCAAGCTCTCACGGATAAACTGCTTCCGAAGAAGCTCATCAACCTGCCTCTTGAGCTCAGCGTGCTCAACAGGATTCATGCGATAGTGTGGCAGGTTGGGGAGCGAGGCCCCCGGGACTAAATCGATGGCGTGCTGAATGTCCCGCAGAGGGGGTAGCTCATCAGGAAGTTCCTCTGGCATAATGTCCGCAAACTCACCTAGTAAGGGTCGCACGGTGGGATGAACCTCGGTCGTAGGGCAATCAGATGCCATAGTGGCTGCCACTACATACATAATTCCAGCATCGGTACTATCTCTCAGAAACTCACTACGCCTCAGAATGTGCACGGGTCTCGAAGCAATCGTGCTAGTGGACGGCTCGACCCGGCCCTTGGGCCTCTCTCTGGGCTGGGTGGGAGATAAAGTGATCTTCCGTCCCTTATCATAGAAGACACACGTGTTTGACCGACCGAAACACGTGACATCGCGATCAAATAGCCAAGGGCGGCCCAGCAAGACGTGGGCGACATCCATAGGGATGACGTCGCACCAAACTCGGTCCTCAAAGGATGCGATGGTGATCGGAACAAGGCAGCGCTGGGTAACCTGGATGGCTGTCTTGTCGACCCAGATGACACGATAAGGGTGGGGGTGAGGCTCTGCCTTCACCTGCATGCGGTCTAGACCCTTCTGGGCCACGATATTCACACAGCTCCCACTATCGATAGCTAACTTGCAGGGTCCGCCTGCACTCGGGAAATATGTGTAGAAAATGGTAGTGCGGCGCCAATCCTCATCAGCACGTGGGGTGTGCAGGAAGCGCCTGACTACTCCAACCTCTAATGACCGCTCAGCGTCGCTCTCCCATCCCTCCTCAACGGTGGCAGTGACTTCCTCAGTAATCTCCACATCTCCCTCTAAAGCGGTCTCCTCCTCATCAATCAACAGAGTACGTGTGGGGCAGTGGGCCGCAACGTGTCCTCTACCCCCGCACCTAAAACACTGAATACCCCCAGGCCTCTGGCCCTCGGTAGCGACAGCCTTCCCCCTCAAATCAGGGGTGACTCGGGGGGGGGGGGGGTGGAGTGGCTGCAGCAGTCTGGGCTGGAGCGGGCTTCCTAAACGTCGACGAATCCGTCCGGGAAGGAAACTGCTTCGTGCTAGGGGCACGAAGGTACTGCTCATACTCAAGAGCGAGCTGGAATATCTGGTCTACAGTCTCCAAGCGGTGGGGAATCAGCTCTCTCCGGAGATCCGCACGGAGGCCAGCCTTGAATCGAGAGGCAGTGGCAATAGGCTCCTCCGAAATATCGCTCCTAACAACTAGCTCGTCGAATCGAGCCATATACTCAGCTACGGAAAGCGTCCCCTGACGTAAGCTCTGCAGCTGATCAAGTAGCTGATCACGGTAGGAAGCGGGGAGGTATTTGTCCTTAAGCCTCTCCTTCATGTCATCCCATCGGGTGATGGGATAGTAACCGTCACGCTCTAAGGATCGCTCAACACTAATCCAATACACTTTAGCCTGTCCGACTAACTTCATCTTGGCAAACCGGACACAACGATCATCACTCATGTCGTACCAATCAAAATAGTGATCCATGTCCAGGAGCCAGTCACTAAAGGCCTTCGGATCCAGGCGACCATCGAATGTCGGGGCATCGAGGCGAATCCTACGGGTGATGTCAAGTGCGCGATCACCTCTCCGCGGGTCAGAATAATCATCAAGATCGTCGTCACGCTCGTAATCGTGCCGAGCGGGTGGGGGTCCGCGCTCACGTCGTCCTGGTGGGTAGTACTCGTCTCGATGCTGGTCATGACGACCGTGTGGAGGGGCACGGTCCCTGGGGCCAGGCTGACGTGGCATGCGGTAATCTTCCCGCGGGGGCGGGGGTCGGCCACGTGCTGGCTCAAGAGTCCGCCTTGCTGGCGGGGTGGGGGCTCTCACAGGAATCTCGCGGCGGTAGCGGTCAGCCGGCGGTGGGTCATCTCTGACCCGCTGACCACGGCGGGGAGGGTAGCCCGGGTCATCCGCTATCTCATCGTCATGTTGGGAAGGAGTATCCCTAGCGTTCTCTATCCTATCTAGGCGACGGTTCACCGCGGCAATATCATGTTGCACGACCTCAAACTGGGTGCCTAAAGCATCGAAACGGTCTAACATCAGACGCTCAAAATCCGTCGTGGCAGCGCTCGAATTCGAGCCTGCCGCTCGTTCGTTGGTGACCTGTGGATCTACCATGCTTCTAAATGACCTACCACTACGGAGCATGCAAAACAGCCCGACCTGGGCTCTGATACCAACTGATGTAGGGTAGGCTGTGTAGTGGCGCTTAGGATGCAAGCTAGTGACGTGAGGGGACCGACTCAACCAAACCAACGACTATATGCAAGACACTACTGAGCAGGCAAACTAAGCAACGTAAGCAACAAGACCATTATAATATAACATTGCATACATTCAAGCAAGATAAGCACTTTTCTTTCGGCAGTTAGGCGCTAGCTTTCCTCCGCACGGAGGGCTAGAATAAACGCGCGGCGAATTAGGCAACCTGCAACGCAAGAGATTCACAGGCAAATACAACGTGCTAAAATTCCTTAGAGCAAAGTACCACAGCGTGCACAATATATTATACCCAACAAAAGATTGTCACAAATAGCAAGTACAAAAATCTGAAATAAATCTAAGGGCGGCCGCAATCCAACACGGATCTGAAGTTTTGGAGATGGTATGGAACTTCCGGGTGGTGAAACGACTAGATCGGGTACGGGGAATAGTGGATCCACGAATAGGGAAGGTAAGGCTGCGAGCACGGGGGAAGTTGGGGCTGGATCGGGGCTGGAACGGCGGACTGGACAGATCTGTCCTGGAATGGACAGATCCGGTCGGAGGGGAGTGGAGGGGCGCTGAATAGGGCTGCTGTGGTGAGGAGGGGTGGTGGCGAGGTGGGTGGCTGCAAGGAGGGGCGGCGGGGGTGCAGGGATGTGGGGCGGCGGGTATGCTGGAGGGGAGGGCGGCGGCTGTGTACAGGAGAGGGGGCGGCGGGTATGCTGGAAGGGAGGGCGGCGGCTGTGTACAGGAGAGGGGGCGGCGGCAAGGGGAAGGCAAGGGGAAGGTGCTGATGGCAGCGGGGAGGGAAGGAGGGGAAGAGGAAGAATACTTACCCAATGGAGTCGGCACCACGGGCTCCACGGCGTCGGCACCGCGGAAGGATCACCGGAAGCGAGGAAGATGAACTCTCCAAACTTCAGCAATAAGAAATCAGCCACCCTAAGACTCTTATTTATAAGAAAACAAAACTAGGGCACCCGGAATCGACGGCTATGATTGGCCGACGGTTCCGTTCCCAAAATTATATAAAATAATATCCGAAATACAAAAAGCTATATATGAAAGTGACTCGAAACGACGAGCCGGACGCATCCGCGGTAACGGATCGCCGATTCGATCAAGTCCGTCGGCGCGAATATACGAAGGTGGGGCCCGCCTTGCGCCGAGTTGCGCTCGATGGTCCCCCATCACTTTCAATGTAGCTGTTATGAAACAACTAGTTGATGATCCTTATGTTGATCTTAATGTCACATGAGAAGTTATGTCTTCACATTTAAGGATAATTGAAAAGTATGTATTTGGAGAGTCAAAATGTCGTGCGCCCCTACATAAAGAATCTTGGTGGTGGAAAGAGAAAATACAAGACAAAGTGAGGGCAAAAATAGATAGCTATAAAATCGCCAAGTAAGAAGCTAAAAGTGTAGTAAGTAAAACAAGAAGCCAAACTTATGAAGAATTTACAAGCGATTAGATACTAAAGATGGAGAGCGTGATATATATAAAATGGTTCGAGCTAGAGAGAGGAAAATAAAGGATTTAAGTCAAGTTAAATACATGAAGGATGAAACATATATGTGTTGGATCGGTCGGCGCCCTTAGAGGGGGGGGGGTGAATAAGAGTTTTCAAAAACTTTAGATTATATTTGAAAAACTTTGAATTATTGCAAGATTAAAGACATGAACTAAGTTAAGTAAAACAAAAAGAGAGACAAGCTTTATTAATGATAAATAAGTTTTACAAAACTTGATCTCGATGACGCTAGAGATCGGAGACGAATAATAAACAAGCTCTTTTTGTTTTCTATCCCGACTCGCTTCCCCACGAACCGGTGGCCCTAGCCTTATCCTCCCCGGATTCGGCTTCAAGCCGCTCTAGCCAATCCTTCCCCGGATGTGGCCTCGAGCACCCCCTAGAACTAGCCTAGATCTAGTCGCCAACACGAGGCGAATTTCAGCCTTAAGTCTACCCCAGACCTAGTCGCCAACACGAGGCGATTTCACTACCGTTTACAATGAAGAAAGAGAAATAAAATAACAAAACCTCCCTTAAGATGAACGTCTGAAGTCGGAGATGAAGATCCGCTGTAGAATCAGCGTTTGTAGAAGCGGACTTCGTTTGGATCCGGCGTGACGTAATCCTCCTTCAGAAATTTGCAGAGCTTCGCTAGGGCTTCAAGTTTCGGCCAAGATGGCCTCTGGAGTTGTAGCACTGCCTCTCTCTCCCTAATGTCCATCTGAAACGAGAGGTGAGGGGTCCTTTATATAGCCCAAGCGCTACCGCCGGCGCTAGCCCGGATTAGGCAACGTTTTGCGCGGCAGAATCTCCCATCCGCGGCAACCTCTTGCTCTATGCCTTATGTGCGTCACGCTACCGCCGGCGCTATCCGCTACCGCCGGCGCTATCCGCTACCGCCAGGCGCTAACATCCTTCTTAAATTGCTTCCGAAATGGCGCTAATCAACGCTATCGCCGGGCGCTATCGCTACCGCCGGCGATAGTGAGCTTGTTCGAATTTTGGCCACAATTTTGGGGGCAGTCATCATGTGTACTCCTTGAGTCATGTGGACCTAGTACACCTGCATACTTGAACACACAAGATCAAATACACATAGGATTTGTTATTCTCAAACCTAGGAGATGCGGAAGACCATGTTCCAACAAACTCCCCCTTTTGATAATAACAAATCCATTAATGATAAATCAAAACATTAATAGACAAGCATGATGAAACTCTACTTGTGTGTGTGTGAGAGTGATGACTTAGGATAATTATTGATTTTAGCATTTAGAATTGCTCCCCCTAAATACATGCTCCCCCTATGTGAATGCTCCCTTAATATGTATGTTATCACCTCAATCAATCATGCATGTTAGTTCATGTTAGTTCTCCCCCTTTTGCATTTTATCATGTTAGTTCTCCCCCTTTGTTATTAGTAAAGTGGGTAGGGATGCACCACAAAAAAGTTGGATAATAAGATAAAGCACGATCGAGCTTTTGAGTGAGAAGGAAATGATAAGGAGTTTTTAGAGCCATTTGTTAGAATAATTTTTGTATAAATATATCAGAGTTTTTAGTTTGAGCAAAAGTAATGATTTCCCCTTTATATAAGAGTTTTAAGCATAAAAAATGGTGATTTCCAAGTAACCCATCTACCCAGACAATACGTCTACACCTTAGCCCCGTACTAAGTGACGGATGGGCATGAGGAGCTGCAAACATGCCGTAGGTTGGGGTGTTAGTCCCATATGCAAACACTAGACAAAACTTAACCTAGCACTCTTTCCCCCCAGTGCCTCGCAAGGCCCCACTGGAACCCTCCCCGGTTAAGGACAAGACATGACTAGAGATAAGGTTATCTAATGTCTACAACCCTACGCCCCCGCTATGGTGAGAAATGAAGTCAATGATAATTATTGGAAACATTAAGCATTTAAATCTAATGGGAAATTTCATAGCATATGAGTTTATATTTTTATTTGAATTGTTTTGAAATAAAACTCACATAGCTATATTGAAATGAATGAATCAGAGTTTGAGTATTGCGGAAGATTTCAAAAAAAAAAAAATCATAATACTAAATAAGAGTTCAAACTCAAAAAGAAGATGTTTTGGAATAAAAAAAAAAACTAACTTTATAAAGATAAGAGTTAAAGCATTTTGGAATAAAGAAACAACATCCTTATAGCAATTAGAGAAGAAAATATTGATTTGAGATTCAATAAAAAGAGGCGATATTTTACTTGTTGGAGGAGTGTTTAGCATGAAAGTTTCATAGAAATAAATCAGAGTTTTTAGCATAAGAAATGATATGCGTGTTGGAACAACCAATATAAATTTCACCAAGCAAGTCTACCATTTATTTTTTAGAAAAATTGAGATTTTAGACTTGATATAAGCATGAAAGCGCAAGGTAAAAATTATATGGTGATGATGCGGAAGACTTGTAGAAATACATGAAACATCTTATTGTAATCAAGGATAATCCATAGAAAGATATATAAGTTTAATTTCAAAAAGAAGATGTTTATGTAAATCATGTTTCAATGAAAATCTTTTATGGTTGACAAAAAGTAATAAATAACCAAGCATGAAATAATATTATCATAAAGAGTTTACTACAATGTAATTTCAATTCATAATTTCAAATCATACCAAACATTGTAGAAAGCATGCTAGGTTATCTAGTGCATTTCATAAATAAAGAGTAGCATAGAATTAGCGTTATGATCCAATACTCATGAGAAGAAGTGTTATGGAAGATAATGATGTGCACATAAGTGTATTTTTGTGTAGAGTATACAATTGTTTTAATCAAAAATACAAGAGATATGTAAAGTAGAAGCACAACAAAACACAAATAATGTTACTTCCACACACTTTAATGCACAAACAAAAAATGTACAACTACCAAGGTGCTTTGCACACACAATGCTCATCAAGACTTATCAGGGTGCAAAGTAGTGCTTGGGGGATCACAAATTTTTTTTTTACTGTTTGAGACTAGTGATCCGGTGTACTTAAGAGTAAGTGGTTTTTCTTATTTTGAAGGAAAGATATGGTTTGCACAAGACACTTTACTATTCTATCCAAGGTGCTCAACCTCACAATGCTTATTAAGACTTATCAGGAGGTTCAAGTAGTGTTTGGTGGAGTTATCTTTGTCATTTATTTTATAATTTTGTTTTGTACAAAGTTCTCCGAATACACTTATTTTGCAAATCAATAGATTTTATGAAAAACATAATCACTTTTCTTAATTTTTAAAGAGTGCAAAATAAGGAGTGTAGGTAAGATACTTGTGCAATTTTAATCCATTGTACTAATACAAAACATACACAAACATTCTTTAGATTAAATACATATGTAGACAATGCCAAAAAGTGAGTGAATATCTATCATTATCAAACATAAAACATTTCTCATACTTAGAGGCATGCTAAGCTTGATCCTACACAACCTTTAACATATAAATGATGCACATATTAATAGATATATCTAAGCATGAAGAAAACAATGTTCAAAGTAGTTTGAGATGATAAATCGCAACATTATTGAAGTACTAAATAATATATAACTCCTGCTTGATTTTTACAATAAAGTCCATACAGTATTTTTTTGATTTTTTTTGAAAAATAATCTTTATTTAAAGTTTGAATTTATAAAATTGATCTTGGACTTCCCGAGGACTACCTTGTGAGAGGTTCGCCCGGTACTAGGTGATATGATGGGATGATAGCCCAAATCACCCTTTCGCAAGATACAAGTAAAAAGTTAAGTTCAAAAATAACAATTTTTGATAAATTTTTTTGTATTTGATTTTTAAGAAAAATAGGCTTTAAGCAAATGACAAAAAAAAAAAAGCAAAACATATTTTTTGTAATTTGGATTTTCTATTTTTGTATTTGATTTTTCAAAAATATAATAAAACAAAAATGCAGAAATGAATAGTACCCATAGATTGATATATTTTTAGGGATTTTTAAAAATTTTAAAATTACAGAAAAACGAACCTCGACGCTAGCGCTAGCGCGGGAAACAGTAAGTGATTTTTTAGGGTTTTGAAAATTTTGATGCTTGAACTTGATTAGGTGTCCCATTAGTAGTTTCATGTTGAATTTGCAGAATTTTTGGAAATGTTTTTGATGGTTAAAATGAAGAAAATTGCATTTGTAAGCATGTTTTAACATAAAAGATCTAGGACACCTATCTCAAGTCGTAACAAACGAGATCTTGCATGAGCTATAAGATAGATTATCATAATGTATGTGAATTCAAATTTTTCTAGACTTTTATCAATCTAATGTAGTTTGAAGAATGATAGGAAATGTAAGCACGAGAAGACATGAAGGAACAAATATGCATAATTTTAGTGATTTTGAAAATAATGTTCATGCAAAAGAATATCATGCACATTCATAAGCATTTTAGTCCAATGGAAACAATTTAAAGTCACATAGTTATTTTATCGTTCAATTTTATTTTATTTTACTTCATAATTAATTCATTATGGTAATATGAGATAACTAGCATGAATAATATCTATTAGTTGATAATGCTAGAATAATGAGTTTGATTGCAATTGTTATACCTCAATATTAATTGAGATAATGTTGCATGTATTCAAGAACGTGATTTAATATTTTTACATGGAATGAATTTATGATTTCATTTGATTTATTAATATAAAGTTGATTCTATGGTTTATAATCAAATGAGATTCATGCAAGTCATACTTCATTAATTCATTCATGTACTTATTATGATCACCAATCAAATGTTAGAACTAAGTGGATCTTTTCTAATGTTTGAATTTAAAGATCTTTTGATATTACATAATTATGATGGTGAGGCAGTATCACAAATCATATTCATCATTTTTCAGAATATTTTTAAAGAAAGATTGTGAGGTGAATAGTGAATATGAAAAAAGGTGAGAAACTATTCTTGGTTAGTTTATTGTAAATTTTCTATAATATAAGAGCTGTCATATTCAGTACACAAGATAAATAGAAATCAACACATTGTGCATTTTAATTTTTTGTTTGCCTAAGCCCTTTCTTAACCCATTTAAATCCATTAAAATAATATCATTAGTCTTGACAATAATTTCAATTTACAAGACATGTAAAGGAATGGATTTAGAAGGTAATAAAGAGGATAAGTAGATCACCTAAAAATGATATGACTTTTATTCGATTTTATTCAATTTGATTCATTTATGAATTATGGTTTAATTTATGAAAGTCATATTACAAGATATATAAAGTGATCATATCATGATGGTTTTAATCAAAAGAAAATAGACAAAAGGAAAGTTTAAGTATATCATGAAGTAGAGAAATGATATTTCATTTTTAATTGATCTCTACTTCATGCAAATGATGAGATACTAATGAATGAGAGATTTAGTATCCAAAGAGGACCGGGTATGACGGTTCCTTTGGGTACCCAAATGCATCGTGTTTCCTTTTGGGGAGATGTGATTGAATGAGCCCTTTTGATTTGAGTTTGTGTTTCATCTTTAACTTTTGGCCGCCATTCAAACATTGGTTTAATATTATTCTTATTTATCAAATTTCCATGATGATTTTGCAAAACATTCTTTATAGGAAATTTGTTTATCTTTAAGTTTATGTTGGGAGAGTGGTTATTTTGTAAATGATAATGATTTGGAATTTTATTTTCAAGCATTTGATATTCTTTATTTCCTTTGTTGGATTTATCAACATTTTGAGAAATTATATTCAACTTGCTTTTAGATATACCTTGAGATTGTGAATGAATGTTTTGAGCGTTTTTCTTAATGATTTCCTTAAGCAAGTTGATTTTTGATTTTAGTTCATTATTCTTGATTTTTAAATTATGTCTAGATTTATTATAATTTATTGTGCTATTTTTAAGAGTGGTAACAATTGAGTCAATATGTTTTTCATATTTATCCCTATACTCATCAAATGTTTCATCCATCTCTTTTATATCAATTT
This sequence comes from Dactylorhiza incarnata, assembly GCA_033032865.1. Taxonomy (NCBI): domain Eukaryota; kingdom Viridiplantae; phylum Streptophyta; class Magnoliopsida; order Asparagales; family Orchidaceae; genus Dactylorhiza; species Dactylorhiza incarnata. Next base: position 4,950,677 of record JAWHQI010000176.1, on the reverse strand, counting down.
CATTGTCCTTACACTTAGCACAATTATTTTTTAAAGATGAATTTTCTAAACATAATTTTTCATTTTGTTCTCTTATAAAAATAATTTCTTTTTCAAGTTCCTTAAATTTTTCTTTAATATTATTACAATTAAGACAAGGTTTTGTATTTTCAATTGAAGTGACATGAGTAAAGCTAGATAAATCAGATTTTGATACTACTTTAACTTTTGCTTTTAAATTTTTATTTTCTAAGCGCAATTTGCAATTTGCATTTTTTTAATTTCTTAATTTTGCGCTTTGTAATTTGTAGCAATTGTAATGAAGAAATAGAAGTACAAAAAGTGAAATTTGATTTCCTTACATTGCTTTTGGATGAGGGAGGATTTGAATATATTGTTCCTTTGTTTTCTTCTTGGCACTCCTCTTCCAAAAATAAGATTTCTTCTTCTCTTCCATTTGATGTGTGCTCCATTGATTCATCATAAGAGGGGCATTCTTGAAGATTTGTGCACGCTTGTATATTCTCCGGTTCTTGCGATTGTTCCATACCTGTAGATGGAGAATCATACATTTCTTCAAGAAATTTCCATACTTTATATGCACTTGAAAAACAATATATTAATTTGAAAATTTCATTTGAAAGACCACAAAATAAATAATGTTTAGCTTTTGCATTTAATTGAAGTTCTTTTTTATTTGATTCGTTTGCAGGTCTTGTTATTGCTAAATTCCAAACTTCGATGTCTACAGTTTTAATAAATTTTTCAATTAAGATTTTCCACCCTTTATAATTTGTCCCTTCAAATAAAGGTGGTGCAAGTGATTTTTCCTCTTCACAAAAATTTCCCCCACTAGTAGAAGCGAGATCATGAGACGCCATTATTCCCGGTTGTCAAGCCGATTGGAATAAAACCGCTCTGATACCACTTGTTGGATCGGTCGGCGCCCTTAGAGGGGGGGGGGGTGAATAAGGGTTTTCAAAAACTTTAGATTATATTTGAAAAACTTTGAATTATTGCAAGATTAAAGACATGAACTAAGTTAAGTAAAACAAAAAGAGAGACAAGCTTTATTAATGATAAATAAGTTTTACAGATCTCGATGACGCTAGAGATCGGAGGCGAATAATAAACAAGCTCTTTTTGTTTTCTATCCCGACTCGCTTCCCCACGAACCGGTGGCCCTAGCCTTATCCTCCCCGGATTCGGCTTCAAGCCGCTCTAGCCAATCCTTCCCCGGATGTGGCCTCGAGCACCCCCTAGAACTAGCCTAGATCTAGTCGCCAACACGAGGCGAATTTCAGCCTTAAGTCTACCCCAGACCTAGTCGCCAACACGAGGCGATTTCACTACCGTTTACAATGAAGAAAGAGAAATAAAATAACAAAACCTCCCTTAAGATGAACGTCTGAAGTCGGAGATGAAGATCCGCTGTAGAATCAGCGTTTGTAGAAGCGGACTTCGTTTGGATCCGGCGTGACGTAATCCTCCTTCAGAAATTTGCAGAGCTTCGCTAGGGCTTCAAGTTTCGGCCAAGATGGCCTCTGGAGTTGTAGCACTGCCTCTCTCTCCCTAATGTCCATCTGAAACGAGAGGTGAGGGGTCCTTTATATAGCCCAAGCGCTATCGTCGGCGCTAGCGCTACCGCCGGCGCTAGCCCGGATTAGGCAACGTTTTGCGCGGCAGAATCTCCCATCCGCGGCAACCTCTTGCTCTATGCCTTATGTGCGTCACGCTACCGCCGGCGCTATCCGCTACCGCCGGCGCTATCCGCTACCGCCGGCGCTATCCGCTACCGCCAGGCGCTAACATCCTTCTTAAATTGCTTCCGAAATGGCGCTAATCAACGCTATCGCCGGGCGCTATCGCTACCGCTGGCGATAGTGAGCTTGTTCGAATTTTGGCCACAATTTTGGGGGCAGTCATCATGTGTACTCTTTGAGTCATGTGGACCTAGTACACCTGCATACTTGAACACACAAGATCAAATACACATAAGATTTATTATTCTCAAACCTAGGAGATGCGGAAGACCATGTTCCAACAATTTGATTTTGACGGATGATGTGGCTATTAAAGAGCGATGAAAAAGATATTTTTATCAACTCTACAATGATGAAAAAGACAATGAACTGAGTTTGGAAGAGTTAAGTAAATCAGAGAAGTATATGAATGTAAACTTTAATCATAAATTCAAGCATCAGAGGTAAATGCCTAGGGAAGATAAAAAAATGGAAAGACAGTTGGGCCAGACTGTATACCCATCAAAGTATTGAAATGCCTAAGGAAGGAAGAGATTTTTGTGACTTACATGTTTCTTCAATAAGATACTGAAGATAAAGAAGATGTCAGACCAATGAAGAGAAAGTATCTTGATATTTTTGTATAAGAACAAAGAAGATCATATTATGAGGAGTAATAGAGAGAAGAGTAAGATGAGAGATTAGCATCTTGGAGAATCAATTTGGATTCATGTCAGGGCGGTCGGCCATAGAAGCTATACACCTCTTGAAGAGACTCATTGACAACTATTGGGAAAAATAAGATTTGCATATGCTGTTTATCGATCTTGAGAATACTTATGATAAAGCTCCAAGAGAGGTCTTATGGAGTCTTAAAAAAGAACGATGTAAATGTATCATACATTGACGTAATTAAATACATGTATACAAATTCAGTGACGAGGGTGAGAACATCTGGAGGATTAACATAGGAATTCCCTATCACCGTTGGCTTACATCCAGTGTTGTAGATGTCGGCCGACATGTCCGACATGTCGGCCGACATAAAGGTTTTGGGGAAAAAAACGCAACGACATCGATATTTTAAACAAAAATGTCGTTTTTGAAAATATCGTTCGATATATCGGTTTAACCCGATATATCTAGCGATATTTCGCGACCGATATATCGTTTCGTGCATCTCTTTAAGTCTAGCGTCGATGACTTTCTCATCTCGCTCTCATTTGGTAATCTTTATGCCGTTTATTGAAGTCGACATCTCTTTGTTATGTAATCTATAAACATACATTATATGTATATAAGTTTATTTTGTAGTTTATAAACATAAATTATGTATACAATTATACATATTTATAAAAATTGTGTATATATATGAATAAATTTATTTAAATATTAAAATCCGACATTATAAAATATCCCCGATATATCCCCCGCAATCCGACATCCGACATTTCAAACTCAAACCGACATGAATCCGACATCCGACATCTACAACCTTGCTTACATCAAGGGCCAGCTGTAAGCCCTTATCTCTTTAACCCTATTTAGATGAGCTCACCGGACATATCTAACCAGCAATAACTTGATGTTTATTGTTTGCAAATGATATTATTTGGTCGATGAGATGCGCGAGGGTGTAAACACGGAACTTGAATCTTGGCGAGACACTTCAGAAAAGAAGAGTTTTAGGTTGGGCAGGACAAAAACGAAGTATATAAAGCTTAAATTTAGTAGTGTAAGAAGGACGAATGACTCCGTCATTAAGTTGGGTGACCAAGATATTTATCGCAGTGAGTGCTTTAAATATCTGGGATCGATAGTTCAAAAAGATGAAGGTGTAGATAAAGATGTGATATATAGAATGCAAGCAGGTTGGTTGAATTAGAGAGACACGTTTGGGATCTTATGTGATCGTAAAGTACCATTAAAACTTAAAGACAAGTTTTATCGTACTGTAATTAGACCAAAGATGATTTATAGTTCTGAGTGTTGGGCAATGAATTATGTACATGAACAAAATGGGAGTTGCGGAGATGAGATTGCTTAGGTGGATGTGTGAACACACGAGACTGGATAAAATTAGGAATGGATGTATTAGCGATAAGACGGGAGTGATACCAATTGTAGAGAAGATGCGAGAAGCTCGATTAAGATGGTTTGGACGGATGACTCTGTCATTATGTTGGGTGACCAAGATATTTATCGTATTGAGTGCTTTAAATATCTGGGATCGATAGTTCAAAAAGTTGGAGGTGTAGATAAAGATGTGTATATAGAATCCAAGCAGGTTGGTTGAATTGGAGAGACACGTTTGGGATCTTATGTGATCGTAAAGTACCATTAAAACTTAAAGGCAAGTTTTACCGTATTGTAATTAGACCAAAGATGTTCTACGGTTTTGAGTGTTCGGCAGTGAATTATGTACATGAGCAAAATGGGAGTTGCGTAGATGAGTATGCTTAGGTGGATGTGTGAACACACGAGACTGGATAAAATTAGGAATGGATGTATTAGGGATAAGACGGGGGTGACACCAATTGTAGAGAAGATGTGAGAAGCTCGATTAAGATGGTTTGGACACGTACAAAGGAGACCATTAGAGGTACCTATTTGGTGTTGTGAGAGTTTAGCCATTAGGCATGTTAAACGGGGGAGGGGTAGACCAAAATAGACTTGGAATGAAGTTATAAGGATATACATGATGTACTTGGGCATTAGTGAGATTATGACTAAAGATAGGGCGCAATGGGGGACAAAGGATCCACATAGCTGACCCCACTATGGTGGGATAAAGGCTTTAGTGTTGTTGTTGTAAATATGAGTAAGAACCTAAGCATTTTATATTTATTGATTTGGTTTTATCCGAGTCATCCTATCCTTTAGCTAGCAATAAGTTACTAATTAACAAATCCATTTTGACTTTGGTTCTATCTTATTATGTAAATCAATTAACATAAAAAATCATTTGAAGCATTTTGAGTTAATATTACTTAAATCTGTTAAATGTGAGTCCTATGTTGAATTTTCTTCATGAACACTTCGGTCCAAGTGCTACGGACTGAAGTTAGGTAGATAATATTGCTTATTTATTATTCACTTCTATTTTGATTTAGACCATAGAGGCAAAGACTCTTTTTAACTTCCGTTGCTCATAGTTTATCTACTTTGTTTTCATAGACATTTGATTGTTTCATTCATTTTTTTTCAGTGATGATGAGTGTACTCCCCAATTCCTATGATGTCACCTATGTAGGAGTTAGAATTGTGTCTTGTGACTCCTGTCTAAATTATCAAATGATTTATTATTCGCCTATGGTTGGGTCGAAGGGAGATTTGATGTCCTTATTCTATTCTCTGATGTTGTAAGTTCAGCTAAAGCATATGCTTTCACACTACAGCTTCTACACAAGATATAAGCATATATGGAAGTATTATCCAATTAGCACAATGATAGGAACGGAAACCGAACAACATGTTGACTTGATAAAATTTTAATTATGTTTTTTGTTGGAGATGGTGCTTATGTGATCTCACCTATTTACAATGTTTTAATCTAGACTGTGAGATTTTGATGCCCATATTCTATTCCCTTACATCATATGCGAGTTGATAGTTGATTTGTTGTTAATGCTTTGGTTCAAGTAAGGCATTGATGTTTTTGCACTGTAGCTTTTATATGGATATAAGCATTGGCAGGAGTAGTGCTCAATCAGCACAATGATAAGAAGCGAAACTAACAACACCTGGACTTGGTCATGGATCTTATTGTGGTTGATTTAGAATTTTGAAATTAAAGCATTGAGATTCAAGTTTTGAAATGTTGTTGGTATAACTTACTATATATAAAGGAAAACTCTCCTTTGGCTTAAACATTGTCCTTTCCTGTTTTGCCGCTCATTGTTTTTTCTTTTTACCACCAAAAAACAAGATGGTAGAGAAGTGGAAACCCATTAGATATTATTATATTCCTCCAGCTCCTGTTTGTTGAATATAATAATCACATTATTTCATTTAATATTTTTGATTGGACTACCTATACTTCAATGCATCAAATAGGAGGCAAATATTAATTAACGACGTATATAATAGTACTTAATTTGCAAATCAAATTTAAACCTATTATAATTAAGATTCTATGCTGAAGTATAGCATGTGGTCGCTTCAGTACCTAGCTGTCACTCAATACCATCCGTAGAAATTCAATTTTCATTTTTAGCTGTCACTCAATATCACGGTAAACATTGAGCGACGTTTGTGCATTCCTTTTTTCTTGTAGGTGTAGGTCGGGGCTTGGTGGTTGTCTTGGGTCAGGATTTGGGGGGTTTTCTTTGACGGATTCCTTGATTCAAGCTCAGTTTCTCCCTGGAAACCAGAAGGTACTGTCTCTAGCTTCCTTTTGGTAGTTTTTGTGGATTTTGGTTACTCATGGTGTTCGGGCTCCAATGGCACAGTAGCTCGATGTCCACAACCTCGACCCCTATTGCGCGTGCTTGTTCTTATGCAAGTGCCGCCGGCTTAGGCACTATTAAAGCCTCCATTGGAGTACCTCTACAACCTCGTATCCCCCTCCACTGACGACTGGCTTATCACTCATTTCTCTCTCGAGGACATTAGCAGGGCTGCTATCCCTCTGAAATTCACACTCATTGGTAAGAGCTCGCTCATATGGACGGCTTGGCCTATCTTATCCTCTCTTGAAGGCATTTTATTTGGGCATGCCGAGTTAGCAGGAGATTTCCGGGTTGCTCATGTTGACCCCCCGAGAGTTGGTTGGAAGAGGCCAAAAAGCAGGCTCAAGGAATAAATTGTTGTCGGGGAGATACTCTCTAGATTCCCTAAATGGTCCTCTGATTTCACCGTCATTTCTGAGCCCACCATTTTTCCCTGCTTGGGTCGCCAATTTTGGCTTCCCCATCCATTTCTTTTATCAGGACATGCTTGTTAATATTGTTCAGCCATTAGGTAAGCTCCTTACAGTAGATCATGACATTCTTCATTACTCTACCTCGATAGAGTCAGAGTCTGTATTGAATTCAACATTGCCACTAAAACTCTTGACCCACTATGTTTCTGTTAAAAATGCTTCTGGACATTCTGTTATTAATGGCTTCAAATATCAGTTTGAAAAGAGTTTTACATATTGCCACAATTGCTCCAGGACATTAAAAAAGATTGTAAGAACAAACTACCGGCTTCTTCTAAAGCCCCCACCACTGCCCCTAACTTTCGCAATCAAAGCAACACAGCAATTTATACCTCAGTTAATTTTAATCCCAAAATTTCTAATCCCACCTCATTCCCACACTTTACACCCATTTGTCTCAGCAACTTCACTCTCAAAATCTTTTCTAAAATACTTTCTCATAGGCTTAATGCATTTTCTTCAACCTCATTTCACCTAAACAAGTTGCCTTCACCCAGGGTAGAAACATACAAGAAAACACATCTATTGTGAAGGAATTTTCCAATGACATAAACAAGAAAATTTGGGGAGGGAATACGATGATAGGAGCCCCGGATTGAGACCTCGTTCGTGGCCGTGGGAGATGAAAATCGTCAAGGAGATTGGAGTTCCCCTTCTTAGATCCGCGGGAATCTATGGCCGATGCTCGAAGGGGAAGGGTTCTGGTGGAAGGGAGGCGAACGGCGGCGAGCTGGGGGTTTCGTGTGACTGGTGGCTTGCGGTTTCCTTAGGGAACGACGCGGGTAGAGAGAGAGAGAGTGAGAGAACGAAAGAAAGGAGAGAGATTTTTAGAATAATTTTGCTTCATTTTTCCCCAATCCCTTCCTAAGTAGGAAAGATAAAATTTTACAAGTCAAGCAAGGTCCATCATATAAAATGCGCGACATGAAATAAAATGCGACATGAAATAAAAATAACAACGAACATCCAATTAAAACAGGTAAGATGATGGTGCCCTCCCCTAGTCCGCGCGTGTCGTCCCGTGGCGACGGTGGTAGTTGACGCTCCAATGTGGGTCCGTAACATCTCCCTCCCCGTTGAGATCAATCTTACCCTCAAGCTTGTCATCGAGCTGTGGTGGGAGGTGCACCAAGGGGGCGGAGGTGGACCGTGAAGATGTTTCAACTGGGAGATGTGGAATACGTCATGAATGTGGGCTTCCGGTGGGAGCTGAAGGCGGTATGCAATCTCCCCAATGCGTTGGAAGATCTTGAAGGGTTCGTAGAACGTGGGTCCTAACTTGTGATATGAGGTTCAGACTGCCGAAGTCTGACAATAAGGGCAACGTCTAAAGCCACACCCACTCTCCCAGGGCAAAGGCTAGCTAGTGATGACCCCGATTCACTACAAGAAAACAGAGTTTTGGCCAGGGCAAACAACGGTCTAGCCATGAGAAAAATTCGTGGCTAAAGGTCGCGTGGAGAAAAGTTTTTAGCCACGAATTAGCTGTGGCAAATAGTATTAGCCACGAATTAGCTGTGGCAAATAGTATTAGCCACGAAGAAGTAATTCCGTGGCTAATACCTGCACTTTTAGCCACGGTTTTAAACCCTAGCAAAAACTTGTCAATACCGTTAAAATGAACTATTTGCCACAACTTTCAGTTGTGGCAAATAATTAGATATTAGCCACGGTTTTAAACCTTGGCTAATAGTAAATTCGGTATTTTTTAAATATCTATTTGCCACGGTTTTAAACCGTGGCAAATAATAAATTATGTATTAAAAAATAAATAGAGCAAAAAATCTTAATTTCTTCTCCCCACATCAACCAACATGAACAATAAATTATGAAACAAGAACCACATATATAGATGGCAATTGATGGCCATCATAAATTATGAATCGTCACTATCAATCCCAATCCAAAGAACAGACATTACAAAAATTCACGCTAAAACTTAAGAGACCAATATCATACAAAAATTAACGCTAAAACTTCAATTGGCTCAGGTTTAATGCTTGACAGAATATAAATATCTCCATTCCTTGACATCACTCCTACATAATCCCCTTCCCCGAGCCTCCCTTTCCCCGAGCCTCCTGAGAAAACTAAAAGTAACAATTCATTTCATACATCATAAACCCTGGCTATTACAATGGTCAATAAATACTAACAATTCATTTATGGAGACTTTTTCAACAGCTCAAGATTGATATCAAGACATCTTTAAGATTGTTTCAGAACTGAGCAATATGAAATTTCCATAACTTCAAAAGATCAGGAATCATAAGTCTTAGTTTATCCAGCATACAAGTAAATTGTCATTCCCTTCAGTTTGTCCAACTTTCTACATAATCAGGAGTTCTCTTTCAGCAGAGCTGCCATACTCTAAACACTTCTCAATAACATTTGAAGCAAACTTATGCTGGCTCATTTGTACAACTTGCCCAAAAAGTTTGTTGATGATTGGCTCCTTTCTTGTGGACTTCCTCTCTCCAAAACATGCTGAATAAAGGAAAATAAAGTATTGTCACATTGAATACAAGAACAACTCTTTGAGCATATCAGCTTATTATAGTTAAATCAGAAATCAGATTTACGGGTACTTAAAAAACGATGATAGTTTACATAGGAAAAAACAGAAAGTTAAAGCTTATTTGATGAAGAAAAGCATTTTTGTTAAAAGTTATAGAATGCATAAAGAGAAATTTGCTAATAAAGTCTAAAAGCTTGGTAGGAAATTAACCTGCCAACGTATGAAAAGAGGTCATCAAGAGAAGAATTATTACCTGGTCTCCTCTCCTTCTCCTCCAAGCGGATCCTACACATCTACATAGAATTTAAAACAAAAATAAAAAACTATATTACTTAATTTCTTCACCAACTTTCTAATAATTAAAGAAAAAAAAAACAGAAGAAGTTAAATTAAACAGCAGATATATAGAAGAAATAAAAATGATGAAGGAAATTTAAAAAAAAAGGAAAAGGAGCTAGGGGAGAAGAATAATAAACCTGCAGTCGGCTCTTGATATGAGAGAGCTGGATATGAGGGCATTCCATATTTTGCCAGCCCAAAGTCAGAAAGCTTGGCCTTGTACATCTGTTTGGGAGAATAAGATTGTTTTAGAGAATGAGCAAAATTATCTCATCAAGTAAAAGATACGATTTGGGTAAGGACTTCACATACTGTATCAAGAAGTATATTGGAAGTCTTAAAATCACGATAAATGACACTTGTTTCGGCGTCATGTAGAAATGCCAGTCCTCTAGCTGCCCCGAGTGCCACTAACATTCGAAGATTCCAGGAAAGTGGTTGAAAACAAGATCCTCCTGCTCCAACGATGATCTAATTTAGTAATGATTGATCGTCTATTTTAGCAGAAGTTTCTTCCTTATTAACCAAAGAACTAGTGCAGAACATTCTTAATCATGTCCACCAAACAAAAAATCATTCATCCATTAGGAAATCCGAGATAAAATATATAAGAGTGACAATCATATAGAGTTCTTACTTCTAAAGAGATGGTTCTCGAGGGATCCTCTGGGTAAATATTCGTAAACCAGAATGCGATGATCATCCTCCAGACAGTACCCAATCAGCTTTACAAGGTTGGGGTGATGAAGCTGGCCAAGATAATTGACTTCCGCCTGCAAATTTCAACAAAACAAATGCATTTTTTGTATCAGGTGCAATCAAAAAGTGGGGTTAAGCTGATAATTATTACCATAATTTTCTAAAGTAGCAAATATAAACAGAGAAATGATCATTCAAGATATGCTGCGCCTCAACGATCACATTTTAAACCTAACCAACAACTGAATCTGCACTTACTATATCCTCACAGGACTAAAACCTATTAGGGATGACCTGATTACATCTAGCTCATTATTATACAATCATCTATCACACAATTCATTCTTTCACATCATATCATTATTTCACATCACAAGTACACTTTATATCGATATAATATAGTTTTACTTTTCATGTGTTAGGTAGCACATAAACCTTCACAGAGTAGAGACAAGTAATGGTTCTAATCCTCTCTAGGTCCGGATACCGAACGAGATACTAGGACCTCAACTTCTCAACCCATTTGATCCTCGATATCCACCACTTCGGTTTGATCTTGAGGAGGAAATGATCACCAACATCGAACTTGACCATGTTTATGTTCTTGACGAGGATTTGATCTTGAATGCCTCATCTCTATACCATATTTGTTCCACAGCATCCTGACAAGAAAATGAACTAATCACTGCTCCAATTAGAGAAAATAATATAAAATAAAGGCTCGGTTGAAAATATGATGCCAAAAATGCTTATTTTCAAAAAGTGGGGGTTAAGCTGATAAAATTTATCAGCACCCCAATCACAGATGGAGTAATGGGAATGATGTGAGGTTATCATTTCTCATCCAGGTAATTATTTTGATTTAATCTCAAAATTGGTATGGTTTTGGCTCAATCCTTTTGACATTACTTTGTTTGTTAAACGAAATAGTTCCATAGAAACTTCAACAAATATGCATGTTTCCTAACATTTTAGCATTTCCACAAAGTTATAAAACTGTTGTATTTCTACAACTTCAACACAGTAAGGCAGATCTTATAAGAAACTAGTAAAATGGTCTAACTTTCTGTCAAGTGTGTGCATATATGAGAGGTAATTAGAAAAATTAGTGGGTATATCTTGAAGACAATAATAGACAGGAATCCCATAAACCTGCACTATCTCTAAAAATCAATCCATCAACTTAAGATTCAACTAATGCCCATAAAATCAGGAGCACAAAAAAGAAACCTTTGATCCTGTACAAGTCCTTCTCTTCTACACCCAAACAAAGATCAACCCCAGAGAGATCCTAATTAAAATATATTCAAAAAATCACTGATTTTGTAATCTCCATAAGCATCAAGGAGTGATACAACAACAACAACAGAACCCATATAGTCCCCAATCATTGGGGGTATGGGCGGGGGAAGATTGGAAACAGACCTAACCTTTGGCACTATGCACAAAGTGGCTTCTCTCAGAGGAGAAAGACCTAACCTTTGACAATAAATGCACAAAGTGGCTGCTCACAGAGTACCACTGAAATAGTGGCCCCCTATACCATCGCGTTTGCTGCGGAATCATGCCCTCAAATCAAAGCCAAAGACATCAGAGAGGGCAGACCCAAGAATCCATTTTGATTTATGTGCACATAACCATGCTTCCTTCATTCAGCATCCAGAGCATTGGTGAAGCAAGCATCAACAAGTTCATCAGACGGCAGTGCCCTAAATTCAAGCCCCCGCCTCCCCCTCTCCCATCCGCCAGCACCAAATATGGTCGGGAGAGGGGAGTCGAGGAAATCGAAGCCAAATCTTATTCTGGGTAAATGAATGAACGAGATAGGGGATTACTGAATATGGTCGTTTGAGGAAAATATGGAGCGTTTGGATGTTGGGGGCTCACGGTCGGCTTGGGGTTGAGAGTCGAAATCAACGGCGAAGGAGACGGAGGAAACATCGAGGATGTTGGAGGATCGCGCTCAGCGACGAGAGGGGAGCCGAAATTTGCCAGAAATGCAATGCGGGAGAAATGAGTTGTTTCACAGGGGCTAAGCGATGGAGCGCAGTTTTAGGGCTCTCTTTTGCCACGACCACGAACAATACTAACCTTTAGCCATGGATTTTGATTAATCGTGGCTATTAATCTCTTATTTGCCACGAATATTTGTCAATTGTGGCTATTAATCTCTTATTAGCCATGAATTATTTAACCGTAGCTAATACTTTTTCATTAGCTACGAGTTTGACTATCGTAGCTAATACTTACTTATTAGCCATTACTTTTAACCCGTAGCAAAAAAATGTGTAGCTAAAACTTATTTTTCTAGTAGTGATTGTAAGTAGTCTCCATAAGCTCCTGGGCCTGAAGAAGGCGCTCCTGTGCAAGGGAAAGAATCTGGTCTCGGTCCTAAGTTCGTGGTTGATGACATCCATGCGGGTTGTGCTGCTCTCGTAGGACAATAGGCAGGGGGGGGATCTTGTTCGTAAATCAGGAGAAAGGGCGTTGTCTGCATCAATGAGTGGTAGGAGGTATTGTAACAATATTCCACCCACGGAAGCCAACAAGCCCAATCCTTGGGTCGATCCCCGATGATGCAACGCAAGTACATCTCCACCGTGCGATTGACGACCTCCGTCTGTCCATCAGACTGCGGGTGGTAGGCAGATGAGAAGGAAAGCTTGGCGCCACATTGAGTAAACAATTCCTTCCAGAAATTGCTCGTGAACACTTTGTTCCGGTCTGAGACAATGCGCCCGGGAAGGCCATGGACACGGAAAAGCTCCACGAGAAGGCATAGGCAACCCCCTCCGCTGTCAGTGGCCTGCACATGACAATGAAGTGTGCCCCTTCGAAAAAGGTCAACCACGATCATGGGAATAGACTTCCCGCGCAAAGTAGACATGCCCTCGATGAAGTCCACCGAGATGTCGACCCAAATATGGGTAGGGCTCGAAAGTGGTTGAAGAAGGCCGACTGGAAGTAGATGCTTTGTCATGTGGCGTTGGCATACTGTGCAAGCAACAACAAAATCCTGGACACTGCGTCGTAGGCCCTTCAAACAAAATCGGCACGAATCCGCAGAAGGGTCTTGCAGACTCCTTCGTGACCCAAGGTGTCTTTTGTCTCCACTATTTCAGAAATGAGGGGTGGGTGGGGGGGGGGGGGGGGGGGGGGGAGGAAAGGAGCAAGTACACACGCCCCTTGTAGTGCACTGGGCCCTCTTGCACTATCCAGTGGGCTGGAAGGTGCCCTTCGACAATCTGCCGACTGAGCTCCACGAGAACGGGAGAGTCTTGGGACTCCTGGCGCAGTCATAAAAGGGAGGATCGCAGGGGTAGGCAGGGATATGGCGCAAAGTAGCCTGTCCTCCTGGTCGCAGTGAGAGAGAGAGAGAGAGAGAGAGAGAGAGAGAGGGAGAGAGAGAGCATCGACTGCACAGTTCAAGGCACCAACCTTATATTCTACACGGAAGTCGAAGCCCAAAAGTTTACTCACCCAGTGTTGTTGGGGAGCGGTGCTGAGACGTTGCTCTAGTAGGTACTTGAGGCTGAAATGGTTCGTTCAAATCAGAAAAGGTTGCCCTTATAAGCATGGTCGCCAGTGCTGCACCGCCATGGCTAGGCCGATCAATTTGAGCTCGATAGTTGGTAGTCTCTGGTGGTGAGCCTGGAGGTCTTCCGACTGAAAAAGGCAATTGGGTGGCCTGCCTATTGTAGCACGGCGCCAAAACGCTGCTCTGATGTATCACACTCGATGAGGAACTCTTGTGTGAAGTCAGGCAAGTGGAGGGCTGGGGCGGTGATCAAGGCCTGCTGGAGGGCCCAGAAGGCCTGAGTGGCGCATGCCTAGATGGCGCGATCACTCTAAAGGAATCCGTTCTTCTTCAGTAGAGTCACCAGGGGTGCCTTAATGGTGATGTGTGAATGAAACAACGGTAGTATCCTGTCAGGCTAAGGAAGCCCCGCAACTCCTGTAGGGATTTGAGATCCGATCAGGAGTTCACCTTGCGAATCTTTTCGGGGTCTGCAGAAACACCCGTGCTATGGATCACAAGACCTAGGTAGGCCACTCTGTCGGTTCCGAAGGAGCACTTAGCTCGCTTCAAAAATAGTTACTTTCAACGAAGGAAGACAAGGACGGTTGATGAGGCAGGTGTTCTTCCCAGGTCTTGTTATACACCAAAATATCGTCTAATAAAACGAGAACATAACTGGGGAGCAGCTCGTAGATTACCTTATTCATCATTGCTAGGAAGGTAGACAAGACATTAGTAAGCCTGAAGGGCATTACCAGGAACTCAAAGTACCTGTGGTGAGTGCGAAAGGTTGTCTTCTCCACATAACTGGGGCCATGTGCACTTGATGATAACTTGAACAAAGATCGAGCTTGAAGAAGAATCTGGCTCCATGGAGCTCATCCAACAACTCCACGGGAATTGAAAATTTGTCCTTCACAGTCTTGACATTTAACTCTCGATAATCAACGCGAAAATGCCACATGACGCCTTTCTTCCGAACCAAGAGGGTAGGGGAGGAAAATAGTGAGATGTTATGGCGGTTGATGCCTTGCTGTAGCATGGCGCAACATTGGTGCGCGATCTCGTCCTTCTGCCGGAAGGGATAGCGATAAGGCCGCACCACAACGGGGGCGGTGTTTGGTAGGAGGCAAATGCAGTGATCGTGGCGACGCAATGGAGGAAGTCCCCGAGAAGGAACCAAGATGTCCCCACACTCCCGTGGTGAGTAATTGAGGCTGTCGTGCGAATCTCGTCCGGAAGATAAGCAGAATGCTCGATGTGACTTTTCCGTCAAACAACCCCGCTAGACTGTCCGCTCGCCTCCCTGATGCCAAGCCACGGTGAGGCGATCAAAATCCCACGTCAGGGGGCCGAGGGTGCGCATCCAACGGACACCCAAGACGACCTCAAAACCCCGAAAAGTAATCACTAAAAGGTCCACCTTGGATCGGTACCCCTCCACCATAAGCGGCACCGCCCTGCAGATACTGGGGTACTCCATAGTACTTCCATTGGCCACAACCACACTCAGGCGGGGGAGGCTCGCCACTGTCAGGTTGAGCCGGTTGGCGGTCTCCGCGCTAATGAAGTTGTGTGCTCCCGGTGTCCAGGAGGGTGACTAATAGATGATCAACAACGAGAATCGAAAGCTGAAGAGTCTCCCCGGAGTGGGGCTTGTTATTGGCATAAAGGGAAATCTCGGGATCCCGAAGGTCTTCCTCTTCCTTCGCCTCGGATGAGCCGCCCACCTTGAAAAAGAAAAGACGCTTGCACTTGTGGCCGCGCGTGTATGTCTCATTGTAGTTGTAACAAAGGCCCTTAGCGCGGCGGTCCGCCATCTCTTGGGAAGAGATACGACGAATGAGTGGGTGGGTGTCACTCTCCTTCCACTTGAGAGGTGGGATACCTGCAGGCAGTGAAGGCGGTTCGAAGCCATGAGAGGGGTCTTCCCCGCTTCGTCGACCGATGCAAGGCCGGTCTATCAACCAACGTTTCTCGCAGAGGCGGGCGATACTCATAGCAGTGGTAAGGTCGGTAGGTGTCTGAAACTCCACGCCGAGGCGCAAACGCTCATGGAGACCCGCCGTAAATATGGGCACCTGATGGACCAGGGCACGAGCAAGGAGAACCTAAAATCGCTCCAGATAATCATCGAGGGAGCCCGTCTGTTTGAGGGAGACCAAGTCGCCAATGGGGTTGCCACGTGGGTGGGGGGGGCCGCCGGGTTCCACTCTGGTATGAGGGGGAAAAAAGGGGGGAGGGGGGGGGGGGGGAGAAAAAAGAAAAAGAGGGGGAGGAGAAAAAAGAGGGGGAGGAGAGGGAAAGGGGGAGGGAGAAAGAAAAAAGAGGGAAAGGAAGAAAAAATGAAGGGAGGGAGGGAGAGAACGCGGCCACAATTTGCGAAAGATAGACATTTGGCTCTCCGCGGAGATCCAAATGGCTCTCCGCGGAGATCCAAATGGCTCTCCGCGGAGAGCCAAATGGATCTCCGCGGAGAGCCAAATGGCTCTCCGCGGATATCTAAATGGATCTCCGCGGAGAGCCATTTGGATCTCCGGGGAGAGCCATTTGGATCTCCGCGGAGAGCCATTTGGATCTCCGCGGAGAGCCATTTGGATCTCCGCGGAGAGCCATTTGGATCTCCGCGGAGAACTTTTTGCTCTCCGCGGAGAGCTTTTTGCTCTCCGCGGAGAGCTTTTTGCTCTCCGCGGAGATCTTTTTGCTCTCCGCGGAGAGCCTTTTGGATCTCCGCGGAGAGCCTTCCGTATCTTCACTGATTTCATTTAAAGCTATGATTTTGACCCATTTGAAAACGGTATTCATCCATGAAACAATTGTTATTATAGACAAACATTACAAATGTACACGAATAATGTTTCTTAATTTACATCAATCAACCACAAAATTTTTAAAGATGTCTGCACAGATCTGGGCTCTAAACATAGGCATATTTTTCTGCCAGTCTACGCAACTCTCCCAGCTCATCAGCCCTTCCTTCGCTATGTGCTCCATATACTTCATAACGAAGACACCGCAATCCACGGAGTTCTCCTGCTGTGGTATACCAGCAGTCAAGTCGAGTTTCCAATTGGAAAATCCTGCGTGGACTTTTTTAACGGTCGCCTTCTGGAGCGCAGAAATCTGCATTAACACAAATTTGTTCGTACATTAGTAACTCGTAATGTACAATACTACAGTGCATGTCAATGAACTGCACTTACAGCTTCTTTAGCGGAAACTTTTCGTTGGGCATTACGCAGAGAGTCATGTATAAGCCACTTCTTCTCTTTAACCATACCCACCAATAAATACCAGTGTTGACTATAACATACTGGCATTAGAATCATTTTGATATTGGCAAGATTCTCCTTGGTAATGCCCTCAAGGAATGCAGCTACAAGCTTAGATTCTCCGTCATTGGACCTTGGGAAGTGCAACTACATAATTTGTAACATTTTTTAGCAATGCAAACAGAATTATTAATGTATAAAGCACTGATAGGGAGATCATACCAAAAAGTTCGGACTGATGTACATAAACGGATGATACGGTTCTTTATCCCGATCTCTACGCAAAGTCAAGATCTTTGCGTAGGCATCAATGTGACAATCTTCGACGTATTTGTCCGTCAGAAGAGCATCCATGCCATCTCGAAATCCGACTATATTCCATTTATTGAATGCTTGGTCGTTCCTGAAACATTAGAAAGTCATCGTCAATATCAATGTGCATAGATCAAAATTTTGAAAATATAAAAGTGTATAATGTCAAAAGGGCACCTCGATGGTATGGCGCTCATACGCTGATGGATGATATCTCTATCTTCTGCAGCTATTAGCGGTCTCCCCGGATAGTCAACGGGGTACACATCAATTTCATCCGCCTTTGTAGTTTTAATTTCTCTTTCTCCCAATGGGGAGTCTAGAATATTAGTAATGGAAGTATCGTGAGGGGTAGTGAGGGTGGTAGCGTTTTGATGGGCAGGGGATCTAGAGATACTCGGGCTAGATGATGGCGAGGAATGATGAATGAGTGTGTCTATATCAGCACTCATGGATTCAAGACGTTCACCTACACTGTGACTAAAACTAATTAAATCACTATGTACTCTATCTATTTTTTTGTCTAATCTATCTACAGAACTATCTATCTTGCTATTTAATAAAGCAAATTGATCTAACATCCTATGTTGGAAATCAATCCAAAACTGTGACGGAGGGATAGATGGTGTGCTAGGTGGTGGGGGAGGTGCTGATGTGCTGGGTGATGGGGGAGGTGATGATGATGAGGGAGGTGGTAATGATGTGGGAGGTGGTGGTGCAAACTTCATTTTTTTTACTACCCTAGATGGCGAGACTATTGGTTTTCTCTTAAATGTGGGAGGTGGTGGTGTCCACTGTGTTGTCACGTCTGAACATAACAACTTCTCTGTCGGTGTTATTTCATCTAGTACTTCCAACACCTAAAAAGAAGAAATACAACTATTGTATTGGATAGTTCAAAAGTGGTTATTAATCGAATAAACTAAATTATTTACCTGCTCATCCAAGAGTTTTGCAACAGTCCCCATCTCTTTCATTGAAAATGTGACCTTCTCCGACCATCTTAATATTCGTGGTCTCAACGACGGATAGTGCGGAGCGAAGGTGGTGGTGTGCTCGAGGAACCAAATCTATATCAAACATTGCGATAGCTTAGAACATATTAAACAAATTTCATTTTAGGAATTAGAAATATAGATACTTACAACGAGAACATGGGTGCATCCATAGATGTATCCCATTGAAGACTCTGGCCAATGTTGCAGTTGGCCTTCTTCTGCAACAGGTGGCAGCTTCTCCACCATCGACCTGAACGACCTCATAACGAAGGTATAGATCGCTTCTGGCCAATTGAACTTTTGAAATTTCTCCAAGCTGGAGACCTCCTCGAAGAACATTGGCATCCTCTCCGCGCTCGAGGGGAAGAAGAAATTGCACAGAAGGTGCAAAATCAATATCTTCATCGTCACAGGGGACGACCCTTTCTCCATCGATTGAAGTTCCGTCTTCAAATCGGATTTCGTTAGCGGTCCAAATGGCTTGGTAGTCAGGATGACTTCCTCCCCATGGTTCGGCAGACCCAATATCATTGCCACGTCATTGGGGGAGAAGGTTAGCTCCCTCGATCCAATGACGAAGACATCCTTCTCTATATCATACCAGTTTAGTAGACCGTAAAGAAGGGGAGTGTTCTGCGATACCTTTGGTGCATGGAAGATATGCCAGATGTTGGCATCCATCAGCATCTTCTTCTGATCCTCCTCCAATCGTTCTAGTATTGCTGAACTTAGGCCAACAAATGAGTTTAAATAGCACCTCGAGCTCAAAAAATGGATCTTTTTCTGCCCCATTGATCTGCAAAATTTATAAACATATGTTACAATAGAGGGACAAGAAGAATAAATTGGAGAGAGAAATAGAGGAAGCAAACGGCTCTCCGCGGAGAGCAAACGGCTCTCCGCGGAGAGCAAACGGCTCTCCGCGGAGAGCTATGTAGCTCTCCGCGGAGAGCCAGATGGCTCTCCGCGGAGAGCCATTTGGCTCTCCGGGGAGAGCCATTTGGCTCTCCGGGGAGAGCCATTTGCTCTCCGGAGAGCCATTCCAATTGGCTCTCCGTGGAGAGCCATTTGGCTCTCCATGGAGTGCCATTTGGCTCTCTGTTTAGATCCAATTGGCTCTCCATGGAGAGCCATTTGGCTCTCCGTTTAGATCCAATTGGCTCTCCATGGAGAGCCATTTGGCTCTCCGTTTAGATCCAATTGGCTCTCCATGGAGATCCAATTGGGTAATGGCCTAAATGAGGTACAATTGTATCATGGAATAATAAGTGCAAATTATTGTGTTATTTTCAAATCATTTTTTTACTATAATACATATAAAAAACATACCTTTCATGGTTTCACACATACTGTTGCAAGCTCTTTTTTTTGTTAATATCCTTAACCTTTTGCTTGAGCTGCACATCGGATCGAACCCGAAACTGGTTCATCCCCAACACCCGTGCGACTCGCCCCCAGTACAAGAAACGCTTGGCTAGGCTCTTCCAAGACATTTGATCACCAGTCGACGATTTCACATGGGAGCGCTCTGCTGGACTAGTTAGCAAGTAATTGAGCAGCTCCTTCTCCGATTGGGAGAACAGCTCTCCTGTAGCTGGGGCGGGGACGATGGCCTCCATTATCTGATTGAAAGTCGGCAATTGTTGATTTACCATGAATGGAGGACGAGAACCAATCTCGCTGACAGCGGACGAGATGCCCACATTAGGTTCCTCCGTCGTCGTGATGACTGCAGAAGACGCTGGTTGAGTTAAATTATTTGTGGACGGAGTTTCGGCTGGCAATGATTGTGTAACAACCGGCGATGATTGAATGTAGATGGCGTCTTGATCACCGAGCTCCTTTTGCGCTTCGGTATGCGACTGCAAAGTGTTTGATGTCCTTTTCCTTTTGAGACGTCTAAGATAATCCCAACGATTTTGAATCTCCTTGTGGGTCATCTGAACTAGATCCTCACGGCGTGCAGCAATGCGGGCGTAAGCTGGGGCGACCACTTTGGTCCAGTGAATGTTGCCGGCATGCCCAGCATCAATCTCGTTTTGAACAATTCGATCAATGATATCGTCCGCTGATCCTTCAATTACTAGATCGGGCGGGGACGTTTGCAGATCTGTTGCAAGGGGCTGACTTGAACTGTGACTTGGGGCGCCGGTTGTAAAAGTGACGCTTCGAGTTACTGTTGTGGTGACAGTCTCTTCTAACTGGATGAAACTATCCTCACGGCCCGCCTGCGTTGGAGCAATCAATGACGCGGCCAGATTTAGTGCAGTAATGATGCTGCGTTTTGGCGCTGCTCGTTGAATGGGCAATCTGAAACGAGACTGGGCAACCATATCCTCCAAGTGCTGTTTAAGAACCTGTTCTGTTTTTGGCCGAATGAACCGTTTGAAAGCGTAATTGGTGCTATGTAAAGCCGAGACAAGAACAGACCAAATTCGATGCAATTGTGGAATATGCAAAGATTCAATTGGAAAATCTTTTAGATCAAGCAGTTCATCGGGTTGAAGAAATTTGAGAGCCACCATTCTGAGTAAGCGCCGTTCGAAGGGGTTGATCATTGGTGAAGTGCTCATCACTTTTTCCCAGAGATTAAGGCCTTCTAATGCCGATTGACGTTCATTTCCCAACGCGTTGAGGCTGCGTGATTTTTTATGGTGATTTGAAGCAGAGCTTTGCCCATGCGATGTTGGTCCGGGTTTTCTGCGCTTGCGACTGGACTGAATAGAATGGGGCGTGTTGCTTATATCAGTATGGTTTAGCGGTAGTGCTTCGTCTTCTCCAATGCAGTGATGATCATCGTTCGGAGTCCTCTCCACAGCAGTTGCGGCAACCTCAAGCGCATCGTTCCCAATCGCATCGAACGTGTGGCTCGACCAAATTGCATTATCAGCTATTGCTTCGGCAATCATTCCAACGGATTCTATCTGACCTGCTGGAATTTCTGGAAGTTGAGGAAGGGATTGTCCAAATGCCTCCGTTAATCCAAACTCTCCGTGGCAATCCTCAATCGAGAGAGGCAACATATGAAACATTGTCGAAAGAGACGTTTGGGAGGGAGTTATGCCGTCGGTCGTAAGAGCTGCGAGATATTGAGTGAGAATGATATGCATACCAGAGATTGGCAAATATGCCCAGCGAGGATCAAATTGGAGTTCGCCGCGAAAGTTGATTTGAGCGACCACGGCATGGAGCAGCAAGATCCCTCCATCCAGGGAAATAGTCTCCGGGAAAATGGCTCGTCCTTGACGCCATAAGTTTTCGTTCTTCCCCGATCCACGACGTAGAGTCGAACGGAAGAAGCGATCCACGACGGTGTTTGACCCCCCTACAGGCGGTGTTAAGCAATTTCTGATGTGCTTTTTCTGCGTCTCGTGGCAAGATAGAAGTTTGGTCGTCACAATGCGCTTCGACTGTGGCACATCATTCTCGTTTTCCCAGCTTTTA
The DNA here is from genome assembly GCA_033032865.1 of Dactylorhiza incarnata. NCBI lineage: Eukaryota > Viridiplantae > Streptophyta > Magnoliopsida > Asparagales > Orchidaceae > Dactylorhiza > Dactylorhiza incarnata. The sequence goes on along the minus strand of JAWHQI010000176.1, from coordinate 4,928,930 downwards.
ATGCTCTCCAACAATGCATCCAGTTCAGCCTCAATGATGGAGCCTTCCCGCATTGAAGCATTTCCATTGCCAACAATGATTTCGGCCACGCCAGCCATAAATAGTTCCTGCCGAGCACGATCCGTGCCGTTCGAATTGTCCCTATACCTCGTGATCAGGTGATGATTGTCTAGGAGAACAATGATGTTGTCGAAATCTTGTAGCCATTCTCGGTCATCGCAGCACTTGTCAAGGTACATGATGAGAAGAGAAGTATCAATATTGTAAGCATTGTACCGATTCTGCAAACTTCGACCAACAAATCGACGCTCTGCATTGCCCGTAGTTGATGTGAATTGATGGGAGAGAATTTGTTGGCGCTCGTTCATGACGGAGTGCAATCCTTCAACGGGGGAAAATTTCCTGCCATTGAACTCGTCCGTCAATTTCATGCGTCCCGGCACGTTGTGATGATGGTCAGCCGAGAGATGAGTCCCGGTTATGGCGCCTTCCATTCGGTTGAAGAAAGAAAGTTGGCGAGCAATGCAGTCATTGATTAGGCGTGATAGCGTTGATTCCACTGGACCAAGAGTGCCATTGTACCCGTTACAATGCTGAAAAAATGATGGGAAATCAGGGAACACTGCTGGATCCTTCTGCGATGACGTTTGCCCAATTGCTGCATCCCATAAGCGCATATCCAAATACCACGACACGTGACCACGATATAGTGCGGCTTGACGCATGTATCGAGTCGTTCGTGCACAACGAATCACCTTGGCTGCATCAGCAATGCCGGAACGGGACGTGTACAAGTCGTATGCCATTTGAACAAGACCGACGTCGTGTGCGCTCTGTTCGAAAAGCTGCACAGGATAGTTAAGGATGATGGCTGTCGGGATCAACTTCTCGTTTTTTGCCTCGTCCATGACCTGGAACGTGACACCACAGCCGCCGGAGGTGTTCGACTTCTTGCACATGTATCTAGCACTGATAGAGAATGCAGTGGTGTCGATGCAATCGACAACTCGCGGAGCACTTAATTGCTTGCGGGAAAGAAAGCCGACTTTGTTGCAAGATGGACATGCACCCGCTGTCACATTGACGCCGTACTGCCGTTCCGGATCAATCGCGAACAACGGTTTCAAAAGATACGCATTCAGGTCAGGTCGCTTGTTCCACAGTGGCACGGGCGGATCGATTCGGATGGGAAGGCGAATGCCATCCTCCATCATTTTCACTTGGGTCTTGATCCAATCTTCCTGAATTTTGTTCAACGTGCCTGATTGCTTCCCACAAATGCACGGCTCAGTAGTGGGGCGGTCGAAGGCTGACGAATAGAATGGAGGCGTTTGCGTCGGAATCGATTCGGGTAGAATTTCAGGGCAGCGATGAACGAGGGTCTCTACTGATCGTTGTGTTTTCGCAATGTCCCGCAGCACAATGTCAACACCATTCATTGCCGATAAAGACAAATAGTCAAATAATCTAGTCACCAAACCCAAAGGGTAGATTAGTAGCCATAATACTAGCATCCTATTTTGAGTAATTATAATTGGTTATAGTAGCTTGCCTAGGTTATTTCCTACCTCACATTCCAAATTATATGCTAATTATAATTTATTTCCAAGGATTGTCATAGAAGAATGAACAAATAAACGTATTTCCTAAAAACAGTAATTAAAACTTTTTGGCTCTCCGCGGAGAGCAAACGGCTCTCCGCGGAGAGCCAAACGGCTCTCCGCGGAGAGCCAAACCGCTCTCCGCGGAGAGCCAAACCGCTCTCCGGCTCTCCGCGGAGAGACAAAGGGCTCTCCTCGGAGAGCCAGTGGATCTCAGCGGGAGAGTTGTTTAGCTCTACGCGGAGAGCCATTGTACTCTCCTTGGATAGCCGTCAGCGGAGAGCCAAACAGATGCGATACACGGAGAGCCATTCTACTCTCCTCGGATAGCCACTGGCTCTACGCGGAGAGCCATTCTACTCTCCTCGGATAGCCACTGGCTCTCCGGGTAGAGTCGTTTCTCCTAATGGGTTCGAACATGATAATGGTGGATGCGATACGTACCTTGCGGAGAGGATGGGTAGGCTGCGTCGGAGAGCTCCTGTGTAGACTGAATCGGATTGGAAAAGGAGCGCCGGAGAGCTGTGATTAATTGCCGGAGACGATGGAGGAGGCTGCGCCGGAATCAAACCCTAGAGAAATCACGAGGAAGCTGTGCGAGGAGAGCGAGGAGAGCTGAGTACGGAGAGGAGAAATGAAGGGGCGCGGGATTGAAGCGGCGGGATTCGTTATATTTTATATTTTCTTAGGTTGCGCTGAATAAAATAATGATATTCAGTCGGATTCAGTCTACCAGAGTGAGGCCCGACCGGGGGGGGGGGGGGGGGGGGGGGGGCTGAAGCGAAGGTTGCAACTATTCTTGAACTCTTCCCAAGACTTTCGTTGCAATTGCGAATGCCAGAGCTGACCAAAGCTCATCAAATGAAATGATGTGACATTAAGCCAGTCTTCCCACGTTGTGCGTTGATTCATAATAAATTGCTCACAACGGGTTAGCCAGGTCAAGGGGTATTCGTGATCGTCGAAAACCAGAAAGTCCAAATTGACGTAGCGGGGAAAGCCGCTACCTTCGGGGCGAGGCGGAGGGTATTTCGGCTGGTGGCTGTTCGGTACCTCGGCGTGAGAGGAGTCCGAGGGAACTCACGACGTCTATGGAGAGGAACGATCACGGTCGATGCAGGTCGTGTGGGCCTCGAGGGTAGTGGAATGCTTCGTCATCAATTTGTCAAACATCTCCATCACCTGGGCAGCAGAGACGTGGTTATCCTCCATGGAAATAGATGGCGGCACACATGACACTTGTTGGGGAGTAGGGAGGAGGCAGATGCTGCTTGGAAGAAGGGGCGAGTCCTTGGAAATGTCACCCAGGAGGATACCGTGCGTATCTGGGCGGAGAGGTACAAGATCACCCGACTGGAGGAATGGCACATGCTCTGCGTCTTCAATCAGCGCAGTATAGATGCGCACGGGCGCGGAAACGGCAGGCAGGGTTGGTACAGAGCACGGAGATGAGGGGGAGGCCGCAGTGGCGGTGTGTGACTCTGATACCAAGCTGATTGGATCCCCGAATTTAAACCTCATTCGTGGCTGTGGGAGATGAAAATAAAAAAGGAGATTGGAGTTCCCCTTCTTTGATCCACGGGAACCTATGTTCGATGCTCAGAGGGGAATGGTTCCGGCGGAAGGGAGGTGAATGATGGCGAGCTGGGGACTTCGTGCGTCTGACGGCTTGCTGTTTTCTTAGGGTACGATGCTGGTAGAGAGAGAGATGGAGATTTTTAGAATAATATTTGCTTCCTTCATGTTTCCCTCATCCCTTCCTATGTAGGAAGGATAAAATTTTACATGTCAAGCAAGGGCTATCAAATAAAATGCGCGACATGAAATAAAACACGACATGAAAACGCTACATGAAATATAAATAACGACAACGGATATCCAATTAATACGGGTAAGATGATGACGCTCTCCCTTAGTCCGCGCGCGCCGTCCCTCGGCAGCGGTGGCAGGTGATGCCCCAATGTGTATCCGTAACATACGATTCTCAAACCGGCAAGGAAAAGGCCTTTGACATATTAGATTGGAATTTCCTTTTTTTTCCTTCTATGCGTGCATCTTTTGGATTAAATATTGACTTCATCAAACTCATTAAAATGCTCACATGTCATTCAAAATATAGTGTTTGGATAAATGCACGTGCATTTAATTTATGTGATTGTTATCCGCACTACAGTTTTGGCTATCCGCACTCTTTTTGAATGAGTTATTACGCGTCATTTAGAAATACGCCTTTTACATGCATTTTTAGGAAATATGTTCAACACAAAAGTTGTAGATCTCGTCTAGATCTACAACTTTCGTGTTGAACAATTTTCCTAAAAATGCATGTACAAGGCGTATTTCAAAAAATTCGCTATAGTTGCGCACATATCACAATCAGGGCGGCAATACGTCTTGTGCGTGCATTTTTAGGAAAAGTGTTCAACACGAAAGTTGTAGTTCTCGATGAGATCTACAACTTTCGTGTTGATCACTTTTCCTAAAAATGCATGTACAAGACGTATTTCTAAAAGACGCTTAATAACTCATACAAAAAAATTGCGGATAGCCAAAACTGTAGTGCTGATAACAATCACCTTAATTTAATGCAGAACCTAATATACAAAGCAACACAGTCAAACTCAATGAGATTATCAGTCCTGACAGGAACTGAAACCTGCCTCCTGAAATTGATCAGCAACTGGTAACATTGATTATCAATACAAATGTCTCTTTCCAACAAGCCCGATTATCCCATATGGATGTGGAGTCCCTCGGGTCAGCTCTCTGTAAGAATTTAGTAACACAAATTCTTAATGATGATTTATGTGAGAACTTGAAATTTTTTAACCGAAATTAACAATAACACGTGGCAATTGAGAATAATTGAATATTTTATTTCAAAAAATATGAATATTATAAAGGTATGCCCTCATTTATATATAATGGAGGAGATGAGAGATTACAATTTGACAGTGTGAGACTAATATCACAAAGCTATAGGAGGCGACTAGCGCGATCACACTGCGGTCACAGTTTTCCTGACTGCAGATGATGTGATCCTGACCCAGATGAGTGCAGTTAGACAAGCTAACCACCCATAACAAACAATCCATAACAAACCACCCTAGGGCATGTACCAAGGATGGAACCACCGATCTCTATCAACACACCTTGCTGTTGGGAAAAACCCTCTGATTTGACTTAACAAATTACCTAAACGTGATTTTATTCCTTAGGTTGTATTACTCATTGTATAATGATGGTAATCTGGTCATTAGATGTCTTAGAATGTCACACTCAACCTAGGGTGTCAAGGCCAGATCAAGAGAAACACAATTTGGGCAAAGATAACATTTGCGTCGAATATAAATCGACGCAACATCGAGTTAATGTCGACGCTACTCTGACTAGGAGTCCAAGTGGTCCAACCCTTCTGTCGGAGTAGATCAAGTCGACGCTACGTCGAATGGATATTGACGTAGAGGCCATGGACTTGTCGAAGTACTTAGAGAAGTCGACGCAGCTTCTACTTCAACTCAACGCAGAAGAAAGAATCTGTCGAAGCCATCTAAAGTCGACGCAACGTGGACTTCATCTCGACGCAGATAATGAAGTTCAGAGTCATGCCTTCAACTCGACGGTTACATCGATAAGATATCGACGCAACGTCGACAAACTGACTTCAATTAGATCAAGAATGAATTCGAAGCTGTTCTTACAAGGAATCGAAGGTGCGTCGATAAGGGAGGAAGAGAACTCGACGCTACATCAAATACAGTCTGAAAAGAAAACCTTTTCAGCTGTCATTTTGGACTCTCTCTCATGGCCCACAATACTGAAGACTGTTCTCCAACGGCTCATTAATTGCCTCAAATAGAAAGAAGGATTAAAGGAGGACATAAAAGCTTTCTTGGAAACAAGCTTACAGTTGGTGGACGAGTCGTGAATTAAAGAAGGAAAGGAAGATAAATTGTGCAGGGAAAAATATATTTTCAGGACCTACCAGAAAAGGAAATTAATTCAAATTAAAGAGGGACAATATAAGGTAGGAGCAGAAAGAGAAACATAGGCATTCATTACAATCGGTAAAACCTTTTCAATTCGGGCTTCCTTTTCTTCTTCTTCTTTCTTCAGCAACCCTAATAGAGGAAACACAGAGAAGAAAGAACAACTGATCTCCCTCACTTAGAACAGAACAACAGAAGGTTGCTCATCATCAATATCATATAGCAGCCAAAAGGAAGAGAAATGATCTGACCATCTTAGCTCCTGCAAATCATCACAATCATAAACATGAGTTCATCATCAGCAGATCCAGTGAAAAGAATAAAGAAGTTGTTCCTGATATAGGCTTCATAAGAATTCTGAAAACAGAATTCTTCATCCTCCCTCTTCTTATTTCTTCCTTCTCATTCCCAACTGTAAAAGAGTTTTGAGAATTCTACTTCCAAAGGATTCACAAGAGCAAAGGGATGGAAGGAGCAAAAAGGATGAAAAGAAGAAGAAGAAGTCTTTCAAAGGGAAAGACAAGAAGAGAGTCAAGGGCTTCATTGCTGAAACATGGAGTGACTCAGATTGTAAGATCTCTTTTCTCAAAACCCGCTCGGGTACATGAAAACTCGAACCTCTCCCGCATCGCACGGTTGAGGTGGATCTTCGCCCAGAATCGCTGCCTTGCGGTGTCACCAACACTCGGGTTGGCTAACCCCGCTCAGCACCGACTCTTCCGGCTATACGAACATAAGTAAATATATGTCAAAAGTAAGTACAGAAGTAAAGGCATGTCCACAAGTCACAACATCATATAAATATATAATGAAACAGAAAGTCTAAAAAGAGACAGTACCGGCAAAAAGGGCTTAAGCCCGATACATAACCAAAATGAGTACTCTCTCTCTTTACAACATGCGGAAACTACAAAACTCTCAAATACTAAAATCTAACTATCTAATCATCAACCTGTGGCGTCGTGGTAGTACGCTGCATCCGCTGCTCAGGTCCTGCCATCTCGTCCAGCTGCGCGCGGGACAACTTCGTCTCCTCGGACTCCTGCGGTCACAACCGACCGTTAGTCATAAAGACTAAGTCGTTTTGTCCTCGCCTCCCTCCACGACTCCTAGGAACCGAGCGGGAGGAAGAAGCGGAGGACAACAAGGGGTAAACAAGGAAAGAGGTGACATGACACTAATCTAGCAAGTATAGGAAAAGCGGTAAAACTATCTAGCAGTATAGTGCAAATAAATGACAGTAAAGTAGAGCATGAAGTAAACCAGTAATAAAATGCGGTGCAGAAAGTAAAACTAATCTACCATCACAGATTCGTACCTTAACTTATATGAACGCCCATACGACATATAAGTTAAGATGTCCAGGTAACCCATCATATAAAAGAGCCCATACTAATTTATATGATGGGGGTATGCTAATGTGTATGTTATGCTATGTTATGCTTATGATGACTTAATGTGTTTATGCAATGTGACTCACCCACACGATTCTATGCGCACAGACCTTTATAGTTCCCAATTTGTTAGAAAGGAAGCCAACCTTTCGGGTACCGACCGTCGTGGCTCACAGTGGCAGTGGATCGGGCACTCCACATCCTAGGCGGGTATGCTCACTACCAAGCCTAGACCTCACGTACGCCTCAACGCTAAGAATACAACAGCGGAGCTCCTGCGTACTCTTGCTGGAATCCACCAGACTTTAAGGTTGGGGTGGGTTATTAGGGATTGTCCTCCAGACCGCGGTACTCAAACTTACCGGCCCTCTAAACCTCACCCTCACCTGAGTCAACGTACTACCGTCGGTGACACGACTAGCCTAGTACCGAAGACTCGCCACTATTTGCATAAGAAACAGGTGTTATTAAGTCCACCCGAGCCTCCGGCTTAGGGACTAACACACAAGCTGATCCAACCCATCTCCTCCTCGAAGGAGATCCATACTAGTTTGCTGACCTAATTAGGCTACTCTTTCCTACAATTTAGTTAGTATTATAATTAGGGTGAATCTTGGACTTCCCGCGGTATACCCCCTAAAGGGGCCCCCAACGGTACTAAAGATTTAAAGGGACTCAACCCCACCATCCTCTTTCCCAAGACAATTACTTTAGTTGGTGATTAACCTTTAGTTCACACATCATTATTTCATATAATTAAAGTAACTTAGCTCAACACCCGTCCCACCCAATTGGGTTGGACGTACCTCCACCCTCATGTACCAACCCTAGCACCATCTCACTGCTAACCCTAGGTTTGAACCTCCTTGAATCATTGCGAGCTATAACTCAAATACTGAATGAATATAACTTCTAAACACTACTTAGGGGTCTGAATTGTCTAAAATTCAAAATTCTGTTTTTACTAATCGCAGACCACTAAGTTGAACTAACCTCAAACCTCATAAGGGAATCCTTCTAAAAACTCATCACCAAGGTCTGGTATAATTATCTTAGGCTCCCACTGACCTTAATAAGGTATGTTCCAATTTCCATAATTTTCCATATTAATTTGACATTTATTATTATTTAAAGTAGTTAAGGCCTTAAGTCAAATTACACATGATCTATCCTCAAAATGCTTCTACATGCTACATGAAAATTATCAGTAAGGTAATGTTCCATATCAAGGTGGTTTACTGAGTTTCATGACCCTAGGATGTCATGTGGCCTACTAAATCATCATAGTTGTATAATTACCAAAATGCCACTATAATTAGGAAAAATAATATTTCACATCTGAAAATTCTACAAAAATTACCAAGTGTCCAAATTGGGGTCTAGAGTCCTCTGCCAAATATTTATATCATTACCATATGATTTGACTAATTAAAATGATTTAACATCCAAGTGTAGTAAATACCAATTTCCACATGATGTACATGAAATACAAATCCACAGGCTTCCAAATAATTATCATGGGTATATATAAACAAAATATGACAGATAACCAAGTTTCATAATTTTTTCCAATGATTTGACATTTTTCATAATTAAATTCCTCTAAGCTAGTAAGCACTTAAAAATTCCTCCACAAGAAATAACACTTCAATAAATTCTACTAAAATTACCATAGCCTATTTTCATCCCAATTCAGCCACTGATAAAATATCATAACCATACAAGGAAATCTGACCATGCATTTTATTTATTTGTGGAAACAGTGACAATTTCATTTAATAAGGGAAAAATACATAAATGACTCAAAATATTCCCAATAAATTATCTAAGCCATTTTATTCTCTTAGAAACATGACTATAAAGTTCTGAGCTAAGGCAAGGACATTTGGTTCTAAGTCCTTCTCAAACCCTAAATTGCAACCTCAAGGGTTTACCCTTAGGGTTTTAGGACACACCACCCTAATGGCTCCAAATGCTCCATTAGGGGGTGTCACATGCATTTATATATCAATACCTACATAATCATCAGATTGGAGGAGGCCAACTCACTCAACTCCTCATAAGGCCTAAACCCTAATTTGCCCCTTAAGGGCCCTCATTAGGATTTCCCATTTTCCAAATCAAATCAACTCAAAATGGACTGAAAATTTAGGCAGGCACTACTCATGTACTAAAGAGCATGCCACCAAAATTTGGTGGCATTAGGACTTCATATGCTCCAAAAATCAACATTATTTAAATATCTTAAATGCCACAAAAACTATAGGTAAAAGTGCCCATCAAGGGCTGATCTTTGGGCAGAGGGTGCCCCTAGGGTATACCTACCCATGGTTAAAATCTCAGCTTCAAAGCTTGAGAGATCTAGGCTAGATAATTATTTTAGTGGACTGACCTAGTATAGGACCAGTCCTAGTAAAACATCTCCCCAGGGAGCTGTGGGTCACCAAATGACTTGAACTCAAGCCCTAATGAAAGTCAAGACCAAGGCCTACAACTTTCATGTTGGGCACTTTTTTCTAATTCAGTCATTAAGAGGCCCTAAATAATTTTTGAAGTGGACTGATAAATAGAGGCAGAAATTCGAAAGCATTGAACTAATTTAATTAAAGAAAAAGTGATGCGCACGAATCTTGAAGCACATCTAGCGGCAGCCGGCTCATCTTCCTCCTCCAGCCAACGGCTGAGATTCAACCGCGCAGGGTGATTTTGCGAGGGAGATTGCCGGCGATCCAGCCACCACCACCGCCGGCCAACACCACCGACACCTTCGTGGTGGTCGGGGCTACCGTCAGCCGGCGACTGGTGGCCGGAGGAGGCGGTTTCCGACGATCCCAACCTTCCCATTTCGAGCCGAAATCCATGGAATTGAGGAGTGGATTCGGGCTCAATTGAGCCCGATTCTTCTTCGTTTTATGATAGGAAGCTAGCGTGGGGGGAGGGGAGGAGAAACGAACTGTGATTGGGGCGTGGCGGCGGCTCCGACGACGGTTCGCCATGGATATGCCTTGCTCCGGCGACCCTGCTCCCGAACTCGTTTCTCCGGCAATAGCTCTACTCCAGATGTCGTTCCCGACTGCTCTCTCCCTCCTGAAGGTGATGGTGTGGCTGGAATGAGGTGAGGAGGCCTCCACAGCCGGTTTTGAATTCACGCCTCCTCGGGCATGCTCCTTGCTGCCACCCTCCTGCACCAGCTGGCTCCTGCTTCCCTCTGGGTCAAGCCCAGACCCACAGCAATCAGTGTTGGCCCCTAGGCTGATTGGAGGTGGAGTGTAGGGGGGGGGGGGGGGTGTTAGCTTTTGCTTTTCACTTTAGCTTTATGCCTTTTTAATCAACTTTTGGTCCCCCTCTCCCTTGGGTTAATCAAACCTAATGTTTGGGTTCAGTCCAAGGCTGATGATGGGCAAGACCTAAGTCCATGAATAATGAATAATTGATGGGTGTTGGGTTCCACTCAATTTAGGCTTGGAATTCACCTTAAAGGGCTAGGTTGACCATGGTTGACTTTGGTCAACAAGGTGAGTGGGTTGACCCCACCTGGGGGTCATGGGTCCCTTAACATCACTCAACATTGGTTGGTCCATGGTGGGGCCCCAATTGGTTCAATTTAATCAAAGGGTGTAGATTTGACCAAAATTGGGTGAAGTTTGACTTTGGTCAATTTCATGCAATTGGGTCCCACCCAAGTGCAATTTCCATCCTATTGGTCTCCCTTAGTGGTTAGGGCATCACATGTGAGGTCAATTTGGACAATTGAGGGTCAATTGACCTAGTTGAGGGGCTTAGGGTTAGGTTGGTTTTTGAGCTTTGGTGTGCACTTAGCAATTTCTACCTTAGCCTAAGGCCCTTGTGGCCACTCCTCTCACCACTATGCCCTAACATTTCCAATGGGTCTAGCAGGATTGGGGATGTTACACAGATGCTGAGTTAAGCTCCTCATCATCTGAAAGTGATGATGAAGCAGAAGCAGAAGCAGCCTGCATGATGGCACTGGGGATGTCATCAGATGATGAAGAGGAACATGTATCAGTATTTGATGATTTTGATTTTAGTTCAGATGATTTTAAAACCTGTTTTAAAGATTTCTATATTGATCACCTTAGGGTATAAAGAGAATTAGACACAACTAGAACTGAATTAGAGAACCTTAAACAAAATGACATATACCTAAGAAATCAAGACTTAACAAATGAAATTAATAATAAAGAGTCAGAATTGATTGAACTTAGAAAAGAAAACATAAAGCTAAAAGAAGAGCTAGCAAAGGCAAAGAACTTTGAAGACTCATTCAATGGGAGGAGTCAGAAGCTCAAAGACATCACAAAAAATCTCTCTATGAGATTTAATCACCTAGGGTTAGGAGTAGAGCCCTCCACTAACACAGAAGCACCTAGAAAACCTGTCTGGAAAAATCCAGTGTCCTTTGTTAGACATAGTGATTATCAACCAAGTGAGAAAAATCAATCATCTAAAGGTAAGACTAGTAGTTATCCAGAAGGGATAGATGGACATAACAAAGTAAATCAGAATAAGAAAGAAAAACCCTTAGGCAAGAATAAAGTAGAGAAATTAAATAACCTCAACCAAAAGGTTAAAGAAAAACCTAGGGTAATAAAACATTATGCCGATCTTCTTTATTTAGATACATTCTATACTCATTTCAAGTATCAAAATAATAGGTTTGAGAAACTCATCCCTTATCATCCAAAAGGGTATCATGAAAGACCCTTATATTCCTTCATCGAACCCTACAATGGTAAAAGCAAAGGGCCCAAGGTAACCTGAGTTCTCTCTAATGTTTGAATTACTTGTGCAGGGTAAGGAATGAGACTATCTAGGAGATAGTAAGAAAAGGAACAAAGAGCTAAACTCAATCAAGGGAGTACTCTCAAGTGGAGTCTGATTCAGATTTATAGGTACTCTCAAGTGGAGTCTGAAGTGGAGTCTGAACTCATGAATTCCTACAGATCTCTACAGGGAATCAAAGATTTCATGTTCTCCTCCCTAGTGTTAAAGGAGTTCTTAACCTCACTTATCAGCAAGATTAAGAAGGGGAGAATGTTCAGGAGGAGGAAAGGACTGTTCCAGAGTTTAGTGGCTAAGATAAGCTGAATGATGATGCAGCCCCTGATAAAGTGACCATCTTTCAAGGTCTAAATATCCAGGGGGAGCCAGTTCTAGAGCATCCAGAAGGGAATGAAAAAGGAAATGAGCCAGAAAATCACCGCGGTCATAGTTTTCCTGACTACAGATGATGTGCAGTTAGACAGGCTAACCGCCCATAACAAACCATCCATAACAAACCACCCTTGGGCAGGTACCAAAGATGGAACCACCGATCTCTATCAACAAACCTTGCGGTTAGACACATCTAATTGAGCTGACCGTACAGTGCGGTTAGACAAAGCTAACCCCATTGACCGTATGGTGCGGTTAAACATGTTTAATCGCCCGCCCATGAGCAACTATGTTCTAACACTTTCCCTCAAGCTGGAGCATATATGTCGATCATGCCCAGCTTGGAACAGATGTCAGAAAATGAGGATGATACTGGTTTGGTAAAGATATTTGTTAGCTCATTATCAGAGGTGACGAACAAAGTGCAGATTTGTTTCTTCAATATTTCTTCTCTGATGAAGTGACAGTCAACTTCAATGTGATTTGTCCTCTCATGAAATACTGGATTCTTTGATATGTATATGGTAGCATTGTTGTCACAGAACATTGATAACGCATAGTCATAGACTTCTCCCAAGTCATGCATAAGTGCCCGTAATCATTTTAACTCACAGGTGGTCGAAGCCATGCTTTTGTATTCAGCCTCAACACTTGATCTGGATACTGTTGGGAACAGTGCCCAACAGTGTTCGTGATTTGAAGAAGTGCTCAACTCAATGATAAGTGCAAGTTGCATTTAATGTCACATCAAGTTCATGCTTGCAGAGATGAGACAATATGTCCAATACTTCAATAACCTGCCTAAGTATAATATCGTAGAAAAAGGATGGACATATCGTCGACAAGTACATGCACAACGTTGAGATGATGGGCAAAGCAAAGAAGAATGATTGTGTCTGTGTCGTCGAAAAGGATCATGCGTATCGTCGACAACAGCATGCCCATCGTCAACAACATGCAGAGCAAAGAAGAATGGTGATATCGTTGTGACATCTACACGACGATATCAGAAAGTCGAAGATGAAGAAGAAGACTCAAAGATGTGGTCATCAAGAAGCCTTGACATCGATAAGGCTAAGTCAGAATGAATGTCGTTGAAAAGGCAAAGGGAAGAACAGTGTCGAAGATATCGTTAACAAGAAACTGTATCGTCGATAAGGCCAAAGAAGAATAGATAGCGTCGAGAAGAAGCCTTGTCATCGGAAAGGCTAAGTGTGATTGATGGCGATGGACATCATCGTAAAGAAGGCGTGTCGTCGAGAAGACTAAAGGAGGTCAGCTGAAGACAAGCAGTTGCTAAAGTATAGTCTGTCGACATGATATCGTTTATGTCGTCGACAAGATAAAGTTGTTACAACGATATCAAGCAGACAAGAAGATCGCGACGACATCAGTTAGATGACTTCGTGTCGTCATAAGCTCGAGTACAGAAGAGATGTCCAGTATCGTCGAAGATATCACTATCTGATGAAGAATTGAAGAAGAGACTAGTTCAAGGCATCGATAAAGTCATGTCGTCATAACAATGGAAATATCATCGAGACAATTTCAAAAGTAGCCGGACACGCCGTCAGCATTTAATACCGCCGCCTGATTGTCCAATCAACGCATGCTCTTGAGGGATGGGCGTCTGACAGTAAAGGACATCATATGTGACCGTTAAGCGACTCATCCGTCCTATAAAAGGGAACAGTGATGCCCTAGAAAAAGAAGAGAGAAAAATGAACGAAAAAGAATCCCGCCTAGCAACACAACAGTACAAGCGGCAGTGAAGAAGAAGGAAGAAAAGAACGAAACGATCATTCTCTGTTCTTCAAGTTGCAGTCAAGCCACATCGACTGATAAGTTTCTCTCAAGAAAGGTAGCCAGTCAACATCCGTCAAAGCTAGAAAGCTTGAAGAAGATTTGCACCATTCAGATTGAAAATCAGAAGCATCTTCTTCAAGTCAAGAAGCCAATCTCCATTAGGCAGAAGAAACAGTTTTCATTACTGTAAATCTTTCATTGTAAGGCTTGAGGGCCAAAGTTGTAAGATCCGTTTTCAGATCAGAGTGTCAAGCTTGAGGGCTTGAGATCTGCGAGGCTTGAGGGCTAGGGCAGAGGGACTTGCGGGTCCAAACTTATCGAGCTTGCGGGCTCGGGTGCACTGAAGGGGCTTGCGGGCCTAGGCTGTAGGCAAGAATTGCGGGTCTGTGCTGTGTAGGGCTTGAGGGCTTGAGTGTCGAGCTTGCTGGCTCGGGTGCAGTGAAGGGGCTTGCGGGCCTAGGCTGTAGGCAAGACTTGCAGGTCTGTGCTGTGTAGGGCTTGAGGGCATGAGTGTCGAGCTTGCGGGCTCGGGTGCAGTGAAGGGGCTTGAGGGCCTAGGCTGCAGGGACTTGCGGGTCCGAACGTGTCGATCTTGCAGGCTCGGGTGCAGTGAAGGGGCTTGCGGGCCTAGGCTGCAGGGACTTGCGGGTCCGAGGTGTAAGGCTTGTGGGATGGAGACATTGGCGGAGTTTGACGAGCCTAGCACACTGCTAGGTAGGCGCAGAGGGAAAGATGACTACTCATGATACCCTGTCTTGAGGAACCTCTATAAGTTCTTGTGTGTTTTCTGTGCTGTGCTTTACTAATCTATAGATCTATTAACCAGAAAACAAGAACACCTAAAGAGGATAAAATAATTTGAAAAAACCTATTCACCCCCCACCCTCTAGGTGATAAGTTGACACCCAATAACTAACAAGTGGTATCAGAGGGAGGTTGTCCAAAGAAAAGCTTAACAACTTGAACAGATCTGCTCTTGGGTGTATTAAATCAAATGATCATCATATCCTAACTCTATGGAGAAAGTCAAAGGATCTGACATCAGGAAGTTTAGATCCTTAAGTGAAAGCAGCTGGAACTCTTCTCATAATAAAGAAGAAAGAAGTATAGGAATCAGAGCACCCTTGACTATTTCACTCACACGCCTTTACTACCTGCTTCAATTAAGAAAACTAAGAGTGCATTAGATGATTGCTCATCTTCTGAAGATGATGCAGAAGACTGCTCATCATGCAACAATAAGAACCATGCTGATCTAATAGAGCGGTTTGGTGATCTCTTGGGAGCTCTGAGAAAGAGCAAGAAGCTTGTTAAGAAGCAAGCTAGGGAGCTAGAATCACTCAGACCCATTAAGGCTGAGATGAATAAGGAAATGGGTATGTCCCACAATGAGGGCACCAACTCCTGTGAGCTCAAGAAGATCATAGGCAAGCTTCATGATGAGAGAAACCAAAGGGAGGAGCTCATCAGGAAACTTGAGAATGATCTTCTTAAGGAAAGAAGCTTAGTGACTCAATTCTCTAAGCCCAAAACCATACTGCCCATCATTGACACCTTCTCTTTCTATGAGAATAGGAGGGGATTGGGTTTCAAAAAGGGGGCAGTAGATGCTGGGAAAGAAAAAAGGGGCAAAACTAAAGGAGAGCCTCATACCACCTTTCAAAAGGTAGTACTTCCCTCTAACAAGTATGACCAGGACAGTGTCCATGGTCACTGGATGAATGGAAGCTCCAATAGCCTGGGAGATGCTCCTGACTATGGGAGGAGAAAGGGCATAGGTATGAGTGCATTGAAGGCTCCACATGAGGAAATCCAAATGGTCCATCATGGACCATTTGTGTTTGGTGCATCAGCCCCCACCTTCAAGGGTAAAGGAGCAACACCTTTTCAATCTCTTCCAGATAAGAAGAAGGCTGGTAGCACCAGTATATTCAATTCTCACTTGATCATATCTGATGCCATCAACACCATGCCAGCTACCAAGCTGACATTTGTTGCTGACCAACAAATAAAGTCAAGAAGAAATAATTATACAAGAGCAGCTAGTCAGCCCTTGGCTAAGAGAGATAGGAAGAATGATGCTGCCTTCTCTACTGAACACAAGCATTGTGATTCTCCACCCACTTCAAAAATTGTTTAGAAAAGAAGGTACAACATCCATGAATGTTGGTGCTGTGGCAAAGTGGGACACTTTGCCATTGACTGTTGGCACAACCCTAGTGTTCCTAGTGCAAAGGAGAGATCTCCCGGAAAGGCTGAGGTGAGTAGAAGAATTCCTTATTATGCTAACAAGAACCTAGGACCCAAGTCACCTTGGGTTCCTAAGGGTTATTAAATCTGTCTTGCAGGGAAGTCCATTTAGTCAATAAAAAACAAACAAGGCTAATGGACAATAAGCGATCCAGGCTTAACTCTGGACTAAGAAAAATCTCACCACATGCCAAGATGCACTGGTCAAGGGGGAGCTAAAAATAAAGATAAGAGAAACATCACATCAAGAGGGAGCTACTAGCTCAAGAAGATACGAAAGCTAAGGTGAAGGTAACTATATTGATGTTCAATACATAACCTCATCCTTATCTTCTTGTTGAAGGTAATTTATACTTGAGCAAGCAAAAACTATCACTCAAGGAGCACATACGTATGACACTGCTAAAAACATTGCAGTGATCATACAAAAGAGTGAAAAAGAACAATATCGTTTTGAACACAAAACTATATCGTCGAAATGATGATTAGTATTGTCGTAATGAGTCCTCGACATCGAATTTGTGCCCCGACGATATCTAATCATCAGCGGTCTCTTAATTAGACCTGAGCTTAATCAATCATAACAGCTTAAATTGGGTCAATAAGATATTTAGCAAATGACACTTCGCCTTCCAACTCGGAAACTATAAATAAGGTCAAATGTCTTAAGATTAAAGCACTCTCTACATTAGCCCTAAAAAGACGTCGTGCTCTCTACGCCTTCGAAGAGTGAACGAGTCCACTGAACTAGAATCCTCTCCGCTCAAGTAGATAATGGCACCAAAGAAGGAAGGATTCCTCTGTAAAGGAAGTGAAGTGGTGAGGAATGGGTTTTTGGAAGGACCAGAAGAGATTCAAAAAACCATCAGGTTACTGGACGTCGTCGGTCTAGAATTTGCCCTCTCCGAACCAACAGTGATACTCAAAAGAGAAGTGTTGGAGTTCTACTCGAGTGCCAAGGGTGGCTCAAAAGGAACATCTGTGAAAAGCGTAATCAATGGGATAAAGGTCAAAGTGAATCCTAAGAGGCTGGCCAGGGCACTTCAGTTGCCGGCCTTTGCCAAGGGGAGGAAGATGAGAAGGTCACCCGGGAAGACCTCAACAGAGCTCTGGATTGGTGCGGACACTCCAGCAATACCCATGGGTCCCTGGAAAGGAAGAGTCTTAATCAACAAGGAAAATTTGTGGTTGATATTGTAGGAAAAGCCCTCCTCTATAAAGTAGGGTCGCATGATAGGATATCCAAGCCTATGTTCGAGCTCATGGCGAGGATAATCCTAAGTAAAAAGACCAACTGGTGTCAAATCATCTTCAAAAGAATACAAGAAAGCTTTCTAGTTCCAAATTTGGGAAGAATACTATCACTGTATCTACTGATATCCTACCCTGAAAGCTTCAACAAGAAGCATGGCATAAAAATCCATCACATGAGAAGGATGGATATCAGGATACTGGAAAGGTGGGAGAAAGTTCTGACTAAGTCTCCCAAGAAGCTAAAGACTACTGAGGACATGAAGAGCAAGGGAGAAAGCTCATCTAAAGAAAGTGAATCAGACAACAGCTCAGACTCGTCTAACTCGGAAATGCCTGTAGAGAAGAGAAATATTTCCCTCCAGACCTCTGCCCTAAGTCTGGAATCCGGGAAAATAGTAACAACAGGAACTGAGCAAAAGGATGCTGAGACTGAGGGGGAGAAGAATGGTAATCTCCTTGCTCAAGTGGAAGAAGTGATCAATAAGATCATTGGGGTTGAGGATGATGTCCATCATGGATCAGTAGACCAAGAGGACCCAAGTAGAGATCCCCAAGAAGAGAAGCTAGAGGACTCTTCTGATGAGACTAGAAGAGATCTACCGAGTCCTGAAAAGGTAGAAGGGCCAAACCAATCACCCATCAGAAAACCTCTATCTCCAATACTGGAAGGGAATGAAGAAGAGGAACCAGAAGAAGCTAGTTCACCTCCAGAGAATAGACCAGTGGAGTTCTCACTGTTGTCTCAGATAAAGATGCTCCTGGAAGAGCAAAGATTAAAAATTGAAAGTTATGTTACCTCTGCGGTCAATGAACTGAAAAAGGAACTATCTGTTGAAACAGAGAGCTTGAGAAATGATGTGAAGAATCTACAAGAGTATACTGCCAAAGAGACAACCCTTACTCACAAGGGTCTATCTAATTTAGAGGTCAATCAGACTCTGATTGTCAGCAACATAGAAAAGGCCTACATTGCATCCACCAAGAGGATGACTGAACACAAAACTGATCTCCAAGAAAGTCTAGATCACCACAATAAATATCTAGACAGTCATCTGCTTGAGACCAATAATCACTTGGAAGCAGGAATCCACATGCTTAAAAATAAGATATTGGTTTCTGAGGAGAACCTCCAGAGTGGGATATCTGAAGCAGTCATAAAGGGGGAGAGATCAATGATAAAGGCCAGTGGTGATCATGCCATCTGGACCACAAACACAATCAGGGAAGATGAATCTCCCTCTTCTACATTTTGACAAATCTGCAGAAGAGTACCCCGCTGAAGAGCAACATGCAGATATCCCTGATACTGCCACTGATAAGGGTAAAGCGAAGGAAGCACTGGAGGATACATAAGTAAAAATAAGGAAGAGAAAGTACATGCAGGAGATGGAGAAAAAGGAGGACTATGAAATATGGAGTCCTAAATCCAGAACCATCATCCTAAAAGCATGGGAGCAAGTGAAAGCTGAAAATGAGCTGGAAGCCAGTGCCCAGAAAGCAAAGGGTGAAGCTGCTATGAGGGCACCAGAGATATAGACGACTAAATCTTTAAGGGGCTGAATGTAGAAATGTCAAAAACTTTTGAAAACATTTGGCATTATTTATAAATGAAGTAACACATGTCAAATTCCGTGTTCACTCAATTATAGCTGCAATGTCATCATTATATGCTTATTTGCTTAAAATGTACTTTATCATTGAGTGGGTTACGACTTCTTCAAATAGGGGGAGATTGTTGGGAACAGTGCCCAACAGTGTTCCTGATTTGAAGAAGTGCTCAACTCAATGATAAGTGCAAGTTGTATTTAATGTCACATATAGTTCATGCTTGCAGAGATGAGACAATATGTCAAGTACTTCAATAACCTGCCTAAGTATAATATCGTAGAAAAAGGCTGGACATATCGTCGACAAGTACATGCACATCGTTGAGATGATGGGCAAAGCAAAGAAGAATGATTGTGTCTGTGTCGTCGAAAAGGATCATGCGTATCGTCGACAACAGCTAGCCTATCGTCAACAACATGCAGAGCAAGGCAGAATGGTGATATCGTTGTGACATCTGCACGACGATATCAGAAAGTCGAAGATGAAGATGAAGACTCAAAGATGTGGTCATCAAGAAGCCTTAACATCGATAAGGCTAAGTCAGAATGAATGTCGTTGAAAAGGCAAAGGGAAGATCAGTGTCGAAGATATCGTTGACAAGAAACTGTATCGTCGATAAGGCCAAAGAAGAACAGATAGCGTCGAGAAGAAGCCTTGTCATCGGAAAGGCTAAGTGTGACTGATGGCGATGGACATCGTCGTAAACAAGCCGTGTCGTCGAGAAGACTGAAGGAGGTCAGCTGAATACAAGCAGTTGCTAAAGTATAGTCTGTCGACATGATATCGTTTATGTCGTCGACAAGATAAAGTTGTTACAGCGATATCAAGCAGACAAGAAGATCGCGACGACATCAGTTAGATGACTTCGTGTCGTCATAAGCTCGAGTACAGAAGAGATGTCCAGTATCGTCGAAGATATCACTATCTGATGAAGAATTGAAGAAGAGACTAGTTCAAGGCATCGACAAAGTCCTGTCGTCGAGATATCAGCCATGTCGTCATAATAATGGAAATATCGTCAAGACAATTTCAAAAGTAGCCGGACATGCTGTCAGCATTTAATTCTGTCGCCTGATTGTCCAATCAGCGCATGCTCTTGAGGGATGGGCGTCTGACAGTAAAGGACATCATATGTGACCGTTAAGCGGCTCATCCGTCCTATAAAAAGGAACAGTGATGCCCTAGAAAAAGAAGAGAGAAAAACGAACAAAAAAGAATCCAGCCTAGCAACACAACAGTACAAGCGGCGGTGAAGAAGAAGGAAGAAAAGAACGAAACGATCATTCTCTGTTCTTCAAGTTGCAGTCAAGCCACATCGACTGATAAGTTTCTCTCAAGAAAGGTAGACAGTCAACATCTGGCAAAGCTAGAAAGCTTGAAGAAGATTTGCACCATTCAGATTGAAAATCAGAAGCATCTTCTTCAAGTCAAGAAGCCAATCTCCATCAGGCAGAAGAAACAATTTTCATTACTATAAATCTTTCATTGTAAGGCTTGAGGGCCAAAGTTGTAAGATCTGTTTTCAGATCAGAGTGTCAAGCTTGAGGGCTTGAGATCTGCGAGGCTTGAGGGCTAGGGCAGAGGGACTTGCGGGTCCAAACTTGTCGAGCTTGCGGGCTCAAGTGCAGTGAAGGGGCTTGCGGGCCTAGGCTGTAGGCAAGACTTGCAGGTCTGTGCTGTGTAGGGCTTGAGTGTCGAGCTTGCGGGCTCGGGTGCAGTGAAGGGGCTTGCGGGCCTAGGCTGTAGGCAAGACTTGCGGGTCTGTGCTGTGTAGGGCTTGAGGGCCTGAGTGTCGAGCTTACGGGCTCGGGTGCAGTGAAGGGGCTTGAGGGCCTAGGCTGCATGGACTTGCGGGTCCGAACGTGTCGAGCTTGCGGGCTCGGGTGCAGTGAAGGGGCTTGCGTGCCTAGACTGCAGGGACTTGAGGGTCAGAGGTGTAAGGCTTGCGGGCCGGAGACATTTGCGGAGTTTACCGAGCCTAGCACACTTCTAGGTAGGCGCAGAGGGAAATAAGACTACTCAAGACACCCTGTCTTGAGGAACCTCTATAAGTTCTTGTGTGTTTTCTGTGCTGTGCTTTACTAATCTATAGATCTATTAACCAGAAAATAAGAACACCTAAAGGGGATAAAATAATTTGAAAAACCTATTCACCCTCCTCTAGGTGATAAGTTGACACCCAATAATTAACAGATACAACTTGTTTTTGTTTTTCCAGCTAACCAGATTTCCTCCTACAAACGTGAAAAACCCAGATGTGGACTGTTGATCTTCTTTGTCATCAACATAGTTGACATCAGAGTAAGATTCAATCCTCAAATGGTTATTCTTTTGAAATATCTTCCCCGGAGATCCTTTCACGTATTCCAAGATTTTTGGAGTTGATTGGAGATGACACTCCCTGGGAGCTTGCATGAATTGCTAACCTTGCCTACAACGTAACATATATCCGTCTGTACCTAGTGATATCTGAAAGAAGTGACAAATCCTCTTTCTAAAGTTTGTCTTCACCAACTGCCATCGGACTTCGAGCCGGTTTAGCCCCAAGCAGACTTGTCTCTTTTAAAAGGTCAATGACATATTTCCATTGTGAGAACACCACTGAATTGTATTTTCGTGAGATTTCTATTCCCAGGAAGTACTTAGGAGGTCTCATATCTTTTGTGATAAAGTTTTGCATTAGATATTTCTTTGTTAGAGCAATTCCATCCATATCGTCACCAGTGAGGAGGATGTCATCAACATAGACAGCAAGAACGACTAGCCCATGAGAAGTCTTGCGTATGAATAGATAGTGATCTGCAGAACTTCATGCAAAACTAATGATGGAGACAACTTTGCTGAACTTGTCGAACCAGGCCCGAGGGCTTTGCTTGAGGCCATAGATTGCCTTCCGCAACTTGCATACCCGAGACTCCCCCTGATCAACATACCCAGGAGGTTGATCCATGTATACCTCTTCTTGGAGGTCTTTATAGAGGAAGACATTCTTGACATCTAACTGAGACATCTGTCAATCTTTGTTTATAACTACAAAAAAGAGAACTTGAATTGTGCTGATGCGAGCAACGTGGGAGAAAGTGTCGAAGAAGTCCACACCATATGTCTGAGTGAAGCCTTTGGCGACCAACTGAGCCTTATACCGGTCCACAATACCATCATGATGAAATTTTACCATAAAGTCCCATCTACATCCAACAACATCTGCCCATGGAGGAGTGGGGACAAGAGTCCAGGTACCTCTTTCAGTCAAGGTGGTCATTTCTTCATCCATGACAACCTTCCAGTGTGGTATGATAAGAGCTTCTTGGTAAGTGGTCGGAGTGACAGTGGCCGAGAGGGACAGAGCAAAATCTCTGCAAGGAGTAAGCCAAGCATACAAGACAACATCATGAATGGAATGTCGAGTACACATCTGAACCCCTTTGCGAAGAGCAATGAGAAGACCAAAGTCTAACCCGTCGTCAATATCAGATCCGTCTAATGATGAGAATGCTGGCCTGGGAACTAGCAGGGATGACCCTGTAGTTGGAGGAGAGGTGGTCATTGGGGGAGAGGGAGGTGGAGGGGGTGGGGTCGTTAGTGGAGGTAGAGCGAGCTCAAGTGGAGGGGCGGAAATAATTGGCAGAGAATCCGGAGTATCAGCGGGTGTAGAAGTACTGAGTAGTTTTGAAAAAAGTGACGTCAGCAAGTACCGAGTAGTTTTGAAAAAAGTGACGTCAACTGAGACATACTATTTCCTGAGACAAGGTTCAAAACAGCGATAACCTTTTTGAGTGGGAGAATAGCCAAGAAAGATGCAATTGATGGCGCGGGGAGAAAGTTTATCTCGCCCAGGGGAAGGTAAGTGGACAAAGGTCATACAACCGAAGACCCGTGGTGGTAGAGGAAAGGGTGTTTCACCTGAGTATATGATGTAGAAAGGGGTTTGTCCTTAGAGAATGGTAGGGGGGATACGATTGATAAGATAATAGGAGATGAGGACGGCATGACCCCAATATGAATGAGGAACATTCATTTGAGTGAGAAGGGTGCGAGCAACGTCGAGGAGATGACGATTTTTCCGTTCAACCATACCACTTTGCGGAGAAGTGTAAGCACATATAGTCTGATGAACAACACCATTATTCATACAAAAAATTGAAAATTGGTTACTCAGATATTCTTTTGCATTACCAGAATGAAGAATTTTGATAGAAACATCAAACTGTGTGCGAATTTCATTAAAGAAGGTAGTCCAGACAGAAAATAGTTCAGAGCATTCATTTAAAAGATACACTTATGTACATATAGAGAAATCATCAATAAAAGTTACAAAATAAAAATTTCCCCTATCAATAGTTTTGGTAGGAGACGTATCCCAGATGTCAGAGTTAACAAGATGAAATGGTCGAGACGAGCTACGTCCATGTTTAGATTGATAGTAGAAGCGGTGATGTTTGCCAATCTGACAGGCGTCACAGTTGAGGGAGGTATCGTCCTTTGGTAGGTTAGACAGAAGCTGTTAGAGAAGGCGAGGAGGAGGATGACCGAGGCGAAGATGCCAATGTAGAAGAGAATTTGAGGTAGTAGTTGCAGAGAGGGCTGACACATTATCCAGGAAGTAGAAACTGCAGCCTTCAGTCCAAATAACAATCATCTCCTTGGAGCGAGGATCCTGAAAACAACAAGCAGAGGACGTAAACATTACTGAACAATACAATTGTCTGCAGAGAGAAGTAACTGATAGCAGATTGCAAGGAAATGTCGGCACGTAAAGAGTATCCTTTAGTTGAAGAGCTGGAGTGAACTGGACCATACCAATTCCACACACCGGGGATGGAGAACCATCTGCAAGAACAACATGAGGAGACCTATCATGCTTGTCCAAAAGAGATAAGAGAAGAGGATTGCTCGTCATATGACTAGTAACACCAGAGTCAATGAGCCACTTACCTTGGGTGACAATGTGTGCACTACCTGAAGAGGTGGCAAGAGAGGTAGAAAGAGGTGCTTCACCCGCTGCCTGACGGAGATGAGGGTACTTGACCCAACAATGATCCACAGGATGTCCGTGCTTGCCACAATGAGAACATATGTAGCGGGGAGGATCACGTCCACCTCAGTGACCTCCACGACCACTAGGGTAAACCTTTGTGAGCTGGATGAGCAAAACTGTCAGGAAGAGGCGAGGAGGCAATCAGAGGGCGCTGAAGAAGAGTTATGACAGCGGAGATGCGAGCAGTGATGACTTCAAGAGTTGGAGAGTCAGCCTCTCCTAGAATTTGTTGACGGATCATATCGTCTGACTTTGGGAGGCGAAGAAGATAATACACCACCAAGAGTTCCTGAAAGTGCTTATGTCGCTCGGCAAGGTCTGCAGAGAAGGGGCGATGTTGAAGAAGTTTGGCTCCAAGGGCTTGCACCTCCTGGTAATCAGTAACAGGAGTCATGGTGGGGAGAGCAAAGAGATCGACATATAACGTGTATATGCGAGAGGTCTGAGCTACCATTGAATAGAGAGCAGCCAGATGATTCCAAGCAGCCTTCACCGTTTCATCATGACGGATGATAGGCAAACATTCATCAGAGAGACTGTTTGCGAGCCATGTCCGGACAAGAGCATCACTAGCATCCCAATCATCATAGGTAGCTGATCCTTTTGTTGGAGGGTCTTCAGTAAGATGATTGCGTTTGCGTTGGGACCTTAGCAGAAAGGTGAAGGAGACACTCCAGTCGGGGTAGTTTGGCCTGGTCAACTTCGATGTGGTGCTTAAATTGCAAGATGGACTTGAAGCGGACGTAGTGGGAGTGGAAGCTAAAGAAGGGACATCCAGATGCTCCATAGAGAAGAGTTAGGATAGGAAGCTTTAACCGCACACGCCGAAACAGGACTGCAAATATCGCAAAACAGAAGATCGGGCGGTTAGGAAACCGAAGACCACCTAAGCCAAAGCACTAACTGACGAGCAGGAGAGCAGACGAAAAATTGAAGTCCGCAGGGGTAGAGGAAGAGAGAAGCGGGCGGTTAGAAAAACCGAAATCCGCACACGAGACTGGGCGGACGGGCGGTTAAGAAACTGAAGTCCTCTTAAGTAGAGGAAGCACGAAGAGGCGAGTAGGCGAGCAGGTTAGCCGGCAATCAGGCGACTAAAAAAAGAGTTCACAACCAAAGGATCAGTGTTAGCTCTGATACCATGTGAGAATTTGGGAAAACTTAACAGAAATTAACAATAACACGTGGTAATTGAAAATATCTAAATATTTTATTTCTCAAAAATCTGAATATTACAAAGATATAACCTCCTTTATATAGAATGAAGTAGGTGAGATAGATTACAATTTGGCAGTGTGAGACTAATATTACAAAGTTACATGAGGCGACTAGTGCGATCACGATGGTCACAGTTTTCCTGACCGCAGATGATGTGTGGTTAAACAAGCTAACCACCCATAACAAACCACCCATGACAAACCACCCTTGGGCAGGTACCAAGGATGAAACCACTGATCTCTATCAACACACCTTGCGGTTAGACACATCTAACTGAACTGACCGCACGGTGCGGTTAGACACATCTAACTGAACTGACCACACGGTGCGGTTAGACAAAGCTAACCTCACTGACCGCACGGTGCGGTTAAACATGTTTAACCGCCCATGAGCAACTATGTTCTAACAATTTAGAACCGAATATCACTTCCTGGATTTGGTCTCATTTCCCATAAAAATGTCGTTTATCTGCTGGAAAGTTTTGCTCAATATACTTTTTATTGATTTATATCAGTAACAATGGTAAAACGCTGAGAAGAAAGTCAGAGGAAGCAACAAGTTAAGAAATTATAGACAATAATGGAAAATAAAGGAACCCTAAGTCAAAAATTTGAAGGCCACGCAGAATCGATGTCGATGATTGATTGGCGCAGGGAATAAAGCCTGATGAAGCAATTAGAGATTCTAGAGCTATGGCACAAAGCAATTTAGATAACGAAACGATTTTGTTTTGTTGTAACCATAGAAGATAAATAAAATTACTTCAAAATATCTACAACATTGTTCGGATATGGAAGTCTCTTGTCCTTTGTTAAACTATAATCTTAAAAATAATTAGAGTTTATCGTAAGTGACTCTGATTATGTTGTTGAAAGTTTTATTATATATTGTCTTGATCCTTTAATTGAAGAGCACCTGAAATGAAAATTGCCTATCCATGAATATTGTATGATTCATATTCGATGAGATTAGAAATCCAGCATGTGGAGAACTTTAGGACGACGAGAGCTAGCTGACCTCATCAGGCAACCTCGGCATCCTCGGTGACCTTGGCAAAGGAGCTCCCATTCAGAGGAGCTAGCAGTCAGAGGAACTCGCAGTTAGAGAAGATCTCATGGAGAGGAGCTCGTAGATAGGTGAGCTCGCAGTTAAAGGAGCCCACATCCAAAGGTGCTAGCAAGTAGCAACCAACTCGACGAGCTCGTATTGACCTCGCATGGGGTGGTGTCCACTTTCTGACAACAGAGTACACCCTCCTTTTCTTTTCATATCAATATGACCTCATTGTTATGGGTGGAGGAAAATTCACACTCCACGAGAATTACCCATTTGAAGATTCAGCTACTTCGTCTGTCTTCCGCAACCTTGCACAACACTTGGTTTCGGAGGGGGAGTTCTTATACACTTTTGGGTTTGCAGCGAGACCTCTGCAATATAACACGACATCTTGTCAAATAATAAAATAATCTTATGTTCTTTTCTTTGCCTCTTGTTTTTATGGTCGCTCGCGAACTAGTAGACCTTCTGTCATACTAGAGTCCAAACTTTGCGAGCTGAAACCTTGGTTCCTTGTGAGTCGAGTTCTCGACTCCCAGGTCATAGTGCAATGAGCATAGATTTCGGTTGAAGGAAAATCGCAAGAGACCTCACATGGCTTGTAGTGAAGACCCTAGTGTGCGGGCCAGACACCGAGGAAAATCGCAAGAAACCTCGCATGGGTTG
Source organism: Dactylorhiza incarnata (assembly GCA_033032865.1). Classification (NCBI taxonomy): domain Eukaryota; kingdom Viridiplantae; phylum Streptophyta; class Magnoliopsida; order Asparagales; family Orchidaceae; genus Dactylorhiza; species Dactylorhiza incarnata. The sequence continues at coordinate 4,901,878 of JAWHQI010000176.1, read as the reverse complement.
TAGTAAAGCATATTTTTTATTGATATTTGTAATCTTGCTCCCTAACTTTCTATACCAATTTCAAATGTACTTGCAATTTTTGTATCTAAATTTACACATCTACTAATTTGAACTAATATTTGGTATCTAAATTATTATATTTTGTACTTACAAAATCTTAAAGATGTTCAAAATTGTTTTCGTTGTGTTCACTATTTTTAAAAGTTGCAATTATCTCTACATAATGCATATGTTGTGGGTGCAACCGCCTTAATTAAAATTTTTGTGCGGTCATTTTGAATACTCATATGTATATGTTGTGGGTGCAACCGACTTAATGCGGGTGCAGCCCGGAGCGTCATGGGCGAAGCCCGCCGTCACAGGCCGACTACTATCGCGCTTGGCCGGGGGCGGGCGAAGCCTGCCGTCGCTGGCCGGGTACTGTCGTGCTTGGCAGTAGGGGCGGAGCCCCGTGCCTCTCAAATGTATATTTTTAACTACTATATGCAAGAAGTAGCCTTTGGTGCAACATTGAAAATTGTCAAATATAACTTCGTTATTTTACTCCAATGACTTAAACATATATTATGAAAAAATGGAAATTCATAAAATATAATGACTATTTGTGTAATTACACTATATTCTTATATAAAAATAATGATGAAAATTCATAAAATTTAAAAGTTTTTAGTAGACCTCCTACACCTATTATGGTAGGTTATCATTAGACCTCCTAGACAACTTTAAAATAATTTTTTATTAAAATATAAATGTTTTTGAAAAAAAAACAATTATAAAATATTAATTAAATTTTTTGTACGGTCATTTTGATTACTCATATGTATATGTTTCGCCCGCGTCGCCAGGCGGGTACTGTCGTGCTTGGCAATAGGCCGTGCTTGTCACTCTTATATACAAAAATAAAAGATAATATGTATATATATTATATACAAAATAGAAACAATATATTTATATACAAAAATATAAGTAATAATTAAATATATCTTAATAAATATTTTATGGTTATATATATATATATAATTAGATATATAAATAAATTAGATGAAGATTTCCATTCCATTTTATTCTTCGTTTTCATATCTTTTGATTCCTGCATATGTCAACATAATTTTGCATCATTCGAACCGAATCACCGTCGATTCTATTTGTATTGTAGTAAGTTTGGTAAGATTGGCACATTTTTTTTCTTCTGAATTGCAAATCATCTTGAGATATCATTACCTATTTCTTAGGGAAACTATTTGCATTTCATCCCTAAAACATTCACTTCCAAATATAAAGATCTTAGGCTTTATTTGGCGCGGCGGTGGCGGGAGGAAAGGGTGGTTGGAGACGGAGGGGAGGAGGAGGGGATCGAAACGGGGCTTTTTGCCCCGTTTTGAAGGGCGCGGCGAGTCTAACCGGAGCAAACGCCGCCGGAGGGCATTTGTTTACCCGCCGTCTGGCGGCGTTTGCCCCAAACGCTGCGCCAAATGAACCCTTAGATTCTGAGGCGTTCTGGAGAATGAATACCTTAGTTTTGCGGTGCATAGTATCCACCAATAGATGGACAAACTTTATCATATAATTTTTCAAGCTGATTAAGGCATTGTTTGTTTGCGCATTTTTTTTCAAGCTGATTAACGTGCGGTATTTTGTATTGAATTGGTGGAAAATTTTGTAGAAGCTCGTTGTAATTCCTCTATTTCATTGGCGAAGGCCGCAAAAAATTTGATCTTCATAGCACACTATTGCTCGTTTGTAGGTCATGCGCTTTATTTGGTTCGCGCAGGTTTCACTCCGTTCGGATATATTTACGTTGCAGCATATCCACTCCGTTCACATCGAATCAGGTTAGGTACCTCTTTGGTGCGAACAAGTGAATTAGTTTATGATGAATGTATAGTTTATGTTGAGGACTTGAGTTATGTAGTTTATTATTTGTAGGATTTAGGCATTGATTCTTTGATGAACCATAGGTTTGCTTATCAAGGAAGGATTTGCTGATGGAATCTTTTAGTTTTGGACTATTTGATGTGTTATATTTTGATCACACGTGGTGCTGTTATTGGCACTTTTATTTAATATCAATTGAGAGCGTGCAGACTGCAGACTGCAGACTGCAGACTGATGTGTATATATATATACGAGTGACAGTGCACGGGGGACCCCCCGTGCCCCGCGCAATAGTACTCGGCCAGCGCCCGGCGGGCTTCTCCCGCGCCCCTGACGTCTTTATTATTTAGTTTTTTTTATAATATTCAAGATTAAAAATTCTACAAAAAAAAAATTCTAAATCTCATTCACGGCCGGTGCCTTTTAAAAAAATAAAGTTATTAACAATTTTATTAACATTAACGATTCCGCCTATTACAAATAGAGTTTATTAATTACTAAATTTCACATCGGCTGTGCGACGCGCGGTTTTAATAAAGATAAAATCAAATAACCGTGCGGGCCATGCTGCGCGCAGTGGCACGCGTGACCTGCACGGTTTTAATGTTTTTAATTTAATTTCTTCTTAAAAAGGTTTACAACGCGTAATAGGTGGAATATTCGAGGCTTTCATTAATCCCACATCGGCAGAAACAAAAGTCTAATGCTATTTATAAAGTCCCGCACCAGTTTATTGGCAGATGTGTTCCTATGGGCTGAAATCTGTTGTGCGTGTTATGAAATTTTGTGGTCCAGCGGGCTAAAATCTTGTTGTCTGGTCCGACCCCGTCTAAACAGTTGCTATGTTTAAAATATTCCACAAAAATACAAACTTATAGGGGGTAAAAAAGTAATTTCACATTGTAGGGTAGGGGAGCCCTAAAAAATTTATAGATTTAGGACACCCTGGTAGGTTTAGGAGACCTAGGAAAAAAATATGGACGGTTCTAATTCGTTCCTGCGATCAAACGGCCGAGGTCTTATGATCTGATCAAATCGGACAGTTCAGATTGATTTGGCTGGGCATTACACCGATAAGGGAATTTCTTTATATATTAGTATAGATATATATATATATAATATAGGTCATGTTATATGCATGCCCGTTTGAATTGTATGTAGTCCAAGGAAATATGCAGATCAAACTAAAAACTCATATAAATTTGTGAATCCGTTCAGAAATTAGCCTGCATAAAGCCATTTTCAAATTACATGGCCAGCACATAGCCAAAATAGGACCGCATATAGTTATTTTCATATTATATTATGTTGTTTTCAAAACTTTGGATGAAAAATCTTTGGGTTCGTTTGGATGAACGGAGTTGAAACTTCAGTCATGAAAATGAAAACTCTAGTCAAATTTCAGGGACTCAATTCTGACCAAAAGAGTGAACTCTTTGGATTGAATTTCAATTCCTACAAGCAGAAAATTGGTCATGGGAATTTGAATTGATAACTATTATCGACTATACGTGGCCCAATTCTAAGTCACACGGGAATATTGAAGTCAAAGCTAATTCTGTTGTTCGGCTGAATGCAGGAATTCTATCATATGAATTAACCCAAATCCAATTCTGATGTTTGGCATGGTTTGGACATCAGTGTGTGGTAGATTGGAGGTGTTGGGGTTATCGAGAAAGAAGGAGAAGTGGAGGAGCACACGATCAAATTGGAGGAGCACACTGTGGTTGGAGAGAATACCAGAAATGCGAGGAGGAGAGGCAACGCCTAGAGCTATGGATGGAGGAGGTGGATCGCCAGAGTGTTTTGGAGGATGTCTGGAGGTCGATCGTCGTGATCGGGAGCGCCTGGAGGTTGAACGCGCCACGAGTAGTGGGAGGGGTTGCGGGCTCAAAGTGAGAAATAGGAATTTCGACCTAATTAAGTCGGAAATGGGGGAGGCTCATCTCTCTTAATATGAAAGCCCATGAGAATTCAAATGAATTCCAATTCCGAGCTTATTTTATGGCCGCCGAACGCTGGAATTGGAATTGCAATTTGAATTCTAATTCCAACGCCCAAATTCCGACCTAACGAATGGAGAACAAGAATGGAAATTTAAGTTGTATAATTGCAAATATTATAAGTTGCAAAGATAAATACGTACAAATACAAGCACACATGCATATACAAACAGAAAAATACACACATATAGACACCAATACAACAAACAACAATACAGACACAAATACACATGCATACAAATACATACAAACACATGTACAAATGCAAAATTACAAACGCAGAGAAGCACGCAAAAAAACACTCTGCGGTCGCTAGTAGGACTACGTATGCTTAAAATATGATCAAAGTAAAATGAGAAAAAAAGACCACTTCCTCACTTATAATTTGGGAGGATATACTCCCAAACTAAATAATCAAAAGTGAATAATAAATGATGGAAAATAAAATTTGCATATGGCTGAATTACTTGCAACCCAATTTTAATTTATGAGCCATTTATTCATTGAAACTTTTATTACTATCACATTTCACAATTTGTTTCCTCCAAACCTTAATCTATACTTAAATAGGGTTATTTACTGCGATCTCCCCTCAAAGTTTGTATAATTACAGTAATAACATCCATGCACAAAAAAAATATCCTGATGATTTACTTCAAGAGGGTACTTTTGTGCATGGATGTTATGAAATGTAAACATTGAGGGGATGTTTTTGTAATTTCAAAAGTTAGAGAGGTGCAAGCTGTAATTAGGCAATCTTTGAAGGGAGGTCCCGATAAATAACCCTACTAATATATAAAAAATATGCTCTTATGGTGTAATGGTGTGCACTCTATTTCATCTTGGCCATCCATTTTAAATCAAAATTGATGGTATTCAAAGAAAAAAAAAATAATCTTGATCATTGATTTAAAGTTTAGCTCGAGGCTATAATTTTTTCTAAATTTAGATTTGTGCAATGTACAATAAAATTTCTAACCATGAAACTCCAAATTCCTTTGTAACAAATAATCTACCTTCCATTTACAGAAAAATATTTCAGTTTTTTCTTTTCTTTTCTTGTTATTGCATCCATGTTTAGAACTTAGAAGGGCATAATGTGAGTGGTCTTCGTATCGTATGCCGCGAGGCTGCTTTTGGAATTCACCCGGAATATCTTCAACAGATCGCCGGACATCTGCCTCACCGCCGGCGAACAGTTGCTCTGCATCAGGAGCAAAATCTTCGTCATACCGCCGGCGTCGGCAGTCACTGCTTCCATTGCCCGCCTATCTTGGAATCGATGACAGACGTTCCATAGAACTGTCATCGCCGCTTCCATCCCTTCCCTCCCGACCTTCATCATCCTATGAAGAACCGCGCCCAAACACTCTTCTGACGACTGGCAGATCGCTGATCTCCCCTCTGCGATCCCCGACGCTCCCTCTAGTAGCCTGAGAGCTTTCTCCGCTGTTGACGGCGGCGCCACTGACGCTTCGGCCATCAACACCTTTACCGCCGCCGGGACGATCCCTTCCCTCACCATCCGGAGCCTCGCCCGGCGGATTCCGAAGATCGCATCCAAGCACTCAAGCCCGGCATCGATCGCCCATCGATCCGTCTTTTCGTCGCCAATCAGGCGAATCAGCTCCGGGATGAGGTCAGACTTGTCCGCGATAGAAGCTTTGGATTCTTGATCTGAAGACGATAGAACAGCACCCAAAACCCGGGCAGACTCGACTCTCGATTCCATCGTTTTACCGTCTTTTAAAAGTGAGAGCAGGGCGGAGACGGATGCGTTCAGATCGGCGACCAGAGAGGAGGCCGCGATCCTTCTATTGTTCTCCTCGATCCAATCAGCGCCAAGGATTAAGGCGAGAACCCGAGCGGCGGCCTCCAGGATATCGATCTGGCCAACATTCCGTAGAAGAACGGAGTTGACTACAGCCGCGCACCCGCCGCCACCGACGAGTTCGTTCTTCTCAGATTCGTCGTTATCGGCATCGATGAAGAAATCTGCAAGACAACACAGGAGAGGGGTGGGGTCGGAGGAGGTGCGGAGGTCGCGGAGAATATTAGCCGCCAGCGGTCGCTGGGCTGTGGGAGCAGCGTTGGCAGCGGCGGTCGCAGACCAGAGATTGATGAGGCGGCGGAGGGTGAGATTGGGGACGAAGTCAGTGGACGGAAGGGACTGCATGGTTGCCGGGCATGTCTTGTTCCCGAAATCGAGCCACTGCTGGATAGAGGCGCGGTCGTAGGTCACTCCGGTGCAGAGGCTCACCGGCGAGCGCATGACGTCGAGGGAGATTGGGCATCGGAAGAAGGACGGAACCTTGACCTCCAGGTTCGGAAGCTGAACACTCTCTTCCTTCCTCCCCATCTCCATCCCCCCTTCACTCCGCCTACTTCTCTGATTTGGTTGGGATTACTATACATGGGAAGATGGAGGGGTGGCTCATTTAAGAGGACAGGCAGGTCAAAGGGTTGGGAAAGTCGAAGAGTTCCGTTTGGCACTGCCTTGGCGGTCCAGAACGCTACGGCTATGAAATGTTGTTTGTGAACACCCGACCCCGCCCAGTGAACACCTTTTAAAATCAGGATCCTCTTCATTTCATGTCCAGTTGAACTGTTTTTTGATCGGACGGGTTCACCATTTTCAAACATTTTATAAAAATTTTTAATCAAAAAAATCTCCACCACTAGATTTCTCTTAAACCTATCTTATCCATTGGATGGTGAAATGGATCCTCTCCATTTCTGATATTTCGTCTAAAATGGAGAGGATCCAGATCCTCACTTTTATGCTAAGATTAGTTTTCTTTTCTTGGGTTTCAGGATTCTCTTCTAACGAAATGGAGGGTTTCCATTTCACGGTCCAGATGCATTGCTTTTTGATCGGACGGGTTCACCATTTTCCAACCTTTTATAATTTTTTTAATCAAAAAAATATCCACCACTAGATATCGGGTGAAATGGATCCCCTCCATTTCTGATGACCACCATTTCTGACGAAATAAAGAGGATCCAGATCCTTTTCTTGGCGGCGGTCATAACCATTGTCTTGTCAGATATGAATTCTATGATGGTGGTTCTTTTGTCCAAACTCACCGTAGCAAAAAAGCAGCACCAAACTTAGCCTTATTTATGAAAATAAAATAAAAATGATTTTCTTTCTTGATTTTAATGGGAGAATAAAAAAAAAATAAAGCAAATTTTTTTCTAATTTCATTCATGAAAAAATACGCGGCTTCTCTTGTCTAACGACTAACGCCATTGCTAATGCGGCGGTGGTCGTCGCTTTTTAACCCAACAAAAATTTACTTTATTTGCATATCGAGGAGCGTGTCACAGACTGCTAGTTTAAATGCGGAGGTTGAAGAATTGAGTGTGAGAGCTCTTGAAACAAGTATGACTCCATACTCAAGATGCTCATGCACAAGGAGAGCTTGTCTTGAATAAGACTTATGCGTACTCATGATATTCTATGACGCAAAAGAATGTGAAAGCCTCCAGAGCACCGGAGAGAAATCATAAAGATGACTTTTTTTTGGAATAATATAGTCTTCCAGAAGATTCTAGAGTTATGTAGGATGCTCTAGAATATTGTTGAATTATACAGTGATTTATAGAATATTTTAGAAGAGTGTAGAATAATTTAGAATATTCTAGAAGATTGTTTAACATTTTAGAGAACTCTAAGTGTATGTAGATATCTAAAATGATATGAAATCTTGTAAACATATGGAGTAATCTAGAATAGTCTACTGTACTCTTGAATATTATAAAATAGTGTGGATGATTGTATATAGCTATTAAAAGAGTGTAGAAGAGTTTAGAGTAGAGAGTTTCTAGAGTCATCCCTTAGTTGGAGGGAAAACCTCATAGAGGCTATAAAAAGGGAATGTGTGTTCATTTTAGTCGAGCAATCCTAAAATCAATTCAAGTAATGTATGCAGGTCATCAAAGAGTCGAGAGTTGTAAAACTTTAAAGTTGTGAATAAAAGTTCGAGTTTTCTTGAGTGCTTACTCCTTTCCACCATATACTTGTGTGTGTGTGTGTGTGTGTGTAATTTCGCTGCTAGAGAAGAGGTGAAGATTGACTTAGCTATTACGAAGGGCATAAGAAGGAGCTAAGACCCACATATCAATGTTTGACTGCGGGTCCAGCGCTGTGCCCGTGACATTTTCTATCCGAGCGAGGTTAGACCAAGCTGAGCGAATTTCAGCAAGGTTCAACTGATTGGATATAAGCTCGTCACAGATTTTTATTGGATACACAAGAAGCACATCAATAAATAAGGCATATGATGGAAGAATTCTGCCTAAATTCGAGGGATCGTAAGACAACATCACAAAGTTGCATGAGCAATATGAAGTTTGCCATGACGACAGTCCAAGCAAGAGGCGAGGATGCAACCAAGTGCATGAAGGAGCCAAAATCCAAGAAGGAGGAGGTCCAAATAGAGACGCATGATGCTCTTGATGTTGAGGTGAGTAAACTCTTAAAGAGGAGAGAATCCCTACCAGCCATGTTGAAAGCCAGAATTTGGGAGAAAGAGGAAACCGATGTGTAGACTGTAGAGCATGCCAATTTATTTTAAATGTAAAATCATCCATCCCAAGTGGTTCAAGGGTCTTGGAACAAGAGAAGAGGATGGTGACTTTGTGAAGAACTTGGAGCGGTACTTCCTCGCAAATATGATCACCGGATGAGGCAACATAGATAGGAACCGCTCAATTTCACTTGGTAACGAAAGCTTCACAATGGTGGCTTGTTGTGCGAAAGGGGAAACCACCAAGATTTGGGAGGATTTTAAGAGAAAGCTTAGACATCAATTTGATCCAAATTTCTCGAATTGTAGTGCTCTCGAGTGTCCTCTCATTTCCACCATATATTTATGCGTGTGTGCATATAATTCTACAGTAGAGAAGAGGTGACAATTGACTTAGCTATTGCGAAGGGTGCAATAAGGAGCTAAGTCCGCACATATCTAGGTTTGACCATGGGTACAACGTTGTGTTTGTGACAAGCATACGAGTATTGTCACCGCTGCGAACAACTTACAGAGAATCTATGTACGATCTATAATTTACAGTTTAACATATCAATTAAATTAAATTAGTTTTGAAATTTATTTAATATAATACGAGTGCCCATACACATGGGCCACCCGCATACCTGAAACAGTGCCTATGATCGTTCGTGACCTATACATGCAGGATGAGGTAGAGACAATGTGTGATAATAGTAGTATCGTCATTGTGTCTACAAATGTTGTAAATGTGCAATGTTAGATAGCAAATATTTTCAACCGACGTGAAGTTTTCTCTGACATGAAATTATTTTTCAATTTTTTTTTAATTTTCTCCTATTTTTAGTCAGACAAATTGAGAGAGTTTCTTGGTACATTTGTATAAAAATAAAAGAGATATACACCATTATGTTAATTACAAAAGAATTAAATTAATTAGTCATACCATGAAACTATGAGAACGAATAATAGAATGAAGAGTAAGATGAGAGACTAGCATCTCATATAATCAATTTGGATTCATGCCAGGGTGGTCGACCATGGAAGCTATACATCTCTTGAGGAGACTCATTGACAACTATCTAGAAAGAAAACAAGATTTGCATATGTTGTTTATCGATCTTGAGAAGGCTTATGATAAGGTTCAAGAGAGATCTTATGGAGAGTATTAGAAAAGAATGGTGTAAATGTATAATACAATGACATAATCAAAGATATGTATACAAATTTTGTGACGAGAGTGAGGACATCTAGAGGATTAACACATGAATTCCCTATCACTGTTGGCTTACATCAAGGTTCATCTTTAAGCCCCTATCTCTTTACCCTTATCCTAGATGAGCTCACCGGACATATCCAACAAACAATACCTTGGTGTTTATTGTTTGTGGATGATGTCGTTTTGATCGATGAGGCACGCAAGGGTGTAAACACGAAACTTAAATCTTGTCGAGACACTTTAGAAAAGAAAGGTTTGAGGTTGAGCATGGCAAAGACGAAGTATATGGAACTTAAATTTAGCTGTGCAAGAAGGACGTATGACTTCGTCATTAAGTTGGGTGATCAAGATATTTCCCGCATTGAGTGCTTTAAATATCTTGGATCGATAGTTCAAAAAGATGGAGGTGATGATAAAGATGTGATACATCAAATCTAAACAGGTTGGTTGAAGTGTAGAGGAATGTCAAGGATCTTATGTGATCGTAAAATACCATTAAAACTTAAAGGCAAGTTTTACTGTACTACAATTTGACCAGCGATGCTCTATGGTCCTGAGTGTTGGGCAGTGAATTGTATACACGAGCAAAAAATGGGAGTTGTGGAGATGAGAATGCTTAGGTGGATGTGTGGACGCACGAGACTGGATAAAATTAGGAATGAATGTATCAGGGATAATACAAGAGTGACACCAATTGCAGAGAAGATGCGAGAAGCTCAACTAAGATGCTTTGGACACGTACAAAGGAGACCATTAGAGGCACCTGTTAGGCGTTGTGAGAGTTTAGTCACTATGCATGTTAACCCGGGGAGGGGTAGACCAATAAAGAGTTGAAATGAGATTATAAGGAAAGACATGATGTGCTCAAGCATTAGTGAGATTTTGACCCATATAGCGGACCCCATTATAGTGAGATAAAGGCTTGAGTGTTGTTGTTGTCATCTCCTATTTGAACTTTTAATATTAACTTTATTTAAATTTTGATTTAATATTTAAAATAAATTATTATGATATGTACGCAGTTATATATATATATATATATATATATATATATAGAGAGAGAGAGAGAGAGAGAGAGAGAGAGAGAGAGAGATAATAAATACATTTTGTAGCCAAGAACAAGATCTAGAACTTTCATGTTGAACATTTTTCCAAAATATGCACGGTTTGGCCGGAATATGGCCCCATAGGTTTCTGGCTCGAATTTTGAAATTTATTAGTATTATATTTATTTCGACCCAACAACCTTTCGGGCCATATTCCGGCCAAACCATGCATATTTTGGAAAAATGTTGAACATGAAAGTTGTAGATACCGTTCTTGACTATAAAATACATATATTATTTGTCTAATTTCGACATGTATTCTGGGAGAACGAGCTCAAATTTTTTTAGGGTTAAAGCCCTAAAAATTTCTTGGCTTTGCCTGTGCTCACTGACGCTTAGTCCTAAGAATTTTTAGGGCTTTATTTTAAAAAATTTCTTGGCTTCGCCCGTGCTCGCTGACTCTTAGCGGGCTTCGCCCGCATTTGAGTGGGTTGTGCCTGCATATGAGCGGTTTGCGCCTGTTTCTAAGCGGGTTACGCCCGTTTCTAAGCGGGTTGCGCCCGTTTCTAAGCGGGTTGCGCCCGTTTCTAAGCGGGTTGCGCCCGTTTCTAAGCGGGTTGCGCCCGTTTCTAAGCGGGTTGCGCCCGTTTCTAAGCGGGCTGCGCCCGCATATGAGCACTTAATTTTTATTCAAAACATATACATATGAGTACTTAAAATGACCATAAAAATTTTGAATCAATATTCTTATTTTCATTTTGTAAAAAAAAAGTAATTTTTTACCTAAATAAATCAATTTCTCTCTCTCTTTCTCTTCTCTCCCCCCTCTCTCTTCTATCCCTAAATGTACGTATATTAGGGCTATATATAAAGATTCCCTCTCCCTCTCTCCCCTCTCTCTTCTCTTTTTTTCTCTCTCTTCATTGGTTGGCTGAGATCAAAAGCTTGTCACATACTGGATGGCTAAGATTAAATCTATAACTCCAAACCACTTCTTTAATGTAGTTAAATATATATATTGTTGTGGGTCACTCAATGCTCTTAGTAGATCGGTCGAATTGAACCACCTTAGCTCGAGAGCGAACTGAGAGCGCAAACAATCAATAAATGAATCGATTAGTTGACACGAGGATTTTTAACATAGAAAACCCGGAAAGGGTGACAAACCAGGCAGTTAGAGCTGTGCCAACCAAGCTCCACTATCTTCTGGGGTGTTGCAGTTTGAAATTAAGAACTCGAGCGCGATAGTTCGCTGCTCGTTACAATGTTAGGGAGAGAGAGAGAGAACTCCGAGGGTGACAGACCACCTCTCGGAAAGTTGAGCGCTTATTCTTCTGAGAACAAAAGTGAGATGACTGAGTCACATTTCTGAGATTGTCTTCCGAAGTAAAGGAAATCTTCAAGCACTCGAAGGAGATCTTCGAAGCCTCGAAGGAGATCTTCCAAGGCCGAAAGAGAACTTCAAGCGCCGAAGGAGAACTCCGAGAAAATCTTCAACAGAGCTCTCTCGAGCGTAGAAGGCAAAAGATGTCTTGAAATGAAGGCCACGAGCTCTTTTTATAGCCTTGGGCAGGGGTTGCCTGGTAATTTCGCTGTTCTAACCACCGTAACCACCTGACAGGCAAATCACGCTAGTCGATTTGGAGCACACTGATCGACATTTTTTGTAAATGTCCGTTTTGCCCATTGGGCAGTTCGGGCAAGTTGGGCGGTTTGGGCAGCTTCGATGACGACGACAAACAAGATCTGTAATCTGAGAAATTAAGAAAGGTTAACTACCATGCACGCAATGAACACTGGAGCGTTCTGAGCGCGCAACGAGCATGAAAGCGTTCTGAGCGCGCAACGAGCATGGGAGCGTTGTGAGCGCGCATAGAGCACATGAGCGTTTTGAGCACGCAGCGAGCACGGGAGCGTTCTGAGCACGCAACGAGCACGAGAGCGTTCTGAGCGCGCAACGACCTCGGGAGAGTTCTGTGCGCACAACGAACTCGGGAGCATTCTGAGCGCACAACGAACACGAGAGCGCTCTGGGTGAACCGAGATCGGGCGAGTGCGATTGGAAAACAGTTGCTATGAAAGAGAGGGCGTGCCCTCTGAAAGTCGCGCCACTCAGAGACAGGGAACCGCGCCCCCTAGGGAAAAAGGGGCTCCGACCGCACCCCGCAAAAAGGAGGGGGGTGCGGTTTGGCCGCACACCCATGGGGGGGGGGGGGGGGGGGTGCAATTTGGTCGCACCCCCATGGGGGTGCAATTTGGCTATACCCCCATGGGGGAGTGAGACTTGGCCGCACCCCACCATGGGGGCGCGCGACTTGGCCGCACCCCTCGATGGGGGGCGCGGTTTGGCCGCATCCCCCTACCATGGGGGTGTGGGCTACCCGCATCCTACTAGTGGGGTGTGGTACTAATCACACCCCAGTTGTGAGGTGCGGCCTTGATCGTGTTTGATGCTGATAAAGCACGAATTGCGCGTCGGTGGGTTCCTCCACCTCTATGATCGCGGGGTTGACTCTGATCCCACTAACTCCACTTTCTAATGATGGAGCTTCTACTAATCGCACTCCATGTATCTTTATCCATTTATGAGGTGCATAATATATATATATATATATATATAATAGATAAAATAGTTATGAAAAATAATACGAGTAAAATTAGAAGGAGAAAATCGTCAAATTTCTTAATTTACAGTATAAATGATTTTCGAAATATTTATACAGTGATTGCTTTTTAGTATTGGTTAAATGATATTATATTTAGCCACCCTCAATTAAAAAGGTCCATTTCTCCCTAAGTCAAAATATAATATTTATTTAAAAATAAATAGCAATGAAAAATAATTTTTCTACGCACCAGATTTGCGTAGAAAACTTTCAGATTTGGAGCAACCAAACTCTATCTACGACGACTGCACGTGGTGGACTCTTGGAGAAAATCTTCCACGACAGTACAGTTCAAGACAAGGGCTCCGTTTGGAGATTTTTCTGCGCATTAAAAAATCATTTAAAAAATAATAATTTTAGAATATTAACGAGTGCATTATTACAAGAAAAAAATTTAGATGGGTTTCTCTCACTTATCATCGCGCGCATCAAACCGTTGGTTCTCTGTGATTGATCAAGATACTGTCGTATTTGTCAATTAAAAATACTTTCAGTATACCGCGAAAATATCTGACCCTATTTAAGATTTTTAAGATCCTATTTATCTATAATCTAATTGATGTATACCCGTATAATTATGGGCTGCGTTTAGAGAAAAACCTCACTAAAGAGAAGTGGTGGTAGTGGAGTCAAAGGTCCATCAACGTGATCACAGGAATCGAAAAATTCGCCGCCAGACCCACGCCCAGCCGAACATCGCGCATCGTCATAACCGCACCCCGCTAGTGGGGTGCGGTTAGTCCGCACCTCACTAGTGGGGTGCGGATAGCCGCACCCTCACCGTAAGGGGGTGCGGCTTAACCGCACCCCATGGAGGGTGCGGCCTATGGGGTGCGGCCGGACAAGCCGCACCCCATTCGGGGTGCTGCCGGCCAATCGCACCCCTTATGGGGTGCGGCCGGCCGCACCCCTTTAGGGCGCGGCCATGCCGCACCCCCTATAGGGTGCGGCCGACCGCACCCCCTTGGGTGCGGCCAAGCCGCATCCCATTTAGGGATACGGCCCGGGCGCACCCCTTTAGGGTGTGGCCAAACCGCACCCCTTGGGTGCGGTCAAGTCCCCTCCCCGTAGAGGGGTTCGGGCGCGTCCCCCCCTCCCCAAGCTCGCTGTGCGCCCTTTGGGCCCCTGATTCCGCTCAGGGCACTCCCACACTCGTAACATGCTCAGAACGCCTCTAAGTGCGTTCGGAGCACTTCCGTGTTCGTTGCACGCTCAGAACGCTTCGGAGCGCGCTTGCGCGCCCGGAACACTTTCGCATTTCTGACATGCTCACATTTTGTCTTTCTGACATGCTCATATTTTGTCTTTCTGACATGCTCACATTTTGTCTTTCTAGCTTCTCAGATTTCAGGAACAATCCGTCGACATGTGGTACAGGTTAGCCCGTGTGTTGACGCTACCGCAAGGCGGCTGTTCTGGGCATAAGACTCCCCTCGGCCGTGTTTTGTGTTCCGGGAGGGGGATCTTGTCGAGTCTCTCAGATAAATGTCTTTACATACGTCATAGATCAGATAAAGTCGACATAATTTGCTTGTATGTAGATGATATGCTCCTTCTAGGATCTGATCAATTCGAAGTGGATGACGTTAATTCAAATCTAATAAAAGAATTTAGCATTAAAGACCTAGGTGTAGCTAACACTATACTAGGCATGCAAGTGAGCTTTGGGAAGAATGACATCTCCCTAAGTCAAAGCCACTACATAAAGTACCTGTTGGATACGTGGGGATACAGTGACAGTAGAGCATTTGAGACTCCATACGACTACACTAATCACCTAAAGCCCAATGAAGGAGCTATGATTAGACAGCTAGATTACTCTAAACTGATTGGTAGTCTCATGTATGTTATGGTCTGCACTAGACTCGACATAGCCTTTACGGTCGGCATGTTATGTAGATTCACTAGTAATCCGGCCAAGAACATTAGAACGCCTTAGATAGGCTAATGAGGTACCTAAAGTACACCAAAAAGTATGATTTAATTTACACTGATCATCCTTCGGTTCTTGAAGGATATTCTGACGCATCATGATGCTCGAAATTAAACGACAGCAAGTCCACTATTGAGTTTGTACTCACATTAGGAGGAGTAGCTGTAGCTTGGAAGTCCAAGAGGCAATCATGTATTGCTCTCTCGTCTATAGAATCTGAACTCTACGCTCTAGCATCAGCAGGAGAAGAAACAGAGTGGCTAAGAGATTTGGTGATGGACATTCCACTGACGAGCCTGAAAATGAGTTCTGTTGCAGTTTACTGTGACAATCAAGCCACTAAAACGATTGCAACGAACACTTTGTTGAATGACAAAAGAAGACAACTAAGGCTGAAACAATCCTGGTTGACCTCACTCACAAGTCAAGGGATTATGACCCTGATTGATGTGAGATCGAAAGACAATGTTGCATACGCATTGACAAAAGGCCTGAATAGAGCTCTTACAATAAAAATATCGGGGGAGATGAGACTAAAGTTCATAGAAATATGAAACTTTCCTATGTTGCTTATGTTTTGATAGTGAGAACCTATATAGTCGCAACATTCAAGCATCTAATAACAGACTGAAAACCCCAAATAATTTCTTGATGAAAACCCAAGATGGCTAGATGTTTGTTATTCCACATTTGATAACCAAGCATCTTTCTCATTGTAAGTTGATTCGAAAATTATTCAACTGAGAATAGAAAGTCATTGTAGTCGGTTAATCTAACATTAATGATCATATGCACATTATTCCACACCTGATAATATTGCAAATGTTGTTGTGCCAAATCATTCCACATTTGATGAGGATGTACATAATGATCACTAATGAGTAAGATAACAACGGTTGATTTACAAAATCAACGCTAGACTGGTTCCTGCTAGACCAGATAGAAATGCTGACAGTGTTACTCCACTATTGCTACAAGTACTAAGCTCATTCAGCTAGAGCTAGTTTACTTTGAACGTTATTGCATATGTTTTATGAATTCATAAAGTTCTAACTCATGAAATTCCTTGCAGGCTATGATGGAGTTGACGGAAAGAAAGTAGTCTTTGATATGGATGTTGATGATCTACTAGATGAGTAAAATTGTTATATATTTTATCCATTACTACTATGTATCTCAGATTTATTCTTTAGTATTGCACTTATGATTGGATGTTTGTTTTATGTATGAACAAAACTCCTGTTATGTTTTAAAGTGTGTTTTCTTTCTGAGGAAATATGTTAAGTCTGAAATTTGGTAGTTACTGCTTTCTTGCACTCTGAAATGTATATGTTATTTATCTCAAATATACGAGGAGACTGTAAGTGTATATTTGGGTAAATAATGGGTTCAGGGGCATAACAGGTCTAGTTCGGATACAGGGATATCCGTTACCCGTTCCACTTTTAGGGTTTGCCTATATAAGCCCGGCTAGGGGCAACAGTTAGTGGATTCCACCTTGATCCACAATCGGATGCTTCGAGCAAACCGTTCACATTATTTGCTTCGCCGAGTTTGGTCAAAAATGTCATTATCAAAGAATGTATGTTTGGCAAGACAAAGGTTATGACCGCTACCCAAGAAAATGAACTAGTTTTGAGCATAAAATGCATGAATTTTTCTAGGTGAGGTAGGGCGTTCACGAATGATGGTTCATAACCACCGCGTTCACGACCGCCACCACCGCGCCAAACGAAGCCTAACTGTTGCAGAAGAGAGAGTTTTGAGATCATGTATGACTTGGGGCAAAGAAAAGAATCAATTAATGTTCAAATCAATTATACTCATATAAAATAGTCAAAGAGCATAAAACTTAAATCTAAGAAACTAAATTCATAGTCCACATAAAAAAAGCTGACACCACGCATTAAGTTACTTTTAAGACACCATAGATAGAAGTTATAAGATGTACATAATGATGAATTAATCAAACAATTCATATGTACTACAAAACAATTTATTGTGTACTAATAAACAATTCATATATACTACTGAGTAATTCATCAAACACTTGACATGCGTTAGTGAAGTAACTAAAAATAGTTTGAGAAGAGGAACAAAATTAGAACAGAGAGAAGGAAGGAATAGTTAGAAGAACTCACATCATGTATGGACAAAATTAGAAAAGATCTCATGCTATGTATCTGAATGTAGAACTGCAAGAAACTTTGGACGTGGGAGGCGATACATTACCCAGGTGAACTCTGTCAGTATTTTCATCGAGACAGACTGTTCATATCGTCTAGACGAAACGAGTGACTGAAAACCCCAAATAATCTCTTGATGAAAACCCAAGATGGTTAGATTCCTGTTATTCCACATTTGATACCTAAGCATCTTTCTCATTGTAAGTTAATTCAAAAATTATTTAACTGGGAATAGAAAGTCATTGTAGTCGGTTAATATAACATTAATAATCATAAGCACATTATTCCACACCAGATAATATTGCAAATGTTGTTGTGCCAAATCATTCCACATTTGATGATGAGGTACATAATGATCACTAATGAGTAAGATAACAACGCTTGATTTACAAAATCAACCTTTGACTGGTTCCTGCTAGACCAGATAGAGATGCTGACAGTGTTACTTAACTATTGCTAAAAGTACTAAGCTCATTCAGGTAGAGCTAGTTTACTTTAAACATTATTGTATATGTTCTACGAATTCATAGAGTTGTAACTCATGAAATTCCTTGCAGGCTATGGTGGAGTTGAAGGAAAGAAAGTAGTCTTTGATATGGATGCTGATGATCTACTAGATGAGTCGAATTGTTATATGTTTTATCCATTACTACTATGTTTTCAGACTTTTATCCGTAGTACTGCACTTATGTTTGGATGTTTGTTTTCTGTATGAACAAAACTCATGTTTTGTTTTAAAGTGTGTTTTCTTTCTGAGGAAATGTGTTAAGTCTGAAATTTTGTAGTTACTGTTTTCTTGCACTCTAAAATGTATATGTTATTTATCACAAATATAATAGGAGATTGTAAATGTATATTTGGGTAAATAACAGGTTCATGGGCATAACGGGTCTAGTACGGATACAAGGATATCCGTTACCCATTCTATTTTGGGGTTTGCCTATATAAACCCGCCTATGGGCAACGATTAGTAGATTCCACCTTGATCTGCAATCAGATGCTTCGAGCAGCACTCTTCACAGTCACCACTCCTTTACAAATTCTTGAGAAAAAGCCAAGTCTCCAGTGGCGCTTGCATGAGCAGTTCCTGGAGACGATATGTCCCAAGCAGAGTGAGCTCTGAGTAGGAGGAGGATGAATGAAGAGCTAAGTCTTCGTAGGAAAACTTCAGATCTCTGCCTTTTTTTTCAGGTCCCGATAAATGGCTCTATATAAATATAAAATATAGTTGTTGCGATTTGATTAATGCCACCAAAGCTTGGTTGATATGGTTCGCCTTAGTCTGAGAGTTACACAAATCAGAGTAATGGGACAACACCATAATGTTTACGTAGAAAAACTTGAAAATGAAAAAAATCATCGTGTCCAACCTAATTTAGAAAATCCCACTAAACACAAATGAACTTGTTGGGAACATGCTTGTTATGACGTCGGAAAGTGTATATTTAAGTTGCACCTTCTCAGCCTCTATCTCGTATTTGCTTTTTGTTTTATACTCTTTTTGAAGCTGCGCTCTCTTTCAACGTCAAGCTATTATCTACCTCGAGTTCATTTTGGGGCTCATGTGGCTTTCAACCCCCAATACTTCTGACGTAAGTCGTTTTAGTTAACAACCCTTTCTATTCAAAGTTGTTGGAACAAGTTAGAAATATCTAAACATGGAGGGACATAGAAGTTTCTTCAAATGAAATCCATTACAGATTTTTATAGCTTTTGGCAAGGGATATGAGAATATTTTCATGATTATCCGCCTTTCGCTGCTGCTATCAGCCATTTTGAACTCGATTGACTTTTGATTTCAACCAAAAGATGGTTTTCGCTTGATGTTGAATGTGGAGAGGTCATTTCAATGAGTAGAAATGTTGATCTATTCTCCGAAAAATAAAAGTTGTCGGATCATTCTCAAAATTAGTGCAAGTCTGATATCAATGAAGGATTTTCTATCAGACGAAATAATCTCTGATAATTGATATTATAAGAGAGTTTTGAGTGAATTTCTAGTCTCGTCAAAACTCCATGAAAATCTCAGGTCGAAGGGTCTATTTTATACGTTTTCCCAAGAGAAATTTAAGCCTTCATTGAATTTAGATTTTGTTGAGCTTTTGAAGAGACATGACCTTCCTATGCTCCAAGTGTTGAAGCCAGGAAATCCTAGGCTCCAAGATTTGAATTAATGCAGCTGGAGGCTACTCGCCTAGCGGTCCTACTAGATGACTTGACTGACAACGATGAAAGGACTAGAACTGTAACAACAGGACCCCAGGTGCTGCGGCAGGGAGGTCCACCACGTACCAAGAAGCTCAGAAGAGACTTCTCCTACACAACCAAAGATGGCCGAGCAGGGTACGAGGAAGACACCAACTTGGCAAGTATCTAGGATGACGGTCGAGGGTGACGATCAAGAACTCATGGGGGCAAGTCTTCAAAAATGAGGTTCTGAAAGCTCAGCAAAAGTTGTCAATCCAAGTACCCATGAAGTCCTATTTATAGGAAAACCAGGGGGGGCTATTTATAGCCCTGCCCTGCCCGACGATTACGCGACATTGAGGGGAATCTCGCTTGGATTCGGCGAGCATTTCCTATGGTCGCCCACCTTGGTGAGTATAAGGGGCTTGCTCTCCCATACTCGCACATGCCTTCTGCTGCCTCCGCTTGCTGAGCTGTATTCAGTCTCTGACTTCTGTCTTCTGTGTTGACCTTTGACTTTAACTTCTGCCTATGTGCCTTGAATTGAGCTCTACCCCTGGAGAATAGGGGTTGTACACCAAGCATTTTAAAAGAATCATTAATGAGATGCGTCTGGTCGTGGCGTGCGAACGTGCTCCGTCCATTTCAAGATATATATAACTCCAATTTGTGCTAGGTAGGGTGTCTGCCCTGGGGGAGATTGTTCAGACCAGATTCCGCTCCGAAATTTAAAACGGGGAAATTATGAGGGTTTGCCGCGTTGAGGTAGCAACACACATGATCAAAGTGGAGAAAAAACTAAAAATCTAAAGGACGTGAGGAACCCGTTTGGGAATCGCGCGCGATCAAAATCGATCTTCCGCTACTCGGGCTGAAAAATTCCGCATGCGCTGTTATGGCCGGTGATTGGATGCTATTTTTCTAAGGCCAAATAAATGATATGTTCTCGATCAACGATACTAATAGTGGAGTCAATTGTTATATATATGAACAAAAAAAGAAGTTAATATTCCCCGCAAATAATCTGAGTCTAATAATTGCCGAGAATGGGAGTTTTAAACTGCGAAGACAGCAAGCAAGTAGCCATTTGGATGTTTAATTAACAAAGCGTGGTAATTAATGAATAAAAACTGTAGCCATTTGGATTAATGTTTATATAATAGTTTGGCTGTCAGCATTCATGATCTGTATATTAGATTTGCCAACTTGCCATAACATAGTTTCAGGTGTCTCCTGCCATCTGTAATCATTTCGGAGCACTTACCCGTCCTCTCTCTCTTTTATTAAATTTTTGGATATTATGTATTTTCATTATTATTTTTATTATAAGAATTTTGTGTATTTACACAAATAACAATTATATTTTATGAATTTTTATTTTTTTATAATATATGTTAAGTCATTGGAGTCAAAGAATAAGGCTATATTTGACAATTTTGAATGTTCGACAAAGGCAACTTCTTCTGTATAGTACTTAAAGATATATATATATCTCCTACCATATATGAAAATATGGTAGAGTTGGAATATCTCTACCATGAGAGCTATCCGGGCTGTCAGATTTTGCTACGCCGCCGTCCAATCTTATTCATAGTCAAACAAAAATAATTCTAGACCTCCTAAAGCTATAACTGGTGAAGGACAAAAGAGAGAGAGAGAGGGAGGGAGAGATGGGAGAAAGAAAAGAGAGAGAGAGGAGATAGGAGGAGAGAGGGCGGCAGATAATGATGAGAGAGAGAGAGAGTGGGGCGTTGTAGCATGAAGGATTGAGAGAGAAAGAAAGAGAGAGAAAGATTATAGCTTTAAGAGGTTTAGAATTATTTATGTAGCGAAATTTGACGGCCCGGATAGCTCCCATGGTAGAGATATTCCAACTCTACCATATTTTCATATATGGTAGGAGATATATATACACACACACGCGAGCAGCTCCGTTCGCTCGTGCTCGCTGACTCTTAGCGGGCTGCGCCCGCATTCGAGCAGGATGCACCCACATTCAACAGTACCTGACTGGCGACGGCAGGCTTCGCCCGCCTCCAGCAGGCTTCGCCCGCAACATATACTTATGAGTTCTCAAAATGACGGTAAAAAATATACATCAATATTATATAATTATTTTTTTAAAAGATATTTATATTTAAAAAAAATTTATTGTAAAGTAAGCTATTATATTTCGAAATTATTTTTTGTAGGCCTAATGATAACCTACCATAGTAGGTCTAAGAGATCTACTAAATTTTTTTTGAATTTTATGAATTTTTATCATTATTTTTATTATAAGTATACGATGTAATTACAAAAATAGTCATTAGTAAAAAATGAGGATATATTTGACAATTTTGAATGTTGCACCAAAGACAACTTCTATATAGTAGTCAAAGATATATATACATATATATACATATATATATACATATATATACATATATATATACATATATATATACATATATATATACATATATATATACATATATATATATACATATATATATATACACGAGCATCTTCGCACGGGCTACGCCCGTGCTCGATGCTCTCGGGTGGCCTTCGACCGCATCAAAGCGGGCTTCGCCCGCTTGGCATTCAAGGCGGGCTTCGCCCGCCCCCTTGGCATCGGCGGGCTTCGCCCGCCCCTCGCAGGTATTCGCCCGAGTCTCGCCGGTATTCGCTGTTGATTGAAAGGTGCGAGGTTCCAGCGGGAGATCGGGCGACCTAGAAATCGAAGGCAAAAGGCATGTATTTCGGTGGTACATAGTGAAGGCAAAATATAATGCCCTAGCTGATTGGAGAGGGAAATAATCAAGCATGCTCTGCATTTAACAGTGAATGAGATTATAAAATTATATACCTAAATTAGTAATATGGAAGAGATATTCACAGGCATCTCTCAATTAAATCCTCATCTTAAATATGTACTGACATATATTCCTCTATATCTACAACTATCAACAGTTGCACCCAATTAAATTCACTATTAAAATCAAAACATTAACCATGCCATGTAACTGGAGATAGAAATGGATTTGTCACCATGCCATGTAACTGGATTTTTGACCATTGGTTTCAATCCTAGCAGCGACCTTTCCCTTACGCGCTGAAAGTGAGAACATCTTCTCTGGCGCACCCTCATTGAAAGGAAGAGGTAGGAGATGTGCTAAAACTTCGAAGTTGGCGTGAGAAGCTGTCGAAGACAACATCGAAACACAGATCCACCAAAGTAGAACCTTCTCGAAGTTGCCGGAGAGGTTCTATTGTGGAGGAAGTGTAAATTAATGGTGAAAGTTTTTTTTTATCTGAGCAATATATTGAAATGATGCAAGGTACAAAAAAATGGGAAAGGTAATGATGAAGTGCTGGAGAAAATTAAAAAATCACAAAAGTACATAACTGCCTCGACATTCATCCTCTCTCAGAATCCAATTCGAGTGAACAAAAGAAAAACTCCCATTGTTACATTTTGGCGCAACATTTTTGTTGTTGAGCATTTCAATAGAAGGTTCACCGATGTAAAATAAATATTTGGCACAACAATTTATAACACCGCGAGCTATAGAAAATCAAATTTTGAGCGTAATTAGAGGTAGCCTCGAGCTGAATGTGGAATAACCAAATGGATAGCCTGAGTTGAGCATTAGTTACCTGATAGTAATAATGCCTCGTAGCTAGGGTGTATATTTGATCTAAATGAACAAATAAAAATGACGTGCCGATTATAATTATGTACACAATCAACAATGAGATCATTACTAAGAAGAAGGAAAGGCAAATGTTAAATCACTACCTCAGGCCAAGCAGTTGTCGTCCTCGGCAGAAGCCGTGGTCGCCTTCTCTAGAAGCCGGCGTCGCAACCATCACCCTCTTCTTATAAACCTTGAGGCTTCCGCTGCAAGTGGTAGTGTGAAGCAGCAGCAGTTGGAAGATAGGGAACACGCCTACGCCACACAGAGCAACGACAACACCAACGACAACACAGATGGCAACAACGGCAGCACCAACGGCAACCATGCCATCTCTTCAGCAGCAACATCAGCTATCAGGCTTGCTTGTCAATTTCCATAATCGTTGTGCTATCCTGGATCAGGTACAGGTGGCAAAGGATGACCCGGTCAATCTTATAAAATGTCAGCAGGAACAACATTTAGATCCGTACTTCATTTATAATCAAAATTGAATTTGAGCTTCATATTTTGGTTCTACTACATATTAGTAGGCCCAATTTTAAGGATATTTAGGTATTCATTTGACTGCATGTGAGTAAATTTATACAAAAAGCAGAGTCATTCATAAGAATCAATCACTACCTGCTTTGAGACATATTGTTTGATCTCATCCTCTATGATCTCCAACTATCTGATAGCACCACGAATGCAACCGGAAGCTCGTTGCTGAAATCATTGTTAATCCTGCATGTCCAAGAAGTCCGAAATCATAACCATTTCGCAGGAAGTTTTGGAAACAAAAACAAAACCATAAGGTGAGATATTATGGTGCCTAAACAATTATTGTGTTTGAAAAGATACAATTTGTTGGGGAGCAAAAAAACTAACAGTATATCTTTGAGAAAAGAAGCTACAACATCTGTTAGTTTATGCTCTCAATCAGTTCATGAAAAATTGTATAGAAATCATAATTATCATTCGATGATTGAAATTGACAGCCCAAATTCCCAAGAATATAAAATTCAATGGCAACTTACCTGCATGTCCCCTGAAGACGTAAAATTAATCATCAGCCTCCCCTACAGTAGGAAAAAGAAACCAAAATATCTGGGAAAAACAGTACTAACCACAATGCCTGTTAAGATAATTAGATAATTTTGCGTGAAATAAAGGCTGGTCACTATGCTAAAATTGCTAACCAATTTAGCAGGAGGAAAGCATAGATGAATGATGATGGCAGAATTCCAGAAATAGTTGAGGTTCACATAATGAAATATCTATGTATTTGATGGTGTATGATGTTGCATGATGATTAGATTCACATAATTGATGGTATTTCAGAGTTACTATATTTCAGAAAGTCCTCTCATTTACAGGAATGACAGTTGAATTGACTATGAAACTCCATGTACATAAACTTTAGGGAACTCCATGTTTATAGTATTTCGCAAATATTATAAACATTGCCATAAACTCCATGTAATTCCTGGCAACTACTATAAACTCGATCTGCATTCTTCTTCGCAAATACTATAAAGATAGCCATAAACTCCATGTAATTCCTGGCAAGTTGTATAAACTCGATGTCCATACTTCTATATAACATTTTTGCATAAACTTTATAGCAGATTACATAAATTTTATAGCATTTTTACGTAAAGTTTATAAAAAATGGCATATAGAAAATGGCATATACAAAATGGAATAGCAAAACAAATATACAAAATGACATAGCAACATTTTCACCTAAAAGCAATGCCCACATCTAATATGAATTTACATATGGATTGACATGGATTAGATCACAACCGCAATTACGTATGGATTTACATATGGAGTAGCTCACAATCGCATTTACATGTACAGTGATTTACAGTGAGTAGAAGAGAACAAATTCTGAGAACAAATACTGAAAGTGAGAGCTGAAATAAAACACAAATACTGAGATCGAAAACATAAAGCTGAAATACTGAAATCGAAACTTAAATCGAAAGTGAAATCAAATATTGAAAGCATAAACGTAAATCAAATGTAATATCAAAAACTAAAATCAAAATTTAAATCAAATCTGAAAACAAAAATAAAAAACTGAAACTGGAATTGAAACCAATACAGAAAACAACTTATGAAATGTACAACAACCAGGAAATCGAAAACAAAAACGAAATCGAAAACAGAAACGAAATCAAACAAAAACGAAATCGAAAACAAAAACGAAATCGAAAGCTGAAGTTAACCGGACGCACAGAAGAGAGACGGCTGCGTTCTGAAAGCAGGGGGACTGAGGAGCGGCCACGCAGGCGGTCGCAGGCGAGGAAGAAGAGAGCAGCGAGGGAGGAGAAGCGAAGCTTTGGGGCGAAGGTATTATCCACTGGAAGAGCGGGAGGAAAGGTTGGGGGCAAGCAGGGGTAACCTGCAAGCAGCGAGGGCGTCGGGGTTTTGATCCATCGATAGAGCTGAAGCGGCGGAACCTGGGGCACGCGGCGAGCGAGGGGCTGCGGGAGGCGGGCCACGCGGCGGCAGCAACGGGCGCGGGGAGAAAGGGATGAGGTTATACCTGGCGGAGAGGATCGCGGCCGTCGGTCGCTGAACGGATCGTGCGGTGGGGAATACCTAAATTAGTAATATGGAAGAGATATTCACAGGCATCTCTCAATTAAATCCTCATCTTAAATATGTACTGACATATATTCCTCTATATCTACAACTATCAACAGTTGCACCCAATTAAATTCACTATTAAAATCAAAACATTATCCCCGCGTCTCTCGCGCTCTGTGCGACCGTCTCCTCCTCCACCGGTCACGCCACACCTTCCACTTCCTTGGCGTCGTTTAGCATTGAGTTTGAAAAAGTGTTTGGGTGTCTTCAGACAGCCTTTGACCATCTTTTCACGTGATTGCTTTGCGAAATTGTGAAGTTTAGATGTAAGGTCTTTTTTGATGAAATGAGAGTTGGAATTATTTCTAAACACACTGTACATGAATAAAAGCTTATACACATTAATAGTAGCCAACATATGAGTAAATAGTTCAAGTTCATTTATTGATTGACGACATGTATGTACGATACTATAAATACTCATGTATGAGTAATACAAAATTCACAGTCGCAATTCGGATATAAAGACTGATGTCGTTCTTCACACTCTTGAATTCCATTGAAAATCTTTAACCATAGTTTCGCACGCTCATCCGGAGGAAGGTGTCGTGGTGCACTTGTTGTTGGTTCTGTTGCCTAACAGAAGGTAGTTGTTTTTCAGGACACAAATAATAGAAGCATTTGAAAATGTTTGAATATTCATATACCATGATTATCGATGTGGTCACCTGAGTTTGATAATTGTTTGTAGTGATGCCATGGAAATCACCTGACAGTGAGCAAATGATTGTAGGGTTTGTGTACACCTGAAACGAAACAGAGTTTTATTTAAATTGCGTGTTCATATTAGCGTTATAAAATGTGTAGAGTGTTTGACAAATTAAGTGTATATTTACTAATGGTTTGGGATTTACCGGAGCAGTAGTTGTAGTAATGTGATAGTTGGCACGGGACACCTTCCGTGAATTTCTCGGTCTTGGGAACCACTGCAATTATATACAATTTGTCACATGATAAATTTTTTTTTTTGAGGTAGTTGTTGTGTAATGCGTAAAATGTGTACAATGTATGCTAGCGATTGCAAAGGTTCAATTAATATTTGGTAGTGTACCTTGTCAAGATCATCTCGAGTAATATTGTGTTGCACGTGGTATCTGTTCTCGTGGTATCTGTTCTGATAATTTAAAAACAATATTAATTACGGGTTTGTCATAAAAATACCAGTATGTCTGCAATAAATATCGTTGAACAATTGATATATTATGTGAATGTAAAGAATATGTAAAACTTAATACTTACCAATGCCTTGTCTTTTGGTGATTGTTTTGCGTCCTTAATGTTATGATTATCTTGTGGTGTCATCTTCAAATAGTCATGATAGAAATAGTCATTATATTGTACATTTGATTAGTACAATTGAGTTGATGATAAATAGATAATGATAAATTTGAATGGAACAAAGGTGAAAGTATAACATGTACCAAACATTTGTAATAGAAAAATATCTTGTGTAGCAAAGGTATACCTTCAATCATTACTGGTTGTTGCTGTCTTAGTTGTCTGAAGATTTCTTTGTAAACAACATTCATTGTGTAGGTACCATCATGAGTATGTAATCAAATTAAGGTCCTCGCTTGTGATTGGCTGTGATAACTCAGCCTGAAGAAGGTTGGAGAGACTGTTGAACTGGTTGAATGATTCATTCATTATTGGTAAATCGAACTCTTTAATTGAACGTTTATGCTGTTGAAGAATACTATTGAGTTCGTGTAAGAGCTTATTCCTAACGTAGAACTCATTAGTAGTGCTGGAACTTGGGTAATCTTCAATCATGCTTCTGTAATTTGTTAGCCAAAGACTGTTAACATCAACTGGTTCACAAAATATCAAAATTGTGGCAAACAACCTTCGTAAAGCAGATGACATTTTGAAAAGCCGAGCTTCAGTTAAACATTCTCGAATACTATTATCTTGTTCCAGTAAACCATAGTTTTCAGCAACATTTTTAAAAGTGGTACATGGAATTCCATTAACAGTCAATAAATCATTGAATGATGTAGGACCTGGAATATGATTTAATAACATACGTAAATAATATTTCTCACTGTCAGCAAACGAAACAGAGTAAATTCTACCAACAACTTTTCTTTTTCGTACTCTTCTTCTCCAGTATTTTTGTTGTTTGAACCAGCGGTAATATTTCGGAAAATCTTTGTATAAATATAGGTTATGCTCCCATTGTTCGTTGTATACCTTGAAATATTCTGTCAACATTGTTTTCGCATTTCTGTTGTCCATCAATATTGATGAAATCGATTGTGTAGCATGGAATTGTACCTGATGTTGATTTGGTAGATGTATCTGTAATCGTTCTACTGATGGATAAATTTGACTCATTTGAAACTTGAACATTCTCCATAGTGATTCAGGAGGGCATAACCACCTTCCGTTAATGTAATTGTTAATTTCGTCATGATCTCTATCAGGTTGCAGCTGGAACGACACCTGATCTGGACCTTTGTATACATATTTGTATAAATATTTTATGCTTTTGATACTGCTACAGATTTCAACATTTATATGATAGTTATACTTTAGAAGTAACCACGGGTTATATAGCACAACCCATCTATTGTCCACGTTGAAATTTGTGTTTCTGCCTAAAGTTATATGTCTATTGTCGTACCTTCTTTTATATATTGGATAAGCATCATTCCCTTGCATTGTCGTCTCTGAATATTGTTTAGGAAAACATTTGCTGCAAATATTGTGCTTCATACATTTAGCATGTGTATTGTAAGGTCCACATGGTCCATGAATCATGTGCTTTAGTACAGCATCATACAATACAGGTTCTTGATTTTGATATGGTATTTCTGCTCGTACAATTGCATCATATTCATCAGGGGAGCTTAATTTGTAAGCTGAATCTAGTAAAACTAACATGTGCACATGTGGCAGTCCTCGTTTCTGAAACTCAATGACATGAACATGTGCAACAACTTTTCCAAGTACACCTCTTTTGAATATATCTTTCTTGAGCTCTTCATATTTTGAACGAAATACTCTAGTTATCATATCTGGACGGTCGTACGGAGATTGTCCTTCCAGTAGATGTTCATCAATCTCTTTCCATTCTGGATTACATGTCATTGTTATGAATAAGTCTGGTTTGCCACAATGTTGAACGATTGCCATAGCATCTTGATAGCGTTGATACATATCACGTGGACTGCCTGTAAATGAAGATGGCAATATTATTCTTTTTCCAACATTACCTAATGAAGAAGAGTCATGGAAAATGCGCAACATTGGAGAGCATTTAAATAGTGATATGTTTAAAGTAAGTTATTTGGTTTACCAGCATTAGTTTCGCCAGCTTCGAAGCAATCTTGTAATCCAGAATATAGGTCTGCACGTAGTTCACTCTGATGTAATCTGATGAAGCGTAGTTTTTGTGTTTCGACTTTCACGTAGTTGTCGACTATGTATTGTTGGAGTAATCTGCCGGTACGTAATAAAATTGAGTTAGATGCCTCTCGGATCTGTACAATGATTATAAAAAGTTCGCTGTCAGTATAAATATGTATGTCAAATACTTTTTGTAAGTACAAACATTGTCGAGTTGTGTTATTACCTGTAACATGTATGAGTAGTAATCACAACATGTGATTTTTGAGTTTGTCATTGAATGCAAGTTGCAAGACCATCCAAAACTACCATACGGTAATAACAATGGATACTGAAGTGGGTCGTAAAAGCCAGAGTATTCAGGTATATTTAGAAGTTGATTTCCAGTTGTTTGAATAGTGATATCTCGCTCATGTGTTTCATGATAATCTTCTTGTCCGACCAATATAGCAGCAACTTGAGATGCAGTAGGTAAATTGTATTGAAGCATATTAGATGGGCGTTCTTTTATCACTAATCTGCATTCGTGTATATTTGGTAGGCGGGATAGCTGACGAAAAATTCTGACGTACGGGTTGCATACATTTAGTATGCGTGTTATTTTATCAAGTAGCTCAGGTCGCAAATCATTGTTTTCTTGCAAGCGATTTGATGTCTCATGTTCAGTGTCATAGATGAATAATTGAAGAAATCTTGGTTTTGATTCTGCTGTAGGTATCAGATTTCCAATTCGATGATAAATTGCACCATGTGCACGGAAACTATAAATGCCTTCGTGAAATTATGGCATGGGATCGTCGAATGAGACACCAAATGATGTGAAAGCAAACACATGGTTGTATGGCGTACATTTTTCCTGAAATGTTGAGCTTCCTCGGTTTGATCAATAAATAGATTGAGAAGCTTAGTTGGTGTTTCGATTTCAGGAAGGGATATTCTTCCTTTATTACAACACATTGAGTTTGTTTCACGCTGGAATAACATAGCGTGACAGTTGGGGAAATATGTTGGTGTGGGTAATTGAAAGTGCACTTCAAAGTGGGCTGGGTAGAAATTTCTTGCACAATTACATTGAATATATGACCTTCTCTCTGTATCATCAGCTGCTTCAACATTGTCGACGTTATTGTCTGATTCTGATCCAGAGGTGTCGTTGTTGAATGGAGGTGTAGCTAAGGTGCAATACATTCGTATTAATAATTACTAAGAAACTCAGAAATATATATTTTGATTGTTCATGTACCTGGTCTTACTGTTGGGTGTGCTGATGTTGAGCTTTCGCCATGGTAAAATGCTGATTGACTGTTAACAAAGGCATGCAATGTTCTTGTTTCTTCTTCGCGGAGGTGGCGCTGCTCTCGTCTTCTCTCATTCAGTGCGTTGCGTTGTTGTGGAGTCATATTATTTCTTCGTATGCGGGCAGAGGCACGATTCATTAAACGCCGGCGTCTTTCTGATATGCATACGTAATATGTAAATAACTTATTTCAAATGTTGTAGTTAACAGATTGCAGTTTGTTGTGTTCTTAATATGCACCACCTGGAGTTAACGAATGCTGAAGTAAATCTTGGTTTGATATATCTTCCATTTTGTAATTACACCTGATGTAAGTAATAGTGTTATATACGTAGTATTATATATGCCAAAATGCATGGAAATCACAGAATAGAAGTACAGTTTGCGCATTTGTAATCGCATAAGTAGTGCACACAGTAATGGAGTTATGAAACAGTGTAATGTACAGTAGTACATACATAAGTGGTACAGGTAGATGTCGGGTACAGATGTAAGGAAATAAATATGTACATTATATTTACAGTCGCATTATTGCATATTGTTATTCAATGAAGATTTCTCTGATAATATTCTGGCTTAACATCGAACAGTGCTAGCTCATAGGCTGAGATGGTATTTTCGTCCACTATCTGGCCGTCTATTAAATTTGTAGCATCCTTCATCGAAGTTATGTCCGCAAATATCAATTCGCCTGTGCCGATTGAGTTGTCTGTTGTGTCGACATTGACCTTCAGTTATAAATATTAAATATAAGTGAAATGTATCCAAAAACAGGGTGTAATATTTATTTGTAATGTACATTTAGGACTCATACAGTCGCATGAAGGCAGCCTGGTAGAGATCCAAATAGTGCCCTTAAAACTTCATTGCTTGTACTGTGGTTGAGGTTGTTGAGTAGTACAGCAAAGTAGTAGTAATCACGCATATTTTGCGGGACGTTGTTGCAGGAGTCAGCAATGGCTGCAAGGTTGTTCTCATGCAACATGTGTGATGCTGACGAATAGTCAGACATTATGAACGTGTGTGTAGCATTGGTGAATGCAATTTAAATATATTTCTGTAACAGAAGATTGAAACGGCGTAAAGAAATTCTCAAATATTAATATATAGGTCATAGGGTGACAAAATTTTTAGAATGAGAGACATACAAAGCAAGAGAGCAGGCATGCAAGAGTAGTATAAATAGCAGTGAATATCGAGTAGCAGACACGTCCACAGGGAATGTTCTACATAACTTTAAGGAATTCGTAGTAACATCACTATGCCTACTAATCAACTATTAAGAATTCTTACCTAAGAGTAGACATTCATATATAGGTTAAGCAGAAGATATTAATCTTAAAAATCCATTCCCATGTATTGTAACCTAAACAAAATACACGAAGAGAACTTTGCAGTTTGAAGAAGAAAACCATGATAACCGCCGACAATCAAATACAACTAATTACTCAACAGTATCTGAAAAAACCCATAACAAAATTACTCAAATCTTGAAGACATACCAATATAGGATGATGGTCATAGCAATTGTGCCTAACATGACATAAAAATAGAGGATTACCTTTGATTGAGCGAAGAAGCTGAGGAAGGATGTTCAAGAGCTGATTTACACAACTTTTTTTGATGGTGATGCTGCCCGCAAAATTGAGTAAGATGATATTCCAACCTCTTTGAACTGCATCAACGCATAACACACATTGAAATTTGTTTCTTTGTGCTTAAGAAAATGGTTTTTTTAACAGTCGTACATATAACTTCTTTCAACTCTCAGCCTCATTCAACTCTATCCATGCGTAAGCGATCATGAATGAGAAAATGTTTGGTGCTAAACTTTGTGAAAAATCTGTGAAGAAAGCTATACCAAATTGGGTGAGATAAGTTTGTACAAATTATGTGAAGATTAATATCTTCTGCCTCTCCGAGCTTGTCGCGATCCGGAGGTTCTCCGGTTGTTTTAGAGGCAAGAAAACTCTTCCCTGCCCTCTCCATCTTTTTTTGTTTCTGGACTGTTTTCTTGATTAGCAGTATCGCTGCTATGTTTTGTTTTAGTTTGAATTTACAAACCATCTATTGGGGGCTATTATTTTATACTCTAAAAAGAGGAGGTTGCTGTTGTATTTAAATAGAGGGGGCTGCTGTTTTATACATTAAATTGGGGGCTGCCTTATATGCATGTGCTTATACTCTAATTGGGGCTGTTGTGTGCAAACCTGTTGGGATTCTTTTTTGAGGGCTGCATCTATTTTTGTTTTTCTTCCTTGTTGATTTAGGGGCTGCTGTCTTTAAAGTGGGGGGCTGCCTTATATACTTGTGCCTATACTCTAATTGGGGCTGCTGTGTGCAAAACAGTTGGGATTCATTTTAGAGGGCTGCATCTATTTCTGTTTTTCTTCCTTGTCTAACTAAGGGCTGCTGTTATTGTCATTTGTGGGGGCTGCTCTTACCTTTGTCCACTATTTGGGAGGGGTGCAGCTGTCTTTAAAGTGGGGGCTGCCTTATATACTTGTGCCTATACTCTAATTGGGGCTGCTGCCTGCAAACCAGTTGGGATTCTTTTTAGAGGCTGCATCTATTTCTGTTTTTCTTCCTTGTCTAACTAAGGGCTGCTGTTATTGTCATGTTGGGGGGCTACTCTTATAGTACCTATTATCTGGGGGCTATTTTCATACTATCATGTTGGGGGGCTGCTCTTATAATACCTATTAATTGGGGATGTTTTCATGCTATCATGTTGGGGGACTGCTCTTATAATACCTGTTAATTGGGGGTTGTATATACTTGTGCCTATACTCTAATTGGGGCTGCTGTGTGCAAACCAGTTGGGATTCTTTTTAGAGGGCTGCATCTATTTGCTATGTTTTGTTTTAGTTTGGATTTACAAACCATCTATTGGGGGCTGTTGTTTTATACTCTAAAAAGAGGATCAATAAACATTAAAGAGCATCAATAAAACATACAATATGTGATTTGGGTGTATTATGTTTACCTTAAACACCGACCCTAGGCACCCTAAACATAGAATAACATCGGCTACTTACAGAATTAAACAACTCAAAGGAAAACAACATATGGATTAAATAACAGTGAAGGAATACCGTGAAGATGAAAGAGTGTCATTCCCTGAAGTGGAGCAACCATCGGAGTCAGTGACAGAGGTAACACAAATTAGCAAGCGAATTATATATGTTGGATCTTAAACAATCCAGAACCCCACGGTTATGAAAATTAGGTTATTGAGGCATTCGACACTGGGTAAAGTTGAAATGAATTGCAGGAAATTGGAAGCTTAAAGGAAACCCTAAATTAGTGATGTAGAGAACATGTTGTGAGGAGATCTGAAAAATATTTGGAGTGCAGTAGAAGGGCATACCAACAAAACTATATGAGGCTACCTATTGCGTCGGCGGGAGGGCGTGGAGAGAGGAAGCAATCGCAGGTATCAATTACAGGCAAGATCGTACCTGTTTAGGTGCTCATGCGGAACGTCCGTAAGCGGCAAGATCGTGACTTTGGACTAATGATGCGCTATGGAAGTGGTAGAAGAGGGACCTGCGTAAGAGGACATATCGTGTGAAGGATATGCGCTGAGGGGATGAAAATGGAGAAGAAGGTTGAGATCAGAGGATCGGAGGAAAATACCGGATGGGTTACCGACTGAGTTTTGGGGAGCTATGCGCGAGGAGAGCAATACTGAGCTCATCCCCAGACGGCGAGCTTCAGGCGGTCAACAACACCGCTCATTTCGATGCCTTTGTTGTTCTAGCGATGGAGAAGGAGCAGAGATCTGTCAACGTTGAAGTAAATCGAGGAGGCGATGGAGAAAGGAAATGGAAACCGGGCAGAAGAAAGCAGTGAAAGACGATAAGCTGTTGTTGGCGAGGCTGAGGTTTCGCGGAAATGACGGAGCAGCAGAGGGAGAGGTTGCGAAAATGAGGCAGCGAAGCCAGTGAGGGTTCCATTAGAGTGGAGAGAACGGCGGTGGGAGCACACGCGTGAAGGACATACGCCCATCGCAGAGACTGCCGCGCGTCGTCGTGCTTCGTTGCCACCGCGTGGAGGAGTGACGGAGGGATTGCCGAAGAGCGGCGGAACGGCGGAAGCGCTGCGAATGACTTTTGTCCTGGAGCAACATCGAAAGAACGGATCGCGACCGTCGGTCGCTGAACGGATCGTGCGGTGGGGAACGATTCCATGGTGTTAGCAGAATATGACTATTGCCTTTATAGTATAGATATATTTAACTACATTACTTTGGAGTTGTAGAATTAATCTTAGTCATCCAATATGTGACAAATTTTTGATCTCAATCCAATGAAGAGAGAAAGAACATTTAGGAATAGGATGGTGAGAGAAGAGAATGAGATAGAGAAATTGATTTTTTAGAGTAAAAATTTATATTTTTTTTAAAAAATAAAATAGGAATATTGATTCATTTTTTTTACGATTACTTTAAATACTCATATGTATATGTTTTAGATAAAGGGTAAGTGCTCATATGCGAGCGCAAGCACCCCATGAGGGTGCGGCCGGCCATGCCGCACCCCATGTGGTGTGCGGCCAGGCCGCACCCCATGTGGTGTGCAGCCAAGCCGCTCCCCATGAGGGGTGCGGCCAAGCCGCACCCCCTTAGAGTGCGGCCAAGCCTCGCTCCCCCGTAAAGGGGTTCGGGCAAATCCCCCTCTTCGAACTCGCCGCGCGCACTCTAGGTTCTGGATTCCGCCCAGAACGCCTCCCCTAGCGCGCTCAGAACGCTCACGTGTTCGTTGCGCGCTCAGAACGCTTTTGAGCGCGCTCAGAACACTTCCACATTCCGGGCATGCTCACTTTTTGTCTTTCTAATTTCTCAGATTACAAGACCCGCTTGTCGCCTTTTTCACCTTCAGCAAAGCTTCTCGAACTGCCCGAACTGCCTGAACTGCCCGAAGGGCGAGACGGTCATTTACGAAAAATGACGATACGTGTGCTCCAAATCGGCCAGCGTGATTCGTCCGTCAGGTGGTTACGGTAGTTACGACGACAAAATTACCGGGCTACCCCCGACCAAAGCTATAAAAGGATCACATAACCTTCATTTGGGAGGAGCTTGCCTTCTGCACCCGGGAGAGCTCCTTTGAAGATTTCCACGGAATTCTCCTTTGACGCTTGAAGATCTCCTTCGTGGACTTGAAGATTTCCTTTCTCCCGAAAGGCGACTCAGCATTCTCACGTTCGTTCTCCCGAGCATTCTCACTTTTGTTCTCCACCGTTCTCAGAAGGAAAAAGACTTAGTTTTCCGAGAGGTGGCCTGTCACCTTCGGAACTCTCTCTCTATTATTGTAACGAGCGGCGGCCTGTTGCGCTCGAATTCTAAGTACCTGACTGTAACCCCCCAGAATATAGTGAAGTTTAGTCGGTGTTGAAACCAGAGAACTGGTTTCGACGTTCGAAAGGGGGATGCAGCTAACCCTTACTTGACCCGAGCTCGAACCCTTGACCAGTTACTAAGAACTGAAGAACCTTACCCTTGAAGAACACCTAAGTCACAAACGAACCTCGTAAGCTGCAGCGCGGAGGTCCCACCACACACCCGAAAATTCAAAGAGAGCTTCCCCTCCCAAGCCAATGCTGAGCCTGGGCACCTTGGAGGGCACTAAGGGCCATCTCACCGTCCAACTTCACTGACAGGGGGAGGGGGGGTAGTGCTTGCTCACAATAATCACGTGAGGGAGGGGGGTACCAACAACCCTTCCCAAGGTGCCCATGGGGTCTATTTATAGACTTCCCAAAATTGGGCTGCGGATAGCCAAAAATCTACTATCCGCAGCTCAATAACGAACCGGAACGACCAAAACAGGAAGGGGGCGAGTGGAGCTTGAGACGTCCACTCCCCCCCTTGCCGGGTGTCGGGAGAGTGGACCGAATGGTCCACTGCCTGGGCTTGGGCGAGTGGACGACTCGGTCCACTCTCCTCAGGGGCGAGTGGACCCATGGTCCACTCCCCTGAGTGCCCGGGGCGAGTGGACCACAGGACCATGGTCTACTCGCCCAGGAAGTGAACTTCCGATCCACTTCCTCCCCCTGGGACTACATCTTTGATCCCGACGGCCTCCAATTGGTCGATCTTCTGCGTCACGGTCACCCTCTCTATCCCGACCTCATCCGCGTCGGGTCACACCGACTCGAAAAATATGAGGGTTGTACAGTCGGCACAGCTCCGGCGTGTGGTTTTTTACCCTTTTCGGGTTTTCCACGTTAAAAAGTCCCAGTATACTCAACGAATCTCAAATTGACTGTTAGCGCGTTTGGCTCGCTTTAAAACTAAGTCGGTTTAAGTCGATCGGTCTACCAAGAGCACCCAAGCGACCCGCAACAGCTTGACGCCGTCTGTGGGAAATGGATTCCCAAATACCGAGCGAAGGATTTCCGAATGCAGCGCCCACTTCGCCTGAGTTCACAGAACCAGCAAGAGTAGACACCTCCCCCGAACTATCCGACGCATGCAGTTCCTCAATCCCTGAAATCCCGGCAAAAAGAGTGCTCATCGTTGCACCCATCCTGCCCCAGTGGCTTGGATCAACTAGCAAGCCGACCCCTCTCGCGGCGGGACAGGATTTGAACGATGTCACGTACCAGCAAAGGCGATCCCCCCTATCAAAGTCAATCTTGGCATATCCAGTTCCATCATGGCTAAAGCTCCCGCACTACAAGGAGTTTCACAGAGCAGAGGACCCGTACGAGCACGTTAATCACTTCTTGATAACGATGCGGACATTCAGACTTCCCGACCAAATCAGCTGCAAAATCTTCACCAAGACACTGCGCCGAGACGCCCTCTGCTGGTATCAATCTCTGCCAAACGGAGCGATTCACAACTTCACCGAGTTGTCCTAACTGTTCTTTGAATGGCACGAAGCGCGCGCGCCGAGGATCCAAAAAGAAGAGCGAGAAGATCCCGAGACAGACGAGTCGCCCCACCTAGGAGAAGCGGAGCAGAGCAAACAACAAGAAAAGATCTACACGAGCTTTCACCAGGAGCGTCCCCGTGGATGGTTGGACTTCGCCTTAGACGCAAGCATAGGCAATCCAACCTGTGAACTAAGGAGGGCATTGATAACCCATCGCATCTCGTTCAATATCCTGTTCGTGGCAGCCGTGGTGCGACTCAAACTCCTAAGCGGGAACCTCAAGCTCAGGGCCAGCGATGTAGAGCTCCTAGACGGAACTGTGGTACCCACCATAGGAGTCTTCACCATCCCCGTTCAAGTAGGGATGCACTTGGAACCAATCCAGTATGACGTTTAGTTCGTCATCGCAGAGGCAGACTCCCCCTACGACGCAATATTTGGGAGCCTCCTACTCGAAGCCCTGAACCACGACGTTTCCATGTCTGGGCGCATGGCCAACAAAGGGAGAATCCTCAGGGATTCAATTCGTGGTCTCCACATGGCCGCAGCCGAGCTCCCTTGGATCAACTACGACCCATCACCAAATCCAAACTCTGAGAAGCAAGGCGTGTAGGAGGGCCGCATAACCCCTACATTGGCAGGAAAAGCTAATCTTCTGGTACCAGCAGACCCACTACAACTTGGGGATACATGTCGAAAGAGAAAGGGACATCAACAACAGCTTGAGAAGGACGTACCACACATTCAAATCCAACTAGCCCGCTCCCGAGGGCTAGCGAATCAAAGCCCCGGGTCTACACCCCATTAAACTCCCCTCGCGAGCATATACTGTCCGTAATCTACAACAGCAAAGTCATCAACTGGCCCAGAGCGCTCTCCCAGCACAGGGGAGACCAATCCCAGTTTTGCAATTTCCACAAAGGCCGAGGGCATCCTACGGAGCACTGTGTCATATTGAAAGAAGAAATAGAATGCCTCGTCCAGTCAGGATACCTTGAGGCTTTCCACAAAGAAGCACAGAAGGATGCCATCAAGGGCCGGTCGCTGGATCACCGCTGCCCACCACACTGAACGACCAAAAGAGCTCGAGCAAGCGCAACGCAAAGGGAGCTCGACCTTACCTTTTCTCTCGTTAAACTTGTATCAGAAACTTATTAGCTCAGAAGCCGCAAGATTGCACTTGCGCATGTATCAATGTTCATTTTCTAATTATGTTTTACCTGTTCTAAACTATTATACTATAGGAACACCACGGGGCCCTGCCCCGGGGACTTCGCACCGCCGTCGATTGAAGGTTCACCCTTCTCTTCCATCGTCGGGTCCCGGCGTCGTAAGGGCCAGCCCCTTTACGTTCGTACTCAGTTTGAATACACCTGCTATTCACCGGCCATTTCGGGGCCCTGCCCTGGGGACTTCGCACCGCCGTCGATTGAAGGTTCGCCTCTTCTCCTCCGCCGTCAGGTCCCAGCGTCGTAAGAGCCTGCCCCTATTACGTTCGCCCACGGTTTGAATACACCCGCTATTCACCTGCCATTTCGGGGCCCTGCCCCGGGGACTTCGCACCACCGTCGATTGAATGTTCGCCCTTCTTCTCCGCCGTCGGGTCCCGGCGTCGTAAGGGCCTGCCCCCTTTACGTTCGTCCTCGGTTTGAATACACCCGCTATTCACCGGCCATTTCGGGGCCCTGCCCCGGGGACTTCGCACCGTCGTCAATTGAAGGTTCGCCCCTCCTCTGCCGCCAGTCCCGACGTCGTAAGGGCCTGCCCCTCTTATGTTTGCCCATGGTTTGAATACACCCGCTATTCACCGGCCATTTCGGGGCCCTACCCCGAGGACTTCGTACCGCCGTCGATTGAAGGTTCGCCCTTCTCCTCCGTCGTCAGGTCCCGACGTCGTAAGGGCCCGCCCCTCTTATGTTCGCCCATGGTTTGAATACCCCCGCTATTCACCGGCCAGATCTATACTCTAAAAGCCGTGAGCTCAGACTCGCACAAAACTAATTTTCTATTATGTAAAAAGTCGCGAGCTCAGACTCGCGCAAACTCATCTGTTATTTTGGAAAAACCAGCAAACTACACAGGTACCAACGCTAAATAGCAAGCTCGCCACAATCTCCAAATATGAACATCCTTCACCATGTTCCCTCAATCATCACATCGACAATGACCGACATGACAAAGTCACAAATAACACAAGGAAAAGAGTACAACGTATACGATAAAGGAATACAGCCACATCAGCTCGACGCTGCACACAAGCAAGAACGATAACAAACAACAACACAAAAAACAAAAAGATGGAGGGTAACAAGTACGAGCATCAATCCTCCGCTACATCCGGGTGATCATCCTCGGAAAGGTCCCCAGCTCCAAGACCCGCAATGCCACATCCAAACTTCCTCTCCATCATACAGAGAGTCTTCTGAATACCTCTCTTCTCACCTTTTTCACGAAAAGTGGAGAAAGAACAAACCTATGCCATGGTTCGACGCACCGTGCAGAGATGACGATGATCGGAGCCGCTGCGGCAAGACAAAACCTTCACACTCCTCCGCACGGAAGTTCGGACTCCGAAGGTTTGGGGGGCTTGTGATATGAATTCATACATAGACTCTCATCTTTAAAAAGATGATCGGGTGGCGGTTACTCACTCAACCCACTCCCCCCACTAAGATAGTGTGTGTGTGTGGGGGGGGGGGGGGGGGGGGGGGGTGAGTCGTAGAGCAAACAGAACCCGCCATTTCCGTCGCCCAGTCCACGCACCGCCAGAAGCCGCGCGCCGCCATAACCGCAGCCCACTACTAGGGTGCGATTAGCCCGCACCCCACTAGTGGGGTGCGGATAGCCGCACCCCCATAGGGGGGGGGGGGGGGGCGGTGCGGCAGGCCATGTCGCACCCCATGAGGGGTGCGACCAGGCCGCACCCCATGTGGGGCGCCGCCAGGCCGCACCCCATGTGGGGCGCCGCCAGGCCGCACCCCATGTGGGGCGCCGCCAGGCCGCACCCCATGAGGGGCGCCGCCAGGCCGCACCCCCTGGGGGTGCGGCCAAGCCGCTCCCCATGAGGGGTGCGGCATTAGGTGCGGCCAAGCTGCACCCCCTTAGGGTGTGGCCAAGCCACACTCCCCCGTAAAGGGGTTCGGGCAAATCCCCCCTCTTCAAACTCGCCGCGCGCACTCCGGGTTCCGGATTCCGCATAGAATGCCTCCTAGCGCGCTCTGAATGCTCCCGTGTTCGTTGTGCGCTCAGAATGCTTCTGAGCGCGCTCAGAACACTTCCACATTTCGGGCACGCTCACTTTTTGTCTTTCTAATTTCTCAGATTACAGGACCCGCTTGTCGCTTTTTTCACCATCAGCAAAGCTGCCCGAACTGCCCGAACTGCCCGAACTGCCCGAACTGCCCGAACTGCCCGAAGGGCGAGACGGTCATTTACGAAAAATGGCGATCCGTGTGCTCCAAATCGGCCAGCGTGATTCGCCCGTTAGGTGGTTACGGTGGTTACGACGGCAAAATTACCGGGCTACCCCCGACCAAAGCTATAAAAGGAGCCCAAAACCTTCATTTGGGAGGAGTTTGCCTTCTGCACCCGGGAGAGCTCATTTGAAGATTTCCATGAAATTCTCCTTCGGCGCTTGAAGATCTCCTTCGTGGACTTGAAGATTTCCTTTCTCCCGAAAGGCGACTCAGCATTCTCACTTTCGTTCTTACGAGCATTCTCACTTTTGTTCTCCACCGTTCTCAGAAGGAAAAAAGACTTAGTTTTCCGAGAGATGGTCCGTCACCTTCAGAACTCTCTCTCTATTATTGTAACGAGTGGCGGCCTGTCGCGCTCGAATTCTAAGTAACTGATTGTAAACCCCCAGGAGATAGTGAAGTTTGGTCGGCACAGCTCCGACCGCGTGGTTTTTTATCCTTTCCGGGTTTTCCACGTTAAAAAGTCTCAGTGTACTCAACGAATCTCAAATTGACTGTTAGCGCGCTTAGCTCGCTTTAGAGCTAAGACGGTTCAAGTCGATCAGTCCACCAAGAGCACCCAAGCGACCCGCAAGAATATATATATATACATATATATAGATGTATATATATATATATATATGTATATATATAGATGTATATATATGTATCTATATATATGTATATATCTTTTACTATATATAAGGAAATACATTTGAGACCATTTTGAAGCTCCAAATAACCACTCAAGCAATCTCAGCCGTCCGATCTGATTTCATCACAACATCTCAGCCGTTCGATCAACCTAGAACGTTGATTCCATCTCGACCGTCCATTTTTTTCTCTAGATCTCCTAAACCTATCTTGATAGGATGTCTTAAACCTATAAATTTTATAGGACACCTACCTTACAAAGTGAAATTACTATTTTTCCCCTACTATTTTGAAAAAAAGAGTATTGGCTCATGCGGGCCAACCAGCCCACAAACCAATCTTGATCCTACCCGCAGCCAGACCTTAAAAAGCACGCCCGACACAGCAAGCCAGTGACGAGCCTGTAGCACGTCGGCCCACTGCAAGCAACAGTTCAGCAAGCTGAATGGTGAAAAGGCTAATATACTAAACATTACAAAATATTAAGCGGTGTGGGACTATTCA
This sequence comes from Dactylorhiza incarnata, assembly GCA_033032865.1. Lineage (NCBI taxonomy): Eukaryota > Viridiplantae > Streptophyta > Magnoliopsida > Asparagales > Orchidaceae > Dactylorhiza > Dactylorhiza incarnata. Next base: position 4,859,784 of record JAWHQI010000176.1, on the reverse strand, counting down.
AAAAGGCGTGTGAACAGTACGCGTGCACAGTTTAGGTAATATACGCAGAACACACGCCTTTTGAAAATAGACCTCCTATATGGCATTTTTAGGAAAAATGTTCAACATGAAAGTTGTAGATCTTGACGAGATCTACAACTTTCATGTTGAACACTTTTCCTAAAAATGTCATATAGAAGGTCTATTTTCAAAAGGTGCGACACTGGGCAGAACAATTTGCATAGTTCCGCCTGGGTTCCGCCCCTTTTGAAAATAGACGTCCTATATGACATTTTTAGGAAAAGTATTCAACATCAAAGTTGTAGATCTCGACGAGATCTACAACTTTCATGTTGAACACTTTTCCTTAAAATGCAATATAGGAGGTCTATTTTCTAAAGGCGCAGCACTGGCAGAACAACTGCGAATCGCATAGTTCCGCCCGGGTTCCGCTCCTTTGGTCTCCTATATGACATTTTTAGGAAAAATGTTCGAGAGTTGTACACTTTCGCTAAAAATGTAATATAGAAGGCTTATTTTCAAAAGGCGTGTGTTCCGAGTTTTTCTCTATTTGAGGGTTTCGCGGACAAACAGTAACCCCATATAATATATATTATCTAATCGAATATAAATATTATTAACTACAAAATTTTAACCGCCAATAAATTAGCAGGCGGTTCACCCGCAACATTTACTTCATTTTACTAAGTGTTAAATTTTAAAAAATTTATATTCATTTCTTATAAAATACAGTATAAATAATTTAAAAAAATAAAAAAAAAACTATAAAAAATGCAAAAACTGAAATAGATTTAAAAATATATAAGGAAATAAATAAAATAAGCCCGTCGATCAGGTGTGGACGAAGCACGCGGCCGCGGTGCGGGTACTGTCGCGCGGGGCACGGGGGCCCCCATGCACTGTCACTCGTATATGTATATATACATATATATATACATATATTTATATACATATATTTATATACATATATTTATATACATATATTTATATACATATATTTATATATATATGTATGCATACATATATATATACATATATAAATATATACACATATATATACATACGGTTTTATGTAAAAACACGTCACGCGTTTTTAGGTAATGTCCGCGCGAGTTCGGGAAAATGGAAAATACACCTAGTAGATGGCATTTTTAGGAAAAGTGGTCAACATGAAAGTTGTAGATCTCGACGAGATCTACAACTTTCATGTTGACCACTTTTCCTAAAAATGTCATCTACTAGGTGTATTTTCCATTTTCGCGTAACGGGGCGGAACTCAATAGTTCCGCCCTGTTACGCTATTGAGTTCCGCCCCGTTACGCGCCTTTTGAAAATACACCTAGTAAACGGCATTTTTAGGAAAAGTGGTCAACATGAAAGTTGTAGATCTCGTCGAGATCTACAACTTTCATGTTTACCACTTTTCCTAAAAATGCCGTTTACTAGGTGTATTTCCCGTTTTTCCGAACTCGCGCGGACTTTCCTTAAATACGCGTGACGCGTTTTTCCAGCAACCCCATATACATATATACATATATACATATATATACATATATAAATATATATACATATATATATGTACATATATATATATACATATATATATATATATACATATATACATATATATACATATATATATATACATATATATATATATGTATGATATGCACCCCGAATATTTATAAGTATTTTTGGGGTGCGTTTAGAGAATGCTCCGCTAATGAGAAGTGGGGTAAAGAGTCCAACCCATGAACATGGGAGTGGAAGAATTCGTCGAGCACAATTTACGCTCTACCGACGCCATGCGCCGTCAAGACCGCACCCCACTATTGGGATGTGGTTAGTCCGTACCCCACTAGTGGGGTGCGGATAGACACCCCCCATAATGAGGGGTGCGACCAAACCGCAAGAATATATATATATACATATATATACATATATATATATATACATATATATATACATATATATATATGCATATATATATATACATATATATATATATATATACATATATATATACATATATATATATACATATATATATATACATACATATATATATACATATATATAAATATATACATATATATTATATATATATACATATATATATATACATATATATGCATATATATATACATATATATACATATATATACATATATATACATATATATACATATATATATACATATATATATGTATGATATGCACCCGAATATTTATAAGTATTTTTGGGGTGCGTTTAGAGAATGCTCCACTAATGAGAAGTGGGGTCAAGAGTCCAACCCATGAACATGGGAGTGGAAGAATCCGTCGAGCACAATTTATGCTCTACCGACGCCATGCACCGTCAAGACCGCACCCCACTATTGGGATGCGGTTAGTCCGTACCCCACTAGTGGGGTGCGGATAGACACCCCCCATAATGAGGGGTGCGACCAAACCGCACCCTCATGGGTGCGACCAAGCCAAGCCGCACCCATATGAGGGTGAGGCCAGGCCGCACCTCCCCTTTGGGCCTAGCCACACCCCTAGAGGTACGACCAAGCGGCACCCCCTTTGGGTGGCGGCCAAGCCGCACCCCCCTTTGGGGTGCGGCCAAGCCGCACCCCCTTGGGGTCCGGCCAAGACGCACCCCCTCCTTTTTTGGATGTGGTCGAGCTCCTCCCCCGCTTTACGGGAGATGCGGCCAAAATAGCACCCCCCTCGGTAGGTGCGGTCGGAGCCCAATTCTTGCTCGGGGACGCGACGTCTCGTCTACCCGTTCGTCGCCGCGCATCGAACACCCCCGTGTTCGTTGCGGGCTCAAAACACTATCGTGTTCGTCACACGCTCAGAATGCTCTTGTGTTCGTCGTGCGCTCAGAACGCTCCTGTGTTCGTCGAGCACTCAGAACGCTCCCGTGTTCGTCGCGCGCTCAGAACGCTCACGTGTTCGTTGAGCGCTCAGAATGCTTCCTCACACGCTCAGAACGTTCCCACATTCCCGACACGCGCGCAATTAACATTTCCTAATTTCTCAGATTACAGGTCTCGTTCATCACCTTCAACGAAGCTGCCCAACCTGCCCAAACTGCCCGAGGGGCGAAACGGTCATTTACGAAAAATGGTGATCTGTGTGCTCCGAATCGACCAACGTAATTCGCCCGTCATGTGGTTACGGTGGTTACGACAATAAAATTACCAGCCTACCCCCGACCAAAGCTATAAAAGGAGCTCAAAGTCTTCATTTCAAGGCATCTTGCCTTCAGCACCCGAGAGAGTTCCGTTGAAGATTTCCTCTGAGTCCTCCTTCGATGCTTGAAGATCTCCTTCGAGCATCGAAGATCTCCTTCGTGAACTTGAAGATTTCCTCCGCTCAAAAAGACCATCTTCCTAAGTGATTCGGGAATCCTTCGAATCCCGAAAGACGACTCAGCGTTCTCACTTTTGTTCTCATCACAGTTCTCTGAAGAAGAAATACTTAGTTCTCCGGGAGGTGACCTGTCACCCTCGGAGTTCTCATTCTCTCTCCCTATCATTGTAACGAGTAGCGGCCTGTCGCGCTCGAGTTCTTAATTTCTAATTATAACCCCCAGCAGATAGTGGAAGTTGGCCGACACAGCTCCGTCCGCATGTTTTTCACTATTTTCGGATTTTCCACGTTAAAAGTCTTTGTGTCACTTACTAATTCACTCATCGACTGTTTGCGCGCTCGATTTGCTTCCGAGCTAAGGTAGTTCAATTCGATCGGTCTACCAGAGCACCTGAGCGACCTGCAACAGTTTGGCGCCATCTGTGGGAAAAAGTGTTCCCAAAAACTCTGCAAAGGCATCCTAGAGACAACACCTGCCTCACCACAATACTCGAGACCGGCAGAAATGGACTCCCACCAGGCACTTTCAGACGCCTGTAGTTCCTCCACCCTTGTGGTATCAGGAGAGAAGCACTCATCGCCGCACCCATCCTGCCCAGTGGCTCGGCGCATCCGGCAAGGAGGCTCCTCCAACGATGGAGCAGGATTCGAGTGACATCACACATTCACGCCCCAGCCGGAACGATCCCCCATGTCAAAAAAAATCATGAAGTATCTGATTCCTTCATGGCTTAAGCTCTCACGCTATAGAGTGTTTCATTGGACAGAAAACCCATACGAGCACGTTAACTGCTTCCTGGTCGCAATGGAGGCACGAAGCTCGCGAACAAAGAATCCGAAGAGATGAACGAGCATGGGAGGAGCTCGAGTCAGGAAGATCCCCCCATCCAAGGAGGGCAGAGCATGGCGAGCAACAAGAAGAGATCTCTATAAGATCCCACCAAAAGCACCTCCACGGAGGGTTGGACTTTGCCCTGCACGCAAGCATCGATAACCCGACTTGTGAGTTAAGAAGGGCATTAATAAGCCACTACATCTCATTTAATATCTTATTCATGGCGACTGTGGTACAACTCAAACTCCTTGGTGGGAACCTCAAGCTCAGAGAAAGCAGTGCAGAACTCCCGGATGGGACGGTAATACCCACCATAGTGGTCATCATCATCCTCATCCACGAGGGAGCACTCCCGGAACCGGTCCAGGACGACGTCCAATTCGCCGTCGCAGAAGCAGATTCACCTACGACGCAATATTCGAGAGCATTTTACTCGACGCCCTCCAATATAAGGCCTCCATGGCGGGCCGAATGGCAGGCAAAGGGAAAATCCTCCAAAAGTCAGTTTGTAGTCTTAGCGCTGCAACAGTCAATGTTCCCTGGGTCAGCCATGGGACGACGCAAAGCCCGAGCCTTGAGAAAGGCTGCCCGCAGGAAAGCCGCATGGCCCCAACACTGACAGCAACAACCAATCTCCCGGTACCAACAAACTCGCGGCAACAGGAAGTCATGGGTCAAAAAAGGAAGGGACAACAGTTAATGCCAAAGACTGGACGGTCGAACGATCCACGAGATTCGACGAACCAGAGAACCTGGATCTACACTCCACTAAACGCCTTCCGCGGGCGTATCTTGTCAGTAATCTACAACAGTAAAATCGTCAAATGGCCGAGGCCGCTCCCCCGAAATATAGGGGATCAATCCCTGTTCTGTGATTTTCATAAGGGTTTGGGACACCGTACGAAGCAATGCCTCAGCCTAAAAGACGAGATCGAGCGCCTCGTCCAGTCAGGACACCTCAAGGTTTTTCGCCAAATATCTTGCAAGGAGGCAGCCGGGGGCCAGCCGCCGAAGTAATCAACTCCTAGGCCACGATCGTGCTTCAAACTTGACGATCCGGGAAGCTCGTGTCAACGCTACTCAGAAAGGCAAGGAACTGGGCGAAGGTGCCCCGCATTATCTACACTCTTGTTTAATTTGTATTTAAAAAATAATCGCTAACTCCAAAGCCGCAAGATTACCTTTGCCCGTGTACCAATGTATGTTTTGATTAAACGTGCTTCACTTATTCTTAACTCCACTTCCGCAGGAACATTTTGGGGCCCTGCCCCTAGGACTTTGCACTGCCGTCGATCGAAGGTCCGCCCTTCTCCCCGCTGTAAGGTCACGACATCGCAAGGGCCTGCCCCTCTTGCGGCCGTCAACGGTTTGAACGAACACGCTCTTCACCGGCCATTTTGGGGCCTGACCCCTAGGACTTCACACTGCCGTCGATCGAAGGTCGGCCCTTCACCCCGCAGTAAGGTCCCGGCGTCGCAAGAGCCTGCCCCTCTTGCGATCGTCAACGGTTTGAACGAACATGCTCTTCACCGGCCATTTTGGAGTCTTGCCCCTAGGACTTCACACTGCCGCCGATCAAAGGTCCGCCCTTCTCCCCGCAGTAAGGTCCCGACGTCGCAAGGGTCTGCCCCTCTTGCGGTCATCAACAGTTTGAATGAGCACGCTCTTCACCGACCATTATGGGGCCCTGTCCTGAGGACTTCGCACTATCACCGATTGAAGGTCTGCCCTTCTCCCCGCAGTAAGGTCCCAGCGTCGTAAGGGACTACCCCTCTTACGGACGCCAATGGTTTGAACACACACACACACACACACTCTTCACCAACACTCCGGGGGCCTGTCCCCCTAATCACAACTAAAAAATGGTTAAGACAACGAAACCATCAATACACACAAGAATCAAATACTATGTAATAAATTCAAATGAATACAACCACACCAGCACAGCGTTGCACATAAAGTAAAAACAATAACAAGCAACGAAAGAAAACAGCAAGATGAAAATAATAAATACCGGTATCAGTTTTCGGTAAGGGTGTGCACAGAAAACCGAAACCGACCAAACCGACCCGAACCGACCCAAACCAAACCGAATTTGGACCGAACCGATCAGTTCGGTTCGGTTTTGGTTTGGGGGGGGCTGAAAACCGAGCCTATTCGGTTCGATTTCGATTTATGGGGTCGATAAACCGAAAAAAACCGAACCGATTATAAGTTTGGACTTTGAGTTTGTCCCGTTGTATTAAAACATGAGGTTGTGAGCATTGAGTTTGAAGTTGAACCCAAAATAACGAGACCATGTAATATCACTTATCTTATCATAAATTTATAACAATTACCCGAGCGTGAACGAGTAAATTAAATGTGTTATACTTATTGATTTTTATTTTAAACTAATACTTGAACTTATTGTATTAATTGTACAAGTTAATCTAAATGTTATTGTGTTTTTTCAATTTTCTTTCAATGTTGATGAACTGCTTTCTAGATTTACTATTAGAAAATCACTTGGACAAACATTAAAATTTATTTTGGGGGATAATAAGTTTTAGGTTTACCGAAAAAACCGAACCGATGTTAAAAAACCGAACCAAACCGAACCGAACCGATCCATTTCAGTTCGGTTTCGGTTTTGGGTGTGTAAAAACCGAGCCTATTCGGTTCGGTTTCGGTTTTATCTAAAACCGAACCGAACCGCTTGCATGCCTAGTTTTCGGCCGCATCTGAGCGATCGTCCTCCGAAAGATCCCCAACTCCGTGACCGACAATGTCACATCCAAACTTCCTCTCCATCATGCAGAGAGTCTTCTGAACGCCCCTCTGGAAGGCAACTTCGTACCCGTCCTCTAGTAGCGGCTCCACCTCCTTCGACATAATCTCGGCGCGAAGCTCCTCCGACATCTGGAACCGCTCCTCCACGAAAGCCAGAGAGTCTCTGTACTCGGCCACACCCGCCGCCGTGGTCTCTTCAATACTCTACTCGGCAGATGATAATCGGTCCACCTCGCTCCTCAGGAAGCCCAACTCTCCCTCCTGTTGGAATATCTCCCCCTGAGCCTCCGACATTTGACGATGGGCATCCCGAGCAAGCGCCTTATCGCCACCACCGCTCGCAGCGTCTCAATCTCAGATCGGGAAGAGGAAATGTCGGCCTCCAGCTGACTGATATGGGCAAGATCACGTCCCTCTTCTTCTTCAGGACGAACAAATCGCTTCTCATCACACGCAACTCCTCCTGAAGAGTGAAGTAGCCGTCCTTGAGGCCCACATAACAGTTGTTCCATGTGAGGGCAACACTGGTTAGAACGTCAGCATGTGGAAAAAGCAAACAGTTAATACACATAAACAAAAATGGAGAAGAAGTGCCAGAACTTGAAAAAAGGAATTCCACACACCGTAGAAGTCATCACCTGAAGAGAGGAGGAAACTCGTCTCGCTGATGGCAAAGGAGGAGGTGTCGGCAAGTCTCCCCGCGGGACCTGGCAGGCGACAGGAGATGCCAAAATCTCGACATCAGGATCAGCTGGAGTTGGCTCCACCCTACGGCTGCTCAGACCAGCCTCGTGATCATGACTCCTAGGCACTGGTGGAATAAGCCCTGGACTGGAATCCTCGTTCTTGAAGACGATTTTTCTCTTCTTTCCACGAACTAGGGGAACGGTGGCCGCATGCTCGACATCCCAGAAAAGTCCCGGTGGAGAAAGAGTTGTTTTTGTGATCACTTTTGGTCGACAAGATCGGTTACGCTCTGATCCATTTGTAAGACCCCCCCTCCAAATCGGCGGTCCGACCGGGGGATCTTATCGCACACCACCCTTTTAGCACGACGCCGAAGCGATCCCGAAGGGTGGAGGTACTAGCTTCTCCAACCCCCCTTTCTTGAACACTTCGTTGTCACGCCTGGGGGTGGTGTTAAGCGAAAGTCACTACACACCAACATAGTAGGGAAGCAGTATTCTAGCGGAAGACATCATCAAAGAGTGCACTTTATAGTACTTAGCGGAAGACGTAGTATTATAGCGGAAGATTAACTATCACAGAAACTTTAAACTCCAGACCCGTATGAATAATTTGCATACCTCCGCCGTATTAAATCCTGTCCATCAAGGATCCATTGCCAATGTATAGATGTCGTGAGGTGGGGTGCAACAAAGAGGATGCGGCTTAACAACTTGTATTCCTGAAGTAGCCTGCTCCGTGGCTTTATCCACACATAGGTGCTGTCACTCATCCGCACTTATCACCTGTACTAAAGACAATTATTAGAACCACGAACAGAATCCAGCCCCTACTGAGATCAGACATAATATATTATTTATAAGGGAGGGGATATTTGGACTCTTATTGGGCCGAGGCAGTCTTCCCACGACCACCGCCTACGTACTTCGTATCATCCTGCATACGGTCTCAGACCCACGTAGTTCTATTAGTTTCGCACGGGTTGCCCTCCCAGACCATCCGTCGTGCGGGTTGCCTTAGAGTAAAACTCATAGGCCATCCGACATTCTCCCAAGGCACATTTTATATTCCCAGAGGAATAATTCTCGAAGGCACGATATATTCCCGTAGGAATATTTCTCGAAGGCAACATTTCATTCCCGTAGGAATTACTTCTCGAAGGCAACATTTCATCCCCGTAGGAATTTATTCTCGAAGGCAACATTTCATTCCCGTAGGAGTTACTTCTCGAAGGCAACATTTCATTCCCGTAGGAATTACTTTTCGAAGTATATTTCATCATAAGAGGAGAAAAGAGAATTCTCTTAAAGCTTAGCAATATATCCACCTGTAGTTTAGTAGAAGGAGAGAAGATGAACTACTATTTTAACCCAACTGGTAATCGAACCCCAGGTGCCCACATAAGGCACAATTGAAGGAGAGAAGATGAACTACTATTTTAACCCAACTGGTAATCGAACCCCAGGTGCCCACATAAGGCACAATTGCATTCTTGTGTTCGATCATTATCTCAACCGCTGAGACCATTATTCCAACCGCTGAGACCATTTAAGCCCAACCGCTGAGACCATTTAAGCTCAGAATTTCTAACTCTCTTATGTCAACAATATATAGTAAAGTAGCTCAATATATTCCCGTAGGAATATTTATTACTGTCAATACAAGAATAGACTTCAAAACATTGATTCGATCGCGTTGCTGTACAAGCGGCGGCCAGTTTGGCACTTATTTAGAGTTGGCTCTGAAAGTATGTCACGTCTTCACGTCAACTCTAAATTTATAGGCAATACAGAAAGAAAAGCCAAAACATCGATCTGTCCGCTCTGCTCTAGAAGCGGCGTCCAGTTCGGCACTATTTAGAGTTGACTCTGAAAGTATGTCACGTCTTCACGTCAACTCTAAATTTATAGGCAATACAGAAGGAAAAGCCAAAACATCGATCTGTCCGCTCTGCTCTACAAGCGGTGGCCAGTTCGGCACTATTTAGAATTGACTCTGAAGGTATGTCACGTCTTCACGTCAACTCTAAATTCATAGACAATACAGAAGAAAAAGCCAAAACATCGATCTGTCCGCTCTGCTCTACAAGCGGCGGCCAGTTTGGCACTATTTAGAGTTGACTCTGAAAGTATGTCACGTCTTCACGTCAACTCTAAATTTATAGGCAATACAGAAGTAAAAGATAAAACATCGATCTGTCCGCTCTGCTCTACAAGCGGCGGCCAGTTCGGCACTATTTAGAGTTGACTCTGAAAGTATGTCACGTCTTCACGTCAACTCTAAATTTATAGGCAATACAGAAGGAAAAGCCAAAACATCGATCTGTCCGCTCTGCTCTACAAGCGGCGGCCAGTTCGGCACTATTTGGAGTTGACTCTGAAAGTATGCCACGTCTTCACGTCAACTCTAAATTTATAGGCAATACAGAAGGAAAAGCCAAAACATCGATCTGTCCGCTCTGCTCTACAAGCGACGGCCAGTTCGGCACTATTTAGAGTTGACTCTGAAAGTATGCCACGTCTTCACGTCAACTCTAAATTTATAGGCAATACAGAAGGAAAAGCCAAAACATCGATCTGTCCGCTCTGCTCTACAAGCAGCCGTCAGTTCGGCACTATTTAGAGTTGACTCTGAAAGTATGCCACGTCTTCACGTCAATTCTAAATTTATAGGCAATACAGAAGGAAAAGCCAAAACATCGATCTGTCCGCTCTGCTCTACAAGCGGCGGCCAGTTCGGCACTATTTAGAGTTGACTCTAAAAGTATGCCACGTCTTCACGTCAACTCTAAATTTATAGGCAATATAGAAGGAAAAGCCAAAACATCGATCTGTCCGCTCTGCTCTACAAGCGGCGTCCAGTTCGGCACTATTTAGAGTTAACTCTGAAGGAATGCCCCATCTTCACGTCAACTCTAAATTATTAGCAATAAAGAAGAAAAGGCCAAAACATCGATCTGTCTGCTCGGCTCTACAAGCGGCGGACAGTTCGACACTATTTAGGGTTGACGCTGAAGGAATGTCTCATCTTCACGTCAACTCTAAATTATAAACAATAAAGAGGAAAAGCCAAATCATCGATCTGCCCATTCTGCTCTACAAGCGGCGGCCAGATCGGCACTAAAATATAATGAAGGTGCAACATAAGCAGTAATAAAGGCCGGAAGCAGGGGGCCATAATATCAAGCAGTAAAATAGGCCGAAAGCAGAGGCCATAATATCAAGCAGTATAATAGGCCGAAAGCAGAGGTCATAATATCAGGAGTATAATAGGCCGAAAGCAGAGACCATAATATCAGGACCAGTGCGAGACTGGAGAATTGAAAATACAGAAAACAGTAAATAAAAGACCAGTGCAAGACTGGATTACTGGAAATAAATGCAGAAAGTAAACGCAGGACCAGTGCGAGACTGGAGAGCATAATAAGTAAAAGGGTTAGTAGTCCAATCACTCCATAATCAGGAGGCTTCAGTTCCATCTCCGTTCATAGGAGGAAAGTTCTGTTCCATCTCCGTTCATAGGAGGAAATTCTGTTCTTTCTCCGTTCATAGGAGCTTACTTATATTTTATGAGGTTCCTTATTTTCGTGTGCCTTCATTTCACATTTTTAATTATCTTGAGGTTATTGAATTGACGGCGTCGCCTCGCGATTGCGACCTTAACTGCGCGTCGATATTTTTACTTTTAAAAATACCCAAACTTTTAGAGGGTGCGATCCAGCCACCCGAGCTTCCCATAATTTTTTGGAGACGTGCTGGAGGAGGGCGTAGTTCATTATTAATTTATAACATAGATTTTTAGCATCGAAAAATAGTAAACCCATTTCGAAAATTCCAAAATAATTACAGTAGATGTAGGTCAGTAGTAGGAAGCTTCCCAAATTTTCTCAAATTTTTCCATCACTGTTACGACCCTCTGATAATTCAAAAACCCAAAATAATACAGTATTTTAATTATTAAAAATACTAAATCACGACATAAAAATCTGAAATTTTTACCGGGGATACTCCTCGTTGTTATGCACAACTTGTATGTTCATCACTTTTCCATTAGAGCCACATACCACCCTCCATAAAATCAAATATCAAATTTTGATTATAAAAATTATAAAATTTTATAATTTCTTAAAACTTTTATCTTCTCCTCCCCGTCGCCTGCACCAGACCACCTCCTTACGGGCCTCCCCCGCCGCCGGCCAGCCGCCGGCCGGCCATGGCTCCGCCCCCGGCCGACTCCCAGGGGGCGGGCGCTCCCTCCGGCGGTGGTCCGGTGACCTGCCGCCGCCGGCCACCGCCGGCCACCGCCGGAGCTATTTTCTTGGAATTTTGGACGGAGGAGAGGGGGAAACGGCGGCGGCGCTCCGGCTGCCGGAGCTCTCATGCGAGACGCTGGAAGTTTAGGGAGGGAAGTGAGGAGGAGATCGCGTCTTGTTTGGGGTCCTCCGGAAGCCCTCCGACGAAGCCGCCATGGGAGGGTGGTGGAAGTGGCGGTGGGGCTTGGAGCTTCTCCTCCGGCGCCGGCAGGGGGTCGAGGTGGTGTGGATGATCTCAGAAGTGCTCGAAAGTGGCGCCGGAGGAGGTGTCTCTCTGCTGCAAGGTTGAGGCATGCTTTATAGTCAATCTGAGGCTCACTCTCTCTCTCCCTCTCTCTCTATTCTTCCTTCTTAGCTCAACCACAGTTGGATCGAGGAGGGCAGCTGTCAATCATCTTATGGGGGGAGGTGTACCTGCTGGGGTTAAGCTTTAAAAATATCTCAACCCACTTACTCGGTTTAGGTTAAGTAGTGGTTTAATTAGTTTAGGTGGCAAAAAGAAAATTAGCCTAAACTAAGCATGTGTTAGCCTTGATCCTAAGCCATGGATATCTTGGGTTAGGTGCCAAATCAGAAATGCTGCAGGGGTGGCTTAAGTGGAGGGGGTTTAAGAGTTATGAAATTACCTCTTATAAGAGGGTTGATCATAGTCAACCTTAAGTGTTCCCATACCCTTTCTGCATGCTAAAGTAAGTATGGGTTCGAGTCGTCGAGCGTCGAGTCATTCTTGGTGTGACGGGGTTGAAATCAAGCGTTTACGTATCTCGAGATTCTTATAATTTTTACGAACGTTTATTTTTATTTACTTGACTAAACGACGTTGGAATCGAGCGAAACGAATTTTGTTGCACTCATATCGGCTATACAAGTCTAATGCAACTGACAGAATTCAATTTAGAGTTCGTTTGCTCAATATTCTAAAATGGCGTTGTTGCGACGCTCGATATTACTCCAAATATTTATTTTCTCGAAACGACCTCATATCGGAACGAAACGAATTCTGTTGCACTCGTATCGGCCATACAAGTCTAACGCAACTGACGGAATTCAATTCGGAGTTCGTTTACTTAACATTTGAAAATGGCGTTGTTGCGACGCTCGATATTACTCAAAATAGTCATTTTCTCGAAACAACCTCAGATTGGAACGAAATGAATTCTGTTGCACTCGTATCAATTATACGAGTCTAACGCAGCTGACGGAAGTCGATTCGGAGCACGTATGCAACATATTCTAAAATCGCGTCGTCGTGACGCGCTACGATACTCAAAATAGTCATATTCTACATATGACCTCGGATCGAAACGAAACGAGTTCCGTTGCACTCGTATCAACTATACGAGTCTAACGCAACTGACGTAAGTCGATTCGGAGCACGTATGCTCAATAAATAATTTTGACGTTGTGGCAAAGCACGATGCTACCCAAAATAGTCATTTCTCTAAATGACCACCACTATGTGGTGAAGGTCGGGTCGTGGTTTTCCGATGACCCGGCCTAAGCTCCTCCAAGGGTTCAACTGAACCGGCTAGACCCCTTTTCAAAGTCGGGATGTTACACCTCCTCCGAGGGAGGAAAGCGAGACCTGGACTTCAAGCAGCTCTCAAAAAGAGTCATGAAGCCGGACGGCGGGTTCTGGGCGCGTTTCTACTCCCGAGGAATTTTCACCTCAATACTAGAAGGCAGTCCAAGCCACTTGCGCCATATATCAACGCGCGTAGGCTGTGCGCCCACACGACCGGCACCCGCCGTATGTCAGTCGCGCGCAGGCCAAGCAGCCGCACGGCCGGAACCGGTTGCACGTCGGCCAAGCGGGAGCAGGTCGTACACCAGCACCGCCGGCACCGGCCGCACGCCGGCCGCGCATGCATGCCACAAGTGCGCAGGTTGGGCGCAAGCATGACCAACGTCCCTGACCTCCACAAGCCGCGCGCCTACACTAACCGCGCGCACATGTCTGGGCCGTCCTCACGGGCAAAGGCCGAACCACCGCCGGCCGGCCGCTCCTCGTCCGGGTATGGGTCGCGCGCTGGTGGCAGGTGCGTCGCAACTGCGCCACGCACGCTCCCCTTCTCTCTCTCTCCCCTTTTTCATGTCTCACACAAAATGGAAAAATCTACTTACCTCCGGCATGGTACGACGTGTCGCACCAAGATGACAACGATCTGAACCGCCGCGAGCAAGACAAAACCTCTGCACTCCTCCACACAATAATTCAGACTCCGAAGGTTTGGGGGGCTTATGATATGCACCCGAATATTTATAAGTATTCTTGGGGTGCGTTTAGAGAATGCTCCACTAATGAGAAGTGGGATTAGTGGAATCAAGAATCCAACCCATGATCATGGGAGTGGAAGAATCCGCCGAGCACAATTTATGCTTTACCGGCGCCACGCGCCGTCAAGACCGCACCCCACTATTGGGATGCGGTTAGTCCCCACCCAACTAGTGGGGTGCGGATAGCCATCCCCCCATAATGGGGGTGCAACCAAACTGCACCCTCAATGGTGTAGCCAAGCCAAGCCGCACCCCATGGGGTGCGGCCCGGCCGCACCTCCCCTTTGGGGTGCTGCCAGGCTGCACCTCCCCTTTGGGGAGCGGCCAGGCCGCACCTCACCTTTGGGGTGCGGCCAGGCCGCACCTCCCCTTTGGGGCGCGGCCAACCTGCACCTCCCCTTTGGCGTGCGGCCAAACCGCACCCCTAGGGGTGCGGCCAAGTCGCACCCCTTTTGGGGTGCGGCCAAGCCGCACCCCCCTAAGGGGTGCAACCAAGCTTCACCCCCCTTTGGGGTGCGCCCTAGCAGCACCCCCTTGGGGTGCGGCCTAGCAGCATCCCCTTGGGGTGCGCCCAAGCCCTTTGGGGTGCGGCCAAGCCGCACCCCCACTTTAGGGTCCGGCAAAGCCGCCCCTCTTTGGGGTGCGGCCGAGCTCCTCCCCCGCTTTACAGGGGATGCGGCCAAAACAGCACCCTCCACGACAGGTGCGGTCGGAGCCCAATTCTCGCTTGGAGACGCGACATCTCGTCTACCCGTTCGTCGTCGCGCATCGAACACCCCCGTGTTCGCCGCGCACTCAGAACGCTCCCGTTGCACGCTCAGAACGCTCTCGTGTTCGCCAAGCGCTCAGAACGCTCTCGTGTTCATCGTGCGCTCAAAATTCTCCCGCATTCGTCGCGCGCTCAGAACGCTCCCGTGTTCGTTGCGCGCTCAAAATGCTCCCGTATTTGTTGCGCGCTCAGAACGCTTCCTCGCACGCTCAGAACGTTCTCACATTCCCGACACACGCGCAGTTAACATTTCCTAATTTCTCATATTATAGGTCTCGTTCGTCGCCTTCATCACCTTCAACGAAGCTGACCGAACTGCCCAACCTCCCCGAACTGCCTGAGGGGCGAAATGGTCATTTACACAAAATGGCGATCAGTGTGCTCCGAATCGACTAGCGTAATTTTCCCGTCAGGTGGTTACGATGGTTACGACTGCAAAATTACTGAGCTACCCCCGACCAAAGCTATAAAATAAGCCAAAAACCTTCATTTCAAGACATCTTGCCTTCAGCACCCGCGAGAGTTCCGTTGAAGAATTCCTCTGAGTCCTCCTTCGGCGCTTGAAAATCTCCTTCGGGCATCGAAGGTCTCCTTCGTGGACTTGGAGATTTTCTCTGCTCCAGAAGACCATCTTCATAAGTGATTCGGGAATCCTTCGAATCCCGAAAGATAACTCAGTGTATACATATATGTATATATGTACATATATATATGTATATATATGTATATATATGTATATATATGTATATATATATGTATATATAGATGTATATATAGATGTGTACAACCTCGGGTTCGCCTCGAGCGAGAAGGCGGAATCAAGCCGGAGTCAAACTTCAAACCGGTAGAAGTCTAGCGCGGGGATAAGCCAGGTGCAATCCCACCTAGGCGAGAGCGAACAGCGGGCGGGGGGCGCTCACAGACAACTCGTGTATGCTGCCTCCCCCCCCCCCCCCCCCCCCCGCGCAGCGCTTCAAGAACTACTCGATAGCAGTGCCTCGAGGAATACTCGCGGCGAAATCCTCGCGAGCGCAAATGGGCCAGAGACGCAAGTGGCGCTGTATAACCCCGGTATTCGCCAGGAGATGGAGATAGATGAAATCTGTTCTGCGTTCGACGAACGCCAAGCTTTAGTTAAGATCGGCACTCAGCTCAGCGTTCGACGAAATCCTTTATGCGTTTGACGAACGGAGACGTTGAATTTGCCTCAGCTATGGGGCTGAGAGGGTCAGCCGTCTCAGCGGTTATTTCCGTCCCGTCTCGGCGGATCCGCTGGGACTGAGTTAACTCTGCGGTTTTCTCCCATCTGCAGCTCAGATAGGCAGGCTCAATCTCCCTTCCAGTTCAACACTCTCACAGGACCGGGGGGAGCTCGCAGGAAGTTATGCGAGACCTGGCCTCGGTGGATGTCGCCGGAAGAGATGCGAGCGGGGTCTTCACAGAACACTCGCCTAAGAGAGGTTTCAGATCCAACAGGTGGAAGAAGTAACAGAGAAGGCGAGCCAGAGCTCCAAGGGTCGCTCACAGGAAGGCGGGCGAGCCGGGTGCTCGCCGACCGCTCGCGAGAAGGCGGGCAGGCCGAATTTCTTCCAAGTGTGCGCATTCGGCGAAATCCGTCCTGCGTTCGACGAATTTGCGTCACGCTCTCAGTTCGACGAACTGGCTTCTCCGCTCGACGAACTCGCGTCGCGCCCTTTGTTCGACGAATGGGCTTCCTAGCTCGGCGAACTCAATCGTCCAGCAGGTTCAGCAGATTTACACAAGGACTGGGGGGAGCTCGCAGGAAGGCACGCGAGATCTGGCATCGATGACTGCGTTCGACGAATTCGCGTCACGCTCTCAGTTCGATGAACTGGCTTCTCCGCTCGACAAACTCGCGTCGCGCCCTTAGTTTGACGAATGGGCTTCCTAGCTCGGCGAACTCAATCGTCCAGCCGGTTCAGCAGATTTACACAAGGACCGAGGGGAGCTCGCAGGAAGACACGCGAGATCTGGCATCGATGACTGTCGCCAGAAGAGGTGAGAGCGAGGTCCTCGCAGAACGCTCGCCTGAGAGGGATTACGCGAGACGACTCGCAGGAGTTCTCGCGAGTAGCCTTCTTGCAGGTTATTTGCACATAGACTAAGGAGGCAAAATTACCTCTCTGTCCCTGGTGGTCTGTCGTTAGTCTTTTCCAACAGCGGAGTTTGGCTGTTAGCAGGATAAATTGGGGTGCGTTTAGTAAAACCAAAAGGCGGAATTCCGCTATTAACAGACCATGAGCAAAAAACTATAAATATACCTTAAAGGGCACCTTGGAGAAGAGGCAAATTTCAGTTCTCTGAGCTTCTTCCTCCTTTGGTTACTTTGGTTTAGCTCCCTAGCTCTCCAAGGTGCCCAAGTCTCAGCTTTGGCTTGGGAGGGGAAGCGCTCAACGATCTTCCGGGTTTGTGGTGGGTCCTCCTTGCTGTGACTGAGGTCTTAGTCAGTTTCCGAGTCCCCAGTCTGCTCCTTCTGAGGGACTAGTAAGGGTCAGCTACCCCTCAACTTGTTGAGGGACCGAGCTTCACAAGAGATCGAGAAATCAGTTTCAACATTTTGGTGCGGTGAGCGTGGAGCGTGGCTGGTCCAAGAAAGTTTCAAGGAAAGGACATGGCAGGAGACAAAGAGCAAGGCGAGGAGTTCTGCGGATCACCCCCAGCGGCGATGCAAAGGATGTTCTCGGACTTCAGAAGGGAGCTCCTCGACACCCTCGAGTTCGCAGTCGCATCGCTGCGTAGCGAGTTCGAGACCCCAGCGGTCCAGGTGTCCCAACCTCCGGCAGCGGTTGGCGAGGATGCCCCGGGAGGAAGGGCTGGAAAGGAGGTGGTCGGGGGGTCAGTGCAAGACCTGAAGGGACGAGTGCTGTTCGCCAGTCCGGTGAGTTCGGTGACAGCGACCGCGGTGCAGGTGAGCGTGGCGCAGGCGGGTGTGGCACAAGCGAGTGCAGCACAAGTGGGTGCGGCGCAGGCGAGCCCGATCCTGGCGGGCGCAACGCCCATAGGAGCGGTCCCGACGAGGGTGGCTCTCGCGAGTAGTGCCCCAACAAGCTCCAACCAGGTGATGGAGCTCGGGGGGCGAGTGGAGCAGGAAAGGACAGCAGGTAGAGGAAGCACCTTCTGCGAGCTGGTGCTTTCCGCACCCATCCCGGAAGGGTTCGGGGAGTGGGACAGAGTCTACTACCACGGCCAGGACGACCCAGTCCAGCACTTGCAGTCGTTCGAGGACTCGGTTTCTATCAGGCCGATGTCGGACACCTTCAAGTGTCGGCTCTTTGTCGTCACCCTAAAGGAGAAGGCCAGAGAGTGGTTCCACCAACTCCCTATCGGGTCGATCTACGCGTTTGAAGATTTGCGTAGAAGTTTCTTATTGCGGTTCTCAACTTTGAAGAAGAGGAAGAAGGACGCCGAGTACCTCTTCAAGGTGAAGCAGGAGCCCAAGGAGTCGTTGGCTCATTATGCAGATCGGTTTCAGGAAGAAGTATTGCTCACCCAGGAGATGCCCGGGTTTTCCCTTCAGCTCGCCTTCACGTTGGGATTGAAGGAGAGTTTCTTCAAGATGGATTTAAAGAGAAAGGCCCCCGTCTCCTACGAAGAGTTGATGGGGAGGGTAGCGGAGGAGGTTGAGAGTGAGGAGGCCAATCCGGAGCTCACCAAGAGGCTGGCAAAGGTCAGTGAGCCGGAGGTCAAGCAGCAGGAGGTACGGAGAAGTGAAGAGCCCCGGGCCCCGGAGGGGGGATGGAGGCAGCATGGCGGGGGGATGCAAGGTCAAGGAAGAGGTTACGCCCTGGGAGGGGGTAACTTCCATGGAGGACAAGGAAGACCCCAACAACTGGGATGGAGGCAGAGTCCGAGGCAGATGCCTCCCCTGCCTCAACAGGTTATGGTGATCAGGCGAGGAAGAGGAGGAAGAGGAAGGAGAGAAGGAGCTGAAGCAGGAGCAGGAAGGAGGAGGAGAAATAGGGCGGCAGAGGCCGGGAGGGGAGAGGTGGCGTTGCCATACTGTGACTTCCATGATGAGGAAGGTCACGCAACGGCCACCTGCCCAGAATTCTTAGAGACAAAGAGGGCCAGAATGTCGGCGCCGCGACAACATCAACAGGTGAGGGTTGAGAAGGTCCTGCCTCGGGTGGACGAGGAGGAGAAGTGTGAGGACAGGGTCGATTTGGGGACCCGAAGAGGGATCGGAGTGATCCACGGGGGAGTAGGGGTGGAGGCAACCCGCAAGGCGAGTCTCCATACCATCTACCACAGGAGCGTGGCTTCGACATCCACGACCCCACCCCCAGCAGAAAAAATTACTTTCTCCCAAAGGGACATGCTGGGTCATGAGGACCCTTTCTGCGACGCATTGGTCATCCAGACCGCCATCGAGAACTTCACGGTGTCCCGGATTCTCATGGACAACGAAAGCTCCGTCAACGTCATCTTCAAGAAGGCATTCGATGAGATGAAGGTGGAAGCCAAGAGGGTGTTGGCCTCGGATGGCCCGTTGTTCTGGTTCTCCGGAGAAAGGAAAGAGGTCGAGGGGGGAGTGGGGCTCCATGTGGTCCTAGGCGGGAAATCTCGGAATTGCTGCTTCGTCATAGTGGATGCCCCCAGCAGCTATAGCGCTATCTTCAGACGGCCACTAATCAGTGCTTTCCGCTGCGTCCCCTCCACCTTCCACCAATGCCTCAAGTTCAGCTCAAGGGGAGTCCAGATTCGAGTGAGAGGGGATCTGAAGGTAGCAAGGAAGTGCTACGTGACGGCGGTCAACACCATCTCCTGGATGACCGAAGCGGAAAAATGGGATCAGGAAGTGGGAGAGCCGGCGGGTCTCGGAGAGGCAGAGGAGGAGAAAGGGAAGGAAGGGTCGGCGGAGCCGATGGAGGAGGAGAAGGAAGAGGTAGAGAGTCGGGCCCAGGAGGAAGGGGCAGGAGAAGTGATGAAGGTCCAGGAGGGAGATGAAGGGGAGAAGGAAGAAGGTTGGGGAGAACAGTCCTGGCTGGAGGCCGTGGAGCTCGAGGTCACCACCCTAGCGGGGGTGGTGGAAAAGGTCCGCATCAGCGGGGAGCTCGACCTCGAGGAGCAGAAGCAGATCCTGGCTTGCGTCCAGGAAAACATGGATGACTTCGCTTGAAGTGTCGCGGAGATGCCCGAGATCGATGCAGATGTGGCTTGCCATCGCCTCAACCTCGACCTAGTTACCCGCCCCATCCGTCAAAAGAAAAGGGCCACAACAGACAAGTTGGAGGGACCCATCCGAGTGGAGGTGGGTAAGCTCCTACAGGCGGGTTTTTTATCAGAGATCTAGTATCCAGGTTGGGTTTCCAACGTGGTGATGGTAAAAAAGGAAGGAGGTAAGTGGAGGATGTGTATCGATTTTTCCTTGCTTAATAAATCGTGCCCCAAGGATTGTTATCCCTTGCCTAGAATCGACGCGCTAGTTGATTCAGCCGTCGGTTTTCCTGTAATGTCTTTTCTAGATGCTTTTTCAGGTTACCATCAGATCCGAATGCACCCCCCCCAAATCAAAGATGTCTCCTTCATCACAGGAGATGGGTACTACTGTTATAAGATGATGCCCTTTGGGCTCAAGAATGCAGGGGCTACGTATCAACGAATGATGGACAGAGTCTTCCAAGAGCAGAAGGGAAAAAACCTGGAAGTTTATGTTGATGACCTCATGGTAAAGAGTCAGGATCTCAAGTCTCACCTCCAAGACCTAGAAGAGACCTTTGGGACCTTGCAAAAGTACAAGATGAAACTCAATCCCATGAAGTGTGTCTTCGGGACTAGCAGGGGGAAGTTCCTGGGTCACTTGCTCACCCCGGCAGGGGTGGAGCCTAACCCAGATAAGGTTAAGGCCATCTTAGAGTTGGGGCGCCAAGGAACGCGAAGGAAGTTCAGCGCCTCACGGGAAAGTTGTCCGGACTCAGCAGGTTCCTCTCCAAGGCGGGTGAGAAGTGCGCACCATTCTTCAAGGTGTTACGAGGAAACAAGAAGTTTGAGTGGACCTCGGAATGCATGGAAGCCTTTCAAGCTTTGAAGGGGAAGCTCACCCGGGCTCCCCAACTCCAGGGACCAAGGCAAGGGGAGGATTTATCCCTATACTTGGGGGTAGGATCTGAAGCAGTAAGTTCGGTGTTGGTCCGAGAAGAAGGGAGGAGGCAGTTCCCCATCTACTACGTTAGTCGGGTGCTGAGGAAGGCTGAGCTCCGATACCCAATCATGGAGAAGTTGGCTTTCGCTTTGGTGGTTTCGGCTCGAAAGCTTAGGCCATACTTCCAAGCGCACTCCATTAAAGTGGTGACCGACCACCCGCTTCGCAAAGTCATGGAAGGGGTGGAGCACTCGGGAAGGCTAGCCAAATGGTCCGTAGAGCTAAGTGAGTTTGACATCACATTTGTCCCTAGGGTGTCAATCAAGGCACAAGCGGTGGCAGACTTCATGGCGGACTACGCGACTGAAGTGGAGAAACATGAATCACCCCCCCCCCCCCCCCCCCCCCCCCCCCAGTGGCCTGGAAGATGTTGGTGGATGGCGCATCAGGGAAGCACTCCTACGGAGGAGGAATTATCCTAATAAGCCCCCAAGGGACAAAGATCGAGCAAGCCTTGAGCATCAATTTCCCAATTACCAACATCCAGGCTGATTATGAGGCGGTGATAGCGGGCCTGCGACTAGCAAGGGAGTTGAGAGTGTAGGACGTGGAGGTCTCAACGGACTCCATGGTGGTGGCATGCCAAATCATGGGAGAATTTGAAGCAAGGGAGCCGACCCTTCAGCGCTACCTGGAGAAGGTTAGGGGGGTCATCGGCCAATTTCGCACTTTCTCCATCACACATGTGCCGAGGGAGGAGAGCACCCCGGCAGACCTCCTAGCCAATTTTGGTCCTCAGGCTGGAGGGACAGTAGCGGAACTCTTCCGACCTTCCATCAAAGAGGGGGAGCTGATGGAGGTGGATCAGCGATCATCGTGGATGGATCCCTTCGTCACCTTCCTGGCATTGGGAAAGTTCCCCGAAGGAGACGTAGATAAACGACGCTTCAGGTACAACTCGGCCTATTATTCCTTACATGCAAGAGGGCTATATAGAAAGACACTATCGGGGCTCCTGGCCCGCTGCGTAGCGGAGGAGGAGGTCCTGAGAGTCCTCGTAGAAATCCACTCCGGGGAATGTGACAGTCACTCCGGGAGCCGGACTCTGGAGGGAAGAGTGCTGAGGCAAGGCTATTTTTGGCCTACCCTCAACAAAGATGCAGCAGAATTTGCAAGGAATTGTTCAAAGTGCCAGCTCTATGCTCCACTCCAACTCCTCCCCGCTCAAAGTCTCCGTACCATTACAGCTCTGTGGCCCTTCGCTATATGGGGCTTGGACCTGGTAGGTCCCTTCCCACAAGCTAGTGGACAAAGGAGGTTCCTATTGGTAATGATTGACTATTTCTCCAAGTGGGTGGAGGTGAAAGCGCTGGCCGAGGTAACGTCCCAAGTGGTAAGGAATTTTGTATGGGGTGAAATAATCTGCAGGCACGGGCTGCCTTTGGCCATAGTAACGGATAACAGACCACAATTTGCCAGCGAGGAGTTCATTAGCTTCTGCACCCAACTCGGCATAGACCTCAGGTTCGCGTTGGTCCACCACCCAAGGAGCAACGGTCAGGTGGAGGCGACGAACAAGATAATTGTCAACCTGCTGAAGAAGAAGGTGGAGAATCTCAGAGGCAGTTGGGTGGAATAGCTACCCTCGGTCCTATGGGCCTTGAGGACTACTCCAAACACGGCCAGAGGAGAGACCCCTTTCAGACTGTCTCATGGGTCCGAGGTCGTCCTCCCGATAGAATTTGAAGTCAAAACCCCTAGGGTGATCACTACGGGCGAAGGAGATGAAGAATGGCTAATAGAAAATGAAGCGGAGCAAAGGTGATCTCTGGACCTGGTAGAAGAACTCCGAGACCTCGCTATTGTTCGACAGGAGGAAGTCAAGAGGCGGATGGCCCGGTACTTCGATCAACATATCGAAATAAAACAATTCGAGAAAGGAGACCTGGTCCTAAAGAAGGTAGATGCGACAGGAAGAGGAGCCGCTGTAGGTAAGTTAGAGCCCAATTGGGAAGTGCCCTACATTGTAAGCGAAGTACTCAAGTCTGGGGGGGGGGGGGGGGGGTACCACCTCCAGGATGTGGAAGGGGTACCTCTCGGCCGAGCTAGGAGTGGGGATGATTTGAAAAGATTTTATCCTTAGCAAGTTTTTGTAACTGACTTTTGTATGTTCCCTTCTCGCTGCATATATGTTGAAGTAGTTCTTTGAACAGATAACAAGTTCTTTGGTGTTGGAATGCCCCATATCGATTCCGCTGCCGGGCTCTCATAGACGGTGGGTCAGGTTGATCTCTGGAGAGGCTGGCAAGTAACAAGTCCTTTGGTGCTGGAATGACCCAGATCGATTCCGCTGCCGGGCTCTCATAGACGGTGAGTCAGGTTGATCTCTGGAGAGGCTGACAAGTTATTCATGCTAAGGGTCTCGGCTCGCAAAATCTCCCATAAGCAAGGCAAGCCTAGAGGCTCTCTTGCGTAAAAACAAAAACCCGCGACAGATGAAATGCACCTAAGTCCAAAAGTAAAAATGGGGTTGTGGAGTACGGTCGTTGCTAACCTCATAACCATCGCCGAAAAGAAATGTGCGAGCACGAGCCTGATTAACGCAGAAATATGGAAACAAAGGCGAGCATGACAAAATGCATCCACACGAGCATGAACACGAGTGCGAGTGCGAGTAATAAAATAAAAAGGGAAAGACATTCGACAGATACAAAATAGTTCTTTCGTTGGTCAAAAAAGCGTTATCGTCAACGGCGAACTCGCCGACCAAAACAAAAATTTTACACTTGGAAAGCCGCCCGCTGCAGAATCCTTCGCTCGCTCTCGCGGTCTTCCGACCGTAACTCGTCTCATACACAAAAAATAGGCGAGATCGAACATTACGAGAGCCGCGCCAATAACGAAAGGAGCTAGATAAATGAATAAGGGAAAATACACGCAGAAACAGCAAGAGAGTAACAGCTGAAAAATATACATCCTTTCTATTTTTTGTCCAAAAGTTTTACAAAGTTCAGTGGCGTTCTAGCCAACCAAAAACAAAAAGAGAAGTCAAAGGAAAACCAAAGCATCAAAAAATCACGACTCATCTGCGGATTGCTCGCCCTCGCTCCTCTCAGAAGGTGTGGTGTGTAGGAACATCTCCGGGATCAAGTCCTTCAAGGTGAGCTCCGCCGCCTCCGCCGTAAGTAAGCCAGACCGCTTGAGGGTGCAGAAGGCGAACGTCGCCGCATGAAGCGCTCCCTCCCGCATCTCTGTCTTATGCTCCTGCTGCTTGGCCTTCAGCGACTTGGTACTGGGCGGGAGGGCGGCCTGGGCCAGTTTGAGGTTCAAGGCTTTCAACCCTGCTACTTGCTGCGCCAGGTCGGTGTTGCGAATAAGGAGCTTGCTAGCAGTCTCGTCATCCTGCAAGGAAAAAATTTAGGCGCGAGTATGGAAGGATAAGAAAGGGTAGACGAATGAACAAAAAAACTCACCATCCCACCCTGGAGGCTGGCGACGAGGCCGTCCGAGATGTTTAATTTTTCCTTGAGGTCGGCCACCTCCTCGGTCGCAGCCTTCAACTCTTCCCGAAGAACCTCGAGCTCTTTTCCTCCCTCAGACGCACGATTTCCTTCGCAATGATCCTCAACTCGCGCGTGAGGTCCTCCGAGTTTCTCTTTAGCTGGAAACTGCGCCGACCCAGCATATGGGCGAGCTCTAGAGAGCGGAGTTGGGACAGCGCGCTCTCATGAGCGAGTACCCGAGAGGTCATCTTGTTGAACTCTTTCGCGTCCTCCCACCCATAAAGGCCGAAGGACAGGGCTAAAGCGTCGCCACCAACCGTATTCTCCTCCACCCAGGAGGGGAGGAGAGTCAATATCGAGGCCCAGTTGGTCTTCTCGTCCCAGACCAGCAGAGGCGCGCCGGCCTCGTCCAGATGCTTGACCCCCAAGCTGTAGTTCCGGTGGCGTGCCGGGTCAGGCACCTTCGAGGTGCCGGCCACCACCATAGAGGGCTCGATGGACACCTTCTCCTGGGGCCGGGTCGCTGGATGACCTCCCCCGGGCGGGACCTTGAGGACCTCCTTCCCCTTAGTCGGAAGAAGCATCTTCGGTTTCTTTGGGGGGGGGGGGGGGGGGGGGGGGGGGGAGGTAAAGACTTCGACCTGCGGCTTGCAGGAGTCGACCGCTTAAGAGAGGCCGGGGTCGAAGCAGGGACAGGCTCTCGGCAGAGCTCGGCGGCGGAGGTGGCAAGCTAAAGAGCAGAAGTGGTATGCCCTACCTTCGCATGAGGGGGGTTGAGCGGGAGGTCTCGCTCTCCTGCGAGTAAGAGGTAACACAAGTTAGGAAGAGAAGAAGCAATACAAGAGTTAGAAGAGCGAGCGCGAGCCAAACCTGCTCCGGGAGGCACAGGAAGAAGCGAGTCGACGTTTCTCCTGAGGTAGACCACCTCGAAGTTGGTCGACATGCGCTTGAAGAGATCGGCCTCGTGGCCGCCGAGCGTCGGGGGGCAGTAGGTGTCTTTGGATCACTGGATGGGCGAGAAGGGCACGTTGCCGAATGGGCCCTTCACGATGACAAACTTTTGGGGCCAATAATGGCTCTTGTTGACCGTCTCCTGGACTTTAGCATGTCTGCTCGCGAAAAAAGCAGTCCCGTCCTTGTTCGCCCTAAAGGAAAATAGCTTGCGGAAGACGGGTAGGCTGAACTCTATCCGCTCCTCTCGCAAGTAGCACGCGAAGGCTACCATCATGGCCACGACGTTGGGGGTCAGCTGACCCGGGATCACGCCAAAATTTTTGAGTATATGAAAAGTTCGCAATGAATGGTCAAACGAAAACTCCACGCGAGTGTGTAATGGAAAGGCAAAAGGGAGCAGCGAAAACCTGGCTAATCTCCGACCAGAAGGGCAACCGCAAGCCCGCCTAGAAATGAGCTACCGGGATGGCAAGCTCATCCGCGAAGGTAAAGTTTATCGCGTCCTCGTCCGTAGGCAGCCGGGCTACGAATCCGGGCGAAATATAATTCGCCACAACCAGGTGATGTTCGCTCTCCGTTTGCGAGCAGTTCAGAAAAATATGCTCGCGAAAAGTCCCCGCACACTTAGCCCGGCCTTCGGTGTCTGCGTTATCACCACCCATGATTTTCCTGGAAGAAAAGAGAGGCGGGCACAGAGAGAGAAGGTGGCGAGAGCGAGGAGGCAAAGACCGAGAAAGGAGAAGACGATCAGAGCGGTGGTTAGCCATAAATGCCAGCCCTATTTATAGAAAAACCAAGGCGGCGAGGAGTTATCAAAGCGCCGGAGGGTGCAGATAGCAAAAGCGCGTCATGATGTACCTCGAAATGAGAGCCTCCCTCTCTCACACTCGCTCGCGACAACCTGAAAATATTGACAAATGATAGAAGCAACGCTGCGAGTAAAGGTACGCGAGCCCTTGCAGGATAGGCGAGCCCTTGCGGATCACGTGCCCCAACGATAAGAGGCAGAGGACTAAGTTGGAAGCGCATATTGTCCGCTAGGAATACATGAGCGCGGCTAGAGCAACATAAAATATGAATAAAAGGAAAAAGCAAAAACAATACAGCACAAACCCAAATAAGAAGAGCTCGCTAGTACGGGCGAGAAGTATTCGGATCGCCACTACGGCATAAATCGTCCAGATACCATGAAATAGGAGAGAAAATTATTTAGAAAAAGAACGTGAGTGCGAGGGGAGGGGGGGTCAATATTGGATCCATTTCCATCGGCCCCTTCCTCGCACCCCTGAACTAGGCGGTCTCCTGGGTAATGATAAGCTTCGGCAGCACGAACCTCTTGCTGAATCAAGCGAGCATGGTCTCTCGCTCACGGCGAGATGCACCCCCGGGGAAGTAACCTCCTCGCAAGAATCTTGCAGCAGTTCGGCTTGGAGCCGAGCGCATTCATCCCCCAGTGAGGCAATCTACTCCTCATCCGCCTCCCTGTCTCTCTGCACCTGACTGAACAGGTTTTGCAAAATCCGCCCCTGTTTCTGAAAAAGCTCTGAGGTCCGCCTCTTCATCATCACCGGATCCAGCGGGTCGCCGAGGAAGGCGTCGATCTCTTCCGGCAAAGGGAGGGGTGACAACTCCTCTTCCCCCAAGTCAAAGTCGCTGGAACTCTCGGGAGGGCCTACGAGAGGGGGAAGTCGTCAGAAAGAAGAAAAAAGATCTATAGCTGACTGTTTTGGGCTATTCGGGCGGGCCGGAAGTCGCCTTACCCTGATGAGCGCGAGAAGAGCCGGGCCGCCCCTGGAAGGGAGTCCCGAGGGGCAAGGTCACCGATTTACCTAAGCCTGAGAGGCGAAGTTCGAGGCCCTCACCCTGGACGGCGTCTGGAAGCGAATTCTCAGGATTCGTTTGGTCTAGAAGAGTATACCCCGGGATAGGGATATTTGACTTTGGAGGAAGTTGTGAGAGCGAAGGAACGGCTCGTCCTTCGGGAGTCGCGAGAGGAGACTCTGCGAGAGACGGGGGCAACACGACGAGGTCATCAAAAAATTGTGCGAGAAGGCTTACGGTGTCGAGGCGAAGACGAGCAAAGGACGGGGACGCCCAAGTCTGGGGTCTCCGCACCCCCCCTCCCCCCCCCCCCCCCCCCCTCGAGGGATAGCAGGGCAAGGGTCCGCTCGAATTTCGTCCGCCAGGTTCCCCGATAGAAGCGAGGCCTGAAAGGAAAAAGATATATATCAGCAGGAAAAGGAGGTGGGTCAGCTTGCCGAACCGAGTACCTGATTTGCGAGCAGAAGGTCAGGGGACGGATCTAGAGCCAGGGATCCATCTTTCCCGCTCTGGCGCCGGACCGATTTTGCTTTTAGCATTCCCGAGGAAGATGGCTTCGGGGCCCAAGGAGCAGGCTTAGTGAGGGCCGCGTGCTCAAAAGCTCGCGCCGCATCGATGCGAGCCCGAGTCTCTTCGGAAATAGGCATCCTCAAATAGCTACAGTACGGAGCAGCGAGAATTAGTGGAGGAAGAAGCGGGGAGCCCATCGACTACGATCGACGATATTTATAGCAGGGAGGCTGGGTCCCACCAAAAGATTCCTGCCAGGTCAGCATCTGTCCAGCGAATGCCGAGGGTTGGGTGATTCTTCGCGAGTTTAGCTTAAGACTCGCGAAGAGCGGGGATTGAGTACAACCTCGGGTTCGCCTCGAGCGAGAAGGCGGAATCAAGCTAGAGTCAAACTTCAAACCGGTAGAAGTCTAGCGCGGGGACAAGCCAGGTGCGATCCCACCTAGGCGAGACCGAACAGCGGGCGGGGGCGCTCACAGACCACTCGCGTATGCTGCCCCCCCCCCCCCCCCCCCCCCCCCCCCCCCCCCCCCCGCGCAGGGCTTAAAGAACTACTCGGCAGTAGTGCCTCGAGGACTACTCGCGGCGAAAGCCGCGCGAGCGCGAATGGGCCAGAGACGCGAGTGGCGCTGTATAACCCCGGTATTCGCCAGGAGATGGACATAGACGAAATCTGTTCTGCGTTCGACGAACGACAAGCTTTAGTTAAGATCGGCGGACTCAGCTCAGCGTTCGACGAAATCCTTTCTGCGTTTGATGAACGGAGACGTTGAATTTGCATCAGCGATGGGGCTGAGAGGGTCAGCCGTCTCAGCGGTTATTTCCGTCTCATCTCGGCGGATCCACTGGGACCGAGTTAACTCAGTGGTTTCCCCCATCTGCAGCTTAGATCGGCAAGCTCAATCTCCCTTCCAGTTCAGCGCTCTCACAGGACCGGGGGGAGCTCGTAGGAAGTTATGCGAGACCTGGCCTCAGTGGATGTCGCCGGAAGAGATGTGAGCGGGGTATTCACAGAACACTCACCTAAGAGAGGTTTCAGATCCAACAGGTGGAAGAAGTAACAGAGAAGGCGAGCCAGATCTCAAGGGTTGCTCGCAGGAAGGCGGGCGAGCCGGGTGCTCGCCGACCGCTCGCGAGAAGGCGGGCGGGCCGGATTTCTTCCAAGTGTCCGCGTTCGGCGAAATCCGTCCTGCGTTCGACGAATTCGCGTCACGCTCCCAGTTCGACGAACTGGCTTCTCTGCTCGACGAACTCGCGTCGCACCCTTAGTTCGACGAATGGGCTTCCTAGCTCGGCGAACTCAATCGTCCAGCCGGTTCAGCAGATTTACACAAGGACTGGGGGAGCTCGCAGGAAGGCACGCGAGATCTGGCATCAATGACTGCGTTCGACGAATTTGCGTCGCGCTCTCAGTTCGACGAACTGGCTTCTCCGCTCGACGAACTCGCGTCGCGCCCTTAGTTCGACGAATGGGCTTCCTAGCTCGGCGAACTCAATCGTCCAGCCGGTTCAGCAGATTTACACAAGGATCGGGGGGAGCTCGCAGGAAGGCACGCGAGATCTGGCATCGATGACTGTCGCCAGAAGAGGTGAGAGCGAGGTCCTCGCAGAACGCTCTCCTGAGAGGGATTATACGAGATGACTCGCAGGAGTTCTCGCGAGTAGCCTTCTCGCAGGTTATTTGCCCATAGACTAAGGAGGCAAAATTACCTCTCTGTCCCTGGTGGTCTGTCGTTAGTCTTTTCCAACAGCGGAGTTTGGCTGTTAGCATGCCAAATTGGGGTGCGTTTAGTAAAACCAAAAAGGCAGAATTCCGCTACTAACAGACCATGAGCAAAAAACTATAAATAGACCTTAAAGGGCATCTTGGAGAAGAGGCAAATTTCAGGTCTCTGAGCTTCTTCCTCCTTTGGTTACTTTGGTTTAGCTCCCTAGCTCTCCAAGGTGCCCAAGTCTCAGCTTTCGCTTGCGAGGGGAAGCGCTCAACGATCTTCCGGGTTTGTGGTGGGACCTCCTTGCTGTGACTGAGGTCTTAGTCAGTTTCCGAGTCCTCAGTCTGCTCTTTCCGAGGGACTAGTAAGGGTCAGCTACCCCTCAACTTGTTGAGGGCCCGAGCTTCACAAGAGATCGAGAAATCGGTTAAAACAATATGTATATATATGTATATATATATATGTATATACGAGCATCTTCGCACGGGCTACGCCCGTGCTCGATGCTCTCGGGCGGCCTTCGGCCGCATCAATGCGGGCTTCGCCCGCAACCAAGCGGGCTTCGCCCGCAACCAAGCGGGTTTCGCCCTCTTGGCATTCAAGGCGGGCTTTGCCCGCCCCCTCGGCATCGGCGGGCTTCGCCCGCCCCCTCGGCAACGGCGGGCTTCGCCCGCCCCCTCGGCGTCGGCGGGCTTCGCCCGCCCCTCGCCGGTATTCGCTCGCCCCTCGCCGGTCTTCGCAATATTTTTCTTAAAAAACCCATATTTTTTTTTGATTAAAAATAAAAAACAAACAAAGGTTAAAAGAAAAAGTTTAAAACCCACATTTTTTTTGATTAAAAAACATGTCCAAAAAACATAAAAAAACGTTAAAAAAACACGTAAAAAAAGTTTAAATGTATGTTTTTAAAAACAAAAAAAAGTTTAAAAGAAAAAGTTAAAAAAAAAAGTTTAAAAAACAATAGCAGGCGGGCCCCGCCCCCTAAATGTATGTTTTTAAAAAAAATAGCAGGGCGAGCAACTGGGCGGGGTCGGGCGCGAGCCGGTTTGGGTTGGGGTGCGCGCGGGCGTGGATCGGGTGCGCGCTGGCGGGTCGGGTGCGCGCTAGCGGGTCGGGTGCACCGGGCGGGGGCGGGTTCGCTCAAACTTTTCGACAATGAAGCGGGGCTCCGCTTTATGAAGAGCGGAGTCCCGCTCTATTGCGTGATGTGGGACTAATGAAGTCCCACATCGCGCGGGCGCGGCCATTGGATCAAACCAATGGCCGATCCAACGGCTGCGCCCGCGCGATGTGGGACTTCATTAGTCCCACATCGTGAAAAAACGCGGGGCTCTGCTCTTCATATAGTAGAGCCCCGCTCGATATTCGAAATGGTCGCGCCCACCCGCCCGCTCCCGCCTGGCTCGCCCCGTCCTGACCCGCGTGAGCCCGCCCGCCCCCGCTTGAGCGCGCCCGCCGCCCCCCGGGATCCCGCGTGACCGAGCTGCACCAGCACCATTTTTTTCGTTCCTACAGAGGGCAAAAAGGTCATTTACTGTGATCGAGATTCTTGACATGTTAGGAACAGAAGGGGCTTATTAATATAGATATATGTATATATATGTATATATACATATATGTAGATATATATGTAGATATATGTATATATATATGTATATATATGTATATATATGTATATATATTCAGGGGCACACTGAATTCTAAAAAATATATTTTCGATAAGAGTGAGTAGGTTATTTATCATGACAGATAAGTTACAGAATAATAATAAAAATTGTAAAATTAATACTTATATTGCATCTTGGTTTAGTTGGTGGAGGTAGTAATTTTTATTCAAGTGGTCATGGGTTCAACTCTTACCCACAACAAAATTTAATGTTTTTTATTTAGTTATTATGTTAATTTTAATTTTTTTTTATAAACAAGTTCTTTGTTATATTGTTGTTAAAAAATTTTTTTTGGCAAATTAGTTTATTATTATGTCGTATAAATTTTTTTATATAAATTAGTTAATTGTTATATATGTTGTTGTTGTTTTTTTGTTATAAATAAGTTAGTTGTTTAAAGTATTTTTATAAATAAGTTCGTGATTATGTTATTGTGTGAAAAATATCAAAAATATTTAAAATGAAAGGTAGTATTCAAATAGTTCATAAACGATAATGAATTGAGGTTTTAATCTATAATCAGAATTATATTTACAGACAATGGCCTGCAAGTTTACTGAGGAATATGAAAATCCAAGAGACCGAGTTTTTTTCTGAATATGTCCAGTAAAAATATGTGACCTTTCAATGCTTGTGGATCGAGATAAAACTATGGCTTTCACGTTTCGTCTCTCAAATTTCTACTTATAAGTCATGGAATCTCGCTGCATAAATATATCTTTCTACTATTGCGCAACTTTTGTATAATTTTTGTCATATTAATGTACTTGTTTCATATTTTTTGATTTATTCTTTTTTTGCAATTTTTAAGTCCGCCCACACTGAAAAAAATTCCTGCATCCGCCACTGTATATATTGATAGGTTGTCATCTATTGTGTAGAGAAATTTGGGCTACGATTAGCCAAAAACCCAACTCCTCCACTAAGATGACGTGGTCATGAGGAGGAAAGTGGGTCAAACCCACTATCTCCTCGTGCAACCGCGCAACCGCACGTCCGCAACCGCGCGACCACAACCGCGCAACCGCAACCGTCACCGCGCGCCCCCGCGCGCGGTCGCGCGCGGCCATGCGGTACCGCGCGGACGGTACCGCGCGCTACCGCCCGCGCGGTGCCGCGCGGTGCCGCGCGGTGCCGCGCGCTACCGCCCGCGCGGTGCCGCGCGCTACCCACCGCGCGGTACCGCGCGCTACTGCGCGAGCGGTACCCCGCGCGTGCGCCGCCCCGCACGGCACCGCGCGACATGCGCGATGCCGACCGACATACCTTCGCTGCCGGGCTTGCTCGCCGCCCCCTCGCGTCATCCTCGCACAGCTCCGACCGCGCCTTTGCGGCGCTCCGGCTTGACGCTCGGCGCACGCTTGACGCCGCTAAATCCATATCATGCCTTTGATCCGCGCGCACTTGAACGCTGCAAAGTTCATAGTGCAACGCTAGTGCTCCAGACTGTGGTTAGGGTCCTCACATAAAAAGTGCAACTGCCTTTCGTCCCAGGCCCTCACATGGGCCGCAACGCATGCCACCCTAACCCCTCTCCGTGCCTATTTGGCCACGACAGGTTGTTGGAGACCGCAGCCTCCCTTTGACGAGAAGTGATCCAGTTAAGCGCCTCTATGGGGACTTCCCAGGAGGTCACCCATCCCAGAATTGCTCCCATCCGAGCACGTTTAACTATAGAGTTCTTTCACTTCTCATTACCAATTGAGTTGTATAGTTGTCGGTTTAGAATTTTCTCAGGCGGTCGACAATGATAGACGCGTGAAAGAACCTAAAGCGCCACAAGCGAGAGAAAGTAGCATGCATATATTAAAATATATATTTTATTTTACCCCACTTATAACATAAAAAAAATTTATTTATGAAATACTTTAAATTTTTTATAAATTAAGTCTTTTACTTTTACATTATGCAAATTATCGTAAATTTATTCAAGTGTTTTTCATATTGCCATTAAAACCTATAATATAATTGAAATAATTTCATAACAGCCTAGTGTGAGATTTTATCCCGGCAAAACAGAGCAACGATGCTCCGTGCCCTAACTTCGCGTTCCGCCATCACGCTGCCTCGATATCTCGACGGTGCGTCGGCCACGAAGATGAGCATCCCGAGTCCCTAACTCCTTCGCCGTGTACGAAGATGAGACCTCGACAAGACGACGAGTCAACTACGAGGACAAGCAGGCTACGACTCCGTTTCGTGAAATCAGGGGAGGTATCCTGCTCGTCCTGTGATTCCGTTCTCATACACATCGCTTGGAAAGCTTTCCCGCGCTTGCAACACCTAGAAGTGAATCCGCGCCCTTGCAAGCATAATGACCTAGACGACGTCGGTAAGGACACCTACAATCACACCTTCTTCGAGAGGCTTGGTAACTGATCTTTTGGTGATTACTTCAAGAGTGAAGCTATTACATGGGCTTGGGAGCTTCTCACAGAGGTTTCTTTCCGATCTAGCTAAGTTCTGCTTTTGAATTATATATTTTGGGTTAAATCCTGTGAAAGTACTACAGTTTAGGTTTATGCGCTCCCTAAGGATCATTTTTATGCTACTTATTTTGGTGGCGATGAGTGTACAACCCATATTCTTCGAGAGTAAGACCCGATTTAAGTCGCGTTGACAGAAGCCAAATGTCAAAGCAGAAGCCAGGAGTCAAAGACAAAGGACAACTCAGCCAGTAGGAACAACAGAAGGCCTATGTGAGTATGAGCGTGCAAGTGCGGGCAACCTCTCATACTCGCCAGGTGGGCGACCATAGGAGATGCTCGCCGAAGCCAGGCGAGATCCCCTCAATGCCGCATAGTCGTCGGGTTGGGCTGAGCTCTAAATAAGACCCACATCCCCTTTGGTTTTTCTATAAATAGGACCCCAGGGGTACTATGAACTGAACCTTTGGCTAAGCTTTCGGGACCCCATTTTTGAATTCTTGGACCCGTCATCCTTGGTTGCACTCTTGATACTCACCAAGTCGGTGCCTTCCTCGTACCATGTTCGGCCATCTTTAGTTGTGGAGGGGAAGTCTCTTCTGAGCTTCTGGGTACGTGGTGTGACTTCCTTGCAGCAGCACCTGTGGTCCTGTTGTTGTTCTTTTAGCCCCTTCATCGTTGTCCGTCAAGCCGTCGAGCTGGATCGCTAGACGAGTAACCTTCGGCTGCATTGAGCGTGGATTGTAGTCAGAGGAAGAAAGCCCAGCAAGAAAGCGAGATGGTGGAAGTTGACGATCATGAAGGAGTTGTCGGCAACTCGGCAGAAGGAGGCGAGTATGTGACGAAGGCGGATTTCGAAGAATTTGCGTGGCGCATGGAAGGGAGCTTGCGAACAGCCTTGCATCCTCGCACGGAGTGCACAACAACCTCGCCTCGTCGCGTGACTCCATCAGAAGACGGTGGTCCCTCTCAGCGAGCAGGGAAGGAGCATGTGAAAGAAGAGCCATAACGACTCAGGAGGCCACAGTCCTACCAGCCAAGCTCGCAAGGAATCCAGTTCCACGATGTAGAGGATCCGACGAGATTCCATGATCATCGCCCATATGGCGAGTATGGTGGGGTTTCTCGCTAAGCTGGGGATCGTCGCCAATAAGGTAGGAGGAGCCCATTCTGTGAAGAGATCCTCTCTACCCCCGTTTCGGAGGGGTTCAGGGAGCCAATTATGAGTTATTACTCTAGGAGGGATGATCCTGTCTGCCACCTTCAGTGGCTTGAAGATGTTGTCTCCACCCGAATCATGTCGGATGCCTTCAAGTGCAGGCTCTTCGCCATCACCTTTTGGGGAAAGGCCAGAGATTGGTTCCACCAGCTGGAGGCAGGTTCCATCTATTATTTTGAAGACCTGCGTCGGGGAGTGACGATGCGGTTCGCCACGACAAAGAAGAAGAAGAAGGAGGCGACGACCCTCTTCTATCTAGTGCAAGGAGCGCGAGAGACATTAGGAAACTATATCGACTGCTTTCAAGAAGAAGTTTTGGATATCCAGAAGGTGGATGGCTTCACCTTGCAACTAGCCCTAACGTTTGGCCTAAGAGAGCGCCTCTTCAAGCTAGAGATCAGCAAAGATCCCCCCATGTCCTAAGAGGAGCTTATTGAACTAGCCAATAAATTCATTCAAGAGGAGGTCTCGAATAGCGGTTTCCTGTCCATGCTCACCAAGCTGAGCAGGGAGGAGGAAGGAGAAGAGGAGAAGGTCCCTGTGAGAAGTAAGAAGGAGGAGCCCCGAGGGCAGGATAGGAGGAAGCCGGATGAGCCGACGAGGGAATAACCCAAGAGGGAGGAGTCGAGGAGGCATGACGTGAGGAGGCCCCTAGTAGCTCCGGAGCGTCGGGAGGAGGAAAGGAGGTATCAGGTCCCCATTAATACGTCGTCGTGGAGGTCGGCGGGCCGGCCCCTGCGTCAAGGTCCGGGAAGAAGATTCTCCCCAGAATGAAGAAATTTCAACTAGCCAGAGAGGCGTCAGGAAAGGGGGCGTGAGGAAGCGATTACCATTACTCAGTGGGGTGACAGGCCGGCCCGAAGGAACCAGCGAAGAAGGCCACATGCAAAGAAGATTCCCCTCTATTGTGAGCTACATCAAGTAGAGGGGCATGGGACTATAGCTTGCCCTGTCTTTTGGGAAGCCAGAAGAAGGCTAGCAGACGGAGAAGGAGGAGGGGAGCAGCAAAGTCAGGAAGCCCCTATCGAGCCAATGACAGTACAAGTCGTCGCTCGAAGGAGGAATGGAGACCGAATCGACCAAGGAGGTTGAGGAGAAGTGGCCCAAGGGGGAGGAGTAGCAGTGAGGGTGATCCACGGGGGAGCAAGGCTAGGAGCTTCCCACAAGGGGAGTCTCCATCAGATCTACCACAAGAACGTCGCCTCGACCTCACAGGCACCGCCCCCGTTGGAAGAGATAACTTTCTCGGAGGAGGACATGCTAGGGAATGAGAATCCCTTCCATGATGCCCTCGTAATCCAGGCAGTAGTGGAGGACTACATTGTCGATCGAATCTTGGTGGATAACGGGAGTTCCGTGAATGTTATCTTCAAAAAAACATTTGACGGGTTGGGAGTGGAGGCAGAAAGGGTAATGGCCTCGGAAGGTCCCCACTTTGGCTTCTTGGGAGAGAAGAAAAAGGTGGAAGGAGGAGCGGATCTACTGGTAACGCTCGGTGGCATCTCACTCAAGTGTTGGTTCGTCATCGTTGACGTTTTGAGCTGCTACAAGGCGATCTTTGGGAGGCCGCTTATCAACTTCTTCGAAGCCGTCCCATCCTCCTACCATCAGTGTTTAAAGTACAGCCAGGGAGATGTCCAGGTGACGATCCAGAGCCATTCGAGAGCTGCACGTGAGTGTTATCTCAGCGCGGTCAGCACCATCGGCTGGATGGAGGATGCTGAGGAGATGGGGAGAGTGCTGAAAAGCACGACAAGGCTGGAAGAAGCCGAAGAAGTGGAGGAGATAAAAGTGCTCTCCCTAGCCAGAGAGCTCGGGCTGCTGAAGATCGGAGGATCCTTGAAGACCGACGAAAAGATAAAACTGGCAACATGCCTACAAGAGAATGTCGACATCTTCGCTTGGAGCGCCACCGAGATGCCCAAGATTGACGCGGAGGTTGCCTGCCATCGCCTCAATTTAGACACCGCGGTCAAACCCATCCGGCAAAATAAGAGAGAGAGTGACATCATGTTGGCCAAGCCCATTAGAGAGGAAGTGAGGAAATTGCTGGAGGTAGGTTTTGTATCTGAGATCCAGTATCCAGGCTGGGTCTCAAATATTGTAATGGTGAAGAAAGTGACTGGGGGCTGGAGGATGTGCGTTGATTTTTCATTATTGAATAAAGCTTGCCTGAAGGATTGTTATCCCCTGCCTCGAATCGACGCGCTGGTTGATTCAGCTGCCGGTTATTCTGTGATGAGATTCCTTGATGCAATTTTAGGGTATCACCAGATCCGGATTCATCCTCCCGATTGTCGCGATGTCTCCTTCGTCACTGGTGATGGCTGCTACAGCTACAAGATGATGTCTTTCGGGTTGAAGAATGCGGGGGCTACATACCAGCGAATGATGGACCAAGTTTTCAAAAAGCAAAAGGGGAGGAACCTGGAGGTGTATATGGACGATCTCTTGGTCAAAAGCAAGAGCGCACAAGAGCATGTCGTCGATCTGGAAGAGACCTTCACAACTCTCCGAAGGTTCAAGATGAGGCTCAATCCCGCGAAGTGCGTGTTTGGGGTAGGAAGATGGAAATTCTTGGGACATCTCCTCACCCCCAAAGGGGTGAAACCCAACCCGGACAAGGTTATAACCATCGTCGAGATGACATCGCCAAAGAGCATCAGGGAGGTTTAGAGGCTGACTGGAAGGCTGACCGGCCTTAGTCGCTTCTTGTCAAATGCGGGAGAGAAGTGCTCTCCATTATTTAGAACGCTTCGAAGCAATCAACAATTTGAGTGGGCCGAAGAGTGCGAGAGTGCCTTCAAAAAACTGAAGCAACAACTAACCCATACACCTCTCCTTCAGAGCCTGAGGGAAGGCGAAGAACTACTCCTCTACCTAGGAGTAAGGGCGGAGGAAGTAAGTTCTGTGCTTGTCAGAGAGGAAGGGAAGAAGCAGCTACCAATCTACTACTTGAGTCGCGTGCTAAAGAAGGCAGAGATGCGGCATCCCATCCTCGAGAAGCTAGCTTTCGCCTTATTGGTGACGGCGCAGAAGTTTCGACCTTATTTTCAAGCCCACTCCATCTGAGTCGTGACCGACCATCCCCTTCTAAGTATCCTGGAAGGATTGGGGCACTCAGGAAGGCTGGTGAAATGGTCGGTAGAACTCAGTGAGTTCGGCATTTTCTTCTCGCCCCGGGTGGCGATAAAAGCGCAGGTAGTGATGTACTTCCTAGCCGACCTCTTGGAGGAGGCAGGCCAAAGAGAGGGCCCCTCGAGTCTGGTTTCCTGGAAGATGTTTATGGACGGAGCTTCAGACAAAAGCTCTGTGGGAGTAGGCATTGTACTTGTCATCCCGCAGGGAACTAGGATCGAGCAAGCAGTCGAGATCCTCTTCCCCATAACGAACAATCAAGCAGAATACGAGGGCCATAATGGCAGGCTTGCGTCTGGCCAAGGAGTTGGGAATCCGATACATCCAAGCTTTCATGGATTCAATGGTGCCCGCTTCCTAGATTCGAGGAGAGTTCAAAGTGCGCGACACCACCCTGCAGAAATACCTGAACAAAATTAAAGTGCAGATCGGAGGCTTTCAATCATTCTTCGTCGAGCACGTGCCGAGAGATGAGAATTCGGCGGCAGACCGTTTGACCAAGTATGGTCCGAGAGCCTGGGTAACAACACCCATCCTGGATGATGGAGACTGAGCAACACCCTTCCTGGATTGACCTGCTCATAATGTTCCTAGCCACCGGTCAACTCCCAACGGACGACGACGATCAAAGGAAGTTCAGATATAAGGCGGCCTACTACTTATTGCACAACGAGGAGTTATATTGCAAGACCATCTCGGGACTCTTGGCCAAATGTGTTTTAGAAGCCGAAGTACCCCGAGTTCTGGAGGAGGTCCATTCAGGAGAGTGCGGTAGTCATTCGGGGACTCACACTTTAGTGCAAAGAACCCCGAGACATGGTTACTTATGGCCAACCATCCGCAAGGATGCCGAGGCTTTCTCGAAGAGGTGTCAGAAGTGCCACCTCTTCGCGCCTCTCCAGTTGTTGCTAGCCCAACAACTTCGTTCGATTACGGCCCCATGGCCGTTTGCCATTTGGGGAATGGATCTGATAGGCCATTTTCCCCAAGCTAGCGTCCAGAGGATGTTCGTTCTCATCATGATCGACTACTTCTCCAAGTGGATCGATGTCAAATCTCTGACCAAGACCACCTCTCAAGTCGTGAAGAACTTCATCTGGGGAGAAATCGCCTGCAGGTTCGCAATCTCCCTTGCCATCATCACCGACAACGGCCCGTAATTTGCCAGCTTGGAGTTGGAGGACTTCTACAAACAGCTAGAGACCGATCTTCGGTTTGCCCCAATGCACCATCCTCGGAGCAATGGGCAAGTGGAAGCCACCAACAAGCTAGTCATCAACCTTATGAAGAAAAAAGTCGAGAACTTAAGAGGGAACTAGGAGGAGCAGCTCCCTTCGGTCCTATGGGCTCTGAGAACCACTCCTAATTCGTCCATGGGAGAAACTCATTTCAAGCTATTCCATGGGTCTGAATCTCTCATCCCAGTGGAGTTCGAGGTCAGGAGTCCTAGATTGGTTGCGGCAGAAGATGGAGATGAGGAATGAGGCTAGAAAATGAAGAGACTCAGAGACTATCTTTCGACTATATCGAAGAACTCCAAGATCTAACCTCGACTCGACAAGAAAATATCAAGTGAAGAATGGCGAAATACTTCAACAAGAACGTCTGAATCAAACAATTCCAAGCAAGCGATTTCGTTCTGAAGAAAGTGGATGTGGTAGGAAGAGCGGCCACTATCGAAAAGCACAACCCAAATTGGGAAGGGCCTTTCATCATCCACAAGTCACTAGCATCTGGATGGTATCGTCTGAAGAATTACGAAGGGGAGAAGCTTGGGAACACCTGGAGCGGTGAGGACCTGAAAAGGTTCTACCCCTAGCGGGAATATGTATGTCCCTCCTCTGCATATTTGCTTCGTATAAATGAATCCCTCACCCCTTGAAACATGGGATTGCGTGAGTCTTTTTTCTCTCTCAAAATGGTGTTTTCAAAATAAAGGAAATAGGTGGAATCGATCTCCACGACAGGTTAGGAAACAGGACACCGACTTGACTCTCATTAAACCCAGGACGGGTGATGGGACAGTGCCTCGGGTTAGCGAGTTTTCCTAAGTCCAAGCCTCTGCATTGACGGTCGAGATCAACTCCCCCTTGCATGTTGGAAGAGTGACCCCCCGATTGCATTTTTCATCCGACTGGAGAGATTGTCAGAGAAAAGTCTCGACGACGGCCTCCTAACTCGACAAAGTGATGACCGATTTAGCTGACTAAGAAACCCTTGAATAAAGGCGTCGTTTACCATTAAAGGGTTGAAAGCTCGCAAACAAAGCATTATCCTTATGTCATTTCTTCCAATCATATGAGTTGGTGTGGATAATTATCCCCTCTGATTATTGAGTAACAAGATGAAGACTCTTCAGGAACCCAGAGCCCCCAAGTAGGATGGAGGCCTCGGGATGGTGTGTCCCTTCGGACCTCCCCGACTGTCATTCCCTACTCGCCGGGTCTCTCAGCATCTAGCAGCAAAGTAGGATGTAAGCCTCGGGATTGTGTGCCCCCTGCCCCCCCCCCCCCCCCCCCCCCCCCCCCCCCGACTTTAATTTCCCTGCTTACCTTTTTTTATTGATTACTTTTGTCGCGATCTCATAAAACTTCTCACCAGGTGAAGTAGAAGCATCGGGAGTGTGCGTCTTGCGGGACCCCCCCGAGTGTCACCCCACAACTTAAGTAACATCAAGCTTAGAAGAAGGCGAGTATTCATGTAAGTGAGTATCTACAGTGCGAGCATGCGGGTGCGAGTATATCTATGCGAGTATTATAAAGCTTGGCGAGCATGACAAGTATCTTCCAAAGTCGCACCAATCATGACGACGATCACTCAAACTCACTTCGATCCTATGATCCTAGTGAACACTCATCGCATTCAAGTGTTAGAGCCTAACGATTTCCACAAAGTAGGCGAGTAAGAGAGAAAAGCAGGCGAGCAAAAAATGTCTTTTTTTCTATATATTTGTGAGTA
The DNA here is from genome assembly GCA_033032865.1 of Dactylorhiza incarnata. Lineage (NCBI taxonomy): Eukaryota > Viridiplantae > Streptophyta > Magnoliopsida > Asparagales > Orchidaceae > Dactylorhiza > Dactylorhiza incarnata. Next base: position 4,818,758 of record JAWHQI010000176.1, on the reverse strand, counting down.
TTACATTAACAAAAATTTACACAAGTCTGACATTGTGGTCAAAAAAGGGCCCTGCCGATTAGACGTCATCATCACTGAGATCTTCATCTCCGTCAATATCGACGACTTCATCTTCATCTTCATCGCCATCCTCATCCTCGTTATCCTCGGAGTCCACTTCCTCGTCATCGCTTGACCGAGGAGCAGAAGCGTGAATAGGAGAAGTGGACTCCTCAGCGAGCAGGGCCAGGATGATGTCCATCATTGTCAGGTTCATCGCTTCAGGCACCAAGTGGCCATCGACTTTCAACCGACTCAGGACGACGTTCCCAGTTGCTCGCGCGATTTTGCGGTGAATGCTCGACATTTCATCGTCGTGTATCCTGATCTGCTTCCCCACCAAGGAAGGACCTGCCATTGAAGGTTGTTGCTCGGCAGGGCAAGTTTCCAGCTCGGCGATCCTCACTTGAGCAGCCACCAGAGCCGCCCGGGTGTCCTCCAACTCCTTTTCGAGCTGCGACATCTTCTTTGCCGTCTCCACCTCGGTTTCCTGCAAGCATGACAGATAGTCGTTAGCATGATAGTCGGTAATAGGTGAGTAGCAACAAAGAAGATATACTTCAATCAAATCGCGAGTACTTCATAATCCTTGAACTTCTCGGATTTGAACTCGAGGGAGATGACAGTCTTGCTCAACATCTTGACCCTCTGCTCGTATTCAAGAAGGCTCCTCGCGGTCCGGTGGGCCAGATACTCGACCGAGACCTCATGGAGCGACTCGGTGTCCGCGCGACCATAGAGTGAGAACATGACGTCGAGTGCCTCTCCACTATCTTCCCAGTCATGCGACCAGGCGAGAAGATTGGTGTTCAGGGTCACCTCGTGTGCGCGCTCCGACTTGGTCACCAGCGGACGACCATAGGCATCCTCGCCGCGCACGCCCTCCCCAAAGTTGGGGTGACGGTCAGGATCGCCAGCCTCCGCGGGATCCGCCTTCCCGCCGAGATCTCTGCTCGCGATATCCTTTTTCTTCCTCACAGGCTCCCCGACCTTGGCCTTCCCTTTGTGCTTCCTCTTTCGCGTGGAGCCTGCCTTCTCGCCGGCGTCCACCGGTCCTCGCAAACCTGCGACAAATCGATGGGGGATGACGACATCCCCTCATCATCGCACGACGGGATCCCCGCGCTCTCCCGAGCAGAAGCCACCTCTTTCGCCACGAAGAGAGGCTCGCACGGTAGAATGCAAGTAGCTGTATAAGAAAGAAGTTGATGGTTAGTTGCCAACTAAGAAGAGCGTCCTAAAGAGCGAGTATAGTGAATACTCGCTCAACAATATACCTTCACCCGGGAAGACCCATTCTAGCTCATTCACCCGTTGTCGCCAGAAGACAGCGTCGAACCGTCGAATCGTCGAACTCGGAAGGCGCTGAAGAGATTCTCCCCCAATCTCTCCAGGAAGGGAGTGACGAAGGAAGCCTCAGGTGGCTGCTGGTGTCGACGAGGAATGTCCTCGAAGTCGCCACCGACCACGTCTATCTGCTCGCCAGTGGTGATTATTGTTTGTTGTGCCGACCAACGTTCATATATGGCTGCACAAAAAGATGGCGCCCTCGCCAGCCGCCATGAAGGAGAAGATTCTCCTGAAGACAGAAAGATCGAAGGCGATTTTCTCTTCTCACAAGAAGCAGAGCAACCCAACGATCATCGCCATACCATTCGAGGTCAGCTGAGCGGGGACTATCCCGTAGCAGCGGAGTATCTGGCGAAACTCTGACCATAGGGGAAGTCGCAGGCCGACCTCGAAGTGGCGGATCGGGAAGACGATCTCGCCCTCCAAGAAGTTGTTTTGTCGCTCGGTCTGGCGAGGAAGCCTGGCCGAGTATCCCTCTGGAAGGAATTTCTCCTTGAAATCTTCTAAGTCCTTCTGTGTGGTAACAGACTTCTTGAACGTCGTCGCTGCAAAGTTCCTTGCATGACCTTCCTGCCGAGCAGCAGCTTCGCCTGTCATCGCGAGAAGAAAGATGCGAGAAGGAAGAGTGAGTATCAGACGACGTGAAAAGAAAGAAACTAAAGATACTCGTGGGAAGAAAGTGCAATTAGCTGACAACGTAATAAATGCGTACCCCCTATTTATAGGCAGAGGCAAGGGAGGGGGTATTTGCTAGCCCGCCGCGACTAGAAATAAGGGTATGGCGAGCAGCGCGGAAAGTCGCAGTGGCAACATTACGAATCCATAGTCATCAATCTTCAGCGCGCGAAGACCTGCATAGAAATACGTAGAAGCTTGCCAAATGTGCGCGCCAATACATCAATACTCGCAACAATTAGAAGAAGACAAGGCAAAGCATCATCGCAAAAAATCAAGACACACAAATCAAAGGATAGATTAAATACTCGCCAAATAATATTACAAATAGAATGAATGTTCGTATACAAATAGTCGCCTAAGGCAATCACTCTACAAAGAAAAAATGATAAGATCTATTGAGGCCCTAGAGCGTGCGCATCCAACGGCTAAGGATGTCGCCCAGCCCAGCCCATGTTGCGTGCTCGCTTGAAATGCCCGGAGGCCACCGACATCGCATCCTCGCCCTTGCGGAGCTGATACTCGATCGTCGCCAACCTACCTGCCGAACCCATGCTCGCTCGCATGCCGACTAACTCCTCATGGTGGAGCTGCTGGCGATGTTCTATCATCTCCATGTGTCGCTCCAGCTCGTTGATTAGATAGAACCGAGACTAAGTCTCGACAAACCTCGCCTCGAATTCATCGAGCTTCGCTACTCGCACCTACATCGCGCAGATACGACGATGAGGCTCGCAGATGGCCAGTTGATCGAACTTTCTCTCCAGCTCCATGTAGGAGCGAGCATTCTTCTCCTGATACTCGCGGGGCAAGAGCCCAATGATGTCGATCAGCGCTCCCCGGAGTAGAAGCACGAGCTGCCATGAAGAGAAGATAATCATATTCAGCGAGAATTCCAGCAAAGCAGAGAATGGCGACTACAAAAAGGCGATCAATTACCAGTCCGAGGAGCTTCAGTCCTCACATCGACGAGGGCTGCGAGATCGACCCTGACAAGGAGACCGACCTCGGCGAGGAGAGGGGCTGCGGGGGTAGCATCTTGCCGACTTGATGAAGATCCACAAGGGTGATCCCTGCTCACGGGCACAATGCTCGCATGCACATATCCCCTACCGCGACCATCCTGTGGTCGCCCTCCCCCTCTCGGGGTGAAGAAAGAGGAGGAACCCCCCTTTCCCCCGCGCCGTGATGATCCCACAGGGGGGATCAAAGGTGTGTACACTGGTGGCAGAGGAGGCGGCGACGGAAGGTCGTCTGCGGGTAGCTACGAGGTGCTCGCGGGAGCTTACTGGAAGGTGTCCGGAGGTGGTGGAGGTAGACTGTTCGCCGAAAGACCCGCTTGATCGCTTTTGGGAGGCCGCAAGGTCCTGTATGAAGGAGGACTCTTGTCCACTGACGCCGACGATGAGCCGTGACTGATCCACACAGATTGGCCACTCGCACCCCCTGCTGGGATCCCATCGCGATTATGGGAGTTGATCGCAGGGGAGGAATGACCAGATGCTCGCCAGGAGCTCCAGAAGTTGACGGGTCTGCAAATAGAGAAAATGTCATCATCTTAAAAAGCAAAACCAGCATGGCAATGATTTAGATAGCGAATATGAAGTCCTAACAACGCGCGGAAGCGAGCTCTGGGTGTGATTGGGTCTGGGACCCTGAAAGATCCGCCGCAGGAGGGACCTGTTGCACAGGGCGAAGGGAAGGATCGGGAGCTGGTTGCTCGGCATCGCCACCAAGGCCCAGCTCGTCGAGTATGTGGGAGCATGCGTTCCGCACTCATCCGGTTTGAGAATAACAAATCCCGAATGTATTTGATCCTATTTTTGATTAATGGTGTGCAGATAACAGGTGCAAGAATAACATGTTTTCAATTGGAGCAAAATATCAATTTTCCAGATTTTGGAGCTATCGGATTTCCGACAGCCCCATCGGATTTCCGACAGCGCGTTTATTTGATCTCTGCGCAACGGTTAAGAGCTATAGGATTTCCGATATCGCTATCGGATTTCCGACAGCCCACAATCTTCCAATAACGCCAGGACGTGCAGCAGTTACCTTAGCTAACGGATATCCGACAGTGCTATCGGATATCCGACAGCCCACGTCTCAACCACGACCTCAACTTCACGCAAAAACTTCGTTTTAGTGGGACACGTGGCAGCCTCTGGAGATATCGGATTCCGGCGACAGTAGATATCGGACGGCGACAGCTCTTTTTTCTTAAAAGAGCTCAAAACTTCGTGGAATTAAGTTCTAGAGATTTCCAGGGCTTTCTTCCAGAGTGCATACGAACCAGAAAGCTCAAGAACACCATCAACTCCCATTTGTGCAAAGAAGGATTGAGATTGAAGACGAGATCAGACGCACTTCTACATCAACGATCATCTCGAGGCTTCAACCTTCCTTTCAGAGATCTGAATTTCTAGGGAGTTGTTCTTTTCATTTTGTATTTCATTCACATTTACTTTTCACTTTATAATCGTTGTAGAAATCTCGTCTTGCGTGCGGCGTCTAAGTCCTTGCGCGGCTTAGGGAAAATTGCTTCCTTGTGCGGAGCGTCCAAGTCCTTGCGTGGCTTGGTAGGAAATCGTGGTCTTGTTTGCCACGTCTAGATCTTGGGAAGATCTAGAGGGTAGGCTTGGGCTTGATCTAGGGAGAGACAAGTGATAGCCTTCCGATCCTTGGGAGAAGGATTGGTAAAATCAAAAATATTGAAATTTATATTATCATATTTGTGCATTGATCTTAAACATTGTTAAGATCATTTTATTGTATGTAAATTTCATGATTAATATAATTATGCTTCTTTCATTAATTGCAAATTTGGTTGCTTAATCTTTAACTTAGAAATTTGTGTTTGGTTTAATACAAAAATTACATTGGTTTGAAATTATTTACAAGTAATTTTTTAGAAAAGTAAAATCTGTTTAAAAAATTATTAAGTAAAAATTATATTTTAAACACACACTTATTCACCCCCCCCCCCCCTCTAAGGGCGTCACACGATCCAACAAGTATTCCTGAAAGCAAGATACATACATCATGATTGATCGAACATAACAAAATACATGATTGATCGAACATAACAAAATACATTTCATAAATGTCACCTTCATCTTTGATACTTTGCACTTATTCAAATTTTACCATTTATGACATGCAAGTGAATTCGGAGATCCTTCCCATCTATGAATCCTCAAAACAAAAAAAAAAACAGGAGGAAAATTCAAATGCAAAACATTCATTTTGTCAAAAATGTTGAAAGACATAAAAAAAAATTGAAAAGGATCTTCCACCAAGCACTACTTAGCCTCCTGATAAGTCTTAATGAGCATTGTGAGGTTGAGCACCTTGGAAAGAATTGTAAAGTGTCTTGCAAAAACAAAATGGTCCTTTTATGTATATTTGCAAAGTTTCTGGTTCAAAAGTATGGCTTTATGTATATTTATGTTATGTTTACCAATTCCATGATCATGTATATTTTAAATATATTCATATGTATTCTTTCTCAAAGTATCACTACTACACTTCATTGTTATTTATAAAATTTCTTCTTATGAGAATTGGACCGAAACGATTCAATATTCTATATTCTCATGTGTCTTTCTCTGATAATTGACATTTGAATCTCATCATGGTTAAGTATATTTGCTTCTATACATTATAACACATTACTAGAATGCTTAGCCTCATCTCTATGATTACCTATCTCAACATCATACCACTTACAAAGCTTCCGCTAGTGTACTCAAACTATTCCTTCAATTCTTTTTAATTTTCTACCATATCTCCTTAATACTCTTTCCTCGTCTCTATTCCATATATTCATTACTTTTGATAATATCAAAGGGGGAGAAGATAATAAGAGAAATCACTTAAATCACTAAAAACACTTAATTAATTAAGTGAGCATTCATGTAGGGGGAGTTTATAAGTCGGGGGAGAATAATTTTAGAAGGAGCTAATATTAAGGGGGAGATCATATTAAGGGGGAGAACATGAAGATCAGAAGTTCACACTTGTACACACATAATGTACTTGTCACTATCTATATATGATTTATTCGATTTGTTTTTATAAGGATTTGTTATTATCAAAAGGGGGAGATTGTTGGAGCATGCATTCCGCACTCATCCGGTTTGAGAATAACAAATCCCGAATGTATTTGATCCTATTTTTGATTAATGGTGTGCAGATAACAGGTGCAAGAATAACATGTTTTCAATTGGTGCAAAATATCAATTTTCCAGATTTTGGAGCTATCGGATTTCCGACAGCCCTATCGGATTTCCGACAACGCGTTTATTTGATCTCTGCGCAACGGTTAAGAGCTATCGGATTTCCGATATCGCTATCGGATTTCCGACAGCCCACGATCTTCCAATAACGCCAGGACGTGCAGCAGTTACCTTAGCTAACGGATATCCGATAGTGCTATCGGATATCCGATAGCCCACGTCTCAACCACGACCTCAACTTCACGCAGAAACTTCATTTTAGTGGGACACGTGGCAGCCTCTGGAGATATCGGATTCCGGCGACAGTAGCTATCGGACGACGACAACTCTTTTTTCTTAAAAGAGCTCAACTTCGTGGAATTAAGTTCTAGAGATTTCCAGGGCTTTCTTCCAGAGTGCATACGAACCAGAAAGCTCAAGAACACCATCAACTCCCATTTGTGCAAAGAAGGATTGAGATTGAAGACGAGATCGGACGCACTTCTACATCAACGATCATCTCGAGGCTTCAACCTTCCTTTCAGAGATCTGAATTTCTAGGGAGTTATTCTTTTCATTTTGTATTTCATTCACATTTACTTTTCACTTTGCAATCGTTGTAGAAATCGTCGTCTTGCGTGCGACGTCTAAGTCCTTGATCGGCTTAGGGGAAAATCACTTCCTTGTGCGGAGCGTCCAAGTCCTTGCGTGGCTTGGTAGGAAATCGTGGTCTTGTGTGCTACGTCTAGATCTTGGGAAGATCCAGAGGGTATGATTGGGCTTGATCTAGGGAGAGACAAGTGATAGCCTTCCGATCCTTGGGAGAAGGATTGGTAAAATCAAAATTATTGAAATTTATATTATCATATTTGTGCATTGATCTTAAGCATTGTTAAGATCATTTTATTGTATGTAAATTTCATGATTAATATAATTATGCTTCTTTCATTAATTGCAAATTTGGTTGCTTAATCTTTAACTTAGAAATTTGTGTTTGGTTTAATACAAAAATTACATTGGTTTGAAATTGTTTACAAGTAATTTTTTAGAAAAGTAAAATCTGTTTAAAAAATTATTAAGTAAAAATTATATTTTAAACACACCCTTATTCACCCCCACCCCCTCTAAGGGCGTCACACGATCCAACAGAGTATTCTCTGGGTGCTCTCAGGAGCCCCCTGTTGATCGTCGGAAGGATCAGCGACATCCTCCTCTGAAGCAGGTGGCGACTTCTTCTTCTTCTTTGCAAGCTTTTTCTTTTTCTTAGGCGCGACGAACGCCTCAACATCGTCGTCCTCGCGAGCACGCTTCTGAGTAGGCGTCAGCAACCCCACCAGCTTAGCCATACTCGCCTGATACTCTTCCTCGGTAGTGAGCAACATCTCGTGCAAGTTCAGACAGACAGTGCAATAAAATAGCCCCCCCCCCCCTCAATATATGGAGCCCCAGAGCCAGTCATGTTGATGCTGAGTAGGTCCGATGCTCGCTAGGAGCAACTAGCCGAATAAGGGTTGGATGTTTCTTTCCGAGCACCTTCGTTTCTCGCAAAGAGCGGGGATTGTGTACAACCCATATTCTTCGAGGCTAGGACACGATTTAAGCCACGTAGACAGAAGTCAAAGTCAAAGGTCAAAGCAGAAGTCAGGAGTCAAAGACAAAGGACAACTCAACCAGCAAGGAACAGTAGAAGGCCTAGGCGAGTATGGGCGAGCATGTGCGAGCAACCTCTCATACTCGCTAGGTGGGCGACCATAGAAGATGCTTGCCGAAGACAAGCGAGATCCCCTCAATGTAGCATAGTCGCCGGGTTGGGCTATAAATAAGACCCCCTTCCCCTTTGGTTTTCCTATAAACTGGACCTCAGGGGCACCAGGAACTGCACCTTTGGCTGAGCTTTCGGAACCCCATTTTCGAATACTTGGACCCGTCATTCTTGGTAGTCACTCTTGATACTTACCAAGTCGGTGCATTCCTCGTACCCTGTTCGACCATCTTTGATTATGGAGGGGAAGTCTCTTATGAGCTTTTGAGTATATGGTGGGACCTCCCCGCCGCTGCACCTGGGGCCCTGTTATTGTTCTTTTAGCCCCTTCATCATTGCCCGTCAAGTCGTTGAGCTAGATCGCTAGACGAGTAACCTTTGACTGCATTGATCTGAATATTTGGAGCTAGGATTACCTGGCTTCAACAATGAGAATCTAGCCTTCTTCCTGATAATGAAGCAAGTAGCATATGGATGGAGTTCTTACCATTCGAGAGAGTGTTACCTTTTGGATGCAAGGTTAGTTAATCCCAAATTTTCTATGGAAGAAACGGGAACTCATTTGTTGTAGTTCATGGAATTGCGTAGTAGGTCATGGAATTGCGTAGTAGGTCATGGAATTGCGTAGTTGTATCTTTGCTAGGAAATAAAAATGAAATTTTAATGGGTTAACATTACGAGGTTATGGAATAATAATTAATAACCGTGATTCAGAAATTGATTCAATTTCAGGATATTTCATTCAATTCCTGGCTTTAGAAATTTTTGCCTTAAAATGTTTAGTTTCTACCTTATCATTCCTTGTTGTTTTTAACAAGTAGAAATAAAATAATTTCAGATTGTCTGAAAAGGGCAACAATACTATCTATTTTCATACTAAAAATTAGTTAAATCTTGTTGATAATCACATGCAAACACTTGGTTTTACATTTCAGATTAGAATTCATAAATATTTGTTCTTTATACAAATTTCTGCATAAGAAACAAATTTTGGTACAGTTTTTGCGTTTTTGCATTAATCAAATGACACCTTTTCTGTATGGATGACATCTATTTATTTGACTTAGAATTTTTGTACATATCTGCATTTCATAGTCAGAGAAGATTGCTTGAGATTCAGATGTCTGAACAGAAGGAAATGTATGAGAACGTCTTGACGGAATACAAGGAAGTCAAAGCGAATATCGAGACAATAACTGCAAGAAGAGATGGGGGAATCTCTTCAATTATAAACCCCTGTGTTCATAATAGATTGTTTGTTGCCAAACTTTCTGCAGGAGGTTGTTGCATCAAGGTACATAGAATTGGGGTTGATGGTGACTGCTGCAAGATGAGCTTCAATAAGGATCAAGGAAGGTAAACTAAAATTTCATCTTAAATAAATTTCAAATATTCAAATTGGATTGATGTGTACTGTTTAATTTCTACCATGAAGTTTGTAATCTAAATATAATGCATGTTCATCCACCTGTAGTTAAGATTAAGATAAAATGCAGTGGTTGCAGTTGCTCTGGTTCATCTAAACTGCAATTGCTTCAAGTATAATCCATTTCATTTCAATTATAAGTTTACTTCATTTGATAATTAATTATTCTTTCAACTTTATATGATGCAATCAACCAGCCATCAGTGAGAAAATTTGTCAATCTACCTGCAATCATTCAGTAACCAAACCCACCCCAGCTGCCCAACTTATCCTTCATTGGTAGATAGAAGTTGTCAGCAGCTGATCATGGATAAGGTAATCTTAATGAGTTGGGTTGTTAAGGTAGATTTTTATATAAGGTAACGGGTCCATAACAGGTCGTCGGGGATTTAGGGTTTTGTCCTATAAATACCCCTGCTGGCGGCAACGTGTAGACTGTTCCAAACTAGACGGCCACACGGGAATGCTTCGAGCACCGCATCATTCTCGAAGTAGATTCTCTCGGTGCCCTAGCCGCCCCCTAACCCGTCCGTCTCTCGTGTGCCAAGTAGTAGGCGCCGCTCCTCTCCCGCTCGCCCCTGTTCTCGCGGCAAGCTGACGCCGCCGCCCTCTCCCGCTAGGCCGTCTCTCTCGCGCCAAGGAGGTACCGCGAGCCGCCATCTCTCCCTCACTCTCGTGCGCTCACGCAAGGAGGCGACGCCGACCCTATCCCTCTCGCTCGTGCACTCGCGGCAAGGAGGCGCTGCTGATCTCTCTCCCGCTTTCTCACCTCTTCTCGCAGGAAGACGAAGCCGATCGACGACAGATCTACGATCCACGCCGGTCGCCGCCTATGCTTCTCGTGCGTACAAGGAGAAGCCGTCACTCTCCTTCCTCTCGCACGAGAAGCCATCTCCGCCGATGCGCACGAGCCGTCCGCCACCGTCGCTCGGAGGATGAGCCGCTGCTGTCTTTTGGAGAAGTCGCTGCCTGCTGCCTGCCGCAACACGCATAGGAAGAAGAAGAGCTACCGACAGTGCTAACTTCTAACGCCGTGCGTTAGCCGCCGTTCGTGGAACAGAAGGGCCTCTTTTCCATTTTTTCCATCGGTGGTGTCTCCGGCAACTCCAGATCTAGCCGTAACCGTCGGAGAGACAAGATGTTGAAGGGAAACAATTTGTCCTCTCCTGTGCCGATGATCAAACTGGAGAAGTTGTCAAATTCTGAATTCAGCGCCTGAAAATGGAACACGCAGTTCGGTATGAAATATTTGAATATCTTCTATACACTGCAGTGCGATTTTGCAGATTTCAAAGGAGGAGACGATGAGGCTCAGTGGATCAGTGGCGAAGACTTCTGTCGTGACTACCTCCTCAACTGTCTCTCCAATTTCCTGGCAGAGACCTATGACAAATTAAAGACTGCAAAGGAAATCTGGGTCGCTCTGGAAGATCAGTTCAAGGAAGAAGAGAACATGTCCAAGACGCACCTATTAGACAAATTCATGGCGTTCACTTTCTCTGAATAAAGGGAGATTCTGCAACAGATTGCAGATCTAGAGAATCTGGTGGCAAAGCTGAACAGTGAGAATGTTCCTCTGTCAGATGGGTTCGTTGCAAGAGCAATTATCTTCAAGCTCCCCTCTGTGTGGTATTCTTTCAAGACTGAAATGTATCAGAAAAAATCTCAGGTCAGTCTCAAAGACCTAAAGCGGTTTATTTGTATTGAGGACGAGAATCGGACTAGGCACGCCTTAGAGACTGTTAACAAGCAGAACTCTGCTGCTAACATGATCACGCATCCTAAGCGCAAGCCTAAGCCTGGGAAGCCTAAACCGCCGATGAATGCACCCGCAGTTGCTGACACTTGCAAAAAGGTCAAGAAGTTTAAAGACAAGTGCTACAATTGCAATACGTGGACTCACTCTGCTTCCGAGTGTAGGAAACCCAAGAAGGGAGAATCTAGCATAGCCAGGGTTGAAAACAAAGCAAATATGCTTCATCAGAATGCGCCTACCAACTTTGTTGCCATGGCGGGGAATGGTAAGGCCAGTACAGAGTGGTGGCTAGATTCAGGTGCTACATGTCATGTCTGCAACAATCCAGCTTTTCTGAAGGATCTCACTATTGCGGATGAGGCTGTCATTATTGCCAATGGTGCCATTGCAGAGGTTCTCCGGACCGGGACTGAAGACCTGCTACTTTCTTCAGGTACGCATTTAGTTTTGGAAAATGTTAAATATATACCCTCATTAGCAGCTAATTTAGTTTCAATTAGTTTGTTATGCAATGCTGGTATGTCGTTTAACATTAGCAGTGGTAGAGTAACTTTAATGGTTAACTCTCATTATTTTTGTTGCGCATATGTCTTAAATGGAATGTATAGACTGAGTCTAGCAAACAAAGTAGTACATGCAGTTAGTTCAAACTTGATAGATCCTAAGATTTTACATGCAACACTAGGACATGTGAACTATAGAAAACTATTTCAGCTAACTAAAACTCATAATATCCCTTTAGACACAAAAATCAAATTTGACAAATGTGAAATTTGTGCTCAAACACGAATACTAGAATATCTTTAGTCAGGCTTCTAGGAGCACACAATTACTAGAGTTAATACATTTCGACATTTATGATTACAAAAGTTTTGCCACCCGAGGAGGTCAGAAGTATCTGATAACTTTTATCGACCATCACTCTAGATTCAGTCATATTTTTCTCCTTAAATTCAAAAAATGAAGCTTTTGAGAAATTTCATATTTTAAAAGAAAGGGTAGAAAATTAACTATACATGAAAATTAAAAGGCTAAGAAGTGATAGAGGAGGAGAATATTTATCAGGTAAATTTAGAGATTTTCTCACCAGCAATGACATTATTCTTGAAACTACTGCCCTGTATTCACCTCAATCCAACGATATTGGTGAGCAAAAAAATAGGACTTTAACAGAAATGTTGAATTCCATATTGCTGACTGCTGGCATGCCTGCGACTTATTGGGGTGAAGCCGTCCTCACCTCAAATCACATTCTTAGTAAAGTTTCTCATGCAAAGTTGAAACAAACACCATATGAGCTTTGGTTTAAGAGACCTCCCAGATTTGATAATCTTAATACTTGATGATGTATCACCTATGTTAGGATACTTGACCCGAGGAGATCCAAGATTGGACCTAGAACAAACACCTGTGTCTATCTAGGATTTGCAGAAGATAGTGTTGCAGACAGATTTCTAGATCTCTCAAGTAATACTGTAATAGAATCTAGAAATGCTATTTTCTTTGAGGATAAGTTCCTTAATGACAAGAACTTGACTCTACCAGGTCTGCCAGCCATAAGTACTGAAAATTTAGTTCAGACTAAACCAAGAATTTCTGACACTGAGCCGATAAACACTAGAGTTTTGGAGCTCACAAGGTTATCTAATAGAAAAAAGTGTCTAAAAGCTTTGGTACAGACTTTGTGACTTACCAAGTTGAAGCTGATCCATCTAACTACAAGAAAACGATGCGATCTAGGGATTCTCTATTATGGAAAGAAGTCATCGATGATGAGATGAACTCTCTCATGTAAAACCACACTTGGACTTTAGTTGACCTGCCCAAAGGGGCTAGAACCATAGGGAACAAGTGAGTTCTCAAGAAGAAACTAAATCCTGATTGGAGTATCGATAAATACAAAATACGTCTAGTTGCCAAAAGCTACACTCAAGTGAGTGGCATATACTACTTTGATATATACTCACTTGTTTGTCACATTGCGACAATTAGGATCCTTCTCGTTATATCATCTATTGAACTTCTTACATTTCATCAGATGGATGTCAAGACTGTATTTCTAAATGAAGATCTAACTGAGGAGATCTACATGCACCAACCTGAAGGGTTTGTAATAGAAGATATAGAAAACAAGGTCTGTAAGTTGATTAAGTCACTCTATGGATTGAAGCAAGCACCAAATTTATGGCACAAAAATTTTAAAACTTGTGTTAAAGGCATTGTTTTTAATCAAACCTCTCAAACAAATGCCTGTATATAAGAACGAGTTCAAATGCAGTGGACATTATATGCTTGTACGTTGTTGACATGCTAAATCTGGGTACTGATCAGTCTGAGGTGAAAGACGTAAAAGTTACCTTGAAGGAATAATTTAGCATGACAGACTTAGGCATGGTGAAAACCATCCTAGGAATGGAAGTGAACTTCACTGAGAAGGATATTATCCTAAGTCAGAGTCACTATATCAGAAATCTACTGGAAAAGTGAGGTTATGATAAAAGCTACAAGATTGAGACTCCATACGATTATAATAATAGAATGAAACCTAATAACGGTTCAACTATTAAACATAGCTTTTATGGTTGACATGTTAAGTAGATTCACTAGTAACCCTGAAAAGGACCACTGGGACGTCTTAGAAAGGCTAATGCGATACTTAAAGTACACTGAAAAGTGTACTTTATGTTACAATGGACATCCTACTATGATTGAAGGGTATTCTGACGCCTTCTGGTGCTCAGACATTGGTTATATTAAATCCACTAGTGGTTTTGTATTTACACTAAGAGGAGTTATCGTAGCTTGAAAGTCTAAGAGGCAGGCGTGCATTGCACTATCCTCTATGGAATCAGAACTCTATGCTCTCACTTCAGCTGCAAAAGAGGCATAGTGGATTAGGGATCTGATAATGAACATTCCAATGATGAGTCTGAAAATGAACTCTATATCGGTATTTTGTGATAATTAAGCCACAAAAACTATTGCAACTAATACTCTGTTCAATGGAAAGTGAAGGCAACTATGGATGAAACAGACCTGGTTGACCTATCTCACTAGTCATGGAATAATTTTTCTACTAGACGTGTGGTTAAAAGATAATGTAGCAGATGTCCTTACTAAAGGCTTATGTAAGGTTCTTACATCTAAAACATCAGGGGATATGAGATTACAGCCCACCTAGTAGGACTTAATACCTGTTTTATGTTTAAGATTGTAGAATCGAAATCTGCATTCATTCAAACATCTATATTGAGTACACTAAAGTATTTCAGATGCTACCTGATGAAAGCCTGAGATTGAATACTTGTCAGTCATTCCAAAATTGATGATTTACACAATTATTTCTATTAAAAGGTTGAATTGGGTATCATTCCAAAAAGGAATACCAAAGTTGCTATTTGTGTCCTGATATTAGAATTATTAATCATATCATTCCAAACTTGATGATATAATGATCACATCTTATTGTACCATTCCAAATTTGAAGGTACAACAGAATTGTGAAATGGTTAATAATAATCCAAATAATCGAAGGAACATAGTTTTGATTTTATAAAATCAAATATTCTAATTTTGTGTAAATTAGATAGAGATGCTTAGTTGTGATTCTTTCTTCCTGATTAGAGTATTACGTTCTTATTTGTTAGAACTAATCACTTTACTTTGATAGCAAATATTTGAATTCATAGTGTTTAATCTCATGACATTCTTGTTGCAATTGTTTGCAGATCAAAGGAGTATGGAGGAAAGAATGTGGATTTCGACTCTAACAATGACGATCTGATGTTTGCATAAATTGAAGATCAATTATTTGCTTTTGAGTTTTTCAGTTATTTTCCTTTACGTTTGGAACTCTGGTTTGAGTTTAGATTCTCTAAAACTCATAATTATATTTCTGGATAAATTCAATTTTGTCGTTATCTGCTTATTTAAGTTTAACCTGTTATGTGATACCTTTCATATATAAATATAGGAGGAGAATGTTAAGGTATATTTTTATATAAGGTAACGGGTTCATAACGGGTCATCAGAGATTTAAGGTTTCGTCCTCTAAATACCCCTACTAGGGGCAACGTGTAGACCTTTCCAAACTAGACGGCCACATGGGATGCTTCGAGCGCCACATCATGGGCTTCGTTTGGCGCGGTGGTGGCAATCATGAACGTCGTGGTCGTGAACCGCCGTTCGTGAACGTTCGACCTCACCTAAAAATATTCATGCATTTTATGAACAAAACTAGTTTATTTTCTTTATAGCGGTCATAACCTGTCTTGCCAAACTTACATTCTATGATAATGTCGCTTTTGACCAAACTCACCAGAGCAAATAAGTTGCGCCAAACGAAGCCTTAGTAATGGAGTGTGTTGCTTCTTATAATATCTCTTATTTACTATATATATATAAAGAAAAAAAAAGTTGATTTTGGTAATACATTCAAAAATGTCAAACGTGCTCTTACCTTTTTAATAAAATGACAACATATATTATAATCCATTTCAATAAAATAAAATAAAATAAAAAGGAATATCCATAAAAATAATTACAATATATCCCAAAATAAAAATAATGATGGAAATCCAATAAACTCCAAAACAATTTTAGTAGACCTTCTACACCTATTGCAAACTATCATTAGACATTAAAGGGTGAGTAGGAGAGAAGGGAAAGAGAGAGAAGAGGGGGAGATAGAGAGGCTATGAGGGAGATGGAGAGAGAGGAGGAGAGAGGAGAGAGAGGGTGTAACATCCCTGGTCTGTAAATAGAATATAACATGGGTCCGGCCGGGACCCCACGACATATAATATCCACAAAGCCTAAAATTTTAGTCATTGATACAAGAAAACGTACTAATAAAACTCAGAGTAAACATAAATGGAAGCTAACCATAAGCCCAAAACAAAGGGGCCAGAATGTCCACATCAACAAGGAAAACAGTACTGAAGTGACACGGCCTTTAGGCCTTGCATGGCTTTCAAAAGAGGTACAAACAAACAAAAGGGCTACATGAAAAACCCCAGCTCAATTGGTGATGAGAAGTGAAAGAATTATATAGTTAAACGTGCTCGGGATGGAGTAGTACTGGGATGCATGGGTGACCTCCTGGGAATGTCCCGTAGTGGCGCTTAACTGGATCACTTCTCACCAAAGGGAGGTTGTGGCCACCAACAACCCGCCTGTGAGCTGGAGAGGGGTTGGGGTGCTTGGGCTGCAGCCCGGTAACAGTCGCCAGGCGAGGCTGTCGGTGGACGTTGTCCCGATGGTAAGTCCAGGGCCTTGAGACGTTACAGAGGGTGGAGTGAGAGAAGAGAGAGGGGGAGAGAGAAGAGAGTAGGCGAGAGAGAGAGGGGGCACCACCACTTATATTTTAAATTTGTTTAATAATTTTTTTTTTATAAATCTTTTTATTATTAATATGTTTTGTTTATGAGCGGTAGGAGCTACACTCACCTATGGTCGGAGGCCTGTGTCGTTGCACTCACGTAGGGCCGGAGGCCCGTGTCGTTGCACTCACGTAGGGTCGGAGACCCGTGCCGTTGCACTCACGTAGGTCCAGAGGCCTGTGCTGTTGCACTCATGTAGGGTCGGAGGCCCGTGCCATTGCACTCACGTAGGTCTGGATGTTTGTACTGTTGCACTCACGTAGGGTCGGAGGCCCGTGCCGTTGCACTCACGTAGGGCTGGCGGCCTGCGTTGTTGCACTCACGTAGGACTGGAGGCTATGAATATATCGTTGCACTCACATAGGGTCAGAGGCTGGTTATATTTATGTTCTAGATTATTAAAACTTGTTATGATTTATCTAAATTGCCATATTTTATAAGCTTTTATTGCTTCATCCGCAGCTATTTGGGCTTCAACGCGGTGAATAAGGTCGGGGTAGCTGGAAACTGTTTCCCGCATCAGTGCTGAGTAGAAGCCGCTAGGGCGGAGCCCTCTCAGAAGGAAGCCACACAGTAGCTCATGATTGATTCATGGAATCTAGCGAGCTTCATACATGAAGCGATGAAAAAAGTCCTAAAGGGTTTCTCCCTCGTTCTGACGGATCCCTGACAGGTGGGAGAGATCTTTAAATATTCATCGGTTGGCGATGAACTGATCTAGGAACTGCTGGGTTAGATCTGTGAAACTGCTAACGACACCTTCCTGGAGGGAATAGAACGATGCCCTTGCTTGGCCCTTCAGCATGGCTGGGAAAACCTGACACAACAGCTGGTCAGGGGCATTGCAGATCCTCATGATGGTGGCGAAATGATCGACATGCTCTGATGGGTCATCCATTCCGTCAAAGGTCTCGATGTTTAAGAGCTTGAAATTGTGCAGAATTGGATGTGCCAGAATCTCGAGTGTTAACGGTGAGTGGTGATGATGAGGGAAGTGGAACAAAATGGCGCGCTGCCCAACTTGTTCTCGTTATTCAATGATCATGTCGCCAATCTCTTTGCGAGTGAGTCTTTCATCTACAGGTTTGAAGCATGCTACTTCTGGGTAATGGTGGTGCTGATGAGCTTTAGGCTCTCTGGCCGGTTGGAAACCGCGACATTGGCTGGTTGCGTTGGGGATCCCGTCTTCAGGTATATGGTGACGCGAATGAAGTCCTCTGCTGGAGTACGGTCCAGGGTTTGCGAAGATGGACTGCATTGTTCGGAGGCAGGATGATGAGCTCGAGGCGCTTTTCTGTTTGCGAGGAACTCTTCAATTGGGCTTACACGTCCCTCCAATGTCGCATGAGGTGTGTGCATTGCTTCTTCCACGAGGGATATGCTGAAGTGTGAGTGGGAGGGAACTTGATCGACGTTCCCCCTAGGGGCTGATATTTCAGCTGCGCGGGTAACTCTTCTTGCAATTCCTGTCAGTCTTCTAGTATCACTGCGAAGGGGATGTTGTCTTTAGAATCTTCTGGGAATGCTGGGAACACTTTCCCACAGACAGTGCCAAACTATTGCGGCTCACTCGAGACTCCTAAAATCGGTCGAGACTTGATTGTCTTAGCCCAGGAGCGGTCGAGCGCGCAATCAGTCACAGAGAAATGAGACGGCTAGCAAGGGACCTTTTTATCGTGGAAAACTCCGAAAAAGGGTGAAAAACCACGTGGCCGGGACAGTGCCGACTAAACTTCACTATTTGATGGTGTTGTACAGAGGTTTTTAAGAGAAAGCGAGGGCAACAGGCCACTACTCGTCACAATTGCTGGGAGAGAGAGATAGAGAGAGATGGGCTCAGAGGGTGACAGGCCAATGCTCGCGGAGCTAAGTATTTCTTTCAGTGCAGAGGAGGGTGATGCGCTCTATGCGCTCTGGAGTCAATTGTTGTAGATTGATGGCTTGGGTGGCGTGTTCTGCGCGCCTTGGTGTCTACGACTTATTTTCTGAAGTGCATAGAGGAATATGGAGCGGTCTTGGAGAGCGGAGTGCGCGGAGGCGCACTTTGGAGCGGTCTTGAGAGCGGAGCGCGCAGAGGCGCACATTGGAGCAGTCCTCAGAGCAGAGCGCGCAGAGGCACACTTTGGAGTGTTCTTGAGAGCGGAGCGCGCAGAGGCGCACATTGGAGCGGTCTTGAGACGGGGCGCACGGAGGTGCACTTTGCCGCGGTCTTGAGTGCGGCGCGGACAGAGGCGCACTTTGGAGCGGTCTTGAGAGTGGAGCGCGCGGAGGCACACTTTGGAGCGGTCTTGAGAGTGGAGCGCGCAGAGGCGCACTTTGGAGTGGAAGAAGGACTTCGAAGAATCTTCAAGGGGCTCGAAGATCTTCGAAGAAGTCTTCGAAGGCGAGGGAGATCATGAGGGGATTCCTTAAGGATCTCTCTCGTGCGTAGAAGGAGAAGTGAAGGGAGGAGAAGGAGATGGAATTGAAGGAGGGTCATGGGTCCTATTTAGAGGCCCCATGGGTGGTTATGGTGGTTACACGGTTATTCGCAGACCATAACCACCCTTTTTTACTATTTGTAGGCTAATTTAATATAAATTAATACACATATTTCATAATAATTTACTACATGCAATGTACAACCCCGTATTCACCGAGTGGGTCCCCAGGTCCTAAGGGGTCAAGAGGCAGGATACAGGTCAAGAAGAGCACTCGCCTAGGTCAGGAGAGGCAGGGGAGCCTTAGGGCGAGTGCGAAACTCTTCTGCAAGGCACTCGTTCGCTTAGGAGTGCGAATGCACAGAAGGCCAGGGAGTAAGGACGAAACTCGACTCGTCGGGAGAGCAAGGTATCAGGCGAGTGGTGCCCCCACAAACCACTCGCCCGGGGGAATCTAGTGTGCAAGAGGCCTAACGAGTGGTGCCTTCACGAACCACTCGCCCAGAAGGCTTTAGTGGGGAAATTAACTAGATACCCTTTGTGGGCTGTCAATAGCCCTTCAGAACAGCGGAGTTAGGTTGTTAGCAGACCAATTTGGGGTGCGATTAGTAAAACTAAAAGACGGATTTATGTTATTTGCAGGCCAGACTAGAAAACCTATAAGTAGACCCTTAAGGGCACCTTGGAGGAGACCCGATCTTTTGGGTTCTCTCCTACTAGGTAGCTTTTGGTTGGCTGTTAATGCCCTCCAAGGTGCCCGGCTGAGCATTGGTTTAGGAGGGGAAGCTCTCTAAGATCTTTCGGGTGTACGGCGGGACCTCCTCGCTACAGCTTTGGATCTGTTCATAGTCCTTCATCCACAGTCAAGAGTGCAAGTGAGGGAGAAGTAGGTGTAGGCTACACCCCCCAGTGGGTCCGAACTCAAGAGACCGGTTGACGATTTCAACATTTTTGGTGCGGTGAGCGTGAATCGTAGCCTACACAGGAAAATCTCTAGCTGAACTCCATGGCTGGAGGTGAGGGAGAAAGATCTGACCCATGCCACTCGCAACCACTCGCGAGTGGGATGAAGATAGGAATGTTTGAAGACTTCAAGCGAGAGGTCCTACAGACCTTGCATTTCGCATTCGCCGCCAAAAGCAAGTTCGAGACACCCGCGGTGTAACATCCCAACTTTGAAAAAGGGGTCTAGCCGGTTCAGTTGAACCCTTGGAGGAACGTAGGCCGGGTCATAGGGCAACCACGACCCGACCTTCACCACATAGTGGTGGTCATTCAGAGAAATGACTATTTTGGGTAGCATCGTGCTTCACCACAACGTCAAAGTTGTTTATTGAGCATACGTGCTCTGAATCGACTTCTGTCAGTTGTGTTAGACTCGTACGGTGGATATGAGTGCAACGGAATTCGTTTCGTTCCAATCCGAGGTCATTTGGTGAAATTGACCGTTTTGAGTACCGTAGCGCGTCACGACGACGCAGTTTTAGAATATTGAGCATACGTGCTCTGAATCAACTTCTGTCAGTTACGTTAGACTCGTATAGGTGATACGAGTGCAACGGAACTCGTTTCGTTTCGATCCGAGGTTATATGTAGAATATGTCTATTTTGAGTATCGCAGCGCGTCACGACGACACAGTTTTAGAATATAGAGCATACGTGCTCCGAATCAACTTCCATCAGTTGCGTTAGACTCGTATGGTCGATACGAGTCCAACAGAACTCGTCTCGTTCTAATCCGATGGGATTTGAGAAAGTTAGTCGAAATAAGTTATTTTGAGCTACGTGCCAACATAGAAAATGTTCCCCACTCTGAGGGGCACCTACTGTAATTTTTGAGATTTTTAGGAGAAATATTGCTATTCTCAAATTCCCTTACAAGTCTTACGCTGTTAGAAACTTAAGAAAATTCCAAGGCTCTGCGTGTGTTCGACGAAATTGTTTTAATCTGCATTCGAAGAACTCTAACCTGAGTTCGACGAACGCGTGCTTCAGTTCGACGAATTGTTCCAATCGGCGTTCGATGAAAGTGATTCAATCTGCGTTTGACGAACTCTAGCCTGAGTTCAACGAACGTGTGCTTCAGGTCGACGAATTGTTCCAATCGGCGTTCGACGAAAGTGATTCACTCTGCGTTCGACGAACTCTAGCCTGAGTTCGACGAACGCGTGATTCAGTTCGACGAATTGTTCCTATCGGCGTTCGATGAAGTGATTCAATCTGCGTTCGACGAACTATAGCTTGAGTTCGACGAACGCGTGATTCAGTTCGACGAATTATTCCAATCTGCGTTCAACGAAAGTGGTTCACTCTGCGTTCGACGAACTCTAGCCTGAGTTTGACGAACGCGTGCTTTAGTTCAACGAAATTGTTTCAACCTGCGTTCGACGAACGTGTTTCAATCTGCGTTCGACGAACTCTATCTTGAGCTCGACGAACATGTGATTCAGTTCAACGAATTGTTCCAATCTGCGTTCAACGAACTTGTTTCAATCTGCGTTCGACGAACTCTATCCTGAGTTCGACGAACGCGTGATTCAGTTCGACGAATTGTTCCAATCGGCGTTCGACGAAAGTGTTTCAATCTGCGTTCGACGAACTCTAGCCTGAGTTCGACGAACGCGTGCTTCAGTTCGACGAATGAGCGGGAGATAAACAAACTATCTCCTGATTGCCTCCGATTGATGAACTGCGAAGGGGCGGAAGAAAACCAGGGGCGGAAAAACCATGGGCGGGAGAAGAAGCTCACCGGAAGAATCAGATCTCCCACTTGGCTGGATTTTGGGGGAAGTTCAACGGTGAGGGGACTCGATCCATCGAAAGAATGCCACGATAGCTCAGATATTTTGAGCTCGTAAGCTCGTTGGTGGCACTGGATTGGTTATCCATGGCTATAAATAGGAATGGTTTGGTATTCTTCCACAGGCCCGGGAACTGGATCTTCTCCTCCTCCGAAAATGGTAATCTCTAAGTCTTCTCTAATTTTTCATCGCCTGGGATCATTATGGAAGCTTGATCTCTTCCTCACGACCTTGGATGGGGCTTAAATTTGGAATGAAGGTAATCTAACATGAGTCAAGGTCGGTTTTACAACGGGCGTGGTTTAAATGTCAGCTATGGCTCGACATGGAAAGGTACATGGTTGATGGTGATATAAATGTTGAGGAAATTGTTGTTGTTATTCTCACGGCAAAGTCTTCTTGTCCCCATCCCCTCCTCCTTACTGGAAGCTCTATCAAAATGGAGGCTGCTTGATGAGTCCTGATCATATACACTTTTATGGACTCATCTGGGCCGTTTATTTAGTCATTTCACTACACTTTAGCCCTGTTATAGTTCATATTTGATATTCCATGCTAGGTGCACTTCTAGGCCCATTCTGGTGTAATTTCGTATCTATCTTTGTTATTAGTTTTCTTGCGATGTTAAGTCCCACTTTCAGTGGCTAGACTGGTGTCGTACGCTGGAACAGGTGTCATGCAGGTGTTCCCGGTACAATTCTGTACAGGAACACTGCGCACGATCACTGGTTCTATTGCGCACGACCACTGGTCGTGCGCCGCTGATCGTGTGCACTTAACCTTATTTTCTGAGTTCTGTTTCAAGCAGTGCGCACGACCATCTACGATAGTGCGCACGACCACCGGTCGTGCGCCACTGTTCGTGCGCACTTATCATCAATTTGATGAGTTCTGTTTCGACCAGTGCGCACGACCACCTACGATAGTGCGCACGACCACCGGTCGTGCGCCACTGGTCGTGCGAACATGTTACTTTATAATTTCTGACTTTGCAGGTTCCATCCAGGCAGAGCGCACGATCACCGAATTCTAGTGCGCACTGTTTAATTCCAGCGCCTATAAATAATGCTGCTCGCGAATTAGGTCGGAGATCCCGATTTTCTTCCGCCGTTTTCTCGCTCCAGGGCTCCGATTTCGCCCCTCCACCGCCGCCCACCATCAGGAGGTGCTCCGGGCTTGTTCTTCACGCCAATCTTGAGCCGGAGCTTCCTCTCGGCCTCCTCCTTCATCCTAGAGTTTCAAAGGAAGACCTAGCCGCCATTACCGTCAAGCAAGGGGAAGTTTGCAACCTCTACCGGATCGTGAGACGAAGAAGACGGGTTCATTGGAGAGTCGTGACAGCTCTCTCTACCCCGGACGTAGTTGCGGACCGAGCTTGGACGCGGATTGACAACCCGGCGATTCCAACCGTGAATCTCCAACGAGCCTTCGGATTCGGTCGATTTCTTGCCTTGTTCTCCTCTTATTGATTGTTGTAATAGTTAGATCTTTTGTATTTTGATGAAGAACACTATAGACCTTGCTATTTAAAGTTATTTCATGTCTATGTGAAATACCCTTTTTGTTTATTTGTGTGCTTGAGGTGCGCCCCATTCCATCCTCCATCCCGCCGTCACGTCCGGTGTCGCACTAGCAATTGCTAGTGGCGTGCCTGTCGAAGAGGTGTTTGCGACCCTCATCCGTATGCCTACTCTTCCATCCGCCTAGCGAAGCGAGGCATAGCGGCCCGTGTATTCCATCCCGCCTAACGAAGCAGCGCGCTCAAGGCCTGCATAGTTCGATCCGTTTGCCTACTCATCCATCCGCCCTTGCGACGCAGTGCGCTCAAGGCCTGCCTAGTCTCCATCCCGCCAAGCAAAGCTTTGCATAGCGGCATTGCATAGGAGTAGTTGTAGCTTTTTCTCTTTATTTTCCACAAACCAAATCAACCCCCGTGTCCGCAATTCATCCGACCCAAAGGACTTCGATCTCAAGTCCTTCCTCGAACGTTAACTCCACCTTACTGTGTTCCTTGAGAGATTCGATACTTGGGGATTTACTTCCTCATATTATTACTTGACAATGACCGGTTCACTGCCGTTTCGTGCCGCAGTCTTACTACCGCCTATAGCGGTGTGCTAAGATTCGCGCATCAAGTTTTTGGCGCCGTTGCCGGGGAGCATAGTCGTGTGAGTTTTCTGGAGAGGGAGAACCTGAGAGAGAAGCCCTTCCATTTGTAAATTTCATTTCTTTGTCTTATTTCTTTTTATTCCTTTTTCCTATTTTAATTAGGTTGCTTTAGTAATTATTGTTAGGTGTAGTATTTTGCACAATAGCATCTTTATTTTGAATCGTTTTATCTTCGCACTATGTGGGCACATCTAAATATCCGTTGCCGTTGGTGTGGAGCTACTTCCCACTCTAGTGATGAATGCCCTACGGAGAATAGTAGGCATAATTCTTATAGCCCAACATATGGAGCACCGACTTCGTCTGGTACTTCATATGGTGCGCGTAAGTCTTATGGCTACTCTGCTGAGCCTTTACCGTCATACTTCTTTTCGGCTTCAGCACCCGCTGTGCCAAAGAAGCCCGCTAGGCAGTGCCGGTTTTGTCGGAGCACTGATCATGTCTTGAAGGACTGTGTCGAGTATCTTCGCCAATTGGACGAGGATGACGAACCGGATATCCGGATCGTCCCAACTCCTAACTCTGGCGGCACACCTTCAACATCCGGTTTTGTGTCTTTGCCACCTTCACATCTTGAAGGGTATGGCATGGACACGGTCACCGGATGTGTGGCTGATCTAGGCACCGACAATGCTGAGCCTATTCTCCATGTGCATCCACCACTTCTAGTGGATTCGATTCTTCCCCCTATTGTGCATACTATTCTCGTCTCCGACGACATTGTTGATGATGTGTCGCAGGATGAGGTGGGTGATCTGAGTGTCGTGCCTATTCCTATGGAGGAGGACAACCTTCTAGGTGAAGAGGAGTTTTCCTCAACACCGGTGGAGGAAGTCCAAATCCTAAGCCTGGCCACCGTTGACCCCGCCGAATCTTGTAGCATTGATGACAATGCTGACATTATTTTGCCTCCCCAACCTGATGGGAGTGAGACCGGGACCACTCCCCCGATTTTTGATTATTTATGTTCTTCGTCTTCTTTATTTCTTGATCCCCTTCCTTCATCTGAGTCTGTGCAGGTTGAATCTTCACAGGTACTTCAGGAGGACTTGGAGCTTTTTGCTCAAGTCAATGATGAGAGCATCCTCTCATGTGAGGAGGTCTATTCCCCCTCCGTAGAGGAAGCTCCACTCATTGCCTTCGCCTCCTGCGGCCTCCCTGTTGACGACTCCTTGGTAGGCAAGGATATTTTTGGTGAGTTGAGCGAGGATATCTTCTCCTCCTCTTCTTACTTCCTTTTCCCTCTACCTGTCATGGGCATGTTTTATCTTTATTCGGGTAGAGGCGTGTCTGTTCTGTCGCCGTATCGGTACCCGTTACCGACACGCATATTAGAACAATTACCTGTCCATTTCCTTTTCCATACTCCCATTAGCTAGATATTATAAAGTTTTGAATAAGTCGTGCTGGGATGACAATAACCCCAGTAGTTATCTTTCTTTTCTGCATTTTTATTTCATCTAATCATGTTTAGTTAGTAGTATTTCTTTTCAGTTTTCTTTTGTTTCTGCGGAGCTGACCCCTGCAGGTATCTTTTCTGGATGGCGGATGCCGCGGTTCATTTTAGCTTACACGTCAATCTTCTGGTATGCTCATTTCTGAGCATTGGGTACTCTCTTCCCCTAGCTCTTTTCTGAATTTCATAGATATATATTGTGTGTATTATCTAGTTTAAGTCTGGGGGAGAGTAGTTCTGTGTGCCCACGCACGTGCACTATTGCATTTGCATACTAGGAGTATTTTAATTTTAATTATTTAGTTATGTTCAATTGCACTGCACACCACTACACCCACTCGAGCGTGCACTTAGCTGTTGGCACGTCTTGAGCCGAACTCATTTCTTTTCGTGTGATTTGGAAAATCACTGTGCTGGCTTAGGATTATGAGGCGGAGTAAAATGTTGACTCCGGTAGTGCTCCTAGTCGAGTGCTCATGTCTCGTTTAGAAAATCGTGTAGATTCAATTTCTTTTTATGCTTTTAGTTTATTTTTTTTTTCTATTAGCGTAAATATTGTTTACTCTACTCAATTGGTGAATCCGGTGGAATCAAACGGTAGCATAGGAATGTGTGTAAACGATCGCTAGACTCGTATTGCTTGAGTCGGGAGAAAGGAGAATCTTTCTCGGTGGCTAGAACTTGCCCCAAGCGATTCTTGAAGCATTGACATAGGATAGTTCTAGTGCGTGAGAATGACGTAGACCATTATTTTGGCCCGGTTGAACTTTTTATTTCATGCCTATCATCTACCCTTGCTAGCCCCTTTGTGCCTACCCCTTCCTCTTGATTCAACCCCACTTTTATCACACCAAAGCCTAAAAGCCTAACCTAGTCGCACACCCAAATCTGAGCTTTAGTTGTAGTTTTATTTACATTGTGGGGGGTGTTGATTGTGGTGTTTATTATGTGAATCCGTGGATATGCTCATTTGAAAATTTTGCTGAAAGAAAAAAGACAAGAAAAAGAAGATAGAAAGAAAAAAAAATGAAATGAAAAGGAAAAGAAAAAAAAGAAAAATGAGCTTTATTGAAAAATCATGTAGAAAAATTATGTATTGGGAGTAGGCGGTGCACACACCTATGTTGCAAAAGTACAAGTCTGGGGGTGTGGTGCACCTGCATTCGATTTTGGTGCGCGGGTAGTTATTTTAAAAGCTCAATTGGGTTATGTGTTTTAAGCCATTTTGTTTATCATTGTTTACCTCACCGTAACCCAAGCCTCAATTAAAACCTGAAAGTCCTACCGACTCACGCTATGGGCCAATCTAGTGTCGTGGAGAGGATGTGACCGGGTGAGCTTATGGTCACCGACACTGATGGATTTCAGTGGAGTTTGTCCTGCATCCCGATCTTGAGCAATGCTCGTCTCAGCGTTTAGTTTACTTTCTCCGTATGCATGACCGAATGATTCACCGTTGTTCACCATTTTGAGTAGTTGTAATATGCTTTTACTCTTTTAGAAATATATAAACTGTTTTTATAATCAGAAATCTTTTCTACTATTTTTCTTATGCACGTGAGCATGCGACTTCGCATGGTACTCTGTAGTGTAATCATTAAGCCATCTACTGTTCTTTCCTAGTTCGCTTAGAATTTGTTTGCTCGGGATGCGCAAACAGTTAAGTCTAGGGGTGTGATGAGTCCTGATCATATACACTTTTATGGACTCATCTGGGCCGTTTATTTAGTCATTTCACTGCACTTTAGCCCTGTTATAGTTCATATTTGATATTCCATGCTAGGTGCACTTCTAGGCCCATTCTGGTGTAATTTCGTATCTATCTTTGTTATTAGTTTTCTTGCGATGTTAAGTCCCACTTTCAGTGGCTAGACTGGTGTCGTACGCTGGAACAGGTGTCGTGCAGGTGTTCCCGGTACAATTCTGTACAGGAACACTGCGCACGATCACTGGTTCTATTGCGCACGACCACTGGTCGTGCGCCGCTGATCGTGTGCACTTAACCTTATTTTCTGAGTTCTGTTTCAAGCAGTGCGCACGACCATCTACGATAGTGCGCACGACCACCGGTCGTGCGCCACTGTTCGTGCGCACTTATCATCAATTTGATGAGTTCTGTTTCGACCAGTGCGCACGACCACCTACGATAGTGCGCACGACCACCGGTCGTGCGCCACTGGTCGTGCGAACATGTTACTTTATAATTTCTGACTTTGCAGGTTCCATCCAGGCAGAGCGCACGATCACCGAATTCTAGTGCGCACGACCACTGGTCGTGCGCCAATGACCGTGCGCACTGTTTAATTCCAGCGCCTATAAATAATGCTGCTCGCGAATTAGGTCGGAGATCCCGATTTTCTTCCGCCGTTTTCTCGCTCCAGGGCTCCGATTTCGCCCCTCCACCGCCTCCCACCATCAGGAGGTGCTCCGGGCTTGTTCTTCACGCCAATCTTGAGCCGGAGCTTCCTCTCGGCCTCCTCCTTCATCCTAGAGTTTCAAAGGAAGACCTAGCCGCCATTACCGTCAAGCAAGGGGAAGTTTGCAACCTCTACCGGATCGTGAGACGAAGAAGACGGGTTCATTGGAGAGTCGTGACAGCTCTCTCTACCCCGGACGTAGTTGCGGACCGAGCTTGGACGCGGATTGACAACCCGGCGATTCCAACCGTGAATCTCCAACGAGCCTTCGGATTCGGTCGATTTCTTGTCTTGTTCTCCTCTTATTGATTGTTGTAATAGTTAGATCTTTTGTATTTTGATGAAGAACACTATAGACCTTGCTATTTAAAGTTATTTTATGTCTATGTGAAATACCCTTTTTGTTTATTTGTGTGCTTGAGGTGCGCCCCATTCCATCCTCCATCCCGCCGTCACGTCCGGTGCCGCACTAGCAATTGCTAGTGGCGTGCCTGTCGAAGAGGTGCTTGCGACCCTCATCCGTATGCCTACTCTTCCATCCGCCTAGCGATGCGAGGCATAGCGGCCCGTGTATTCCATCCCGCCTAACGAAGCAGCGCTCTCAAGGCCTGCATAGTTCGATCCGTTTGCCTACTCGTCCATCTGCCCTTGCGACGCAGTGCGCTCAAGGCCTGCCTAGTCTCCATCCCGCCAAGCGAAGCTTTGCATAGCGGCATTGCATAGGAGTAGTTGTAGCTTTTTCTCTTTATTTTCCACAAACCAAATCAACCCCCGTGTCCACAATTCATCCGACCCAAAGGACTTCGATCTCAAGTCCTTCCTCGAACGTTAACTCCACCTTACTGTGTTCCTTGAGAGATTCGATACTTGGGGATTTACTTCCTCATATTATTACTTGACAACGACCGGTTCACTGCCGTTTCGTGCCGCAGTCTTACTACCGCCTATAGCGTTGTGCTAAGATTCGCGCATCACTGCTCTTCATCTCTTTCTCAGCACTGGTATGGCTTGGGATTCTCGGTTTGGATTAATTTCTTAGAGGAGGCATGAGATTTTCTTTGGCTTCGATTTATATCTCTCTCTCCCATCTCTCTCACCCTTTACCTATCTGTGCAAGCTCCAATATATATATATATATATATATATATATATATATATATATAAATACATGTATGAAAATCTATCACATAAGAGGGTCTATCTTGGGGATTTAATTGAGAAGGTTGGTGGGATGGATAGATGATTTTTCATGCATGGGTTGTATCATGGGCTACCTACAAGAATCCTGGTAATAATTTCCTCCCTTAGGAGGTGATGAAGAGCAGCAACTTGAAAAGAAATGATGCTGAGAGTTTCTCCTCAGCTTCCTTATGTTTGTGCCACTATTATAGAAGTCCTATGAGCCTGGGGTTCTACTATGTTCAATTTATTCCTTTCCATCAAACTATGGGCAATGCCTGAAGGCTCTTTTCCTGCGATTTTGTGAAAAGGCTGAGGATATCAGAATTGAAATGGACATGGGTGGACGTGATTTAGTTCATAAATACTATACACACACTCCTCCCTTTCTCTCTTTCTCTCTCTCTCCCTCTCTCTCTTGATTTTGGAAAGGAAAATGTCGAGGCCTCTAAGCATGAAGTCCATCCTCTACCTTCCCACTGTTCGATTCATTATGGTTGGCTCCTGCTGGTTGGGAGATTACCTTGTTGAGGGTTGGATAGGGAGATGTTGGAGTCCACGTTTATAGGTTGTTTTATATTTACAAGTATGCAGGTAAAAGAGTGACTGGAGAGGCGTTACGAAGATTTCCTACTACCATACGTTACCTACTCTATGCATAGATGAGAGGAGAATTTTAGGTCAGACATTGTCAGGTGGGGAATTCTGTTGGATATGAGGATTCTACAGGGCGGCATGTTTCTAAGAATTGGTTATATTCTCAACCACTTACCCTCTCCTCTACTACCTACTGGCTTCGCTTCTCCCTTTCTACATGCAGATTAGCATTCCTTAAAGTGAAGGAAATGAGGTTGTGGTTAATAATTAAAAGACATATCTCTTACCGCTCTCTGCTTACTCTATGACTTTTTATTAAGGCGGGTTATATATGAGGATGGATTGGGTTGACTGCCAAGCAATCCAAAAGATCGACGAAAGACTGATTTATATGTTTGCCCATCTCAGGTAGGAACATCATTAAGCTTAAAAGAGTTTCTCTTCTCTCATCTTATGAAAATGAAATAGTGCCTTCGAGAAATAATTCCTACAGGAATGAAATGTTGCCTTCGAGAAATAATTCCTACGGGAATATATTGTGCCTTCGGGAAATATTCCTACAAGAATATATGGTGCCTTCGGGAAATATTCCTACGGGAATATATTGTGCCTTCGGGAAATATTCCTACGGGAATATATGGTGCCTTCGGGAAATATTCCTACGGGAATATATTGTGCCTTCGGGAAATATTCCTACGGGAATATATTGTGCATTCGGGGAATATTCCTACGGGAATATATTGTGCCTTTTGAGAAAATATTCCTACGGGAATGTATTGTGCATACGGGAAATATTCCTACGGGAATATAATGTGCCTTTGAGAAATATTCCTACGGGAATATATTGTGCCTTCGGGAAATATTCCTACGGGAATATATGGTGCATTCGGGAAATATTCCTACGGGAATATATTGTGCCTTCGAGAAATATTCCTACGGGAATATAAAATGTGCCTTGGGAGAATGTCAGATGGCCTCTGAGTTTTACTCTAAGGCAACCCGCACGATGGACGGTCTGGGAGGGCAACCCGTGCGAAACTTATAGAACTACGTGGGTCTGAGACCGTATGCAGGATGATACAGAGTACGTAGGCGGTGATCGTGGGAAGACTGCCTCGGCCCAATAAGAGTCCAGATATCCCGTCCCTTATAAATGTTATATCATGTCTGTTTTTAGCAGGGGTTGGATTCTGTTCGTGGTTCTAATAACTTATCTTTGGCACAGGTGACAGGTGCGGATGAGTGACAGAACCTATGTGTAGATGAAGCCACGGAGCATGCTACGTCAGGTATAAGTTTGTTAAGCCGCATCTCCTTTTGTTGTGCCCTATCCCAGGGTATATATATAATGACAATAAATCCTTGATGGTTAGGATTTTATGCGGCAGAGATATGTAGATTATTTACAGGTCTTGAAATTGTGGTTTCTGTGATAAAACTACGTCTTCCGCTAAGTGCTATAAAGTGCACTCTTTGATGACGTCTTTCGCTAAGTATTATAATATGCACTCTTGATGATGTCTTCCGCTAGAATACTGCTTCCCTACTCTATTGGTGTGTAGTGACTTTCGCTTAACATCACCCCTATGTGTGGCAACGGAGTGTTCAAGGAAAGGGATCGGGTGAGGAAGTACCTTCACCCTTCTGTGATCGCTCCGGCGTCGTGCAAAAAGGGTGGTGTGCGATAAGATCCCCCGGTCGGACCGCCGATTTGCGGGGGGAGGGTCTTACAAATGGATCAGAGCGTAACCAATCTTTCGACCAATAGTGTTCACAGAAACAACTCTTTCTCCACCGATCATTATTGCGTGGTTCGGGACGAACCACTGCAGTGGAAGTAGTGGTGGACCTTAAAGGTAAAAGTTGACAACAAACTTGGCATATATATGTGGATCAACACTTACATGCCTTTACCACATCTGATCTCAATTGATGATTTACCTTGTCCCCATAAAACACTTTCATTAAACCCTGCAAATGACCACTTCAAATTTTGAACCCCGGGTTTAAGCCTCTTTGTTTTATTGGGATTAAATTCTTGTTTTCCAAATTCCATTCGAGGTAAACTAATCAAATGGAATTTTGTGTGCAATATAAGGATTCTATTACTAATTTCAATCTCAGGTTTAAGCCTCTTTGTTTTATTGGGATTAAAATTCTCGTTTTCCAAAATTTCATTTGAGGTAAGCTAATCAAATGAAATTTTGTGTGTATATGGAGAATTGCTCTGACGATTGCAAATATGTAGTATGCTTTGACTTGATATAACGTTTGTCAATGTGACGATCTGCTTAAAATAGAGTTGTGCAATCGTAGAAGAACTATGAGGTATGTTTCAATCTAACGCACCATCTATCAGTATGATCTCTTTTATTACTTTTACTGTAAATTGCTTGCGGTGGAAAAGTGGCGGGTCGGTCATGC
The DNA here is from genome assembly GCA_033032865.1 of Dactylorhiza incarnata. NCBI lineage: Eukaryota > Viridiplantae > Streptophyta > Magnoliopsida > Asparagales > Orchidaceae > Dactylorhiza > Dactylorhiza incarnata. Next base: position 4,786,689 of record JAWHQI010000176.1, on the reverse strand, counting down.
CCGTAGACCGTACGTACCGGTGCGGGAAGGTTGACGACTCTAGGCGACAGGGAGATGTGCACCCCGGGAGCTTGACTGTATCTTATATGCCCCGCTGGGTCCCTCCGCTGGTTGGACAAATTCAGTTATTGCTGGACGTCTCCTACGTCCGAGAGTACACGGGGTTGTACGTTAGGGCCTGGGTAGTGCGGTACATCCACACCCAGAAGTGGCAGGACCGGCCACTGTCACCGACGGCCACATCGGTGAGGCCCGCGGGGGTCGCTACCCTGCTGGAAGAAAAGCGGTCAAGCTATGTCAACAAAAGGAGCAAACTGGTAAAATATTGTATGTGATTACCGTGGCGGGTCAGTCATGCCCAAGGACCGTTCATACATGAATGGGAAGGTTGACAACTCACGAGGCACTAGGGAGTGTGTGAACCCCAGGAGGTCATTTATTATTTCCCCGGAAGGTCCCTCCGCTGGATAGCTGAATTTTGGAATCGTCGGATGTCGCTCACATCCAGGAGTACACAAAGTTGTGGGCCTGGGTAGTGCGGTACGTCCACACCCAGAAGTGGCAGGACCGGCCACTATCACCGACGGCCACATCGGTGAGGCCCGCGGGGGTCGCGACCCTGCTGGAAGAAAAGCAGTCAGACTATGTCGATGTAGGGATATGTGATTGAGTCGTGAGTACTCGTTATGCATGGCTTGCATATGCATCATTTGCATCAAAACATACATATCTGCATATACCATCAACATATAACCTTCGTATGGGAGTTGGTTATATGTTCATGGATTTTTTTTTCACTACTTACTTGCAATTTTTACATGTACCATCAACATTTAACCTTCGTATGGGAGTTGGTTATATGTTCATGCATTTACCCTGCTTACGTACATTTATGTTTTACCTGTACCACTAACATATAACCTTCGTATGGGAGTTGGTTATATGTTTATGGATTTACACTGGCTACTTGCATTTCTTTGATGGGTTTTACAAAGGCGTATGCAAGTTGTAACTTTTATTCATTCCACTAACACATAACCTCCGTGAGGGAGTTAGTTATAGGTTAATGGGCTTTTACTATGTGCCTCTAGGACACAACTCATAAATTTTGCATTTCAGATATGCAAACCTTGGAGGTATTCGACTATGCTAGAATTACTTACTCGATATAATTATCTAAGCTGGTAATTCATTTAGCGAACAAGTTGCTGCACAAAATATACTTACGAATAGTATATATCCAAGTTACGGCAGAATTGACACAGCTACGGGAATGCTACCTTTGTTCCGCTTAAGCTGCTTATTATATTACACGATAAGAGCAGTCAATACAGCTCATTATGTAAAACCAAGCCTATAGACCCTTAAATTTTGGGATCATTCGACACCTATAGTGATCTACAGTAGGTCCCGTTTTGAATCTCCATGACCCACTCATATTTTTGGGGACGAAAATCTTCTTTATTTTATTGGTTTGTAACATCCCAACTTTGAAAAAGGGGTCTAGCCGGTTCAGTTGAACCCTTGGAGGAACCTAGGCCGGGTCATAGGGCAACCACGACCCGACCTTCACCACATAGTGGTGGTAATTCATAGAAATGACTATTTTGGGTAGCATCGTGCTTCGCCACAACGTCAAAGTTGTTTATTGAGCATACGTGCTCTGAATCGACTTCTGTCAATTACGTTAGACTCGTACGGTGGATACGAGTGCAGCGGAATTCATTTCGTTCCAATCCGAGGTCATTTGGTGAAATTGACCGTTTGAGTACCGTAGCGCGTCACGACGACGCAGTTTTAGAATATTGAGCATACGTGCTCCGAATCGACTTCTGTCAGTTGCGTTAGACTCGTATATGTGATACGAGTTCAACAGAACTCGTTTCGTTTCGATCCGAGGTTATATGTAGAATATGACTATTTTGAGTATCGTAGCGCGTCACGACGACGCAGTTTTAGAATATAGAGCATACGTGCTCCGTATCAACTTCCATCAATTGCGTTAGACTCGTATGGTCGATACGAGTCCAACAGAACTCGTCTCATTCTAATCCGAGGGGATTTGAGAAAGTTAGTCGAAATAAGTTATTTTGAGCTACGTGCCAACATAGAAAATGTTCCCCACTCTGAGGGGCACCTACTGTAATTTTTGGGATTTTTAGGAGAAATATTGCTATTCTCAAATTCCCTTACAATTCTTAGGCTGTTAGAAACTTAAGAAAATTCCAAGGCTCTGCGTGCATTCGACGAAATTGTTTTAATCTGCGTTCGACGAACTCTAGCCTGAGTTCGACGAACGCGTGCTTCAGTTCATTGAATTGTTCCAATCGGTGTTCGACGAAAGTGATTCAATCTGCGTTCGACGAACTCTAGCCTGAGTTCGACAAACGCATGCTTCAGTTCGACGAATTTTTCCAATCGGCTTTCGACGAAAGTGATTCAATCTGCGTTCAACGAACTCTAGCCTGAGTTCGACGAACACGTGATTCAGTTCGACGAATTGTTCCAATCGGCGTTCGACGAAAGTGATTCAATCTGCGTTCGACGAACTCTAGCCTGAGTTCGACGAACGCGTGATTCAGTTCGACGAATTGTTCCAATCGGCGTTCAACGAAAGTGGTTCAATCTGCGTTCGACGAACTCTAGCCTGAGTTCGACGAACGCGTGCTTCAGTTCCACGAAATTGTTTCAACCTGCGTTCGACAAACGTGTTTCGATCTGCGTTCGACGAACTCTATCCTGAGTTCGATGAACACGTGATTCAGTTCGACGAATTGTTCAAATCTGCGTTCGACGAACGTGTTTCAATCTGCGTTCGACGAACTCTATCCTGAGTTCGACGAACGCGTGATTCAGTTCGATGAATTGTTCCAATCGGCGTTTGAGGAAAGTGTTTCAATCTGCGTATGACGAACTCTAGCCGGAGTTCGACGAACGCATGCTTCAGTTCGACGAATGGGCGGGAGATAAACGAACTATCTCCTGATTGCCTCCGATTGAGGAACTGCGAAGTGGCGGAAGAAAACCATGGGCGGAAAACCATGGGCAGAAAAACCATGGGCGGAAAAACCATGGGCGGGAGAAGAAGCTCACCAGAAGAATCAGATCTCCCACTTGGCTGGATTTTGGGGGAAGTTCAACGGTGAGGGGACTCGATCCATCAAAAGAATGCCACGATAGCTCCAATATTTTGAGCTCGTAAGCTCGTTGGCGGCACTGGATTGGTTATCCATGGCTATAAATAGAACTGGTTTGGTGTTCTTCCACAGGCCCGGGAACTAGATCTTCTCCTCCTCCGAAAATGGTAATTTCTAAGTCTTCTCTATTTTTTCATCGCCTGGGATCATTATGGAAGCTTGATCTCTTCCTCACGACCTTGGCTGGGGCTTAAATTTGGAATGAAGGTAATCTAACATGAGTCAAGGTCGGTTTTACAACGGGCGTGGTTTAAATGTCGGCTATGGCTCGGCATGGAAGGGTACATGGTTGATGGTGATATAAATGTTGGGGAAATTGTTGTTGTTATTCTCACGGCAAAGTCTTCTTGTCCCCATCCCCTCCTCCTCCTTACTGGAAGCTCTATCAAAATGGAGGCTTCTCTTCATCTCTTTCTCAGCACTGGTATGGCTTGGGATTCTCAGTTTGGATTAATTTCTTAGAGGAGGCATGAGATTTTCTTTGGCTTCGATTTATATCTCTCTCCCCCATCTCTCTCTCACCCTTTACCTATCTGTGCAAGTTCCAATATATATTTATATATATATATATATATATAAATACATGTATGAAAATCTATCACATAAGAGGGTCTATCTTGGGGCTTTAATTGAGAAGGTTGGTGGGATGGATAGATTATTTTTCATGCATGGGTTGTATCATGGGCTACCTACAAGAATCCTGGTAATAATTTCCTCCCTTAGGAGGTTATGAAGAGCAGCAACTTGAAAGGAAATGAAGCTGAGAGTTTCTCCTCAGCTTCCTTATGTTTGTGCCACTATTATAGAAGTCCTATGAGCCTGGGGTTCTACTCTGTTCAATTTATTCCTTTCCATCAAACTATGGGCAATGCCTGAAGGCCCTTTTCCTGCGATTTTGTGAAAAGGCTGATGATATCATAATTGAAATGGACATGGGTGGACGTGATTTAGTTCATAAATACTATACACACACTCCTCCTTTTCTCTCTCTCTCTCTCTCTCTCTCTTGATTTTGGAAAGGAAAATGTCGAGGCCTCTAAGCATGAACTCCATCCTCTACCTTCCCACTATTCGATTCATTATGGTTGGCTCCTGCTGGTTGGGAGATTGCCTTGCTGAGGGTTGGTTAGGGTGATGTTGGAGTCCACGTCTATAGGTTGTTTTATATTTACAAGTATGCAAGTAAAAGATTGACTGGAGAGGCGCTACGAAGATTTCCTACTACCATACGTTACCTACTCTATGCATAGAAGAGAGGGGAATTTCTGGTCAGACATTGTCAGGTGGGGAATTCTGTTGGATATGAGGATTCTACAGGGCGGCATGTTTCTAAGAATTGGTTATATTCTCAACCACTTACCCTCTCCTCTACTACCTGCTGGCTTCGCTTCTCCCTTTCTACATGTAGATTAGCATTCTTTAAAGTGAAGGAAATGAGGTTGTGGTTAATAATTAAAAGACATATCTATTACCGCTCTCTGCTTACTCTGTGATTTTTTTATTAAGGCGGGTTATATATGAGGATGGCTTGGGTTGACTGCCAAGCAATCCAAAAGATCGACGAAAGACGGATTTATATGTTTGCCCATCTCGGGTAGGAACATCATTAAGCTTAAAAGAGTTTCTCTTCTCTCATCTTATGAAAATGAAATAGTGCCTTCGAGAAATAATTCCTACAGGAATGAAATGTTGCCTTCGAGAAATAATTCCTACGGGAATATATTGTGCCTTCGGGAAATATTCCTACGGGAATATATGGTGCCTTCGGGAAATATTCCTACGGGAATATATTGTGCCTTCGGGAAATATTCCTACGGGAATATATGGTGCCTTCGGGAAATATTCCTACGGGAATATATTGTGCCTTCGGGAAATATTCCTACGGGAATATATTGTGTCTTCGGGGAATATTCCAACGAGAATATATTGTGCCTTTTGAGAAAATATTCCTACGGAAATATATTGTGCCTTCGGGAAATATTCCTACGGGAATATAATGTGCCTTTGAGAAATATTCCTACGGGAATATATTGTGCCTTCGGGAATATATGGTGCCTTCGGGAAATATTCCTACGGGAATATATTGTGCCTTCGAGAAATATTCCTACGGGAATATAAGATGTGCCTTGGGAGAATGTCAGATGGCCTCTGAGTTTTACTCTCAGGCAACCCGCACGATGGACGGTCTGGGAGGGCAACCCGTGCGAAACTTATAGAACTACGTGGGTCTGAGACCGTATGCAGGATGATACAGAGTACGTAGGCGGTGGTCGTGGGAAGACTGCCTCAGCCCAATAAGAGTCCAGATATCCCCTCCCTTATAAATGTTATATCATGCCTGTTTGTTAGCAGGGGTTGGATTCTGTTCGTGGTTCTAATAACTTATCTTTGGCACAGGTGACAGGTGCGGATGAGTGACAACACCAATGTGTGGATGAAGCCACGGAGCATGCTACGTCAGGTATAAGTTTGTTAAGCCGCATGTCCTTTTGTTGTGCCCTATCCCAGGGTATATATAAATAATGGCAATAAATCCTTGATGGTTAGGATTTTATGCGGCAGAGATATGCAGATTATTTACAGGTCTTGAAATTGTGGTTTCTGTGATAAAACTACGTCTTCCGCTAAGTGCTATAAAGTGCACTCTTTGATGACGTCTTCCGCTGAGTATTATAATATGCACTCTTGATGATGTCTTCCACTAGAATACTGTGCCCTACTCTGTTGGTGTGTAGTGACTTTTGCATAACATCACCCCTATGTGTGACAACAGAGTGTTCAAGGAAAGGGATCGGGTGAGGAAGTACCTTCACCCTTCGTGATCGCTCCGGCGGCGTGCAAAAAGGGTGGTGTGCGATAAGATCTCACGGTCGGACCGTCGATTTGGGAGGGGGGGGGGTCTTACACGCGGTCCCAGTGGTGGAGTCCCTGCTGATAGGCAGGAACGCACTAGGCCAGCGACCCGGGAAGGAGGCGGTGGCAGAAGGAAATGGGCGAGATCCGCCCGGGCGGTTGAATCCCCAGCCCGGCGAGTGCTGATTGTGCGAGTGGACTCCGCGAGATCATACCACTCGCCGAATAGGAGAGGGAAATACTTTTTGTGAGATGCAAGGCTGCTTGGCTCAGGTTTATTTTTGAACTTTGTTTTTCTTTTATGAATGGTTGGTGTCAACTTATAAGATGATGATGCTTAGAATGCGAAAAAGAATAGCCCCGAGCAGACCCGCTGACCAGGCTCTCACCTAACTGGCAGGTCTGTAGGCTCACTCGGTCGTAGGTTTCAAAGGTTGGCCCCGAGCATACCCGCTGACCAGTCTCTCACCTAGCTGGTAGGGTCATAGGCTCACTTGGTGGCAGGTTTCAAAGGTTGGCCCAGAGCAGACTCGCTGACCAGGCTCTCACCTAGCTGGCCGGGCCGTAGGCTCACTCGGTGGCAGGTTTCAAAGGTTGGCCCCGAGCAGACCCGCTGACCAGGCTCTCACCTAGCTGGCAGGGTCGTAGGCTCACTCAGTGGCAGGTTTCAAAGGTTGGCCCTGAGCAGACCCGCTGACCAGTCTCTCACCTAGCTGTCAGGGCCGTAGGCTCACTCGGTGGCAGGTATCAAAGGTTGGCCCCAAGCAGACCCGCTGACCAGACTCTCACCTAGATGGCATGGTCGTAGGCTCACTCGGTGGCAGGTTTCAATGGTTGGCCCCGAGCAGACCCGCTGACCAGGCTCTCACCTAGATGGTGGGGTCGTAGGCTCACTCGATGGCAGGAAAGTTTCAAGGGTTAGCCCCGAGCAGACCCGCTGACCAGGCTCTCACCTAGCTGGCAGGGTCGTAGGCTCACTCGGTGGCAGGTTTCAAAGGTTGGCCTCGAGCAGACCAACTGACCAGGCTCTCACGTAGCTGGCAGGGTCGTAGGCTCACTCGGTGGCAGGAAAGTTTCAAAGGATAGCCTTGAGCAGACCCGCTGACCAGGCTTCCACCTAGATGGCAGAGCCGTAGGATCACTCCGTGGCAGGATGAGAAAATATGTTTAAGTGAAACACAACTCGAGGTGATCCCGTTGTTAGGCTCTCTCTAGCTGACATGGCAGACGGTGCTCGGAGGCCTTTTATAAGGCATAGCCCCGAGTAGACCCGCTGACCAGGCTCCTACCTAGCTGACAGGGCCATAGGCTCACTCAGTGGCAGGATGAGAAAGTATGTTTAAGTGAAACACAGCCCGAGGTGATCCCGATGTCAGGCTCTCTCTAGATGACAGGGCAGACGGTGCTCGGAGGCCTTTTCTAAGACATAGCCCCGAGCAGGCCCGCTGACTAGGCTCGCACCTAGCTGGCAGGGTCGTAGGCTCACTCGGTGGCAGGATGATAAAATATGTTTAAGTGAAACACAGCCCGAGGTGATACCGCTGTCAGGCTCTCTCTAGCTGACAGGGTAGACGGTGCTCGGAGGCCTTTTCTAAGCCATAGCCCCAAGCAAACCCGCTGACTAGGCTCACACCTAGCTGGCAGGGCCGTAGGATCACTCGGTGGCGTGATGAGAAAATATGTTTAAGTGAAACACAGACCGAGGTGATCCCGATGTCAGTCTCTCTCTATCTAACAGGGCAGATGATGCTCGGAGGCCTTTTCTAAGGCATAGCCCCGAGTAGACCCGCTGACCAGGCTCCCACCTAGCTGACAGGGTTGTAAGCTCACTCGGTGGCAGGATGAGAAAGTATGTTTAAGTGAAACACAACCCGAGGTGATCCCGCTGTCAAGCTCTCTCTAGCTGACAGGGCAGGCGGTGCTCGGAGGCCTTTTCTAAGGCATAGCCCCAAGCAGGCCCGCTGACCAGGCTCCCACCTAGCTGGCAGGTTCGTAGGCTCACTCGGTGGTAGGATGAGAAAGTATGTTTAAGTGAAACACAACCCGAGGTGATCCTGATGTCAGGCTCTCTCTAGCTGACATGGTAGATAGTGATCGGAGGCCTTTTCTAAGGCATAGCCTTGAGCAGACCCGTTGACCAGGCTCCCACCTAGCTGGCAGGGACGTTGGCTCACTCGGTGGCAGGATGAGAAAGTATGTTTAAGTGAAACACTACTCGAGGTGATCACGCTGTCAGGATCTCTCTAGAAGATAGGGCAGACGGTGCTCAGAGGCCTTTTCTAAGGCATAGCCCCAAGCAGACCCTTTGACCAGGCTCCCACCTAGCTGGCAGGGATGTAGGCTCACTCAGTGGCAAGATGAGAAAGTTTGTTTAAGTGAAAAATAGCCTGAGGTGATCCCGCTGTCAGTCTCTCTCTAGCTGACCGGGCAAACGGTGCTCGAAGGCCTTTTCTAAGGCATAGCCCCGAGCAGACCCGCTGACCCGCTGACCAGGCCCCCACCTAGCTGTCAGGTCCGTAGGCTCACTCGATGGTAGGATGAGAAAGTATGTTTAAGAGAAACACAACCCGAGGTGATCCCGCTGTCAGGCTCTCTCTAGCTGACAGGGCAGACGGTGCTCGGAGGCCTTTTCTAAGGCATAGCCCCGAGCAGACCCGCTGACCAGGCTCCCACCTTGCTGACAGGGTCGTAGGCTCACTCGTTGGCAGGATGAGAAAGTATGTTTAAGTGAAACAAAGCCCGAGGTGATCCCGTTGCCAGGCTCTCTCTAGCTGACATGGCAGACGGTGCTCGGAGGCCTTTTCTAAGGCATAGCCCCGAGCATACCCGCTGACCAGGATCCCACCTAGCTGGCAGGGTCGTAGGCTCACTCGGTGGCAGGAAAGTTTCAAAGGTGATTAGCCCCGAGCAGACCCGCTGACCAAGCTCTCACCTAGCTGGCAGGGTCGTAGGCTCACCCAGCAGCAACCCATGAGAAAGGCAAGATAAGAAAGGAAAATCCAATAAAGGGAAGATTGATACAAGATAAGTCTCAGTATAAGGTGGGCGAATGGTGCACATCATAAAGGACACTCACCAACGAATGGTGACAATCGAGAAGGGCACTCACCCGGTGAATGCGCCATGGGGTGCTAGCTGGAAGATCCGCTGTCGGCCTTCTCGCTGGAAGATCCGCTGCTCGCGCCAGGAGAGGGTAGGCTGCCGAACTCCGGCCCAGGATCAGCCTCATCCGCGGGGTCGCCCTACCGAGAGAAGAGCTCAGGAAGCACGTGGCAAGCTACGACCCATTCACCCTCTTGCTTCTGGAGCCCGACCCTTCAAAGCACTTTCAGCGCATGCTTCGCTTCCCCTTGAGCCAGCTCCTGCATCAGCGCATCGAGCTTGACATTGGAGTAATAATGTCGAATGCCCCTCTCCGCGAGAGGTGGCGCAGGAGCGACATCTCACAACCTTTTATTCTCGGCCTCCAGCTCCTGGATCCGTTCCTCGAGGACGCCTGCTCATACAAGCAAGGTGTCATAGTTGGAAACATCCTGCAAGAAGAGAGAAGATTAGCATCGGGGGAAAGAAGCAAGGAAACACGAAAGCTTAAGTTACTACAGGGAGCTTTTCTCACCTCTCGGTCTGGACGGCTGGCGAGAAGGGCCTCAGCGGTCGCCAACTGCCGCTTCACGGCCAGAACCTAGGCAAAAGCGAGAGCACGCATCCTTTCGACCTCCGCTAGGTTCCGCGCAAGAGTCATGCTACGGCGCGAGGACATGTGAGTCAACTCGAGAGCGCGCAACAGAGCCCGCGAGCCCTCATGCGCGAGTGTATGGGTGGACTCGGCATCGTAGATGGTTACGTCCTCTCGTCTGTAAAGCGCGAATGAAATGCCATATGCCTCGCCATTAGTGGTATCCTTCTCCATCCAGGATGGGAGAAGAGTGGAGACAGAGACCCGGTTGGCCTTCCGATCCCACTGGAGCAAGGGCTCGCCAGCTGCATCCACATACTTCTCGTCGAGGGTGAAATTTCGATGCCCTCTCGACAACGGCCCCAAGGAATACTCCGACGGTGCGTTGGTGGTCTTGGTCATTGTGTCCGTTGCGGCAGGAGCACTTGGACCAGGGGGCTCGCCAGTGATTTCCTTTCCCTTGGCAGTTGAAGAAGGCTTGAACCGCTTGGAAGGGGAGCTGGTGGCCGCATCAGGCTTCCGCTTCTGTCTGCTGGGCTTCGCGGGAGCCGGATCCTTGCGGCAGGACTCGGCGGCGGACCACGTGAGAGCGTGGGAGGCATCGGGGGCGATCTCCCCGCCTGCATTCGACGGATGGAGGGGAGGTCTCGAATCCCTGCATCAAGAGAATGAAGTAAGGAAAAATAAAGCAGATAAGCGAGAGCTAGGTTGAATTGGTTTGCCTTACCCTCTCCTGGCTGGACTGGCGGGAGCGAGCTGACATGCTTCCACAGATGCATGACGTCCATTCCATGGTTCTGGATGAATGCGTGGAGCTTGGCCTCATAACCTCCCAACGTTGGAGGCCAATAGGTCGACTCGTCCTCCTGCACAGGCGCGAGGACGGTGTTGTCGAAGCCCCCGGTCACGAAGACGAACCGCCGAACCCAGTCGTGGTTCTTGTTGGTGGTACAACTGACCTTGAGCGGGTTTTGGCCGGAGAAGAAGGTCACCCCGCTTTTCGCTCGAAAGTTGAAGAGCTTGCGGAAGACCGGGAGGGAAAATTTGATCCCCTCCTCCCGCAGGTAGCAGGCGAATGCTACCAGCATGGCGACGGAGTTGGGGTTGAGCTGCGCGAGAACTACACCGAAGTAGCGGAAGGTCTGGCGCAGCTCGGGCCAGAGGGGGAGGGGGAGTCCCACTTCGAAATGCTCTAGGGGTATGGCGAGAGTGTTGGGTGAAAGTTGGTTGATGCGGTTGCGGTCTCCAGGGCGACGCGCGTTGAACCCCGACGGGATGTAATCGGCAATGGTCGAGGTGAAGTCCTCTTCGGACAGGTCGCAAGTGGCAAAATCATGGTTGAGGAACGATTGGGCGCACTTGCTCCTTCCATCGGGTTCGGGGGCCATCACGTGAAAGGGAAATGTGGTAGGATAATCTGGAGAGAGGTGCGAGTGCAAGTGCGAAAACAAGGGAGGAAGAAAGAATGAAAGTGATAAATGCGGTAGGTGAGGCTGACTATTTATAGAAAAGTAAGGAAATTAAGATCATTCTGAGGCATGGGGGTGCGGATAGCAATCGTGCTACCTTCGACGCCTCAGGATTCAAGCCAGCCCCACCTCTGACCCACTCGTCGTTGAGTGGCGAGGATCGCGTGTAGAATCCTGCTAAAGGGCGAAAGCGATATATTACAAAGCAGAGTGAGATCAAAGAAGTAAACACGCCACTCGACAAAACAGAAAATTACACGATTATCTAAGGCAGCATCGTTTACATTACAAAGCTGATCTCGACAGGCATTACAGGTAAGCCTATTGTGATAGGTGAGGGGATACAGGGGGCGAGTGCCAGTAGGCTTAGTATTGAATCCATTGCCATCGACCCCGACCTCGCCTCCCCGTCCTCGATGGCACTCGCAGGTAGTAGTACGCACTTACGGCCGTGATCTCCTGATTGACCATGCACATCTAATCCCTAGCCCATGCAATGTGCCTCCCGGGGGATATCCCCTCACACCCGCCTCCCTTCCGCTCCACCTCGCCCACGAGATGGGCATAATCCAGCTCCAGGACGCTCAACCTGCGCTCGAAGGCCATCTGGTGCACGTCCGTCTTGCTGGCTAGGTCTCGCTGCATCCATATCAGCTTGCCATGATCCTCTATCATCCTTTCCTTCATCGTCCTGGGATCAGCAGGATCGCCAAGAAAATCTGAGAGGTCGCTATGGGAAGGGGGCGGCGAGACCACCTCCTCCTCAAACTGAGGGTCCATCGGCGAGGCTTGACGGTAGTCTGCGGGAGTAAAAGTTAGTTTTTTCCAGTTGTACAAATAATAAGTTCGAGGCGAGAAAGACAACTAACCAGGTACATATTCTTCGACGGGGGACCGGCGAGAGGTGCTAGGTTGCCCTGCGAATGGTTGGCTGGGGGTGGAGTGATTTCCCCTTCCCAGGGAGATGTAATACCTGGTCAGCGGCAGCGGAAATAGTGGCCAAGTCCACAGCGGGAGAATTGTGTTCGGGGTCTTTGCCCACCGAGCGCTCCCGCTCCGGTACGGTGGAGGTTACGATGGTCTTGGGGACAGGAGAGTTGCGCGGGGCGGATGATAACCCCGTGGTCCCAAAGGTTAGAGATGTGAGAACCAGGGTAAAAAGGTTGGTGAAAGGTAAAAGGTATGCGAGGAGGCAATAAAAAGCTTACCAAGCAAGGGCACAGTTCTGTCGGGAGCATCTAGGATGGTGAGCTCCTGGACCAATGGAGCACCTCCGAGGGCAGGTTGGGGCAGGACGACATTCGCCAGGTTGGTCCCAAGGTCGCTTTCTGTCACCTGCAGGTTCGGCGAGTGGTTTAAATTGTTAAGGTATCGCACCACCGCGGGCAGCTTCGAAGCATGTGGAATTATATTACCTCGGCGGTGTTACCAGGAGGGTTGCTAGAAAGGGGGGAGTCTCCGATGCGGACTCCCTCGCTGTCAGGTCCCGATGGACCGCCCTGGCCTTCTTTTATTGATAGGGTTTGGAGGGGTCCCTCTTCGACGAGAGCCAGATGGGCATATCGAGCGGACCTGGGGTGGTATCCCCATGTGCAACGGCGAGACGATCCATCAATCCTTGCGAGCGCGGTCTCAGCGTCGGCCTCATGAACGTCATTTGAACGACGAGAGCTCAGAGGTGAAGAAGAGAAATAGTAATTAGAATACAGACACCCTCAAGGCAGCGGCCTGAGATATATATAAGAGAAGGGTGGGGCCCACCAAAAAGATTCTCTCTAGATCAGCAAAGCACTCGCCGAATACTGGGGGTTGGACTTTTCTTTCTGAGCGAAGAACTCGCTCGCAAAGAGCGGGGATTGTGTACAACCCCGTATTCGCCGAGTGGGTCCCCAAGTCCAAAGGGGTCAAGAGGCAGGATACAGGTCAAGAAGAGCACTCGCCTAGGTCAAGAGAGGCAAGGGAGCCTTAGGGCGAGTGTGAAACTCTTTCGCAAGGCACTCGCTCGCTTAGGAGTGCGAATAGGTGGAAGGCCAGACGAGTGAGGAGGAACCCCACTCATCGGGAGAGCCAGGTATCAGGCGAGTGTGCTCCCACAAACCACTCGCCCAGGGGAATCTAATGTGCGAGAGGCCTGGCGAGTGGTGCCTTCACGGACCACTCGCCCAGAAGGCTTTAGTGGGGAAATTACATAGATACCCTTTGTAGGCTGCCAATCGCCCTTCAGAACAGTGGAGTTAGGCTGTTAGCAGACCAATTTGGGGTGCGATTAGTAAAACTAAAAGACGGATTTATGCTATTTGCAAGCCATACTAGAAAACCTATAAATAGACCCTTAAGGGCACCTTGGAGGAGACCCGATCTTTTGGGCTCTCTCTTCCTAGGTAGCTTTTGGTTGGCTGTTAGTGCCCTCCAAGGTGCCCGACTGAGCATTAGTTTGGGAGGGGAAACTCTCTAAGATCTTTCAGGTGTGCGGGGGGACTTCCTCGCTACAGCTTTGGATCTGTTCACAATCCTTCATCCACAATCAAGAGTGCAAGTGAGGAAGAAGTAGGTGTAGGCTACACCCCCCAGTGGGTCCGAACTCAAGAGACCGGTTGACGATTTCAACACGCATGCCAATATAATTTCAAATATTTGCACCCACCCATAATGGGTGGTTATGGTGGTTATGCGGCTAACCGCACACCATAACCAATTTATGAATATCGCTACGCGCATACCGTAACCATATAATTGTTATATGCACACCCATTGTGGGTGGTTGTTGGGAATATTGCCCTCAATGTTCTCTTGATTTGAAGAGGCATCACTTCCAATACTAAGTACATATTGTATTTGATAAAGCTTTGTTTTTTAAGTTAAACAGGCTTAGGTGGCTCAAGAGAAAGGGTTAATCAAGACCTAAGGTTAGGAGAAATCTTCTCCTAAGTTGATGCAGAAATGTCTTGGCTGAACCGCTGAGACGAGGAGCCATCTCAGCGGATCCGCTGAGAAGAAGGTGTCTCAGCTGATAAGTTCATCAAACGCTGAGAATCAGCGTATTCGTCGAACGCAGAGTGTCGTTCATCGAACTCAGGACTCAGTTCGTCGACCGCTGAGACGAGACCAGAGAAGGAGCCGCTGAGAAGGCACAAAGGGTGTGTTCGTCGAACGCAGAGAGCCGTTCGTCGAACGCAGGACAAAGTTTATCGACCGCTGAGAAGAGATAGAAGAAAATGCTGACAATAGCCTATTCGTCGAACGCAGAGTGCCGTTCGTCGAACGCAGAGACAAGGCAGTTCGTCGAACGCAGAGACAAGGCCGATCGTTGAACGCAGAGTGTCGTTCGTCGAACGCAGAGACAAGGCAGATCATCGAACGCAGAGACAAGGCCGATCGTTGAACGCAGAGCTTGGCAAGTTCGTCGAACGCAGGATGCAGCGGGTTCGTCGAATGCAGAGTGAAGCGGGTTCGTCGAACGCAGACCTTCTCTACAGATAAGTAGGGCGGCGGGACCTGCGGCTAAGGCATGTTGCAGAAAAGCTACAGGGGACCACCAATCTCTCCCATACTTCTTGGGAGATCAAATTAGAGTCGTTGAAGATAAAAGAAGTATAAAAGAAAGTGTTAGGGCTTTTTCAAAGCCCCGACCGATTGCGTGCAAAATCCACATTCGTCATTGACGGCTGAGGCTGCTCTCGTCTTTCTTCCTGCTCACTAAAAGAGAAGAAGAAACAGAGAGAAGAAGATAGCTCCTCCACCAGAAGGGGCAAGGTGATCTTCCACCCTTCAATTGAAGAGGAAGATCAAGTGGTAGCTGTTATCAACAATCTTCAGCTACAGGAAAGCACAAACAGTGCAGGATCTACAGGAGAGTTTTTCTGCTGTAGAATATTTCTATTATATCTTTTTCTGTAAGGCTTTTTGCCTGAGTTTGTAGGAGCTGGTGATAGCTCTGAGTTGTAAGGCTTGTTGCCTGAGGTAGGACCAGGAAGTGGTCTGAGCTGTAGGAGGTGTATTCCTCTGAGTTTGTAGGGCAGCTGTGCCTGAGGTAGGAGCTGATGACAGCTCTGAGTTGTAGGACCTTTTGGTCTGAGCTGTAGGATCAGGTGCTGATCTGAGGTAGGGCCTTTTGGCCTGAGCTGTAAGAGGTTTTTTCCTCTGAGTTTGTAGGGCAGCTGTGCCTAAGGTAGGAGCTGGTGATAGCTCTGAGTTTTAGGGACTCTTGTCCTGAGGTAGGATCATCTTTGATCTGAGAAGTTCTGAGGAACTTGAGTTGTAAGCTCTTGGAGCTGAGTTGGAGGAGTTGGCCTTGTCTAACTCATTGTTACAAAGGTGAAGGGGGAAAGAGGACTACTCAAGACACCCTGTCTTGTGGAACCTCTATACATACTTGTGTGCTTTCTGAGTTGCTTGATTCTCTGATTAGAATAATTTTAACAGGCCATAATAATCAAGTAAAATTTAAAAGACCTATTAACCCCCCTCTAGGTGAATTAATTAGCATACCTATATTCTTTCAAGTGGTATCAAAACGATGTTGGTCAAGAAGGACTTAACAGTCTGACCAGTTCCTAATTAGGTATCGCTGATTCAAATCAGATGGACTCCAGTGGAGTGAAGAAGGAGTTGGGGTCAATGAAGTTGCCCATATGCTCCAAAGAAAACTTTGGAATATGGAAGCAAAGGGTGAGGCTGTTCATGGAAGCCTCAGACCCAAGGATCTATGTGACAGTCAAGAATGGTCCTTACACCTTTGAGAAGGCCTCCACTATTGACCCTACTAGAAAAGTACTCAAGATATTTTTCTGAGCTGACCAATGATGAAATTGCACTGTACACAATGGACAAAAGGGCTCAGAACATAATTGGTAATGCAATTGATGACACTACATTTCAGAACTTGGTACACTGCTCAACTGCCAAGAAAATGTGGGACACATTGGTTGTATATATAGAAGGGACAGCTGAAGTAAGGGATGATAGAAAATCACTCATTAACCAAGAATATGAAGCCTTCAGGCAGCTGGCCCAGGATAGCATATCCTTGTGCTATGAGAGGTTCTTCAGAATAGTCAATGAACTGAGAACCTATGAGAGGGTGTTCAATGATTATGAGCAGAATGACAAGTTCCTTAGATCTCTAACTAGGGACTGGGACACAAAGATATGTGCCATCAGGGAAGTGGCCAAGCTAGGAACTCACACACTGTTTGGGAAGATGCTCTCCGATGAGATGCAGCTGTCTGCAAGGAAGGAAGAGGACACCTCTTCAAGGGATCAATCAAGGGAGAATTCAGTATCTCTCAGAGCTGGCAGCTCCAAGAGAAGCCAGGGCAGGTTGGTGTCTCCTCAAAGGAGAAGTGCTGAATCAGAAACCAGCACCTCTGATAGCTCTTCCTCTGATGAAGAGTTTTCTGCCTTCTTGAGGCAATTCAAGAAGATGATGAAGAGGAGGCAATGGAAGAACAAGCCCTCTTCCTCATATCACAAAAAGGAGGACAACAAGGAGTCAAAGCATCACTCTAGGAATGGCAGGTATGACTCTAACTCTAAATTTAATTCCTCTAAAGTTGTCTATTATTGCTGCAGCAAGCCAGGGCATGTCATTACTGACTGCCCAGTCAAGAGAAAAGAAAAGGATGAGAAGAAGGGTCATCAGCCAAAGGGCAAGAAAGGAGAGAAATCCTTACTAGCTAAGAAGGAAAGAAGCTGGAGTGAATCAGACTCCAGCTCATCTGAATCTGAAAAGGAAGAAGCTCTTATTGGGCTGGTTGCTGTTGAAGAATGTGCAACAGAAGAAGATGAAGATTGCCCAGCTGCAAAGGTTGGAATCAAGGCCCCTCTCTCACACTCAGAAAGTGATGAAGAGGAGGATGAAGAAGACTGTGTTCAGCTAGGACTCATGGCCTTCACTGATGAGGAAGGGAGTCAGAATATGTCTGACAATGATCAGGTATCAATCCATTCCACTTCTATTTCTGATCATGATGTATGTCAAGAATCTGAAGCACAGCCATCACATGATGAAAGTGTTTCAGAAGCTGAGGTAAATGTCAATCAATTGATTGACAAATATGATGCCTTGGTTATTGCTCTGAAAGAGAGCAAGAAGCTTGCCAAGAGGCAAGCCCAGGAAATTGCCTCCCTTAAGAAGACTGAAAGTGACTACACTGGACCTACCTCCCCGGTGGCCCAGATGAGCAGACAAATAAGTCATTTAAAGGGTATGACAAGTGTTCAATTGAGCACTATTTCCCTGAAGGACAAGATTATCAAGGATCTTGAGGAGAAGCTTGTGAAGGAAAGAAGCCTTGTGGCTCAATTCTCCAAGCCTAAAACTGTGATACCCATTATTGACTCCTTCTCCTCTCAATCCCACAGAAGAGGACCAGGTATCAATAAGATGGAGACAGGTGAAGGGAGTGGAGAAATGAGCAGGGGTAAGGCTAAGCCTCATTCCACCTTTCACAGGGGATTGCTTTCTTCCAACAGGTACGACCATGAAATCATTAGTGGTCACTGGAGGAATGGAAGCTCTTATAGGAAGGAAAATACTCCATCCTATAATGAAAGAAAGGGCATGTGATTGAGTGCAATGAAAGCTCCCCACGAGGAAATACAAATGGCACAATCTAGACCATTTGTGTTTGGTGTCTCAGCACCTCCAGTCAGGAACATGGATGCAAGCACTTCCAAATCATCTTCAGCAAAAAGCAAGACTGCTGCCAAATCTGTTGACAAGGTCTGCTGCCCAATGTCTGATTCCATCAGATCTTGTATGGCTACCAAGCCAAAACATGCTGAGGCCATCAGGACAAAGAGCAACAAGTCTGTCCACAGATTATCCTTCAGTTAGATTATTGCTGAAAGAAACAGGAAGAATGTTGTAGTCTCTTATGCTGAACATGTGCACAGTACTGTACCAATTCAAAAAATTGTTCAGAAAAGGAGATACAATATTCATGATTGTTGGTGTTGTGACAAGGTGAGACACTTTGCCATAGATTGTTGGTACAACCCCAATGTACCTAATGCAAATAAGAGCTTTCATGCTAGGAGTGTATCTAGTATGCGATTATCTCATCAAACTAACAAGAACCAAGGACCCAAGTCATCTTGGGCTCCTAAGGGACATTAAACTCTGTTTTGCAGGATAGTTCAAGTACCAGCCCCATCATCATTTGGTACTTGAACAGTGAGTGCCAATGGCACATGAGAGACAGGAGGTTGATATCACAGATTCAACATCAAGTAGAGGACTAAATCCTCTAGGTTCTCCTAGACAGAATTCTCCAACCATGGATGCCCAGAGTGAGGGGGAGCATAGCTCTCTCTATGGAGAAGGAGATGGGTGTGTTAGTGAGGAGGAGCACAGCCCAGATGTTGGAAGAGCAAATGCTCAGAATGGAGAAAGAGGTGGCCACAGCTGTTGTGCACAACCATTGTGATCACAACATCAATTGAGGACTGACTAACTCCTCAAGGTAAGTATCTATACTCCTATTGATTTTAAAGAAAGATGATCAGCTGATTCAGAAAATTCTGGATCAGCTGAGTTTTAGGTTTCCCTTGAATCATAAGGTCAATGCAGGTGCTTCAATTAAGGGGGGGGGGGGGGGGGGGGGGGGGGGGGCAAGCTCCTGCTCAAATTGAGGGGGAGTTGGTTATAAGTTGAGGGGAGATAGTTGATGCTCAGTAGGTCAGATTAGTGTAGAGTTTGAAGAATCCTATTCCCTAATGGGAAAGAGGTTGAAGAACCCAGAAAGGGGGAGATGGCCTATGTTAAGACCAAATTTGGTCTTGCTAGTTGAAAATAGGAGATGGAATGCTAGCTGCTAAGACCAAAGTAGTGTTAGCCCTCTAAACTAAAAAAGTGGAGGAGATGAGTTCATCCAGGTCCAAAAGCGTCGAGCCACCACACATCACTCGACGCCTGTGAGCAAAAAGCGTCGACCAAGCGTCGAGCCACCACACATCACTCGACGCCTGTGAGCTAAAAGCGTCGATCAAGTGTCGAGCCACCACACATCACTCGACGCCTGTGAGCTAAAAGCGTCGACCTATGGTTGTTGTCTCATAGGCAGGGTCACTGTCTAACAATGTTGTATCATGTAGTTGTTAGCTATGTTATCATGATTATATTATAGAACATTTAAATAATATGTCCTTCATGTGGTATCATGATATGTTTTTGTTGGCTATGTACCTTAGCATTGGGGATGTTTTACCTTCTTCAAATAGGGGGAGATTGTTGGGAATATTGCCCTCAGTTTTCCCTTGATTTGAAGAGGCATCACTTCCAATACTAAGTACATATTGTATTTTATAAAGTTTTGTTTTTGTAAGTTAAACAGGCTTAGGTGACTCAAGAGAAAGGGTTAATCAAGACCTAAGGTTAGGATAAATCTTCTCCTAAGTTGATGCAGAAATGTCTTGGCTGAATCGCTGAGACGAGGAGCCGTCTCAGCGGATCCGCTGAGAAGAAGGTGTCTCAGCTGATAAGTTCATCAAATGCTGAGAATCAGCGTATTCGTCGAACGCATAGTGGCGTTCATCAAACTCAGGACTCAGTTCGTCGACCGCTGAGACGAGACCAGAGAAGGAGCCGCTGAGAAGGCACAAAGGGCGTGTTCGTCGAACGCAGAGAGCCGTTCATCAAACGCAAGACAAAGTTCGTCGAACGCAGGACAAAGTTCGTCGACCGCTGAGACGAGATAGAAGAAAATGCTGACAATAGCCTATTCGTCGAACGCAGAGTGTCGTTCGTCGAATGCAGAGACAAGGCAGATCATCGAATGCAGAGACAAGGTCGATCGTTGAACGCAGAGTGTCGTTCGTCGAACGCAGAGACAAGGCAGATCGTCGAACGCAGAGACAAGGCCGATCGTTGAACGCAGAGCTTGGCAAGTTTGTCGAACGCAGGATGCAGCGGGTTCGTTGAACGCAGAGTGAAGCGGGTTCTCAGACCTTCTCTACAGATAAGTAGGGCGGCGGGACCTGCGGCTAGGGCAAGTTGCAGAAAAACTACAGGGACCACCGATCTCTCCCATACTTCTAGGGAGATCAAATTAGAGCCGTTGAAGATAAAAGAAGTATAAAAGAAAGTGTTAGGGCTTTTTCAAAGCCCCGGTCGATTGCGTGCAAAATCCACATTCGCCATTGACGGCTGCTGCTACTCTCGTCTTTCTTCCTGCTCACTGAAAGAGAAGAAGAAATAGAGAGAAGAAGATAGCTCCTCCACCAGAAGGGGCAACGTGATCTTCCACCCTTCTATTGAAGAGGAAGATCAAGTGGTAGATGTTATCAACAATCTTCAGCTACAGGAAAGCACAGACAGTGCAGGATCTACATGAGAGTTTTTCTGCTGTAGAATATTTCTATTATATCTTTTTCTGTAAGGCTTTTTGCCTGAGTTTGTAGGAGCTGGTGATAGCTCTGAGTTGTAAGGCTTGTTGCCTGAGGTAGGACCAGGAAGTGGTCTGAGCTGTAGGAGGTGTATTCCTCTGAGTTTGTAGGGCAGCTGTGCCTGAGGTAGGAGCTGATGATAGCTCTGAGTTGTAGGACCTTTTGGTCTGAGCTGTAGGATCAGGTGCTGATCTGAGGTAGGGCCTTTTGGCCTGAGCTGTAAGAGGTTTTTTCCTCTGAGTTTGTAGGGCAGCTGTGCCTGAGGTAGGAGCTGGTGATAGCTCTGAGTTGTAGGGACTCTTATCCTGAGGTAGGATCATCTTTGATTTGAGAAGTTCTGAGGAACTTGAGTTGTAAGCTCTTGGAGCTGAGTTGGAGGAGTTGGCCTTGCCTAACACATTGTTACAAAGGTGAAGGGGGAAAGAGGACTACTCAAGACACCCTGTCTTGAGGAACCTCTATACATACTTGTGTGCTTTCTGAGTTGCTTGATTCTCTGATTAGAATAATTTTAACAGGCCATAATAATCAAGTAAAATTTAAAAGACCTATTAACCCCCCTCTAGGTGAATTAATTAGCATACCTATATTCTTTCAAGTGGTATCAAAACGATGTTGGTCAAGAAGGACTTAACAGTCTGACCAGTTCCTAATTAGGTATTGCTGATTCAAATCAGATGGCCTCCAGTGGAGTGAAGAAGGAGTTGGGGTCAATGAAGTTGCCCATATGCTCCAAAGAAAACTTTGGAATATGGAAGCAAAGGGTGAGGCTGTTCATGGAAGCCTCAGACCCAAGGATCTATGTGACAGTCAAGAATGGTCCTTACACCTTTGAGAAGGCCTCCACTATTGACCCTACTAGAAAAGTACTCAAGATATTTTTCTGAGCTGACCAATGATGAAATTGCACTGTACACAATGGACAAAAGGGCTCAGAACATAATTGTTAATGCAATTGATGACACTACATTTCAGAACTTGGTACACTGCTCAACTGCCAAGAAAATGTGGAACACATTGGTTGTATATATGGAAGGGACAGCTGAAGTAAGGGATGATAGAAAATCACTCATTAACCAAGAATATGAAGCCTTCAGGCAGCTGGCCCAGGAAAGCATATCCTTGTGCTATGAGAGGTTCTTCAGAATAGTCAATGAACTGAGAACCTATGAGAGGGTGTTCAATGATTATGAGCAGAATGACAAGTTCCTTAGATCTCTAACTAGGGACTGAGACACAAAGATATGTGCCATCAGGGAAGTGGCCAAGCTAGGAACTCACACACTGTTTGGGAAGATGCTCTCCGATGAGATGCAGATGTCTGCAAGGAAGGAAGAGGACACCTCTTCAAGGGATCAATCAAGGGAGAATTCAGTATCTCTCAGAGCTGGCAGCTCCAAGAGAAGCCAGGGCAGGTTGGTGTCTCCTCAAAGGAGAAGTGCTGAATCAGAAACCAGCACCTCTGATAGCTCTTCCTCTGATGAAGAGTTTTCTGCCTTCTTGAGGCAATTCAGGAAGATGATGAAGAGGAGGAAATGGAAGAACAAGCCCTCTTCCTCATATCACAAAAAGGAGGACAGCAAGGAGTCAAAGCATCACTCTAGGAATGGCAGGTATGACTCTAACTCTAAATTTAATTCCTCTAAAGTTGTCTATTATTGCTGCAGCAAGCCAGGGCATGTCATTACTGACTGCCCAGTCAAGAGAAAAGAAAAGGATGAGAAGAAGGGTCATCAGCCAAAGGGCAAGAAAGGAGAGAAATCCTTACTAGCTAAGAAGGAAAGGAGCTGGAGTGAATCAGACTCCAGCTCATCTGAATCTGAAAAGGAAGAAGCTCTTATTGGGCTGGCTGCTGTTGAAGAATGTGCAACAGAAGAAGATGAAGATTGCCCAGCTGCAAAGGTTGGAATCAAGGCCCCTCTCTCACACTCAGAAAGTGATGAAGAGGAGGATGAAGAAGACTGTGTTCAGCTAGGACTCATGGCCTTCACTGATGTGGAAGGGAGTCAGAATATGTCTGACAATGATCAGGTATCAATCCATTCCACTTCTATTTCTGATCATGATGTATGTCAAGAATCTGAAGCACAACCATCACATGATGAAAGTGTTTCAGAAGCTGAGGTAAATGTCAATCAATTGATTGACAAATATGATGCCTTGGTTATTGCTCTGAAAGAGAGCAAGAAGCTTGCCAAGAGGCAAGCCCAGGAAATTGCCTCCCTTAAGAAGACTGAAAGTGACTACACTGGACCTACCTCCCCGGTGGCCCAGATGAGCAGACAAATAAGTCATTTAAAGGGTATGACAAGTGTTCAATTGAGCACTATTTCCCTGAATGACAAGATTATCAAGGATCTTGAGGAGAAGCTTGTGAAGGAAAGAAGCCTTGTGGCTCAATTCTCCAAGCCTAAAACTGTGGTACCCATTATTGACTCCTTCTCCTCTCAATCCCACAGAAGAGGACCAGGTATCAATAAGATGGAGACAGGTGAAGGGAGTGGAGAAATTTGCAGGGGTAAGGCTAAGCCTCATTCCACCTTTCACAGGGGATTGCTTTCTTCCAACAGGTACGACCATGAAATCATTAGTGGTCACTGGAGGAATGGAAGCTCTTATAGGAAGGAAAATACTCCATCCTATAATGAAAGAAAGGGCATGGGAATGAGTGCAATGAAAGCTCCCCACGAGGAAATACAAATGGCACAATCTAGACCATTTGTGTTTGGTGTCTCAGCACCTCCAGTCAGGAACATGGATGCAAGCACTTCCAAATCATCTTCAGCAAAAAGCAAGATTGCTGTCAAATCTGTTGACAAGGTCTGCTGCCCAATGTCTGATTCCATCAGATCTTGTATGGCTACCAAGCCAAAACATGCTGAGGCCATCAGGACAAAGAGCAACAAGTCTGTCCACAGATTATCCTTCAGTTAGATTATTGCTGAAAGAAACAGGAAGAATGTTGTAGTCTCTTCTGCTGAACATGTGCACAGTACTGTACCAATTCAAAAAATTGTTCAGAAAAGGAGATACAATATTCATGATTGTTGGTGTTGTGACAAGGTGAGACACTTTGCCATAGATTGTTGGTACAACCCCAATGTACCTAATGCAAATAAGAGCTTTCATGATAGGAGTGTATCTAGTATGAGATTATCTCATCAAACTAACAAGAACCAAGGACCCAAGTCATCTTGGGCTCCTAAGGGACATTAAACTCTGTTTTGCAGGATAGTTCAAGTACCAGCCCCATCATCATTTGGTACTTGAACAGTGAGTGCCAATGGCACATGAGAGACAGGAGGTTGATATCACAGATTCAACATCAAGTAGAGGACTAAATCCTCTAGGTTCTCCTAGACAGAATTCTCCAACCATGGATGCCCAGAGTGAGGGGGAGCATAGCTCTCTCTATGGAGAAGGAGATGGGTGTGTTAGTGAGGAGGAGCACAGCCCAGATGTTGGAAGAGCAAATGCTCAGAATGGAGAAAGAGGTGGCCACAGCTGTTGTGCACAACCATTGTGATCACAACATCAATTGAGGAATGACTAACTCCTCAAGGTAAGTATCTATACTCCTATTGATTTTAAAGAAAGATGATCAGCTGATTCAGAAAATTCTGGATCAGCTGAGTTTTAGGTTTCCCTTGAATCATAAGGTCAATGCAGGTGCTCCAATTAAGGGGGGGGGGGGGGGGGGGGGGGGGCAAGCTCCTGCTCAAATTGAGGGGGAGTTGGTTATAAGTTGAGGGGGAGATAGTTGATGCTCAGTAGGTCAGAATAGTGTAGAGTTTGAAGAATCCTATTCCCTAATGGGAAAGAGGTTGAAGAACCCAGAAAGGGGGAGATGGCCAATGTTAAGACCAAATTTGGTCTTGCTAGTTGAAAATAGGAGATGGAATGCTAGCTGCTAAGACCAAAGTAGTGTTAGCCCTCTAAACTAAAAAAGGGGAGGAGATGAGTTCATCCAGGTCCAAAAGCGTCGAGCCACCACACATCACTCGACGCCTGTGAGCAAAAAGCGTCGACCAAGCATCGAGCCACCACACATCACTCGACGCCTGTGAGCTAAAAGCGTCGACCAAGCGTCGAGCCACCACACATCACTCGACGCCTGTGAGCTAAAAGCGTCGACCTATGGTTGTTGTCTCATAGGCAGGGTCACTGTCTAACAATGTTGTATCATGTAGTTGTTAGCTATGTTATCATGATTATATTATAGAACATTTAAATAATATGTCCTTCATGTGGTATCATGATATGTTTTTGTTGGCTATGTACCTTAGCATTGGGGATGTTTTACCTTCTTCAAATAGGGGGAGATTGTTGGGAATATTGCCCTCAGTTTTCCCTTGATTTGAAGAGGCATCACTTCCAATACTAAGTACATATTGTATTTTATAAAGTTTTGTTTTTGTAAGTTAAACAGGCTTAGGTGACTCAAGAGAAAGGGTTAATCAAGACCTAAGGTTAGGAGAAATCTTCTCCTAAGTTGATGCAAAAATGTCTTGGCTGAATCGCTGAGACGAGGAGCCGTCTCAGCGGATCCGCTGAGAAGAAGGTGTCTCAGCTGATAAGTTCATCAAACGCTGAGAATCAGCGTATTCGTCGAACGCATAGTGCCGTTCGTCAAACTCAGGACTCAGTTCGTCGACCGCTGAGACGAGACCAGAGAAGGAGCCGCTGAGAAGGCACAAAGGGCGTGTTCGTCGAGCGCAGAGAGCCGTTCATCAAACGCAAGACAAAGTTCGTCGAACGCAGGACAAAGTTCGTCGACCGCTGAGACGAGATAGAAGAAAATGCTGACAATAGCCTGTTCGTCGAACGCAGAGACAAGGCAGATCATCGAATGCAGAGACAAGGTCGATCGTTGAACGCAGAGTGTCGTTCGTCGAACGCAGAGACAAGGCAGATCGTCGAACGCAGAGACAAGGCCGATCGTTGAACGCAGAGCTTGGCAAGTTTGTCGAACGCAGGATGCAGCGGGTTCGTTGAACGCAGAGTGAAGCGGGTTCTCAGACCTTCTCTACAGATAAGTAGGGCGGCGGGACCTGCGGCTAGGGCAAGTTGCAGAAAAACTACAGGGACCACCGATCTCTCCCATACTTCTAGGGAGATCAAATTAGAGCCGTTGAAGATAAAAGAAGTATAAAAGAAAGTGTTAGGGCTTTTTCAAAGCCCCGGTCGATTGCGTGCAAAATCCACATTCGCCATTGACGGCTGCTGCTACTCTCGTCTTTCTTCCTGCTCACTGAAAGAGAAGAAGAAATAGAGAGAAGAAGATAGCTCCTCCACTAGAAGGGGCAAGGTGATCTTCCACCCTTCTATTGAAGAGGAAGATCAAGTGGTAGCTGTTATCAACAATCTTCAGCTACAGGAAAGCACAGACAGTGCAGGATCTACAGGAGAGTTTTTCTGCTGTAGAATATTTCTATTATATCTTTTCTTGTAAGGCTTTTTGCCTGAGTTTGTAGGAGCTGGTGATAGCTCTGAGTTGTAAGGCTTGTTGCCTGAGGTAGGACCAGGAAGTGGTCTGAGCTGTAGGAGGTGTATTCCTCTGAGTTTGTAGGGCAGCTGTGCCTGAGGTAGGAGCTGGTGATAGCTCTGAGTTGTAGGACCTTTTGGTCTGAGCTGTAGGATCAGGTGCTGATCTGAGGTAGGTCCTTTTAGCCTGAGCTGTAGGAGGTGTTTCCTCTGAGTTTGTAGGGCAGCTGTGCCTGAGGTAGGAGATGGTGATAGCTCTGAGTTGTAGGAACTTTTGTCCTGAGGTAGGATCATCTTTGATCTGAGAAGTTCTGAGGAACTTGAGTTGTAAGTTCTTGGAGCTAAGTTGGAGGAGTTGGCCTTGTCTAACACATTGTTAGATAGGTGAAGGGGGAAAGAGGACTACTCAAGACACCCTGTCTTGAGGAACCTCTATACATACTTGTGTGCTTTATGAGTTGCTTGATTCTCTGATTAGAATAATTTTAAGAGACCATAATAATCAAGTAAAATTCAAAAGACCTATTCACCCCCCCCCCCCCCTCTAGGTGAATTAGTTAGCATACCTATATTCTTTCAAGTGGTATTAAAGCGAGGTTGGTCAAGAAGGACTTAACAGTCTGACCAGTTCCTAATTAGGTATTGCTGATTCAAATCAGATGGCCTCCAGTTGAGTGAAGAAGGAGTTGGGGTCAATGAAGTTGTCCATATGCTCCAAAGAAAACTTTGGAATATGGAAGCAAAGGGTGAGGCTGTTCATGGAAGCCTCAGACCCAAGGATCTATGTAACAGTCAAGAATGGTCCTTACACCTTTGAGAAGGCCTCCACTATTGACCCTACTAGAAAAGTACTCAAGATATTTTCTGAGTTGACCAATGATGAAATTGCACTGTACACAATGGATAAAAGGGCTCAGAACATAATTATTAATGCAATTGATGACACTACATTTCAGAACTTGGTACACTGCTCAACTGCCAAGGAAATGTGGGACACATTGGTTGTATATATGGAAGGGACAGCTGAAGTAAGGGATGATGGAAAATCACTTCTTAACCAAGAATATGAAGCCTTCAGGCAGCTGGCCCTGGAAAGCATATCCTTGTGCTATGAGAGGATCTTCAGAATAGTCAATGAACTGAGAACCTATGAGAGGGTGTTCACTGATTATGAGCTGAATGACAAGTTCGTTAGATCTCTAACTAGGGACTGAGACACAAAGATATATGCCATCAGGGAAGTGGCCAAGCTAGGTGAGACCCCAACTCACACACTATTTGGGAAGCTGCTCTCCAATGAGATGCAGCTGTCTGCAAGGAAGGAAGAGGACACCTCTTCAAGGGCTCAAGCAAGGGAGAATTCAGTAGCTCTCAAAGCTAACAGCTCCAAGAGAAGCCAGGGCAGGTTGGTGTCTCCTCAAAGGAGAAGTGCTGAATCAGAAACCAGCACCTCTGATAGCTCTTCCTCTGATGAAGAGTTTTCTGTCTTCTTGAGGCAATTCAAGAAGATGATGAAGAGGAGGGAATGGAAGAACAAGCCCTCTTCCTCATATCACAAAAGGGAGGACAGCAAGGAGTCAAAGCATCACTCCAGGAATGGCAGGTATGGCTCTAACTCTAAATTTAATTCCTCTAAAGTTGTCTGCTATTGCTGCAGCAAGCCAGGGCATGTCATTACTGACTGCCCAGTCAAGAGAAAAGAAAAGGATGAGAAGAAGGGTCATCAGCCAAAGGGCAAGAAAGGAGAGAAATCCTTACTAGCTAAGAAGGAAAGGAGCTGGAGTGAATCAGACTCCAGCTCATCTGAATCTGAAAAGGAAGAAGCTCTTATTGGGCTGGTTGCTGTTGAATAATGTGCAACAGAAGAAGATGAAGATTGCCCAGCTGCAAAGGTTGGAATCAGGGCCCCTCTCTCACACTCAGAAAGTGATGAAGAGGAGGATGAAGAAGACTGTGTTCAGCTAGGACTCATGGCCTTCACTGATGAGGAAGGGAGTCAGAATATGTCTGACAATGATCAGGTATCAATCCATTCCACTTCTATTTCTAATCATGATGTATGTCAAGAATCTGAAGCACAGCCATCACATGATGAAAGTGTTTTAGAAGATGAGGTAAATGTCAATCAATTGATTGACAAATATGATGCCTTGGTTATTGCTCGGAAAGAGAGCAAGATGCTTGCCAAGAGGCAAGCCCAGGAAATTGCCTCCCTTAAGAAGACTGAAAGTGACTACAATGGACCTAACTCCCTGGTGGCCCAGATGAGTAGACAAATAAGTCATTTAAAGGGTATGACAAGTGTTCAATTGAGCACTATTTCCCTGAAGGACAAGATTATCAAAGATCTTGAGGAGAAGCTTGTGAAGGAAAGAAGCTTTGTGGCTCAATTCTCCAAGCCTAAAATTGTGATACTCATTATTGACTCCTTCGCCTCGCAATCCCACAGAAGAGGACCAGGTATCAATAAGATGGAGACAGGTGAAGAGAGTGGAGAAAAGAGCAGGGGTAAGGCTAAGCCTCATTTCACCTTTCACAGGGGATTGCTTTCTTCCAACAGGTATGACCATGAAATCATTAGTGGTCACTGGAGGAATGGAAACCCTTATAGGAAGGAAAATACTCCATCCTATAATGAAAGAAAGGGCATGTGATTGAGTGCAATGAAAGCTCCCCATGAGGAAATACAAATGGCCCAATCTGGACCATTTGTGTTTGGTGTCTCAGCACCTCCAGTCAAGAACATGGATGCAAACACTTCCAAATCATCTTCAGCAAAAAGCAAGACTGCTGTCAAATCTGTTGACAAGGCCTGCTGCACAGTGTCTGATTCCATCAGATCTTGTATGACTCCAAGCCAACACATGCTGAGGCCATCAGGACAAAGAGCAGCAAGTCTGTCCACAGATTTTCCTTCAGTCAGATTATTGCTGAAAGAAACAGGAAGAATGCTTCAGTCTCTTCTGCTGAACATGTGCACAGTACTGTACCAATTCAAAAAATTGTTCAGAAAAGGAGATACAATATTCATGATTGTTGGTGTTGTGGCAAGGTGGGACACTTTGCCATAGATTGTTGGTACAACCCCAATGTACCTAATGCAAAGAAGAGCTTTCCTGCTATGAGTATAGCTAGTATGAGATTATCTCATCAAACTAACAAGAACCAAGGACCCAAATCATCTTGGGCTCCTAAGGGACATTAAACTCTGTTTTGCAGGATAGTTCAAGTACCAGCCCCATCATCATTTGGTACTTGAACAGTGAGTGCCAATGGCACATGAGAGACAGGAGGTTGATATCACAGATTCAACATCAAGTAGAGGACTAAATCCTCTAGGTTCTCCTAGACAGAATTCTCCAACCATGGATGCCCAGAGTGAGGGGGAGCATACCTCTCTCTATGGAGAAGGAGATGGGTGTGTTAGTGAGGGGGAGCACAGCCCAGATGCTGGAAGAGAAAATGCTCAGAATGGAGAAAGAGGTGACCACAGCTGTTGTGCACAACCATTGTGATCACAACATCAATTGAGGATTGACTACCTCCTCAAGGTAAGTATCTCTACTCCTATTGATTTTAAAGAAAGATGATCAGCTGATTCAGAAAATTCTGGATCAGCTGAGTTTTAGGTTTCCCTTAAATCATAAGGTCAATACATGTGCTCCAATTAAGGGGGAGCAAGCTCCTGCTCAAATTGAGGGGGAGTTGGCTATAAGTTGAGGGGGAGATAGCTGATGCTCAGTAGGTCAGAATAGTGTAGAGTTTGAAGAATCCTATTCCCTAATGGGAAAGAGGTTGGAGAACCCAGAAAGGGGGAGATGGTCAATGCTAAGACCAAATTTGGTCTTGCTAGTTGAAAATAGGAGATGGAATGCTAGCTGCTAAGACCAAAGTAGTGTTAGCCCTCTAAACTAAAAAGGGGAAGGAGATAAGTTCATCCAGGTCCAAAAGAGTCGAGCCACCACACATCACTCGACGCCTGTGAGCAAAAAGCGTCGACCAAGCGCCGAGCCACCACACATCACTCGACGCCTGTGAGCTAAAAGCGTCGACCAAGCGTCGAGCCACCACACATCACTCGACGCCTGTGAGCTAAAAGCGTCGACCTATGGTTGCTGTCTCATAGGCAGGGTCACTATCTAACAATGTTGTATCATGTAGTTGTTAGCTATGTTATCATGATTATATTATAGAACATTTAAATAATATTTCCTTCATCTGGTATCATGATATATTTTTGTTGGCTATGTACCTTAGCATTGAGGATGTTCTGCCTTCTTCAAATAGGGGGAGATTGTTGGGAATATTGCCCTCAATGTTCCCTTGATTTGAAGAGGCATCACTTCCAATACTAAGTACATATTGTATTTTATAAAACTTTGTTTTTGTAAGTTAAACAGGCTTAGGTGACTCAAGAGAAAGGGTTAATCAAGACCTAAGGTTAGGAGAAATCTTCTCCTAAGTTGATGCAGAAATGTCTTGGCTGAACCGCTGAGACGAGGAGTCGTCTCAGCGGATCCGCTGAGAAGAAGGTGTCTCAGCTGATAAGTTCATCAAACGCTGAGAATCAGCGTATTCGTCGAACGCAGAGTGCCGTTCGTCGAACTCAGGACTCAGTTCGTCGGCCGCTGAGACGAGACCAGAAAAGGAGTCGCTGAGAAGGCACAAAGGCCGTGTTCGTCGAACGCAGGACAAAGTTCGTCTACCGCTGAGACGAGATAGAAGAAAATGCTGACAATAGCCTGTTCGTCGAACGCAGAGTGTCGTTCGTCGAACACAGAGACAAGGCAGATCGTCGAATGCAGAGACAAGGCAGATCGTTGAACGCAGAGTGCCGTTCGTCGAACGCAGAGACAAGGCAGATCGTCGAACGCAGAGACAAGGCCGATCGTTGAACGCAGAGCTTGGCAAGTTCGTCGAACGCAGGATGCAGCGGGTTCATCGAACGCAGAGTGAAGCGGGTTCGTCGAACGCAGACCTTCTCTACAGATTAGTAGGGCGGCGGGACCTGCGGCTAGGGCAAGTTGCAGAAAAGCTACAGGGGACCACCGATCTCTCCCATACTTCTTGAAATCAAATTGGATTTAAACTTAATATCAATTTTTACATGTATTTGTATTTAATTGAAATCAAATTCTTTAAAACTAATATTTTCCAAAAGAACGGACCCTTAGGGGCCCGTTCATTTGAACGGAATTGGCTTTCTGGAATTGGCTTTTCGACAAAATCCAATATCTACATGAATTAACATTTTACATAATTCCAATTTTGTTGTTCGGCGGTAAGATTGAATTCAGTCAATAGAATTGGAATTGAGGCACAAAATTTGTTCGGCTGAATGATGGAATTGGTATTGGAATTGAAATTATACAATAATTTTATAAAACTCAAAATAAGCGTCATCGCCGAATGCATTAAATTGCATAATATGTTTTAAGATACGCGCTTTCCGCCAAAGCGCAATTTTTTCCCGTGCGCACATTTTTTTCCCAAGCGAAAAACGCGCGCCCGGGCGAAAAAAAACGGCGCCCGGGCGAAAATGCACGCATGGGTGAAAAACGTGCACCCTGATGGAAAAATTCGCGCCCGGGGGAAAAACGCGCGTTAGGGCGAAAAATGCGCGTCCGGGCGAAATACGTGCGCCCGGGAGAAAAACGCGCGCCCGACTGAAAAACGCGCGCCCTGGCAAAAAAGGCGGGCCCGGGCGAAAAAGGCGCGTCGGGGCGTAAAACGCGCGCCCGGCTGAAAAAAGCGCGCCCCGGGCGAAAAACGCGCGCTAGGGCGAAAAACGAGCGCCATGGTGAAAAACGTGCGCCTGGGCGAAAAACACGCGACCTGGCGAAAAAGGCGCAACCTGGCGAAAAATGTGCGCTTGGGCGAAAAACGTGCGCTAGGATGGAAAAATTCGCGCCCGTCTAAAAAATGCTCGCCCGAACGAAAAAAAATTCGCACCTGTCAAAAAATGCGTGCTCGGGTCGAACAAACGCGCTCTCAGGCGAAAAAACGCGCGCTCGTGCAAAAAAAGGAACGCCCGGGCGAAAAATGCCCGACAGGCTGAAAAACACTCGGTCGGCCGAAAAACGCGCGTCGGGCAAAAAATCGCGCTGA
Organism: Dactylorhiza incarnata; assembly: GCA_033032865.1. Lineage (NCBI taxonomy): Eukaryota > Viridiplantae > Streptophyta > Magnoliopsida > Asparagales > Orchidaceae > Dactylorhiza > Dactylorhiza incarnata. Next base: position 4,754,515 of record JAWHQI010000176.1, on the reverse strand, counting down.
CCGGCGAAAAAACGCGCGCCCCGACGAAAAATGCGCGCTCGGCCGAAAAAAGCACGCCCGGCCGAAAAAAAGCGCGCCCTGCCGAAAAACGTGCGCCCGGGCAGAAAACACGCGCCCGGGCGAAAAACTCGCGCGTGGGCGAAAAACACGCGCCCGACTGAAAAACGGCGCATGGCTGAAAAACGCGCGTCGGGCTGAAAAACTTGCGCCCAGGCGAAAAACGCGCACCCGGGAGAAAAACGCGCGTCCGGGCGGAAAATTGCGACCGGGCGGAAAACACGCGCCCGGGCGAAAAATGCGCGCTTGGGCGAAAAACGTGCGCCCGGGCGGAAAAACATGCGTCCGAACGAAAAAAAATTCACGCTGGTCAAAAATTGTGCTCGGGTCGAAAAACGCGCGCCCGGCTGAAAAACGCGCGCCCAGCTGAATAACTCGCGCCCGGGCGAAAAAACGCTCGCCCGGGCGAAAAATGCGCTCTCGGGCGAAAAACGCGCCCCCAGGCGGAAAATGCGCGCCCGGGCGAAAAACACGCGCCCGGGTGAAAAATGCGCGTTTTGGCGAAAAAACGTGCGCCCGGATGGAAAAATTCGTGCCCGGCTAAAAATTCCGCGCCCGGGCGGAAAAACTATTGCCCGAACGAAAAAAATTCGCGCGGGTCAAAAAATGTGTGCCCGGGTCGAAAAACGCGCGACCGATCGAAAAACGCGCCCTCGGGCGAAAAACGCGCGCCCGAGCGAAAAAAGAGCTCCCGGGTGAAAAATGCTCGGCAGGCCGAAAAACACTCGGTTGGCCAAAAAACGCCAGCACGGGACAAAAATACGCGCCCTGGTGAAAAACGCGCGCTCAAGTGAAAAATCGCGCTCCCGGGCAAAAAACGCCCGCCTGGGAGAAAAATGAACGTCCGGTCGAAAAGCACGCGCACGACCGAAAAACTCGTGCCCGACCGAAAAACACACCCTGCAGGAAAACGCACGCTCGGGAGAAAAACGCGCCCGTATAGTATGTCGAAAAACTCTAGCGAAAACATTCGATTATGCGGAAAACTCATGGGCGGAGGTAAGAATTGGCTATTTGATTTTTTAGTTCATAGTCAAAGCCAGGAGTTTTCACATGAAAGTCAATATCCGCTTGAATTCCGTTGCGCCGAACAGTTGAATTGAATTTCTAATCTCCAATGCTAATTCCAAAAAGTCAATTCCGTCCAAACGAACAATTTTATTTACACGATTCATGAAACTGGAACTATAAAACATTATCCTCTCCTATTACTACAATCAATGAATAATGTGTGATATAATTTAGATAAAAATATGTACAATAATCACACTCAATCAAATAATTCACTTATTATTTTACTAAAATCAACTCAATATTCTACTTCAAATTGTTTCTGTAAATTAAGTTACATGAACCAAATCCCTTCAAATTTAATTTATTGTCCATTTTCGAAGTGTGGGAGCAAAATGCTTGGACTATGACATGTTTATATGTATGAGAAAATGTCTAACTTTATAAACCAAAAAGAATTTGGCTCTTTTAGAAGGATGGTAAAGTAAAATAGTTAATTTTATAATATATTAAGAAGATTAATTATCTATGTTAATATAAATTTCTAGTAATATGTATATCAATAATCAAATTACCTACCCATATCAATATTATAGGTTTTTTTATTTAACAAGTTACTTCACTTTAAACAATAAATTTACATCCCAACGATTTTTTAAATTACAAAAAATCTCCTTTGTAAATTTACATTTCATAATATCCATGCACAAAAAATCTCCTTTGTTATGAAATGTAAACTTATAGGGGAGGTTTTTGTAATTTCAAATATTAGAGGGATGCAATGTGTAATTAAGCTAATCTCTAGGGGGGATTTTGGTAATTATTCCTATATTACAAAAGAGGTTTCAATTTTGATGCAAATGTTGGCAAATACAAGCTTTTAAATTATTGTTAAAAATAAATATTTAAATAAAAATATTATATTATATAGTAGCAATAACAATATTTCTACTATAAAAATAAAATAAAGTATTATATTTTTCCAAATTATTCTCACATATTTCTTGCATTATTGTTTCTATTGTACTCTTATATATCAATTAATAAATTGGCAACTACCCACCGGGGTGTGGGTGAAAAGCAAGCATCAACGGTTCTTCCAGCTTGTAGAATACGAGGGGCTCTCCACCCTTTGCTATCGTTGTGGGTGTTTGGGGCACCGGGCGGATGCCTGTTCGCAGCAACCGGCCGCGGCGCCTCCACCTCTCATCTTTTCTGCACTACCTAAGGTGGCCTCGACACCGGGGATCGACCATCCTGTTCCTCCGTGTCCCGAACAGCCGGCTGTTGATTTTGTGCAAGCCACTCCAACGTTGGAAGGTGGGATGGATGGTTCAATTAAGCCCAGCTGCAATGGTGTGGAGTTGGCAAACCGGGGCTATGGCCCGTGGATTATGGTACAGCATAAGAAGAAAGCGGCGGAAAAGGGTGACCCTAAGGCAGGGCCTCCTCCCAGTCCTCCGATTTTTGGGGAAGTGATGGCGACTTCGCCAATGGGGGCCGACAAGCCCCCGGCTAGAAAGGGTGGTGGGGGCCTGGCTAAGGCTAACAACCGGAAATTTGCATACGGCCACAAAGCCTCCAAGGCCCATATGGAGCGAGGGTTGTTCAATCTGGGGCCGGTGGGAGTGCTGCCCAGGAAAAGACGTAAGGAAAGCTTTGAAGGAATACCAAGCGACGACGGGGACGCGTCCTCTTCAAGGGGCCCATGACGTGCCTGATGATGTGGAATTGTCGTGGGGTGCGGAAGGATAAAGCAGGGAACTACCTTCGGGAGATGATTCACCAACATGATGTGGGGATTATTGGTTTGTTTGAAACAAAAGTGGAGTCCCTCTCTCGGCGGGATGTGGACAAACTTGTGGGCCGTCAATGGGAGTACTATCATTTTCCTGCTGTGGGGCTATCGGGGGGCATCGCGGTGCTTTGGCGTTCTGAGCTGTTTTCGGTGACGATTGTTGAGGCTACAAATCAATGTGTGTTGTGCCGGGTGTCAACACCGGAGAACATTATCTGGATGGCGGCGTTTGTTTATGCAAATAAAGAGTATCATTTGCGGCGTGCTGTGTGGGAGCTTCTTGCACCCGACTTAGTGGTGGAGTTACCTTTCCTTGTTGGAGGTGATTTCAACTGCCTGCTCCGTGCAGAGGAGCGGTCGAGTGTGCACCCCTTTGCCTACTCACCGGGCTCAAGAGAGATGGAGGAGTGGGTGATTGCGTCGGAGCTTCATGAGCTCAAGTTTCAGGGACCGAAGTTCACGTGGTGTAATAATCAATCCGGTGCAGACAGAGTTTTGAGTCGGTTGGACCGGTTTTTCCTCAACAATTTTGGCCTGGAGCGGATCCCAGATGCAACGGTTCAACATCTGGCTCGCATTAGCTCGGACCATTGTCCGTTGATTCTCCCGCTCGCCGATCCCCCGGTGCAGCAGCGGTCGCGGTGGCTCCGTTTTGAAGATGTGTGGCTTTCCTATCCAATGGCTTGGCGGATTGTGTCGAAGTGCTGGGCCCGACGGATTTTGGTAGTGGGGCGGAAGTCCTTGACCGGAAATGTCGGCGGACCCTTCGGTCCCTTTTCTTTTGGAGCAAAAGCAAGCTTCAGGACTTGGGCAAGCTGAAAGTACAATTGGAGGGAGAGGTGGCAGCCTTGCAGATGCTTGAGGGTTCTGATGCTGGTTTGAATCAAGCCCAAATCCAGTCCCTGGTTGGGAAGGTTAAAGAGTATGATAACACTCTTGCTCGTCTTGCAACTTGGTGGAAACAAAGAGCGAAGGCTCGCTGGCTTAAGGAGGGTGATGCCAACACCTCCTTCTTTCATACGATGGCCTCTGGTAGGCGAAGGACCAACCGGATTGTCCAGGTTGAAGACGATGCTGGGAACCTCTCGGATGATCCCTCAACTATTGAGAATTCATTTCTGGAATTCTTTGATCGTAAATGGAGTGGGTTGCCCCGGAGCTTGAGGGGTGGCCAACCTTCAACTTGGCTGATGGTATCTCGGCGATGGAAGCACAGGAACTATCCCGGGTTGTTTCGGAGGAGGAAATATGGCGGGCAATTCGCTCTATGGCTCCAAATCGGGCGTCGGGGCATGACGGTATCACGACCTCTTTTTTTCAGCATTTCTGGCTTATTATTAAATTTGATGTGTGCAGAGCGCTACTGGAGTTCTTTCAGTCGGAATGTATGCCACCAGCTTGGAAGGAGACCTTGGTCATTCTTATTCCCAAAAGTCCAAATGTTGCGAGGCCGGATAAATTCCGCCCTATTAGTCTATGCCCCGCTATCTACAAAGTTGCGGCGAAAATTCTGGTGGAACGACTAAAGAGGCTGCTTCCCCGATTGGTCTCGGAGGAGCAAGGTGCGTTTGTTGCTGGACGCTCAATCTCGCACCACTGTTTAATTGCTCAGGAGGCTGCTAATCGTCTCAAGATCTCCTCCTCAAAGATTGGTCTTATGGCTCTTAAAGTGGACATGGAGCAAGCTTACGACCGCATGAGCTGGGCGTCGTTGTCTCAGTTGCTGGATGTTCTGGGCTTTCCCCCTACTTTCTCCGCGTGGGTTTTACAGTATGTGTTGTCCCCTGGTTCTCATTGCTACTTAATGGACAGCAGACCCGTTGGATTGAAGCTAGCTGCGGTTTTTGTTGGGTTTTCTACAACCATACATCATATGTAAGCGCAGCGGAAATAACGAGAACAACCCAAAAGAGTTTCGGATCGGGTCATGAAAATGAATCAAGAAGTAATCAAAACTACTAGGTATGAAAATTACCTTTGCGGGATTGGATCAAATCCAACCTAGATGCTCCACGAGTTGAGTTCTGTCGGCAAGAGAGTCCTCACGTAGAATAATGTCTACGTCTCTACAACAGTCCACACGAGTCGGGAGAAGAAGACTGCACCTTGCGCTTCCACGAACTGCTAGATTCGTTCCAGGAAGAGCAATCGCGGCGACGATCGCCGGAAGGGAGGTCTGCGGAGGCGCACAGGGCGGCGGAACTCTTCCGTCTAGGGTTCGGGAGGAACTCTTCCGTCGGCCGAACCTTTTGTTCGCGTAAGAATGTAGAACCCTTAAAACAAGTTCTATTTATACCCGAAGCATAAACAGACCTAGAAGAATCGCTATCCGCAGTCCATACAGAAAATTGGGGTTTCTGTAACAATTCGTCGGGATTTCACGAATCAGCATTCGTCGAGTTTCCACGGAACAATTCGACGAATTCCGACGAATCATATCCGACGAATTCCGACGAATCATATCCGACGAATCATATCCGACGAATTCCGACGAATCATATCCGACGAATTCCGACGAATTCCGACAGCAACATTTGCTTTACCTCCCCGATTCTATATGGTGATTGGTAACCTTTACCAACACAGTCAATCTTCCAACTTCTCCACATGCTCTTATGTGCGACCCTGCAGGCTCATATCGCGTTGGCAGTGAGATTACATGTTTGACCACTTCTAGATCACAATGGTAACTCCAACAGTTTTCGTCAAGGGTGCCCGCTTTCTCCGTATATATTTATACTCTGTTCTGAACTGCTGTCCCGAGCGTTCCATCTACAGCGCGATGTTATTGGATTCTCCCTCTCGGCCGGGGGGCCCCGGATCTCGCATCTTCTATATGCGGATGATATCCTTGTATTCTCGGAAGCTTCTATCTCGGCTGCCACCACTTGTTTATCCGTCCTGTTGGATTACTGTGCATGGACGGGTCAACGTATCAACACCTCGAAGTCTGCGATTATGTTCAGCAAAGCGACACCACTGTGGAAGGCAATCCGCATAGCCCGGGGGATGGGTTTTCGACGGGTTGAGGAACTGGGTTACCTAGGAATAAAGATTGCCTTGCGGAAATTACGGAAAGCGGACTTCGCACCTCTTATCCAGGCCGCGACATCGAAATTTAAGGCATGGAACTGCCGTCATCTCTCCATGGCGGGGCGGGCTACTCATATTAACTCCGCAATTTTGTCAATGCCCATTTATCAGGCCACGCATTCTGATGTTCCTCGTGGAACTTTGGAGCACTTGGAGAAGCTAGCTCGAACCTTTCTGTGGGAAGCGGATCCTTCGCATAGATCTATGCATTATTTATCCTGGGATAAATGCTGCAGCCCGGCTTTGTGTGGGGGCCTCGGTTTCCATATGACTTCGAAATGGCAAGGCCCTCTCCGGGCAAAATTCGCATGGGAAATGCTGCTCCCCGCGCGCTCCTTGTTCCAACGGATTTTCCAGACTAAGTATGCGGGGCGGATGGCATCTGGTGAGCTGAAGCGTGGCGATTCAACAACATGGCATATAATTCATGATGGCATAGGTAGTCTGAACTCTATTGTCCGGTGGCGGATTTACAATGGTACGCGGATTGACGCTCTTTCCCAATGTTGGATTCAGGATAGACGCCTTTCGGCTTGGCCCACGTTCATTAACATTAACACGCCGGCGGGCCTATCGGTCTCGGACCTGATTGGGGAGGATGGCCGCTGGCATACTCCCACGTTGCGGAATGTTTTTGGTGAGGATTTGGTTCAGCTAATTCTACAAATTCCTATTGACTTGGCTTTGACCCACGACACTCCTGAAATCAAATTTCAATTTAGCGGGCAAACCATCTCTGCAATGGCTTATGGCGCTCAGTTTTCGAACCGCGAACATGATTTCAAGTGGCTGTCCCGGCTCAAGCTCCGGCCGAGAGAGAAAATGTTCTGGTGGCGGATGGCGTGGGATGCAGTTCCAACACGTCAATGGCTTACCCTCCGTGGTCTCTCCGAGATTAACGAATGCCCGTGGGGTTGCTCTATGGTGGAGGACCGTAACCACATGCTCGGGGAATGTTCTCAGGTCACTACGGTGGCATCCGTTCTTGGGCGGTGGGGGGTCCAGCTCACCTCGTTTGCTTCTTGGGATGAGTTTATTCGGGCTGTGCGCTTATGCCGGGGTGCGGCCCTCCCTCCCATTCGTGTGCTCTGTTACGTGGTGTATCAAAATTGGCGTGCGCGGAACGCCAAGACGCATAATGGTGAGGTGGCAACGCCACTCGACCGTGCGCTTGCGGTCCTGGAGGGGCTCCCTCCTACTCTCTCCTTCCCACCGCCGGGGAACTGGGACACCAACCAGTCCTTGCGACTGTTCTCCCCTTTCCTTTGGTGTCCTGCCCCCCCCCCCCCCCCCCCCCCCCCCCCCCCCCGGGGGTGGTTGAAGATTAATGTTGATGGGGCCCTCTCTGATGACTCCTCTGCGGGTCTCGGGTTGGTGATCCGGGATGCTCATGGTGATCTTGTTTTGGCGGCCGGTTCCCCTTTTACTCACTGGGATCCGGGAAGGGTTGAATTGGAGGCTATCCTTGCGATCAAGCGTGCGGCGCAACCTGCCTGGTTCGAAAGCCGTGGGGTGATCATAGAAAGTGATTGTCGCAATGTGGTGGAATTTTGCTCACGATGCTTACGAAAAGAGGCATGGTCGGATGCGCGGATCACCGATGCGGACCTCTCCTTTATGGATGCATTTAGCAAAGTCATCTTCAGCATGGTGCCTCGTGATGCCAACCGGGCTGCGGATTATTGTGCTAACCTTGCAAAAACTTGTAGCTCTTTTGTTTGGGACAATTTTGAGTGTGTTAGTTCGGAACTCCGTGAACTAGTCACGGCCGATCGGGTTGGGTGTACCTCGGTGTAGGTGGGGCCTCGGCCGTTCCTTTCTTTTTTCGTAATGCCAATGCAAATCTCAAAAATAAATAAATAAATATAGAATGAGTCAAAATGAGCTATTTCAGTTTTTGTTTTTTTCCTAAAAATAATAATAATATAACATTTAATCTTTTTTCATACAAATGGGCTGAAATAATTTTTCAGATAAATTTACCTTATTGACCCTCTCATGTACCTCTCAACTATCTGGGAATTAGCTGTAATGATGGCATACATTCTTGTTTGTTCTTCCTTTTTCCCCTTTGTAATTAAGCTTGAAACAATCCAATCATGACCTGATCCTTTAGTACTTGACAACAAATTAATCCCATATATAATTTAAAATACATTTTTAAGTTATATATAGTTCAAAAAGTTTTATTAAATTTAATTATTCAAATATCAAATTTTATTTTGTATGATGTTAATATAAGAACTGTTGAACTAATCAACATTTTATCTGCTTAATAACATACTTTATCCTAATGTTAGTATAAGAATAATACAACTAATTAATCTTTCTTTTTAATGAAATAATAAAAATTTTCTAACAAAATTGAGAGGGCTTCAAAATAATACCATATATAATTTAAAATACATTTTTAAAGTTATATATAGTTCAAAAAGTTTTATTAATTTTAATTATTTAAATATCAAATTTTGTTTTGTATGATGTTAATATAAGAACAGTAGTAGAACTAATCAACATTTTACCTACTTAATAACATAATTTATCCTAACGTTAGTATAAGAATAATACAACTAATTAATAAATTTTTTATTTTTAATGAAATAATAAAAAATTTCTAACAATATTGAGAGGGCTTCAAAATAATCCCATATATAATTTAAAATACATTTTTAAGTTATATATAGTTCAAAATGTTTTATTAATTTTAATTATTTAAACATCAAATTTTATTTTGTATGATGTTAATCTAAGAACAGTAGTAGAACTAATCAACTTTTTCCTGCTTAATAGCATAATTTATCCTAATGTTAGTATAAGAATAATACAACTAATTAATAATTTTTTTTTTTTAATGAAATAATAAGAATTTTCTAACAAAATTGACACTACAAAAAAATTGGCCTTTAGTGATCAAAAATATTTGGTCACTAATGGTTCATTTTTTGCACGAAAATAATATCTGATCACTAAATAAATATACGTGATTAATTTGTGACCACATGTAAAATTTAGTCACTAAAAATAAACAATTAGTGACCAAAATTTTAACTTTGGTCACTAAATCTTAAACAAAATAGTGCTATTTTTTTTGCAAATTTAAAGCAGTATTTGAACAATTTAATTTGAGATAAAAATCATTAGTTACTAATCAACAACTTAAAAAAAACGTTGACCCGTCCCCCAAAATTTGAGTCTTCTGCGATCAGGCACAAAATTGCTTGTAAAGGTTCGATCTTTGTGGCTCAAGAGTCTTCCTCTTCGATGTCCTTCAGATTCTTGAAAGTCTCTGTGTTGGAAGCGGATATCGGCCCAACGAGGAGTAGTTCAGACCTCTGAAAGGGGGCAACTAGCACCAACTGATCCCACGGAGGAACCTTCTCGACAACACAACTCACCTTCTCGATGACACAGGTGTTGTTCTCGACGATACAACAATCGGCATCTCGACGGTGCGTCGAAACGCTAGCGCCGACGGTAGCGCTACCGCCCTGCGCTAGCGAACAGTACTCTAAAAACGGTTGCTCCCAGCATTCTTCATTTCTTGCAGTAGCACAGCTCCATCCTTGATCTGATTATCCATTCTTTAGGGCTGAACCCCAACACAGATCTCCTTCCCGCGTCCTCTTCGCTTCCACTTTAGTCCTTCCAGTTCTCGCACAAGCATGTTGCGGCAAGGCTTACTCTCCTCTCCAACTCAAGGACACATACATGCATACTGTTAGGTTTGCTCGAAGCATCCGGGTGTGGATCAAAGTGAAATCAACTACCCGTTGCCCCCAGCTAGGTATTTATAGATAAATCCTAGGTTAAATACGAGTATTGGATATCCTAGTACTCGAACCGACATGTTAAGCCTCCGAGCTCGTTATATGTCTGAATATACATTTACACATACACTACATGCAAACCGCATACTAGCTGCTGCTAGTTGTCCGCCCAGCCAAGTGTTCGCACTTCCTCCATGAAGTTGAGCTTGCTCAGCTTTCCTCTCCATGAAGTTTACACCTCATTTGACCCAATTAACTACTGCAGTTGTTCATCTTCTCCAAAAGTTGGCAGCGCCTCTGTTCCAAAGCAAGGCAGATTTGTTCTTTCCAACAATTCGGGGGTTGCCTTTAACATTTACATTTTGGGGAAATATTATGTGTTTAAATTTTATATTTGGTGTGCATATAGCCATTTTAGATGCGCCCTTAACATCGCCCTAAAAATAAGATGCAAATGGTTCTTATTGGTGCCTAGAGCTGTCACAGTTTCAGTTCAATTCGGTTTCAGTTCTGCTAAAATCGTGAATTGAACCGCTAAGGTAACAGTTCTTCAAATTTGAACTATAACCTTATTTGGTTTGACCAGTTCCAGTTCAAACATAATTTTTGAAACCATCGTGTTAACGGTTTCGATTCCGGATCAACAAAAATCAAATCAAACCGGTTACTAACGGTTCGGTCCAGTTCTATGTGGTTCGGTCCGGTTCTAATCGGTTTTATGTATCACAGTTTTAATCATCTTATAGCTCTATAATTTGAGTCATTAGACGCATTCACAAAGATTATTATCTTTTTAAAAATGCATATTTGAAAAGAAAATTGGAATTCAAATGGTTCGAGCATTAATTCATTATTTCTCAAGTCAAAATATGTTAGTATTAAACTAATACAGATATACTTGCAATAATATTTGATTTGACGCACTAAATAAAAAAAGGAGAATGTAATATTGTATCATCAAGTTTGTCATCACTACCTTCATCAATATTATAATCATGAAATTGTATATCTACACAATATAAAAAGTTAGAAATGGGAATAAGAAATGGAATCAAAGGAAGAGAAGGAGATGGAGTCATAAAGGTCAGAAAAAATAAACTCATCAGGGGGTCGTTAGAGGCCCTTAAATTTGAAATCCTAATAGCGAGTGAGATAACGAACACTATTGGAAGATCGTCTAGGTGAAGCCAGTCGAGGAAGTCGCCGATTATGTACATATATTCGAAGCCCTAGCAGAAAGGTCGGAACGAACACTGCCAGAATGAGGAGAAGAAAGCCTTCAACGACCGAGCAAGCAGAGCGAGAAGGAAGCCTTCAGTGCAGAGGAGCGGAGAAATGACCTAATGTTGCATGGCCTGCGTATGAGTATTTGAATTCTGCTGCAATCGGACGACGATGCAATCAGATGGATGATATAGGTATAGTCGTATTGATAATAAATATATAATATTTATATTATAAAAAAATATTATGATAAAATAAATAAATATTAAAAATTATAAAATAATAATAATAAATGTATTGCTGTTCGGTTTTGCTTCGGTCCGGTCTAGATCGGGTCCAAAAATTCTGAAATCGCTTGAGACATGTATGTTGCGGTTCCAGTTCCGATCCGAATAATAAAAAGAAAGAACTAAAGCACACTTAACGACGAAATTTTCAACACAACTCCCATTTACTCTGAAAAGACGCATATAATATGGCAGTTGTTATTCACACTACAAAAATGGCTATCCGCACTACATTATTTTTTTTATAGAATAAATCTGTTCTACACATAATATTTGCAGTGAATTGAAGATTAATCTTGCATGTATATAATAATTAAATATGCAAATTTAGCAAGGGCCCAGTTGCCCGTCCCGGGTCTACCCAGGTCTGAGCCCGATAAGACCCGGGCCCAATTAGGCCTGGTTAAGCACGGGCTAAGCCCATGCCAGACCTAAGGGGGCTCACTAGGCCCCCTTATTTGGCTAAGGCGCGCCCGGCCTCAAAGCCGAATGGGCATATAGTTAGGCTCCTAACATTTTTTTATGTTAGGCCCAACATTTGTTAATGCTGGCCCCCAATATTTTAAAATGCTATGTGTGCCTTTTGGAGGCCTGCTTGGGTCCGGTCCGGTGGGCTCATGCAGGCCCCCATAATGTAGCGAGGCCTAGGCCCGACTTAAGCAAGACCTAACATGTGCCCGACAATAAAAAAGTCTGGGCCCAGGGGGCCCAAACCTGGCCTGGGCCCGCCGGGCTTTCTTTACACGCCAAAAATTAATAATAGTGAAATCTGGTATGACAGACTGTGACTTTCAACTCCCTAGGAAATGACAATTGTCTTCTTCGCTAGGTGAAGCGGGGATTGATGCATAAGAAAAAAAACACCACCTAATTGCATTTTGATGCTCTGCTTGCACGGTATATGTTGGAATATGTATTTTACTGTACTGTTTTCACCCTGGAGTTTGCATCGCCACCTCCAGTTCCCCTCCCATGATCGACACCGACGCTTTTCGACGGCGAGATATCGGCGGCGCGGGCACTCATGTCAATTAAGTTATGATCGAATATCCACACCAAAATCACCGCGTCATCCCAATATGATTATTTTCGAAAAAAATCCCTGACATCATCCTACTACTTAAATCATTATCGATCACTAAATATTTACAACAAATAATCCGTTGTCTTTTATCACGAGGATTAATGACTCCCCCGACATCACTCTACTATTCTAGTAAAATGACACCTTTATAATTCAAATATATTATTGGCGGCGGTTTTCATTAAAACGTGGTCATAGGTCGAAAATATATTCCTGCCCTAATTTGAGGTTTGCGCGCGGAAGTCTCTGCGCGCCGCGGCATCCTCCATTTGCGCGCATCGCACATCGTCTTCCTCCTCAATCACGCAGGTGAAGCTCTGTCGGAGGCCATTCTCTTCGATCTCACTAGGAGTTAGCGCCGCGACATCCTCCCCTGCTTATTTCCTGCAACCGCAAGCGAACCTCTCGGAGCCCTAACATCCTCGTGCGCGACAGCGCGAGTAAGCCCTTCCATTTGCGATTTTCATGTTTGACTCTTTAGTCTTCTTCTCTGAAAAAAGGGTTGGATTTTTTAGTCTTCTTCGATTTTTTTAGATTCGTCGGCCCTGCACTCTAGGGTATCAAGGCGTCACAAGCATCATTGTTCTTCGATCTGCCGTGAGCAAGACATCATCTATAGGTAAGTCTCTCTCTCTCTCTCTTCCACTGCATCTTTGGTTTCCATTCATTTCCTTTCCATCATGCTTGACTTGTTCAATTGCACATGGAGAAAGGACTATTATAATTGTGTGGAGAATTTCACACCGGGACAAAAACGCAAAGAGAAAGAAACCTTAATCTATCTCGTTTGGATGAAGGAGATCCATAAGTCATACTTGGCTCCATTATCAAGATATACACTCCATAAATCTGTTTTCATTCCTTCATGGCCCAACATTCTTCTAAATCTCTTAAACTACCAGCAACCATTAATCATAAAAATATTCAGATTTTGTTTGATGGAGGGTGGGTAAAAACTTGTATTAAAATTGCTCTTTTGGTTTCTAGCCATGATTTTGGCTTTGTTTGGCGCGGCTTATTTGCTCCGGTGAAATTGGTCAAAAACGTCATTATCATAGAATGTATGTTTGGCAAGACAAAGGTTATGACCGCTATAAAGAAAATAAACTAGTTTTGAGCATAAAATGCATGAACTTTTTTAGGTGAGATCGGGTGTTCACGAACGACGGTTCATGACCACGGCGTTCACGACCGCCGCCACCACGCCAAACGAAGCCTTCGTTTGCTTATGCATTCTTGTTTTTGTATCCTTGCCATGAGAATTTGATTAATGACAATAGCCTCTTTTTTGTAAACTGTCAACATCAATGGTGATATCACTAAGCTGAAGGTAGCGGGTGGGGTGATGGATTCAGGCGTAGAGAAAATCAGAGAGATGTGAGTTCTTGCTCCAGTGGGATAAGGGTAGGAGGTGGATTATCCAAGAAATTTTAATTGCTTATAGAAATATTGATCATGAGTAGAGGGAATCACAATTCCGAAGATGAAGATGGAAATATCCGACCCTAACATTGTCGTGAGAGCACACCTCATATTCCGGTGAAGAAGATCGCTTCAGCCATTGCTCCCGCTGGCGTTTTTCTCGCCATTACCTTTGGTTAGAATTTTATAAGCTTTGGATAACCTATGTTTTGATTACTGTTTTATGGTTTTGATTTCATTTATATGACTGGATGGTTCAATTTTTATAAGCTTAATATAAGGAGTTTGTGTGATGGGACAACATGTAGTGCCACTTGATGAAGACTGAGCATTATTATGTTAAGATTTGTATAAACATGAATCTAAAGCTCCGTTTTGAAGAGCTTTTGCTCCGATGAGTTTGGACAAGAACGCCACCGTCATACAATGTGTACGTTTAACATGACAACGGTTACGACCACCAGCATGAAAATAAAATTACTCTTGAACATAAAAGTGTACGAAGTTTCTTATGTGAAGTCAGACGTTCATGGACGACGGTTCATAACCACCGCGTTCATGACCATCACTACCGCATCAAATGGAGCCTCTGGTCTCACTTGTATATCTGCTGAAGATCAGTTAAATGCACCACTGTTTGATGACACAATACCATGCTATCTTTCAATCAAATTCCCATGAACCGATTTTTCCAAATAACATATTCAGCTTCACGGGGAAGCTTATTTTCCAACTAGAGACTGAATTGATAGAAATTTTCCTATCATAAACATGAGCATTTAATTTTGTGTGAAGAATCGAAGCATCAGTCCCAACATTGAGCCATGTATTTTGTTTATTACGCAATCGTTCACTTATTTTTATTTTGTAATAAATGAAAAATTTGTAGCCAAATTATTATTTTTATTGAACTTGTTATCCATAAATTTATAGCGCCCAACAATCATGTTGCGATTTAATTGTTTTGTTTTATAAAATATGTTTTTATTCTATAATACTTTTATGTTTTTATATAGGTACCTAGCCAACTGAATATTCTACATATAGCAACAATGGATAAAAAATGGATGCTAGAGTCACGTCACTCAAAGGTTTATTTAGATGGAATGAAATATTTGCTAGATTTATATTATGCAATCACACCAATTAGGGAGAAGTGTCCATGTCCATGTAAAAAAATGCTTGAATAAGAAGACGTGAAATCGAAATGTGGTAGAGGAACATCTTGTTTGGAATGGTATAATGAAAAATTACGTAGATTGGATTTATCATGATGGACGATATTGTCTAACAATAGGGTCTTGCACAAAGATAAATGCTCTTTTACTGCAAATCCATTTAACCCTAATTACAACTCCGGTGATCCAATGGATGAACTTTTGCATATTGTATCTATTCCAAATTTACAACATGATGAAAACTTGAATGAACATGATTTATCTCATAATGATATTGGTGAAGACGAGATATTTGAGCATCCTGAAGATCCCAAACATATAGATGCAAATAATCAATATGCGTCTCTCTTATAGGAAAACAAACGATTGTGGGAAGGATGTCAAGATTACACCAGATTGTCTTTTTTGTTGAATCTTCTTCATATTAAGACACTTGAAAATTGGAGTAACGTGCAGTTTAATATTTTATTAAAAATCCTACAAGGTGCAGTGTCGGGTGGACATAAATCAATTGCTGCTAATTATCATGAGACCAAGAAAATTACTTCCAAATTATGTCACAAGTATATTAAAATTGATGCATATGAGAATGATTGTTCTTTACTTTGGGGATCATACAAAAATGATAATGTCTGCTATGTGTGCGGGAAGTCGCGATGAGTTGAAATCCTTAAAGATCAAGTGGTTCACAACTCAAGGAAATTCCATTGAGTTTTTAGGTACTTTCCAAAGAAGATTCCGAAGAAAGTTTTTAGGTACTTTCCATTGAAAGAATGATTGGAGCTTTTATTTCTTTGTAAGCAAACTGCTGAAGTGATGCAGTGACATGTCAATGAGCCTAATCATGACAACTTAATGCACCACTCTAGAGATGGTTTGGCATGGATAGACTTCAATAATCGCTACAAAGAGTTCTCTAGTGATCCTAGAAATATTCGTCTTGGCCTTGCCACTGATGATTTCAATCCTTTTGAAGATCTTAGCAAACTGCTGACATGAGTGTTGTTGTTGTTGTTGTATTCATTTACTTAAGAATTTATATTATCTCAATTATGTCTTCGTCATCTGAATATATGAAAGATTATATAAATACTTGCATCAAATTATTAACATTATTATTAGCACACATAAGTATAAAAACATATTCAAAATAAAAGATGAACAAAATTATCTTCCTATTTCTCCTAACTCAGCTCATTACTAATTTTCATTTTCTTTTTTACTGTATTTCTTTCTTTCTTACAAAACAATGTATTTTCAATTATTTTTTTGGAGGTGTTCAAGTTCAGTTGCTGTAGGGGTTCAGTGGCTATATGAATCATTTGTGGCTGACATCAATTTTACACCTCCTGAAGCTTTTGTTCCAAATGCATGTCCATGCTTGACTGACTTGGATACATTCATTGCAGGTTTACCTACAATCGAAGCCAAATCATTTCGTCAAATTTCGTCAAATGGATCAGCCTTCTGCACAATGGCTACATAAGGCAGTTGTTCATCCAAAAAACAGCATCAAATGGCTTGTTTGTGTATTACTGTGTAACTAATTTTGTAAACTTTTGTGATGGTTCTTTCTACTTGATACATTTTAATTTTATTTCAATGGAATGATGCTATCAATTTGATGTACAGCCCCTAATTGAGGCTATCTAGCTTGTTGAATTATAACTAGAATTTGTGTTTATTAAACTAGGTTTGCGTATTCTGTTACCGGAATGTACAGCGGACAAGTTACTTCTTCATGTGTTTTGTTGCTCATATTTATACTCCGAAAATTATTTAGGGCATTGTTAAAGGCAATCAAAAATGGCTATCCGCATATCAACATAACTTAAAATCTTCATTTTAAATTAGTTCTGATTTTTTAAAAGGCAAATCAAAAAACTGTTATCCGCACACCAACATAACTTAAAATTCTCATCTAAAATTAGTTCATAAATTTCTACGGGCAAACCATAAGCCGCATGCCAGCGCCGAATCCCACTTTGATTCCCTCTCGCGCTGAGTCGAAACCTTCTCGCATTATATAGTGATTTGTTTATTCAGTATATGTATGCACAATAAATGTTAATCGACAAAGAAGTGCAATAAGATGCATGTATATAACCATCTTCTTATCTTTCAGAAATTTTCAAAGGGCAATATAACATAACAAAAGGCTCTTGAGACTACAGTGTCAAAAAATAAAAATAATAATTGTACGGAAAATTTAATGATCATACTTTACTCGTACATAAATTGAGATTGTCAGTTAACTTCTATTCTTTCATGGATTAAACCTTGGTTATTCAAAAAGCTAAACTAGGTGAACAATCTTTTATGTCTTTATAGACGCAAGAACTCACCATTTACTTTCTTTTTTTTTCCTTTGGGTCACTTTGATTATCAACTATCCTTAAAAATCTCTCAATGGTTGGAAAATAATGACAAATTTTCTAATTAAATTTGAGTTAATTTGTTGTTAACAGTATCGGTTTGTCGTTAACAGATTTGTTTGCACCAAGTAATTTCCAAAAAGTATAGTTTGTTGTTATTAATGGTGTGCGGATATCCATTTTTGGTTTGTCTTTAACAATGTCCATTATTTTTTATAATGTACCGGTCAAAACCTGACACGCTGGCTATATTTAAAAAAACAGATGAATTTGCGGCGTTTTTCTATAAAAGCGTTGCAAATGCATAAAGCCTACTGCGACGCTTCACAGGTAAAGCGTCGCAAATACATAGAGCCTATTGCGACTCTTTCATAAAAAGCGGTGTCAATACTTAGGCTCAGTTTGGGGGAACTTATTTTCATCGGTCAAGCGGTCACGACCGCATGAACCGGACCTTAATTAAGGTCCGGTACATGCGGTCGTGACCGCTTGACCGGTGAAAATAAGTCCCCCCAAACATAGTCTTAGAGCCTATTGCAACGGTTTTTAAAACGTCGCTAATACGTTCAGGCTACCGCAGCGCTTTTATTAAAAAGCGCCGCAACACTCTATGGCTACGCTTACAATAACGACGCTTTTGTGGCGTTTTTTAAAACGCTGCACAATCTTTCGTTTGTAAAGCGTCGCCGAAAGTAAAAAAAATTGTGGCGGTAGACCCATTTTGCTCTAGGTCAGATTCATTATTTCTAGTAACGTTCACGTTGATCACGGCAGTGGAAACCCTAAGATAAATTTTCTAATTAATTATCTATAGTCAAATGTTTGGTTATTAATTTAGAAGAATTATATGTGCAAACCAAAGTTCGCTATGTGCAAACCACGGTTATGTGCAAACCATGGAATTATAAGTGCAAACCATTGTGTTATGTGCAAACAAAAAAAAAATTTTAAAAAAAACAAAATCAAAATTTCTATCATTTTGTAAAGCATTGTTACAATCATTTTAGTAAATGCCAAAAATTAGTTTTATCACTTTCACACAACAAAATACTTTGTAAAGCCTTGTTCCATAATTTTGTGCCTCCAAAACTTCATGTTATCGTTAGTAGCAGTCTGCATAAAAATAATAATCTTCATTAGCCGACTAAATAATATTGTAAATATTTGTTGTAAGTTCAATATTACTAGGAAAAAAGTACCTTTACTCAATATTTTTTCAAATTAACCGGCTCATTTTTATTGAGTTTATCCCATCCCCTTGCATTTTCTTCTCGATATTTTCGCCAAAGGGATATTGTTGGAGGCAATGCAAAATCTTCACGCATTTGCAATTGAACAAAATGATTCCCATTAATAAATCCGATGTAGACTATCTTGTGAGAAGCCGGCGGCGATGAATGTAGCGGTAGTAATGTGAACGATTGATAATTAGATAAGTGAACAAAAACAATGTTATAGCAAGATGCAACCACCATTCCAATATCAGGCATCGACATCCATTTGTCGTACGGAGCAGGAGTAATAGAACAATCAAGTGATCTTAGTAAGTCTGATCTTCTTTCCTTACCAAACATGCTATCATACAAAGATGTACTGTTCCGTAGTTCTAGAGATAGGTCAATACGCACCTTTAACCAGTCATCATCCATCCCCATAGCATTACTAACCACCTTGTATCCACAATGACCATCACTCAATACATCAATCACATTTGTAATATAGTCAGAAACACATGACGGCATTTGTGCTTGCACACTACCATGATAAAGACAGTAGGAAACATTTTACTAAGCTGCACAGATACAGGGTGAGCAAAAAACAAACTCTCCAAATTGTCACTCTCTTTTGATATCCTGTTATAGCAAATATACCCACTTTCGGTGGTACATTTATATAAGAATTGGATGTGTGTTGCCCCTTGTAGTTCTTCCCTCTGCATTTTCGCTCTTTCATTGTATATTGTTCTCAAGACGGTGTAGTTCGAAGGATCCCGTTGCTTTAAGGCAGTTAAAATTTTTCGTGGTTTCACTCCGGCTTGGTACATTTCATGCACAACATTTTGCTCATTCATATCCAATCTACACGCATACGCATGAGCTTCTAAATGAACCATCTCATGGTTATGAACCCCACATATGACATCCAAACTCCACTCATCTACGTGTGCATTTTTTTGACCTTTTAGAGAGAACAAGCAACCACATTTCTTCGAGGTGGACTTTCTCATATTCTTTCTAACCCAACCTTTTTTCCTTTGATTTTCACGATAAAATCCCGCTCTATCACACCCAAGAAATACTCTTGGCTTGAGCCGATTGGTGAGTTTATCAGCACTTTTTATAGTAATAACAAATCCCAACCCAACTGCAACATTTCTAACCCATGCAATCAACTCCTCTTTACATGGAAATAAATTTGATGTGGAAAAATGATTTCCAAAATCAATTTGAGTAGGTGGTGTTGACTCCTTATAGCAAAGTAATTTGATTTCTACATTTCAAAAAAAAAAACACCAAATGCATGAAAGATTTGAAGAACATGTGCACAAAAAAAATCCACCCAAATGCATGAAGAAGTAATGAGGAAAAAGCTGATACCTTCGTCTGGAAGTTGTTCCAGAGAGTCTCCATCGATCGAAGATCCAAACAAAGGCGTCTCCATGATTCTACAACAAAGATTAGTACCAAAATATAGATTAGTATAAACTTGAATGCTAAATAATCTGGTGCTATTGTGCAAACTATAAAGATTAATACCAAACTATAGATTACTACAAAACTATAGATTAGCATAGTGTTATTGTTCTGCTATCAAAGTAAACATATGAACAAAGCAATAAACGCAACCTTTAACCACCCTCCCTTGAAAACTTTTGCCATTAGCAATAAACGCAAGAACTGGAAGGTAAGAAATGCAGAGAAAGCATGCTTGATCCCAAAGGAAAACTCAGCGAAAAACACAAAATGTTCATCGTTGGATATTTACACATAGCAAAATATCAGCGAAATAATGCAGAGGAAAACTCAGCGAAATAATCAGCGAAAAAAGCAGAGGAAAACCTGAAAATTTGGGAAAAAAAATGCAGAGAAAGCTTCATCGTTGGATATTTACCTCGACGGAGAATCATTGGCGGTAGGGGAAGGTTCATCGTCGGCAGGACACGCAAGAACTGGAGGTAGGGGAGACATTTGCCCTGCGAAAATGACGTAGGAGGACGGCGGCGAGGTGCGAAGGGAGGAAATAGGGTTTTGCCCTTTTCGTCGCCGAACAGCACGGGAGATGAACAACACGGGAGAGAAAAGACGGGGGCTGCACCTAAATTTTTGAGGGTTTAATGATTTTAATCAAATTTGAAGATGGCCTTTTTTTGGTGGTTTGCACCTAGCAAAATATGGGCTGCTATTAACACCCTTCTTAATTTAATTAAAGTATTAAATTAATCTCAATAACTCTGAAATTTTAGGGATCCATCACATTACTTCCCACCTTTTTCATGTTAGTTATCAGAGCAAAAGCCCTAAAAAATTCTTATATTAATTAAAAATAGAGATTTTGTTACTTTTTTTTATTTTAGTTAAATTAATATATGGTTTTCAAAAATTATACTCCCACAATAGGCCAATACTTCAATATCAATGTCTGTGAAACGAACGGACCCTAAAAGGAATTGAAATTCGGCCCCTAATTTCGTTTCCAGCGTTCGGCCCACCTGGTTTTTGATAGGAAATGGAATTCCGCCTAATTCCTTTTAAGAAACGATCTAGGTATTTTTCTCATAGCCCTGATTCCGATTTTACGAGGTCTGACTCGCGATTTCCGCTTGCGCGCTACTTCCCCTCTGCGCTTCTCGAAAGCTCGCCGCTCCTCTTGCCGGCGTCGACTGCTCCATCCCACACTGTGAAAGAGATAGTTCGTTGATCAATGTTGCACTTCTAAGTCGTCGTATAAGTAAAATCAGCCACATTTTATCAACTTCTCCAATACTTGTCGGATCATGGTCAAATAAGTGGTGCTACGTTCGTATTGACTCCACGTGTCAAACGCAACTGACTTGGTCCAATTCCGAGCTAGTCTGGTCAATGTCACTTTTTCGAGTCGTTGCATAGGTCAAAACGATTCGATTTTAGTAACTTCTGATTCTCTTCAGAATAAGTCAAAATTAGTGACGTTGTATTCTCATTGAGTACCACACGAGTCAAAGAAAACCGACCGAGGCCAGTTCCTTGTTTATTTGTTCAATATTTCATATCAGGGCCACCGCAGAGCTTTATATACAGCTCGTCTTAATCAACTTCTCAAATATACACAAGAATGGTGTGTAGCTGGTTTCGTTTAGTTCGTATTGATCTCTCCGGTGCAGTTCATTGATCGAGATTATTTTGAGTTCATTGGATCACAATGAGTATGACAACTTGTAAAGCTAACATGTCGGCCGATTGAGCCATTCGGGGGCACCCATGCCTCAATTGATTAAAGGAAGGAGTGGAGGGATGTTACAGTCGCTGCCCACATCAGACCGTCCTCATCGAATTCAGAACGTTACATCGCCGAAAAGTATTCCTTACTCTGACAAGAGATGAAAGAAGAGTTTTTGATTCTCCCGTGTTTCTGTTAAGCTGCAAGCGCATGCATTAATAAGAAAGCCACACGTAACCTCCTTAATGTTTTAATTTCATTGTCAAAATGAATGCTGGTACGTAGAAATACATTTTTAGAACCTAAGCCCTACTTAAATCTTTAGCTTTACCAAAATGAGTGGATGAAGAGTACGTACACATGCTTTTTGCCTTAAAGCACATGTTCTAATTATCCGAATCATTTAATCTCTTCCGATTACATTGAACCCACGGGCGGACAAAGCCCGTTCGCAACCCACAGACGGGCGGAGTTCTTTCACATATAGAGGAGGCGCACCCACACCCACACGCATGCACATGTTAGAATTTTAACGAAGGACTTAACACAGTTATTTAGGAATTAAAAACTACCTTAAGTTTAATTCCTGTTGCGGGTCGCTCGACGTTCTTTCAGACCGGGCGAATTGAACTGTCTTAGCCCAAGAGTGAGCCGAGCGCGCAAACAGTCACAGAGAGAACAGACAGATGACAAGAGAACGTTTTTAGCGTGAGAAAACCCGGAAAATGGTGAAAAGCACGTGGCCGGACTGCGTCAGCCAAATTTCACTAGGTGTTGGAGTGTTACAAGTAAAGTTGCGAGAATCGAGAGCTATAGGCCGCTTCTCGTTACAGTTACAGTTGAAGGAAAGTCTCTGAGGGTGACAGACCACCTCTCACAAAAACTAAGTAACCACCGCAACCACCTGACGGGCCGATCTCGACCGTTGATCGAGAGCACACGGATCGCTACTTTCTGAATATGACGATTTCCCCCTTGGTCAGTTCGGGCAGCTTCGTTGACGATTCTAATAGCAATGTGTGAATCATGCAATCTCAAGAAGGAAAGCGGAGTCAGCAACTGCGCGCACTATGAACTTTGCAATATTTAAATACGCGCGGGTCAAAGGCACGTTACGAACTTAGCGGTGCTAAGTGTGCGTCGTGCATCGAGCGGGAGCGTTGTAAAAGCACGATCGGAGCCGTGCAAGGACAACGCAAAGGGGCGGCGTGCGGGCCGCGCGACGAGGGGGAGCAACCGGTACCGCGCATGCCGTGCGCGGCCCCGCCGCGCGTGCCGTGCGTGGTTGCGGGCGGCACCGCCGTGCGCGGCTGCGTGGAGCACCGCGCGTGGTGCCGCGTGCGCGGTCACGCACGCACGACACATCGCGGGTTCGGCACCGCCACGCGCGGGTGCGCACAGGGCTGCGCGCGGCACCGCCGTGCGCGGCACTGCCACGTGTGGTTGCGGGCGCCACTGTCGTGCGCGGCTGCGTGCGTGATTGCGCGCGCGGTTGCGGGCGATTCCGTCGCGCGTGGCTGCTTGCGGTGGCATGTACAGAACCGCGTGCTCTCACGGCGATTACGCGCGAGGTTGCGCGCAGCTCTGTAAGGGTGTGCGCAATTTGTTGTGGATATAGTGGCTTTGAGTTTCTCTTGCTTAAACCCACTTTCTCACCCATGAACTCATTATCTTAGTGGAGGAGTGGGATTTCTGGCTAATCGCAGCCCGGATTTCTCTACATAATAGATGAGAACCCATCAATTGCTCCCCAAATCCTCGGAGTTCGTTCCTGTTGCTCAAAGAAGTGCGAGGATTTTGTCATCTTTCGGTGTGATCCGGGCGCTGCGGCGGAGTTAGAGGAGTCTCGTGCTGAAGTCCGGATGGAGAAGGCCCTTGTGGAGTGTTCGACTCATTTGTTGGAGGATTTGCGAGCTATAATGGCTCGTCTGGAGGCCGAGTTGGTGTCTTCGAAAACGGAGGTGGAGCGCATTTCTTCGCAGGAGCGGGATGCTGGGTTAAAGGTTGTTGGGCTTGCTGAGTACAAAGCCTCTATAGATTATGTGAGGGACTACTCTTTGATCTCGGAGGAGGTTCGTGAGGAAATATGGAGCAAGGAAGTAGAACGCCGGCTTGAGGATGAGCGCGAGGTGTCTTTCTTGCGTGGGATGGGGAAGACCCTCCACTTGGTTGCGAGGACACGGGGCTGCGATATGTCTAGATTGGGTGTTGGAGATCTCTCCGAAGATGAGCATTTTTCTTCTGACGCCGAGGAGTAGTTTCACCTTTATTTTGTTGGCTTTCCTTTTTGGTTTTATTTTGTATCGGAGATGATATATTTGTATCTTTTGTGTTCGTGGAGTATCATTTGCTGATTGTATTGTTGTTGACGGATTGCGTTGTTTGTGCAACTGTTCTTGCTTTTAGCTCATATAGTAGTAGTGATTTTGTGGCGTTTGAACTGATGTTTTGCTCGGCAAACTATGTTCTGCTTTTACGGGGTTGGAGTTTAGAGGACGAGACCCAGATGGTTTTGGAACCTACTACGTGGGTGAATGGCGAGCGATTCGAGCAGGGTAGTGTGAGTTTCGCGTTACCGACCTGGGGGTTGTCGTTGATTGTAGAGGACGAGACTCAGATGATGTTGGAACCTACTACGTGGGCGAATGACGAGTGATTCAAGCCGGGTAGTGGGAAGTTCGCATTACCGACCTGGGGGATGTCGTTGATAATAGAGTACGAGACCCAGATGGTGTTGGAACCTACTACGTGGGCGAATGGCGAGCGATTCGAGCCCGGTAGTAGGTGATTCGCATTACCGACCTGGGGGATGTCGTTGATAGTAGAGGACGAGACCCAGATGGTGTTGGAACCTACTACGTGGGCGAATGGCGAGCGATTCGAGCCGAGTAGTGAGAGGTTCGTGTTACCGACTTGGGGGTTGTCGTTGATGTTACAGCAATTGGTGTTGCTTGCAGCTTATCTTAATTATTTTTGAATAACAGGGCTTGAAGCAAAGAAAACATTTCGAAATTTAACACATAATAGTTTTTGCGTAAGCGTAAGCTTACGACTTTTCTAGAATAACTATTATAAACAAGAGTTCTTAAAGATGATTTGACGAGAATATAGTAGGACATTTCCTCCTGATTCCTAGCTCCTTTTGGGGCTTCAAGTTCTAGATGCGGTGGCGCACAGGACGACTTCTTGTCTAGGCTTCATCTGCTGCAGATAGCACGCGTGTGATGCCTCCTAGTTTCAACGGACAACTCCAATTCCTCCTGGGGTGACAAACTTCATTGCGAGGTGTGGGATGGACAAGATAGCTCAGAGTAGAACCTGTAGTGGTCGACCGAAAATTGCGTTGTAAGGTGATTCTGACACGATTACCATGAACTGCACGTCGTGGGTAGCCCGCCTTGGGAAATCTCCTGGGGTAACAGGGAGAGTGATGGTTCCTTTAACCGGGACAGGACTGTCGTTGAAGTCGTAGATTGGACCAGAAGCTGGTTGGAGATTTTCTGGTAGGATCTTCATGTTAAGGAGATGGGGCATGAACATGACGTTGACTGAGCTGCGATTGTCTATCAGCACACGCTTGATGTGGAAGCTGGGGCTGCCGATTTCTGTGCTAACAACCAGTGGATCTTGGTGCGGAATTAGTAGTCCCTTTAAATCTTCATCTCCGAAGCTGATCGTCTCTGCTTGCTGGGCAATGGAATTGACGGTGGGGAACGGAACGCTTGAGATGGTTTCCACTACCCCTACTACTTGCATGTCTCCTGGCGCGCCTTGTCGAGCAGGCGGCTGTTCTTTTCTTCCGTTTGCTAGATGATTTTGCGTATGGTCCTGCAAGAACCTTCCGAGGATACCTTGTCGGATGAGACATTCTATCTCATCTTTGCGTTTGATGTATTCCTCGGTGGCATGTCTTGCTCCTCGGTGGCATGTCTTTCCCTGGGGGAGTTCTCTTGTCCTTTGTAGTGTTGGGTTATCATGTATTGCATAGAGTACATTTGTGCGGGAAGCATTGAGCGGTGCGTACTCTTGGTAGGTTCGGGGGGGGGGGGGGGGGGGGGGGGGGGGGGAGGGGCCTGTTCCCGGGACGGTCTTGCTGACGTACATTCCCCTGGCGCTCCTCTTACCACTTCGAGGCTGGCTCTTCACTTCTCCTCTTTACCACTCCTTCGAATTGTCGGCGGTGATCTTCGATTGCTTCGTCGGGCGCAATTTATGCCTCTACTTGGTGCACGAGTTCCGAATAGCTTGGTACTGTCTCCCTCATCAGAGCAAAGGAAAATCCGCTTAGGCGGAGTCCCCCTAGGAAAATGTCGTGCAGAAGCTCAGGATCAACTCCTGTGATTTGTTGTGCCTCAGCGGTGAAGCGACGGAAAAAGTACTTTAGGGTCTCTCCCTCGTTCTGGTGAATCCCTGAAAGATGTGAGGGATCTTAGACAATTCTTCATTTAGCGACGAACTAGTTTGTAAATTGCTGTGCTAACTCGATGAAGTTGTTGATAGACCAATCCCGCGGAGAATGGAACCAAGTGTGTGCCTGCCCCTTGAGTGTTGCTGGAAATACTTGACAGAGGAGCTGATCTGCGGTGTTATAGATCCTCATAATAGTGGTGAAATGGTTGATGTGCTCCAGCGGATCATCTGTCCGATCAAATGTTTCGATGTTGGGAAGCTTGAAACCATGTGGAATTGGATGGACCAGGATTTGATGTATCAGGGGGGAGCCGCGATGTAGAGGGCGGCGGGCAAAGATGCCCCGACGCCCGATCTGTCCGTACTCTTTGGCTATCACATCGCGGATTTCCTCGTGAGTGGGCCTTCATATGGCTTGATCGACTCCTACCCCTCCTTGTTGATGGTGGAGGGGTTCTCCTCTAACGCACCTAGCGGGGCGGACCGGATGTGTGGAGCTGGTAGCATCAGAGTATTCTTCTTCATACGTATTTCCTTCTTGGGCAGCTTCCCCCAATGGAGCATGATTCAGAATCAAGGGGGTGGGATGATTGGTGCGGCAGGCGGAACTGGAGCACGCGGGGCTCCGAGGTTTCTGAGGAGAGACGACATTTCAGTTTGCTGCTCCTTCATCTGCAGTACGCGCCCCTCTAGTGCGGCAACGGGTGCTAACGGGGTCTCTTCAGTGGGAGGTGCGTTAATGAGCGAATGAGAGGGAGCGTGATCAAAATGTCCTTCCGGGATTGAGCATCACTGGTGCGAGCACTTCTTGTCATTGTTGTTAGTCACGAGTATTGCTACGAAGCGAATACTGTCTTCGAAAAGTCTTTGCAGAGTTTGGGGAACACCTTTCCCACAGACGGCGCCAAACTGTTGTGGGTCGCTCGACGCACTTTCAGACCGGGCGAATTGAACCGTCTTAGCCCGAGAGTGAGCCGAGCGCGCAAATAGTCGCAGAGAGAACAAACAGATGGCAAAAAACGTTTTTAGCGTGGAAAACACGGAAAGGGTGAAAAACTACGTGGTCGGACTGCGCCAGTCAAATTTCACCAGGTGTTGGAGTGTTACAAGTAAAATTGCGAGAATCAAGAGCGACAAGCCGCTTCTCGTTACAGTTGCAGTTGAAGGAAAATTTCTGAGGGTGACAGACTACCACTCAGAAAAACTAAGTATTTTGTTGTCACAAAAGGTCTTCGAGGTTCGAATGAGATCTTCAAGCGACGAAGAAGATCTTCGAGTCGCGAAGGAGATCTTTGAACTCTGAAGGAGATCTTCGAACACTGAAGGAGATCTTCGAGTCGCGAAGGAGATCTCCGAAGGAATTCTTCAGAAAGCTCTCTCGATTGTAGAATGTCAGATCCTTTCAAATGAGAGTTCAGAGTCCCTTTTATAGATTTAGTCGGGGGAGGCTTGATAATTTCGTCGTAGTAACCACCGTAACCACCTGACGGGCCGATCTCGACCGTTGATCGAGAGCACACGGATCGCCACTTTCTGAATATGATGATTTCGCCCTCTGGTCAGTTCAGGCACTTCGGGCAGCTTCGTTGACGATTCTGATAGCAATGTGCGAATCCAACAGTCTCAAGAAGGAAAGTGGAGTCAGCAACTGCGCGCACTATGAACTTTGCAATGTTTAAGTGCGCGCGGGTCAAAGGCAAGTTACAAACTTAGCCGTGCTAAGTGCGCGTCGTGCATCGAGCGGGAGCGCTGTAAAAGCACGATCGGAGCCGTGCAAGGACGACGCAAAGGGGCAGCGGGCGTGCCGCACGGCGAAGGGGAGCGACCGGTATCGCGTATGCCGCGGCACCGCCGCGCTCGGGTACACGCGTGGACGCGCGCGGGGCTGCGCGCGGTACTGTCGCGCGGCTGCGCGCGTGGCACTGCCGTGCACGACTGCGTGTGTTGTTGTGCGCGCGGTTGCGTGCGGCACTGCCACGTGTGGCTGCTCGCGGTGGCATGTGCAGAACCGCATGCTCTCGCGGTGATTATGCGCGCGGTTGCGCGCGACTCTATAAGGGTGTGCACGATTTGTTGTGGAGATAGTGAGTTTGACTTTCTCTTAGTTAAACCCACTTTCTCACCCATGACCTCATTATCTTAGTGAAGGAGTGAAGTTTCTGGCTAATCGCAGCTCAAATTTCTCTACATAATAGATGAGAACTCATAAATTCCAATAAAACATAGCTTACTTTTAGAATCATTTGAACAATACTAATAAATCTCTTGTGAAGTATAATCGAGATTTTAGAAATTAATAACCACTAATTAATTTTAAGAACACAAATAAAGTGACACGAATAATAGTATGCACAATTAAAAGTAAAGAAATGCGGAATATTTATCGCATACCATTCTTTGAGTCATTCTCATGTCGCATGATCATCGTCATTCCTAAAAACGACCCGGTTTTTTCCGAATGAAATTAGCGGGAACAGACGAAGCCAATAACATGCAACTTAATCTATACAAGGCTTTGATATTTCAATATAAACTCAAATAAGAGAGGTCAAAATTAGTGCATGTAAAATGAAATAAACACACAGGAAAAACACCACAACATTGTGTATGCCTAAAATCCAAATGGCTTACACTACCAACTATTGTGTGTGTATGACAAATCCTATGACTATTTGGAATATAGTTGGTTCGGGAAGACTGCTCCTAGTTATTGTGAATATTGTATGGAGCATGTCAGAATAGTAGTTAAAGATTCTAAGAGATCTAATGATTACCTACCATAGTAGGTGTAGGAGGTTTAATTTACTAAAAAGTTTTTGGATTTTATGAATTTTCATCATTATTTTTATTATAAGATATAGTATAATTATACAAATAGTCATTATATTTTATGAATTTCCTTTTTTTTCATAATATATGTTAAGTCTTTGAAGTAAAAGAATGAGGGCGCGGGATCGAATCCCTAAAGGAGGGCGCAGGATCGAATCCCCCCCCCCATACAATTGTTGGGTTCGGGTTCCCTCCTAGGTGAATAAAACCCGCGGCGACGAACGTCGAGAGGTTCGAGATGCTTTGATATGCAGTTTGCTGAATTTTTGGGCAAAGGTGTTGCAACACCAAAACAGGGTGTTGCAACCTGCTACTCTCTGAATTTCCTGGACAGCTAGGTGTTGCAACACAAAATTCGGGTGTTGCAACACATCTGCGAATTTCAGTTCCGAATTTCTGATTCGTAACTGTCAAATTTCTGATTGATGGGGCACGTCTATTCAGTTTTGGAAAGCTGTAAATAGGCATTATTTCTATTCCTAATGTGGCAGCCACGTAAACAGTCCTATATAAAAAGAAATAAAAACCTAATGGATGTGGACCCCTGTAGCTCTCCCGTGGAAGAAAACAATCTGTCTCCTGTTCACCGCCTCCCCACCTCTTCTTCCTCTTCCGGATCGAGGTTTTCTCGCCGGCGACCATGGACGGTGTCGGAGCCAGAGCAAGCAGCGGTGGTCGGAGGCCTTGAGACCGCGGGCGTGGAGTCCGGTGTGAGATTTGACGTCGGCGATTGTCGCAAGGGCGGAGGCGCCGAGGACTCTTCGTGCGAGGTTATTGCGGAGGTGGCGCCGTGGTTGTGCAGCGGGGCTGTGGTGCACGTGTGTGGGGGAGCGACCGCGTGAGCGGAGGCTGATTTCGGCGGAGCCGGGGCGGCATAGGCGGTGTTTGGCGACCGCCATTTGGGCTCGGGAGAGCAAGGACTGTTGGAGCATCGACGGTGTTGTCGGACCACGGTCGTGGTGGTGCAGTGGTGCAGAGTGCGCATCTTGGCGCAGAGGACGGTGGTTTGCAACCGCCGTATTTTACTCGGACGAGTATATTGGGCCGCATCTGCGGCTAGTGGCGTTCAGCGCAAGGAGGCATCTTAGCCTCAAGTGGACGTTGGTGGCGAGGCATCTGGGCCTCGAACGGGGCAACCTACTAACGGGTTGCGGACTGATCGGAGTCGCCGGTGACGTCGTGTGTTGACGTAGGCGGACAGCTTAGCACAATATTGAAAGATCTTGGAAGACTGCAGAGGCTTCAGAGAACCAGTTTGGAGCGAGTCACTCTGACTCAAACTTGGTCGTCTTTGTCGGTATACCTGTATCTTTCTCTTTGCCTTCATATTTGTGCTAGCTGTAGGATCCATCTGAGGATCGCGGGGGAAAGCCATTGTATTGTTGAATATTATATAGTGGAGGCTTTCCGGGTTGGACTCCGATCGTCCCGTGGTTTTTACCCTGCTTTGGGGATTTTCCACGTATACACATGTGTGTCTGATTGTGATTGTTTTCTTGTTGCATTTTTCGCTGACGATTTTGCAGGTTTCTCAACTCGCATCCTCACGTGCACTTAGGTCCAGGAACGTATTTCCCCAACAAGTGATATCAGAGCTAGGTTGAGTCGAGCCAATTGGATATTTTGGGTTTGTGAATAGGTGCGGTAGGTGACGACCATTGGTCCGCTCCCTATCCTCTCTAGTCACATTCTTTGAAATAGTCGGTTCCAAGATCAGTGGTCAATGTTGATAGTGGACTGAGTGCAGATGGATTCGACTTTTGAGATGTCCATGAAATTGAACGGGGCCAACTATCATGAACGGCATATGATGATGGAGGACTTGATTTACGTCAAGGGTTGGCACTCGCCTATCTTTGGGGAGATGCCTAAGGATACGGATCCTGCAAAATGGGCGATTGAACACCGCAAGGTGTGTGGTTTTGTTAGGCGATTTGTGGAGCGCAATGTTTACAATCATGTGGCGAGTATCACTGATGCCAAGGTGATATGGAAGACGTTGGAGTCTTTGTATGCGAAGAGCACGGGTCTGAACAAACTTTTGTTGCTGACGAAGATTAGTGAGTGCAAGTATCAGGAGGGCACTCCTATACTTGATCATGTGAATGAGTTCCAAGGAGTGTTGGATCAGTTGACCACCATGAATGTGACTTTTGATGATGAGGTCAATGCTCTATGGTTACTGAAGTCTCTCCCTGCCTCTTGGGAGATGGTTCGAGTTTCACTGATTAACTTGTCTCCTGGAGGTGCTTTGACTATGGAGGTTGCAAAGAGTGGAATTTTGAATGAGGAGGTGAGAAGAAAATCGCAGGGCGGGTCATATGCGACCGCCTCTTCTACCCATTCAGATATTTTCAACTCTGATTCTAGGGGGAGAAATAAGAACAGAGATGACAGAGGATCCAATAGAAGTAATTCCAGGCCGCGAAAAGTTGAGTGCTTTCATTGTGGCAAGAAGGGTCACATAAAGAGGAAATGCAATGCTTGGAAGAAATTGCAGATACAAGAATCAGCAAAGCAAGATGAGGTCACAGCATCGATAGTAACGACATTTGAAGATGACGTAATCTTTGCAAGTGATGAGGTGGCGTCTGACCTCGCTTGTAGAGATGGTTCATGGCTAGTGGACTCGGGAGCTTCAGCACATGTTTCAAGTGATAGAGCACAATTTGCCACTTACACCCCAAGTAAATATGTGGTATTGAAGATGGGCAATGAGGGAGCTTGTAAAGCTGTTGGTGTCGGTGATGTGCACCTGAAGACGAGCACGGGTTCTATATTAGTGCTCAAGGACGTCCGTCATGTTCCTGACATCCGATTCAATTTGTTGTCTGTTAGTCGATTGGATGCAGATGGTTATGCCAATATTTTTGGTGATGGACGATGGCGACTGACCAAAGGTTCTTTGGTCATAGGCCGTGGTAGCATGATGTCCGGCCTTTATAGTTTGGAGGCGAGAGCTGTAGGTGTGGGGGAGCACAAGGTCAGAGGTGACAGAGCCGCCAATGTGTGGTGTGGGCAGCGCGGATTCTTCAGTGGGATGAAATGCTACATGTTGAAACCAGCAACTGGTCTCTTGAGTTCGGACCCACTGGGGGTGTAGCCGATGCTTATTTCTCCCTCACTAGACTCTCCTGACGGTGGATGCTGAAAATGGAATAGACCCAAGGCAGAAGCGAGGAGGTCCCGCCACACACCCGGAAGATCTTAGAGAGC
Organism: Dactylorhiza incarnata; assembly: GCA_033032865.1. Classification (NCBI taxonomy): domain Eukaryota; kingdom Viridiplantae; phylum Streptophyta; class Magnoliopsida; order Asparagales; family Orchidaceae; genus Dactylorhiza; species Dactylorhiza incarnata. The sequence goes on along the minus strand of JAWHQI010000176.1, from coordinate 4,722,348 downwards.
TTCCCCTCCCAAACCAAAGCTCAACCGGGCACCTTGGAGGGCACTGGCTGCCCACCAAAACTAGCCTAGAGGAGAGGATTCTCTAAAATCGGATCTCCTCCAAGGTGCCCTTAAGGGTCTATTTATAGTTTTCCTAGGCTGGTCTGTAAATAGCCTGGATCCGCCTTTTAATTTTACTAACCGCACCCCAAATTGGTCTGCTAACAGCCTAACTCCGCTGTTCCGAAGGGCTATTTGCAGCCCACCAGGGGTATCCTGGTCATTTTCCCCTCACACCCATTTGGGCGAATGGTCCGTGAGGGCACCATTCGCTGGGCACCCCCCTGGCTGGGCGAATGCCCACGCTTCTGGGCGAGTGGTCCCCTGGCTGGGCGAATGCCCTCACTTCTGGGCGAGTGGTCTGTGAGGGCACCACTCGCCTAGCGTCTTCTCTCCTATAGCTTACCTCCACCATCTTGAGGGCATTTTTACCTCACTTAGCCTGGGCGAGTGACCCGGCGAATGATCCGGACGACCCAGGTTTCGCCAGTTGGCTGGGGGGGCCCACTCGGCGAATACGGGTTGTACACAATCCCCGCTCTTTACGAGCGGTTCCTACGATCGTAAAGAACAGTCCAACCCTGTATTCGGTGAGTGCCCGCTGACCGGATCCATAAGATTCCGTGGGTCCCACCGCCACCTTATATATATACCCTCATGTCAGGTTTTCCTGGACCACTCTCTCATCTCGGCTCGGAGTTCCTCCACTTCCCAATGTCTTTCCACAAACCTTCTGCGAAACCCCTCTCGCGAGAGATGATCGACCGCCTAGCTGCGGCCCAAGCTGCGACTGCCCCCAGAGCATCCAAATTTGCTCCCTGGCTAATGTCTAAACGGGATCCGAGCGCCCCCTATGTCTCGCGTCGAGCCAAGACGATTCAGCTGAATCGTCAGAGAGGCGAGACTGCTTCGGAGTCTCCGGCGGATACTCCACCGGCGGATACGCTGGCGGATGCCCTTCCGGACCCCGCGGTGCTGGTATGAGGATTCTTCTTGTCTCCATTTGGTTCCTGTCCCTTACCCTGCATTTATTCCGACCATTCGCAGGGGGCTTTGGTACCTGAGGACGGCCATGGGGCCGTTCTGAGCAGTGTGGTGGTGCCACCTCCCGCGGACGAGATACCTCCTCCCGATTCGGATCTTGCTCCTCCGCCTCCTCCTGGGGAGACTGTACCCCAATCTCGTGAGTTGTGAACCTTCTCGCTACTCCCTTTTATGTTGTCGGCTACTAACCACTATCTTTTCGCAGCCCTCAACACTAGCGTCCCGCTGCGGGACTCCATTCCTCCCAGTCCCCCTGCTCAGGTGAACCTTTCTGCCACCGCGAATGAACGGAGGGTCTCCCCTGAGCGAGAGCTGGATCAGCATCTCTGTGCTGATGACCGTGCGGAGGCTCCGGCCCCTTCTTCACAGCCTTACCGTCCAGGAAAGGGAAAGGTCTTACCTCCCGGCTGGCTGTTTGGGACGCACCCGCATTCGTCTCGTCCTTCGGGTCACCCGGATCCCATCCCAGGTCAGTTCACTCACCCGCCTCTATTGCACTCGCATACTTTATCACCGCTAATCCTAGTTGTGATTCCGCAGGCTATCGAGAAGCCTCCCCCTTCGACTCCTACTACGAGGGGGGAGAGGGAATGCTCTCGCCTCTCCCTTCCCCTGGGGATCTCGCTGACTTCCTGGGTGATTCCTCGGATCACGCGACCCTGAAGGATCGGATCTCGGAGGTCCTGGGGAAGCTTATCCATATCCAGCGAAACGTCGCCGGTCAGGTGGATGAGGTGCGGCTGGGAGTCACACGGGAGCTGAAGGACCTTCGACGAAGTCACTCGCATATTCTCGCGACGGTGGAGCGGCTGGGGGGTGAAGGAGGGGAGTTGTCTCCCGCAAGGCATGCCGCGCGAGCCCGGGACCAACTCCACCTTGCTTCCCAGGAAATCACCAGTATGCTCGCGCACTACCGCCCGTGAGCGCCCACGGAAGCTGGGTCGCGAAAGCGAGGTCGGTGGGTCTGGGAGGAGATCTGACCTACCCAACGTCCATCCCTCTTGTTGTTTTCTTTTCTTACATTATGCTGCGAATGTCGAACGTTGTTTTTATCTGTAATAATTTTTCTATACTTTGCGAATGCTTCTTTATTCATCTTTCGTATCTCATAACTTTGCTTGGGTTTTGCCGAGTGATAACTTATAGCCGGATGCTCTTCCAACTTCGTTGCGTAGCCGCGGAATGAATGGACATAGGGCATTTGCCATTAATGGGCGAGAGGGACCGGCTCGGGCATCGAGGTGTCGGGAGGGCGCGATGGCTATCCGCACACCCGAGGTCTCGAAAGTCCAAACGTCGTTTAGTCCCTCTATAAATAGGTCTTTCAACCACCGTATTAAATACCTAACCATCCGCTTCCTTTCCCTGCGCTAGCACTCGCGCTTCTTCCTCGTCTGCTGCTCCTCTTTTCTTCTTCATTCGCAAAAATGGGCGGCGATGCGGAAGGTAGAGCTAAGTGCGCCAGCGCATTCGCCAACCACGTCTTCGATTCCTGCGACCTCTCTGAGGAGGCTTACCTGTCTGCCGTCGCCGACAACGTCCCGCCGGGTTTCGAGGCGCGAAAGCCCAGGCCGGATGAGCGCCTGAATTCCATCTCGCCTTGTGCTCTCGCGATCCCGCTAGAGCACTTCGAGGTGGGGTTTCGCCTACCGATCTGGCCGGAACTCCGCCAGACCTTCAGATACTATGGGGTCGTGCCCGGCCAGCTCAACCCCAACTCCATCGCCATGCTGGTCGGGTACGCGAGCTACCTGCGAGAAGAGGGGATCGAGTTCTCGCTACCCGTCTTCCGCAAGCTCTATACCTTCCGCTGCACCCACGGTATCTCGTTCTTCTCGGGACAGAGCCCCCTAAAGCACTACGGGCTCCCGAACAAGAACCATGACTGGGTTCGCCGCTTTATTTTTGTAAGCGGGAACCTAGGGAACACCCTCCTCGCGCCGGTGCAGGAGGAGGAGTCAACCTTCCGCCCCCCCGACCCTAGGGGGGCACGAGGCCAAACTCCACCAATACATCCTGGAGCACGGGATGGATCTCGTCCATCTCCGGCGAAATGTCAACTCGCTTCCACCTATTCCGCAGGGCGAGGGTAAGCGTTCGAGACTTCATTCGCTTTCGCTTTGTAATTTTTACATCATTCGCTAGAACCGTTTGTTATATTATGCAGGTGTGCGTCATTTCCCTCTCCATCCGTCGCGTCCTTCCGGATCTACCCTCTCTCTCGCACAGGCCGCCGCGGATGCCTGCCGGGAGGAACCTTCTTCCTCCAAGCCTGGCGGGAAGAAGTGCAAGCCAGCGGCGCCGACCCCTTCCACCTCCAAGAAATCCAAAAACCCCCCTTCCGCCAAGGGGAAGGGGGTCCCGGGCGAGACCCTCGCGGCGAGTGCACAGATCCAAGCACTGGGGACGAGTGCGCCAGGAGAGACCACCCCTCGCGCGGGACCGTCGTTGCCGCCGCCCCCACTTCCCAGGGACCATAGGAACTTCCCCAGCGGCGAGAAGTACATGGACCCCTCGGGGGCTCCTTTGGTCAAGTGGGACAGGAATGCGAACCGGGTCTCGCTCTCCACCCTCCATCCGTCGTGGATAGAGAGCGACCTTGCTAGCGGGGAGGCCTACGCCATCGCGTATGCCCTCTATGGACGGGAAGACGCCGAAGTATACGATGCCGAGACGACCCAGATTCTCGCCCACGAGAGTGCCAGGGCCATGCTGCGGGCGCTCGAGCTCGCGCACATGTCTTCGCGCCGGAGTATCAAACTGGCGCGGGACTTGGCGGCGGTCGAGGAGTCCCGGTCCGTTGCTTCTACTGAGGCGATGGAGCTTAGGACTAAGCTGGCGGCTGCGGAGATTCTTCTCGCCAACCGCCCTATCGCAGAGGTATGTTCTCCTTTCCGGCGAGTGACCTGTTGCCGATTGACAACTTTATTCTTACTACCCTTGTTATTAATTTCAGGATACCACGGTTGCCGAGATGCTCCGTGCTCGGGTGGCCGGCCTTGAGGATGAAATCCGTCTGGCCAAAGCCGAGGTCCAGCGATTGCGAGAGGCTGGTGCGTCAGCACTCGACCCGGGGAGCGGGGGCCATTTTTATCCCCATCACGAGTTGGAGCAGCTGATGCAAGAGAATGCGCAGAATGCCGTCAAGCATGCGCTGCAGGTGCTGAGGCGAGCGGGATACCTGAAGGCGGAGGCCGAACGCCTTTCCGCTCGTCAAGTCATCCCCGAGCTTTACATCCCAATTCCCTTTCCTGAGGATGACCACGTCGAGCCGCGAGAAGACGCCCTTATCCCAGACTCTGGCGAGAGCGGCGGATCTTCAAGCGAGAATTCTGTTGATCCTTGAGAAGGGCTTCTTGTATTTCCTCTTTTTGCGTTTATACTTTTGATTGTAATCTTGAACCGGCGAGTGCTTGTAAAAGATGTACTTCATTGATTACACTTTGCATTATTCTCAGCTTTTTTCTCAATCGCCGCCATACCTCGTTAGGCTCATTAGGACGCCGATTCTTATTATTCGCCGCCACACCTCGCTAGGCTCATTAGGACGTCGATTCTTCTTATTCGCCGCCACACCTCGCTAGGCTCATTAGGACGTTGGGTCGTGATGCGACTGTCTTGGCCATCCCGCGAATGCTCGAAGATGACTTAGGTCGGTCGTTCCCCTTCGATCTCTCGCTACCAAGTGAACCTTACCATTCGCGTATCACGGGGTTTCGCTTAAGTAGTCAAGAGAGTGGGGTGTGATCCTCTCTCCAGCGCGTGGTCTATGCGAATGCTCTTGAGATCATCTCTTGAGAACTTAGAACCTGCCACCGAGTGAGCCTTCGGACCTGCCAGCTAGATGAGAGCCTGGACAGCGGGTCTGCTCGGGGCCAACCTCTGGAACATAGAACCTGCCACCGAGTGAGCCTTCGGACCTGCCAGCTAGATGAGAGCCTGGACAGCGGGTCTGCTCGGGGCCAACCTCTGGAACATTGAACCTGCCACCGAGTGAGCCTTCGGACCTGCCAGCTAGATGAGAGCCTGGACAGCGGGTCTGCTCGGGGACAACCTCTGGAACATAGAACCTGCCACCGAGTGAGCCTTCAGACCTGCCAGCTAGATGAGAGCCTGGACAGCGGGTCTGCTCGGGGCCAACCTCTGGAACATAGAACCTGCCACCGAGTGAGCCTTCGGACCTGCCAGCTAGATGAGAGCCTGGACAGCGGGTCTGCTCGGGGCCAACCTCTGGAACATAGAACCTGCCACCGAGTGAGCCTTCGGACCTGCCAGCTAGATGAGAGCCTGGACAGCGGGTCTGCTCGGGGCCAACCTCTGGAACGTAGAACCTGCCACCGAGTGAGCCTTCGGACCTGCCAGCTAGATGAGAGCCTGGACAGCGGGTCTGCTCGGGGCCAACCTCTGGAACATAGAACCTGCCACCGAGTGAGCCTTCGGACCTGCCAGCTAGATGAGAGCCTGGACAGCGGGTCTGCTCGGGGCCAACCTCTGGAACATAGAACCTGCCACCGAGTGAGCCTTCGGACCTGCCAGCTAGATGAGAGCCTGGACAGCGGGTCTGCTCGGGGCCAACCTCTGGAACGTAGAACCTGCCACCGAGTGAGCCTTCGGACCTGCCAGCTAGATGAGAGCCTGGACAGCGGGTCTGCTCGGGGCCAACCTCTGGAACATAGAACCTGCCACCGAGTGAGCCTTCGGACCTGCCAGCTAGATGAGAGCCTGGACAGCGGGTCTGCTCGGGGTCAACCTCTGGAACGTAGAACCTGCCACCGAGTGAGCCTTCGGACCTGCCAGCTAGATGAGAGCCTGGACAGCGGGTCTGCTCGGGGCCAACCTCTGGAACATAGAACCTGCCACCGAGTGAGCCTTCGGACCTGCCAGCTAGATGAGAGCCTGGACAGCGGGTCTGCTCGGGGCCAACCTCTGGAACATAGAACCTGCCACCGAGTGAGCCTTCGGACCTGCCAGCTAGATGAGAGCCTGGACAGCGGGTCTGCTCGGGGCCAACCTCTGGAACGTAGAACCTGCCACCGAGTGAGCCTTCGGACCTGCCAGCTAGATGAGAGCCTGGACAGCGGGTCTGCTCGGGGCCAACCTCTGGAACATAGAACCTGCCACCGAGTGAGCCTTCGGACCTGCCAGCTAGATGAGAGCCTGGACAGCGGGTCTGCTCGGGGCCAACCTCTGGAACATAGAACCTGCCAGCGAGTGAGCCTTCAGACCTGCCAGCTAAATGAGAGCCTGGACAGCGGGTCTGCTCGGGGCCAACCTCTTGAACATCAAGGGTCTCTCCTGCGAGCTGTAGCATCATTTTCATACACATAGTTTAAACAAAATGCTTTCATTCAAAAAACAGCATTATTACATGGTACTAAGGATAAAAGCGTTTAAGGTCGTCGCCACTCCATGTGTGGCTGAGGAGCTGGCCCTCCACATTCTGAAGGCGATACCCCCCAGACTTTAGTGCTTCTTCCACGACATAGGGGCCTTCCCAGTTGGGGTTAAGTTTTCCCACCGCGGCGGATCTCCCAGCCGCGTCGACCTTCTTGAGTACCAGATCTCCCTTCTCGAACTGCTTGATCCTGACATGCCTGTCAAAATACTTGGCCATCCGCCGCTTGACCTCTTCTTGATGGATGGCTACTCGATCCCGAGCTTCTTCGATGAGGTCGAGGGAGAGTCGCAACTCCTCCTCGTTCTCGGCTCTCCAATCTTCCTCTCCATTTGCGGCGACCGTTACCCGTGGTGTCGTAATCTCGAACTCTATGGGGATGACCGCCTCGCAGCCGTGAGAGAGCCTGAAAGGGGTCTCTCCCGTGGCGGTGTTGGGGGTGGTTCTTAAAGCCCATAGGACCGAGGGGAGCTGTTCTACCCAATTGCCTTTGAGATTTTCCACCTTCTTCTTGAGCAAGTTCACGATGACCTTGTTCGCTGCCTCTACCTGCCCGTTGCTCCTGGGATGGTGGACGGACGCAAACCTAAGGTCTATCCCCAGCTGGCCACAGAAGCTGATGAATTCCTCGCTTGCGAACTGCGGTCCATTATCCGTGACTATGGCCTGCGGAAGCCCATGTCGACAAATGATCTCCCCCCATACGAAGTTGCGGATTACCTGGGAGGTGACCTTAGCCAACGCCTTGACCTCCAGCCACTTTGTGAAGTAGTCAATCATGACTAGGAGAAATCTCCTCTGCCCACTAGCCTGGGGGAAGGGTCCTACCAGATCCATTCCCCATATGGCGAATGGCCAGGGCGCCGTGATACTCTTCAGCCTCTGAGCTGGCATGAGCTGAAGCGGGACGAATATTTGGCACTTCTGGCATCTCTTGGCGAAGGCTGCCGCGTCTTTGCTTAGGGTTGGCCAGAAGTACCCCTGCCTCACTATTCTTGCCTCCAACATCCTGCTCCCCGAGTGGCTGCCGCACTCGCCGGAGTGGACTTCTTCCAAGATCCTTGGGACCTCTTCCTCCGAGATGCATCGGGCCAGGAGGCCCGAGAGGGTCTTCCGATACAAGTCACCCTCATGGAGCACGTAGTTGGCAGACTTATACCGGAAGCGCCTCTGGTCCGGAACTTCTTCCGGAAATTTTCCTGTTGCAAGGATGGTGACGAAGGGATCCTTCCAGGAGGGCTGCTGTTCTACTTCCATGAGCTCTCCCTCTTCGATCGAAGGACGGAATAGGTCCGTCAGGGTCCCTCCGGCTCGAGGACCAGATTTTGCCAACCGATCTGCCGGGGTGCTCTCCTCTCGAGGGACATGCCGGATGGAGAAAGTTTTGAACGTCCCCATGAGACCTTTGACATTTGCTAAGTACTTCATGAGCACAGGTTCCCTTGTTTCGAACTCTCCCCTTATCTGAGAAGCTATTATCATGGAATCAGTGAGGACCTCCACGTCATGGACCCCGAGCTCCCAGGCCAACCGCAGGCCGGCGATTACAGCCTCATACTCCGCCTGGTTGTTGGTGATTGGGAAGTGTATCACTAGCGTCTGCTCTATCTTTACTCCGTGGGGACTCTCCAGCACCACCCCTCCTCCGAGAGAATTCTTGCCCGAAGCCCCGTCCACCAGCAGCTTCCACGGAATGTGACGAGGGGCTCCGTCTTCTTTCATCTCGGCCACAAAATCTGTCATGAAATCAGCCACCACCTGCGCCTTCATAGATAATCGAGGGACAAAGGTAATGTTGAATTCACTTAGCTCGATTGACCATTTGGCGAGTCTCCCTGAGTGCTCCACTCCTTCGAAGATCTGGCGGAGAGGATGGTCCGTCACTACTTGGATCGAATGGGCCTGGAAGTATGGCCTGAGCTTCCTTGCTGCGATGACCAGGGCAAAGGCCAACTTCTCTAAAATTGGGTACCTGAGCTCCGCTTCCCTCAGGACCCTGCTTACGTAGTAGACTGGCAGCTGCTTCTTGCCTTCTTCCCGAACCAGGACGGAGCTTACGGCCTCCGCCCCGACCCCGAGATATAGATGTAGATCCTCCCCCTCTTTGGGACTTTGTAGTAGCGGAGCCTTGGTGAGTTGGCTCTTCAAGGCCTGAAAGGCCTCCTCGCATTCTCTCGTCCACTCAAACTTCCGATTGCCTCGTAGCGCTTTGAAGAAGGGGGAGCATTTTTCCCCTGCCCGGGATAGAAACCTGTTCAGCCCGACGAGTCTTCCGGTCAAGCGCTGAACTTCCTTGGCGTTCTGTGGCGACCCCAGCTCCATTATAGCCCTAACCTTGTCCGGGTTAGGTTCTACCCCCCAGGGGGTGAGAAGATGCCCGAGGAACTTCCCTTTGCTGGCCCCGAACACACACTTCAGGGGGTTCAGGCGCATCTTGTACTTGCGTAGGGTGGCGAAGGTCTCCTCGAGGTCCCGGATGTGAGAGCTCACACACTTGCTCTTTATCATAAGGTCATCCACGTAGACCTCCAGGTTCCTTCCCCTTTGCTTCTTAAATACCCGATACATCATCTTCTGGTAGGTTGCTCCTGCATTTTTCAGCCCGAAGGGCATCATCTTATAGCAGTAGCATCCCTCCCTGGTGATGAACGAGACATCTTTGACGTCCGGGGGGTGCATTCTTATTTGGTGATAACCTGAAAAAGCATCCAAAAAACTCATCACAGAAAAACCGACGGCTGAGTCAACCAGCGCGTCGATCCGAGGCAAGGGATAACAATCCTTAGGACAGGCCTTATTTAACAATGAAAATTCCACACACATACGCCAGCGGCCATCGGCCTTTTTTACCATTACGACATTGGAGACCCAGCCTGGATACTGGATCTCCGTTACAAAACCTGCCTCGAGGAGTTTCGCCACCTCCTCGTGGATCGGTCCTTCGAGCTTGTCAGCTATAGTCCTTCTCTTCTGCCGGATGGGGCGGGCTTCTGGATCGAGGTTGAGACGAAGGCAAGCCACGTCCGCCTCGATGCCTGGCATGTCCGCTGCGCTCCACGCGAAGATGTCCATGTTCTTCTGGATGCACTCCAGCATCCTTCTCTGGTCCTCCGGGCCGAGGCCCCCGCTGATCCGCACCTTCTCCACCCTTCCTGCCTGGGTGGTAACCTCCATCTCTATCACCTCTTCTGCCGCCTCGAGCCGGGTTGGCTCTTCCCACTGGCCCTTTGCTTCTCGCCCCTCCTCCCGGGCCTTTTTTCCTGCAGCTCCTTCCGCCTCCCTCGGCTCGACCTCCTGCTCCTCACGAGCGACCTCCAACACCTCCTCTCGGGCATCGCCCTCTCCCCCTACTTCTCTCTTCTCCACTTCCTCTCCTGGCCCCTTCGGCCTTACCATCTCTTCATCCATCTTTTCGGCATCCGCCATCCATGAAATGGTGTTGACGGCAGTCACGTAGCACTGCCTCGCCACCTTAGCATCTCCTCGGACGCGGATCTGGACTCCTCCACTATGGAGCTTTAAGCACTGATGGTACGATGAGGGCACGCACCGGAAGGCGCTGATGAGGGGTCGTCCGAAGATGGCGTTATAGCTGCTTGGAGCGTCCACGATGACGAACCGGCAGTTTCTTGGGACTCCTCCTAGCGTCACCTGGAGACCTACGCCTCCCTCGACCTCCTTCCGCTCTCCCGAGAAACCAAATAGGGGTCCGTCGGAGGCCTGCACTCTCTTCTTTTCTACCTCCATCGCGTCAAAAGCTTTTTTGAAAATCACATTCACCGAGCTCCCGTTGTCCACCAGGATCCGAGAGACCGTGAAGTTTTCTATCGCTGTCTGGATCACCAGGGCGTCGCAGAATGGGTCTTCGTAGTCTGGCATATCTTCTGAGGAGAAGGTGAGCTTCTCAGAGGGGGGTGGGGTCTGGGAAGTCGACGCGACGTCCCTTCGGAACATGGCCTGGAAGCTTCTCTTGCGAGAGGCCTCTATCCCAACCCCACCGTGAATCACCCCGATTCCCCCCCTGGTTCCTGTATCTGCCCTATCCTCACACCGGTCCTCTTCTGCCTCTGGAAGCACTTCCTCAATTCTGGCATGCTGCCGCCGTGGCTGTCCTCTTTCCCTCATTTCCAAGAACTCTGGGCAGGTGGCGATCGCGTGACCTTCTTCCTGATGAAAGTCACAGTAAGGCAACGCCACCCTGTCCTCTCTTCCGGCTCTTCCTCTTCCTCCTCTTGCTCCTCTACCTCTTCTCCCTCGGCCTACCCCCATGGCTTGCTCCCTCGGGGGGTGAGGGGGTCTGGGACCCTGCCTCCACCCCTGATTCACTCCTCCTGCCTCCCTTCCTTGGTACCTTTCATCGTGACCTCGCGCTGGTCCTTCCTGGTTCCTCCAGCCCAACCTGTTGTTGGGTTCTTGGTTCCTCCAAACCCGAGGTGGTCTTTCGAACCCCTGGCCCCTGGGCTCCTCTCGCCTTCTTCCCTCTGGCTGCCTCGCCTCGGGCTCGCTCATCTTTGCCAACCTTTTATAGAATTCGGGGTTGGCTGCCTCCCCTTCAATCTCCTCCGCGGCTCTCTCCATCAACTCCTCGAAGGATACAGGAGGTCTTCTCTTCAGGTCCATCTTGAAGAACCCCTCTCGCAGCCCTACGATGAATGCCATCTGGAGGGCGAATCCCGGCACCTCCTGCACTAGGTGTATCTCCTCCTGGAACCTGTCCACGTACTTGGCCAGGGATTCCCCCTCCCTCTGCCTGATCTTGAAGAGAGCCTCCGCATCCTTCTTCCTCTTCTTTGACGTCGAGAAACGCAGTCGGAAGCTTCGGCGCAGATCATCGAACGCATAGATGGAACCTGTGGGAAGTTGGTGGAACCAGTCCCTTGCTTTCTCCTTCAGGGTGGTCGCGAAGAGTCGGCATTGGAAAGAATCCGACATGGGAAGGATTCAAGTCATGTCCTCGAACCACTGCAGGTGCACAACTGGATCCTCCTTGCCGGTGTAGTAGGACATCTCCGGCCCATGAAACCCTTCTGGCACTGGGGCCGAGAGGATCATCTCGCAAAAGGGGCTCCCTTCCCCTGCTCGGCGAGTGGTCCTCTCGCGCGGGACCAACTCACACACCTCAGCACTCGCCGGACTGCTGAACAGCTGCCGTCCGGGGAGGTCTCGCGCACTTCCTTCTGCTGGCACCTCCTTCCCCAGCCGCTGCCCCGGTGCGTTCTCGCCAATCTGCAAAGGCGAGACCACTGGGACCACCGGGGTCTCGCACTCGGTCCTTGCTGCGAGAACCGTCTGCAGGACCTCTCGCTTAAACTTCTCAAACATCTCCAGCCACTCCCCTGCCGCTGGTGGCTGCGAGTGACCTGAGTCAGAACCATTTCCTCCATCTCCTGTCATCGAAACCAGCTTGGGATTTTCTTTCACCGGCTACGGTCCACGCTCACCGCACCAAAAATGTTGAAACCAGCAACTGGTCTCTTGAGTTCGGACCCACTGGGGGTGTAGCCGATGCTTATTTCTCCCTCACTAGACTCTCCTGACGGTGGATGCTGAAAATGGAATAGAACCAAGGCTGAAGTGAGGAGGTCCCGCCACACACCCGGAAGATCTTAGAGAGCTTCCCCTCCCAAACCAAAGCTCAACCGGGCACCTTGGAGGGCACTGGCTGCCCACCAAAACTAGCCTAGAGGAGAGGATTCTCTAAAATCGGATCTCCTCCAAGGTGCCCTTAAGGGTCTATTTATAGTTTTCCTAGGCTGGTCTGTAAATAGCCTGGATCCGCCTTTTAATTTTACTAACCGCACCCCAAATTGGTCTGCTAATAGCCTAACTCCGCTGTTCCGAAGGGCTATTTGCAGCCCACCAGGGGTATCCTGGTCATTTTCCCCTCACACCCATTTGGGCGAATGGTCCATGAGGGCACCATTCGCTGGGCACCCCCCTGGCTGGGCGAATGCCCACGCTTCTGGGCGAGTGGTCCCCTGGCTGGGCGAATGCCCTCACTTCTGGGCGAGTGGTCCGTGAGGGCACCACTCGCCTAGCGTCTTCTCTCCTATAGCTTACCTCCACCATCTTGAGGGCATTTTTACCTCACTTAGCCTGGGCGAGTGACCCGGCGAATGATCCGGACGACCCAGGTTTCGCCAGTTGGCTGGGGGGGCCCACTCGGCGAATACGGGTTGTACACTACAGGCAAGTGAGACATCATGTCTCAAAGTCGACGGTGATAGGACAGGAGAGCGGTTCTCATATTGTTGCTGGCCAGCGGCGTCGGGTGACTTTTGATTGTCACGATCCTTCATCGAGTTCGACGATTTGTGAGAGAAAGATGCAGAGTTGCAGTGATGGTTCTCTCGGATTGATCGCCAGTTTGGCGAATTTTTCCTCCTAGTCGTGAAGGGGGAGATTGTTGGGTTAGGGTTCCCTCCTAGGTGAATAAAACCCGCGGCGACGAACGTCGAGAGGTTCGAGATGCTTTGATATGCAGTTTGCTGAATTTTTGGGCAAAGGTGTTGCAACACCAAAACAGGGTGTTGCAACCTGCTACTCTCTGAATTTCCTGGACAGCTAGTTGTTGCAACACAAAATTCGGGTGTTGCAACACATCTGCGAATTTCAGTTCCGAATTTCTGATTCGTAACTGTCAAATTTCTGATTGATGGGGCACGTCTATTCAGTTTTGGAAAGCTGTAAATAGGCATTATTTCTATTCCTAATGTGGCAGCCACGTGAACAGTCCTATATAAAAAGAAATAAAAACCTAATGGATGTGGACCCCTGTAGCTCTCTCCCGTGGAAGAAAACAAGTTGTCTCCTGTTCACTGCCTCCCCACCTCTTCTTCCTCTTCCGGATCGAGGTTTTCTCGCCGGCGACCTTGGACGGTGCAGGAGTCGGAGCAAGCAGCGGTGGTCGGAGGCCTTGAGACCGCGGGCGTGGAGTCCGGTGTGAGATTTGACGGCGGCGATTGTCGCAAGGGCGGAGGCGCCGAGGACTCTTTGTGCGAGGTTATTGCGGAGGTGGCGCCGTGGTTGTGCAGCGGGGCTGTGGTGCACGTGTGCGGGGGAGAGGCCGCGTGAGCGGAGGCTGATTTCGGCGGAGCCGGAGCGGCATAGGCGGTGTTTGGCGACCGCCATTTGGGCTCGGGAGAGCAAGGACTGTTGGAGCATCGACGGTGTTGTCGGACCACGGTCGTGGTGGTGCAGTGGTGCAGAGTGCGCATCTTGGCGCAGAGGACGGCGGTTTGCAACCGCCGTATTTTACTCGGACGAGTATATTGGGCCGCATCTGCGGCTAGTGGCGTTCAGCGCAAGGAGGCATCTTAGCCTCAAGTGGACGTTGGTGGCGAGGCATGTAACATCCCCGAAACAACTAGACCCCTAAGTTGCATTTCGTCATGACAAGGTCAAGACATTGCTCTAAGAGGCCAAAACGGCCTTAAGAACCAAGGTGAATAGGTAAAAATCACCTTGGTGTGCAAATAGCCAAATTGAGCCCAAGGCTTAAGACTTGATATCCAGCTCCTAAATGATAAATTGACCACAACATGACCCCCATGACCACCCAAGGAGGTGAGCAGACCACTAGGGACCCTTGAGGCCAACCAATTTGGTCAAATTGACCAAAAGTCAACCTTGAGCTATACTAGGTCAAACCACCATAAATAAGGGCAATTGAACTCCAAATGATCAAATTGGACCCACCATCATATGGCAACCTCCCTAGGGGACCTAATGGACCCTAAAGCCCCTTCATAGGGCCATCAATTTGGGAAAATTGGGCCAATTTCTAAAAAGCCCCTAATTGACCTAAATGTGCTAAAAGCCCAAATTAATCTCCAATTGACTTAGTATGACCAAATTGATCACCCCTAAACCCTAAGGGGAGTATATGAGACCTAAATGGACCATGGTGTGCTTTCAATCATGGAGAATTAGGGCAAAAATCAACAAAATACCCAAATTGCCCCTATAGGCAAATAAGTGCAATCAAGCCCCATATGACCCCACCATGACTCAATTCCTCTTGGAATGGGTCCATAGGGTCCGAGACAATAATGTGGGTCAATCATATTAAGTGGTGTGAGCTTGAGTCAAGCCCAAACCCAAAAATCCCCAAATTGGCATATTTGAGTCAAGTGAGCCCAAAGCTTAAATCAAGTAGACTTAGCCCAACCCCATGACTCAATTGGTCAGCCCACATGGTGACCAGACCCTGGGCATGCTGAAATTCGAAATTTGGGGGAAATGAATGCTTTGTCCAAGTGTAAGAAAGCGGGGAAAAGACAAAGGAGGAATTAATGGAGTGGATGCCACATGGCATGCCACCCCTCTCCCCAAAGCATCCTCTCAGTTTCCCCATGGAATCCCTGCAGGAATTGGAGTGAGGTGGCAGCTGTAGTGATGGGGGGTGGAGGAGAAAACAAGGGAGAGCCGACCACCATTAATGGTGACCCAAGATTTAAGAGGAGTTAAGCCTGGATTACACACCTAATCGACTCCTCACAGCTCAGGGATTAATTCCCCTTGAGCTAGAGTGTTGTGAGTGGCTGTTGAGGGAGGTGCCAACCTAGGTGAAATCGCCAAAAATGGCAACCACAGTTATAGCTTCTCCCAGCCCAGTCCAAACCCCTCATGAGCTCCACAATGTGCTTAGGAGGAGAAACCCCATTATTGCAGAA
This sequence comes from Dactylorhiza incarnata, assembly GCA_033032865.1. Classification (NCBI taxonomy): domain Eukaryota; kingdom Viridiplantae; phylum Streptophyta; class Magnoliopsida; order Asparagales; family Orchidaceae; genus Dactylorhiza; species Dactylorhiza incarnata. The sequence continues at coordinate 4,707,195 of JAWHQI010000176.1, read as the reverse complement.
GGAATCGGGCGCAGAGGAGGGAGATCGACCAAGAAATTGGAGATCAAGTGTCATCCATGGCAAGCGAAGATTCCCTCAACCTCAAGCCCAATCAAGGCAAGTTTCCTCCTCCTCTCCATCTGTGCTAGCTTCCCCTTTTGCCCGTTTTGATTTTAGTCGAGTAATGGCGAGTTTGCCATTTTTCCTATCGGGCTCCAAAGCCCCTCCAAATCCCCTCCCCCATTTCTACTACAGGCCACCTCCGACCGATATTTCACCACCAATCGACGGCCAAACCTCGGCCGGAGGTGATGACGCCGGCCGTTCGGCCGGAGACGGCCGGAGTCCGCCGGAAAACGGCCCGCAAGTTGGCCCAGGCGCGGTCGATCTGGGCCATAGGCTAAACGAGGAAGACGATCTGCCAGCCGTCCGATCTGATTCTGAGCTAATCGCAGACCACATCATATATATTATATATTTTCATTAAATCTGTCACACATATTAGCCCAATTTTGTAAGCTGAATTTGAGGCTCTTAGAGGCCTTTTTAGGAAAACTTGGCTGAGACAACTGTTGAAGGCCTTGGTCTCTAGTTTCCATAGGACCCACGATCAGGCCATTTGGAGGTGTGTAGGACCCAGGGCACCCGTTTTACTAGGACTGGTCCTAGTGATGGGCAGATTTTAGAATTGCTATAACTTTTAACTGGCTTTAGCAAATAACCTGAATTTTTACCATGCATGAATGGCATGATGACACACCTAGGGTTTAAATTTGAGAATTTTTGGATGTATATCCATTTAGTTATTGCATTTATTAGAAAAAGTAAATATTTGATATTCATGGAGTTGTATAACTCCAAACACCCCCAAATTTGGGTGGTGAGCTCTTTGTATATACCTAAATCTCTAGTAGAAATTTGAGGCCATTTGGCCTTGTGCATGTTTGGTATTTTTCACATGCATGCAAAGTAGAGTATGGAAAAATGGGGTGCATTTAGCATAAAGGTGGGGTTTGAAGAATATCTCTCCAATGGCTCACTACTTGGCAATGAGATTTTGTCCATGCATGTGATATGAATGAATGCATCATTTTTAGGTGAGTTGGAAATTTTTGGGCTCATAATTTCTAGGTTGATTAATAGCCCCACTTTAGGTAACACTTTATTTATATGTGTAAATGTACTTTGTATGTTAAACATTGTGTACAACCTTGCATGTTGATTTCACTTTGGCTAAGTTCATTTATGGATAAAATGATCAACCTGAATATTGTAGTCATTTAGGTTACCTTTAAAATGCCACTGACTTCATGTCATTTGGCCAAGTATAACTCTTTCTATGTCATTTTTGGTGTGACATGTACAAATCTGTAATTTGCTAAGTTAAATAATTTGTACAACACTTATATGTTGAATTCACCTAGGTTAGGATCATTTCTGGAGGAAATGATCCATATGAATTCTGTAGATATTGATGTCACCTTTAAAATTCCACTGACTTCATGTCATTTGGATAAGTATAACTCTTTCTATGTCATTTTTGGTGTGACATGTACAAATCTGTAATTTGTTAAGTTAAATAATTTGTACAGCACTTATATGTTGAATCCACCTAGGTTAGGACCATTTCTTGAGGAAATGATCCATATGAATTCTGTAGATATTGATGTCACCTTTAAAATGCCACTGACGTCATGTCATTTGGATAAGTATAACTCTTTCAATGTCATTTTTGGTGTGACATGTACATATCTGTAATTTGTTAAGTTAAATATTTTGTACAGCACTTATATGTTGAATCCACCTAGGTCAGGACCATTTCTGGAGGAAATGATCCATATGAATTCTGTAGATATTGATGTCACCTTTACAATGCCACTGACTTCATGTCATTTGGATAAGTATAACTCTTTCTATGTCATTTTTGGTGTGACATGTACAAATCTAAAATTTGTTAAGTTAAATAATTTATACAGCACTTATATGTTGAATCCACCTAGGTTAGGACCATTTCTGGAGGACATGATCCATATGAATTCTGTAGATATTGATGTCACCTTTAAAATGACAATGACTTCATGTCATTTGGCCAAGTATAACTCTTTCTATGTCATTTTTGGTGTGACATGTACAAATCTGTAATTTGCTAAGTTAAATAATTTGTACAGCACTTATATGTTGAATCCACCTAGGTTAGGATCATTTCTGGAGGAAATGATCCATATTAATTTTTTGTAGATATTGATGTCACCTTTAAAATGCCACTGACTTCATGTCATTTGGATAAGTATAACTCTTTCTATGTCATTTTTGGTGTGACATGTACAAATCTGTAATTTGTTAAGTTAAATAATTTGTACAGCACTTATAAGTTGAATCCACCTAGGTTAGGACCATTTTTGGAGGAAATGATCCACATGAATTCTGTAGATATTGATGTCACCTTTAAAATGCCACTGACTTCATGTCATTTGGATAAGTATAACTCTTTCTATGTCATTTTTGGTGTGATATGTACAAATCTGTAATTTGTTAAGTTAAATAATTTGTACAACACTTATATGTTGAATCCACCTAGGTTAGGACCATTTCTGGAGGAAATGATCCATATGATTCTGTAGATATTGATGTCACCTTTAAAATGTCACTGACTTCATGTCATTTTGATAAGTATAACTCTTTCTATGTCATTTTTGGTGTGACATGTACAAATCTGTAATTTGTTAAGTTAAATAATTTGTACAACACTTATATGTTGAATCCACCTAGGTTAGGACCATTTCAGGAGGAAATGATCCAATTCTGTAGATATTGATGCCACCTTTAAAATGCCACTGACTTCATGTCATTTGGATAAGTATAACTCTTTCTATGTCATTTTTGGTGTGACATGTACAAATCTGTAATTTGTTAAGTTAAATAATTTGTACGGCACTTATATGTTGAATCCACCTAGGTTAGGATCATTTCTGGAGGAAATGATCCATATGATTTCTGTAGATATTGATGTCACCTTTAAAATGCCACTGACTTCATGTCATTTGGATAAGTATAACTCTTTCTATGTCATTTTTGGTGTGACATGTACAAATCTGTAATTTGTCAAGTTAAATAATTTGTACAGCACTTATATGTTAATTCCACCTAGGTTAAGTTCATTTCTAGAGTTAGTGATTAATATAAGTAAGGTAGACCTGGAGGTTACCTTTAGAATGCCACCGATTTCATGTCTTTTGGTTAGGTGTAGCTCCTTTTAGGTCACATCTAGTGAGACGTGTACAAAAGAGCAACTGGTGGCTTTAGTGATTTGGACTCATACAAATACCTTGAAGATTTGTCCATGCCTTAGACATGATAACAACCATCTCTAGTAAAGAATTCAACTCATGTGCATGAGTGGAATTCTCTGAACTTCAAGTTGAAGCTTTGGACTCAAGGGTGTATGGAAGTTGGGTTGCATTTAGCAAAAATGGGAAAAAAGGTGATTTTGGCCCATTTGCCCCATTAGGTGCCCTTGAAGCTATGGTTGTGAATTGGTGAGGATGAGATACCTCACCCTCTGAAGTGGTGGAATTTATTGAAGACTTAACATAGCACTTGTAGTGTAATCCCTTAAACGCACACCAAATGTAATAAATGATAATTAAGGGTAAATACTTCTTGGAATAATATGAGACTTAGGATCTGGTGTATTTAGACCAGTATCATGATATGGTAGTTTTTCCAGAATTTATTGAGGTCATGGTCTAATACCTGATGTGTAAACCCCTATTTGCACCCCATTTATGTTAAATAGAAATTATGGTTGAATAATTCTTGTAAAAATGTGAAACTTGGGGTTGAGGTTTTTAGACCAATATTATGACACGGTGAATTTATCAGAATTTATGGAGATCATTAGTTGACAGTCGATGTATAAATCAGTACCTGCACGCCTTCTATTTTAATAGAGACTAAGATTTAAGTTTCCCTGGAGAATTTATGAAATTAGGATTTGAGGTTGTTAGATCACTGCTCATTGAAAACCCATGGTAATAATTGGAATTCATTTGGATATGATATGATCAAGATTGCACCATAGGAGCCAAATTTAGCTCAATCTCATTTTGGACTGCGAATAGTAAAACTGATTTATATGATTTAGACCACCACTGACCTTCGCACATAGAGTTATTAACTCCTTGAATAAAGACTCAGATTATTAGGGAGAGCATCTCTAAGGCCATCTTGGGAAATAAGGAGTGGGGTGCGTTTAGCAAAGCTATAAGTGCAGGCATTTACAATGATAAGAAAAGGAAGTTAGACCTTGTCAAGGGCCCCACACACAACTCATCGGTAATAAGTGATCATATGAGAGTAGAACTGCCCTTAGCCGGGTGAGCCATCTTAGGGTAAAACTCAAGGGAGAAGTCGGGAAATATCTAAGGCAAACCCTGGATTAAGGATGACAAAGAATATGAGTGTGGGTCCAAGTAAGGTTGAGAATGCTAAGTGTATGTGTGATGTTCCTCGGTGAAGAAGGGAACTCGAGCTAGAATGTGATGACGGGAGAGTCAGCACCCGGTCTCAATTGATGGTGTTGGAGTTCAAAAGAACTCCCCCACTGCTAAGAGCCAAGTTTAACTCATCTTATAGATTTAATGTAATTGGAGAGGAAATGGGGATCAGGTAGACTGGGTAGATACCAACAAGATTAAGTGACTTGGGAAGAGGAAGTTCGGGATGTCAGCCCGCCACACTTCCTAGTACCGCTGCGAGCCCTTCACCGGGTAACCCTTTGGAAGTCCAAGGCTAACCATAAGCTTCTAAGATCAACTAAATCATAAACAAGACTAGTTAAGTAGGAAAACTTGACAAGTTATCTTTCATCCCAAACCGGATCGGGTTATAAGGAAGGACTGGGATAGTCCTGCGAGCGGTAGGCTCGGGTTATAAGGAAGGACTGGGATAGTCCTGCGAGCGGTAGGCTCGGGTTATAAGGAAGGACTGGGATAGTCATGCGAGCGGTAGGCTCGGGTTATAAGGAAGGACTGGGATAGTCCTGCGAGCGGTAGGCTCGGGTTATAAGGAAGGACTGGGATAGTCCTGCGAGCGGTAGGCTCGGGTTATAAGGAAGGACTGGGATAGTCCTACGAGCGGTAGCCTCGGGTGATAAGGAAGGACTGGGATAGTCCTGCGAGCGGTAGGCTCGGGCTATAAGGAAGGACTAGGATAGTCCTGCGAGCGGTAGGCTCGGGTTATAAGGAAGGACTGGGATAGTCCTGCGAGCGGTAGGCTCGGGTTATAAGGAAGGACTGGGATAGTCCTGCGAGCGGTAGGCTCGGGTTATAAGGAAGGACTGGGATAGTCCTGCGAGCGGTAGGCTCGGGTTATAAGGAAGGACTGGGATAGTCCTGCGAGCGGTAGGATCGGGTTATAAGGATGGACTGGGATAGTCCTGCGAGCGGTAGGCTCGGGTTATAAGGAAGGACTGGGATAGTCCTGCTAGCGGTAGGCTCGGGTTATAAGGAAAGACTAGTCTATTCTAGCGAGCGGTAGGCTCGTAGTTTAAATATAAGACTAGTATAGTCTAGCGAGCGGTAGGCTCGTAGTTTAAGTATAAGACTAGTATAGTCTAGCGAGCGGTAGGCTCGTAGTTTAAATATAAGATTAGTGTAGTCTAGCGAGCGGTAGGCTCGTAGTTTAATATGAGACTAGTATAGTCTGGCGAGCGGTAGGCTCTACTTTATAATTGTTGATATAGAATTGTGAGCTGGAGGCTCGGCAGTAAATGGCTAATACATGTTGCTTGTGTGTAAGATGTGGTGGGTCTTCGGTTCTGCCTTAGTCGTCACACCGACAGCAGTTCCTTGACTCGGCAGTGCTAGTGGTTTTATGGGGGCCAGGTTGTCTTACTGCGCGTCCGACGGGACGGATTCCCTAAACCCTGCCTGGCCAACTCAGTTTAGTACGCAGGAGGTCGTGAGTACCGGGTACCGGTATCACAGCGTACGTTAGGGCCTGGGTCTGGTAGTGTGACTTACCCACCTAGGTGAGGAGACGCCCGCTCCTATGTAACCGTTTGACCACGACGGGAGGTGCCCGAGAGGTTAGCTACCTCCGAAAAGTGGGAACTAAAGGTCTGTACGTACAGAGTCGTGTGGGTGAGTTGCATGTGTATGAACTAATAATACAAACATTGCATCATTGCATTGCACATCACAGCATAGCATTTCTGCACAAATAGAGACCTCATCGTATAAATTAGTGTGGGCTCTTTTATACGATGAGTTTACTTCTTGCCAGATCCCTTGACTTATGTGCCTTGTGTGTACGCATATAAGTTAAGGTTAATTTTTCTAGATGCTCTGCATATTACTTTACTTGCTCATGTTACTATTGTAAGACCTCATTTTTTTTCTTTTCAAACATCCGGGTCTTAGGCCCAGAACCGCCGCTTTGCAGTGACACCTTCGCTCGGGAAGGTCGCCACTACAAAACGCCGATCCTGCCGGCCAATTCGATCACGAAGAAGAAGGTATACATGAACAAATAAGAAGCTCAAGTCCGCAATCACATGAGTTATAACGGTAAAAGTCCGCATATAATAACTGAATAAAAAATAACAAAGGTACAATAATAAAGGGCTCGTGCCCTGTACATCATGTCCTCACTACAAGATCACTCATAAGGTAAAACTAAAGCTAATCGCCATCGTCACTGAAACGGAAGCACCCAAACTAGTCTGACCCATCCCTGCAGACTCTGTGCTCCATTGGTGCTGCAACACTGAATGCTTCTTCTCCTTTGGCCTGCGGTCGCTGCCTTGCAAACCACGTCTACGTCTTCGCCTTCGGCCTCCTGGTCGCTGAGATGGTGGGGTTCCACTCATCATGGGACATCTGACCCGAGTATGTCCCGGCTGGTGACAATGGTAGCATGGCCATGGGGCCCACCCTGTCGGATCCTGCTGCACCTGTTTCTCTCTCATTCGGTACGCCTAAATATGGTGGTCAAACGACCGTCAGTCAAACTAGACTCAGTCAACAATCCCCCACCCCTAAACCCGTGGCTCCTAGGCACCGGGCGGAGAGGAGTGAAGAGGAGGACCAAGGGCAGAGTGGAAACAAGCAGGTGACAACTATCCTAAAGAAAGTATAGTAAAAGATTCGCAAGGTTTATAAATTTAACTAACAAGAGTAGTAGAGTGTAACACGATTATAGCTAAAGTAAGCATGAGTACATGGTGTAACAAGGTAAGAAGTGACGTGTATAAAGTAAGCACAACAGTAAGTAAGTAAGTAAGAAAAGAAACCATTGATTTATAGGGATTACCCCTATAGACCAAGGGGTCGTTTTGCAGGGCCTACCGTATAAGAAGTCCCATAACCGACTTATACGTTAGGGGTAGGTTGAATGCAATGTTTATGCTATGACATGCAAAGTATGCTGTTATGCTATGTTCATACAAGTGCAACTCACTCACTACGACTCTATGCGCATAGACCTTTAGTTCCCCCTTTTTGGAGCGAGCTAGACTCCCAGGATACTCCCGTAGTGGCAAACGGAAGCGGTGGGTTGGGATTCGCCCACCTCTAGGTTGGTATTCACACTACCTAACCTAGACCTATCGTACGCCTCAACGCAAACCCGCGGAGCATCTGCGTACTCTTACTGACTGGACCGCCAGACTTTTAAGGCTAAGTGTAAATACCACACTTGCCGAGCCAACGTATTGACGTCGGTGTGAACGATCGTGCAATAGCGAAGAACCACCACCTTCAGTGCACATGCAGCATGTTCTACTTCCTATCTCTGAGCCATAAGCTCCCCGGGATAACCTGCCCGCCATCAATAACCTTCCGAGCCATCGACTCGCCGAACCAACCCGTCCGTACCTACAAACACTACTGAGTCACAAGCTCTCCTGACTCAGCAATCCGCACCTTCAACCACCGAGCCTACTTCTCGTAAGACCAAACCAACTAACTTCTCGAAACCACGGGTTATGGATGAGTGTGTTATTAGTTAATCTTATACATCGTCTTACTCCTATAATTTAGGGTTAGTCCTGGACTTCCCGTGGGTTACCCCGTAAGGGGCTCGCTACGGTACTAGGAACTACGATGGGATGACACCCCAAGGTTCCATTTATCAAGACACTTAGTGTTGTTGATATCTACCCATAAGAACCCCCTCCTTGTTATTACAATTGAATTAACCCTAGGTGGCTTACGACTTTCCAAGACGATCCTTCGTCAATCCCGAGCACCACTTTACCCTCAACTCACCAAGCACACTTTACCATCTATAATCCTCCTTGTTTACCATCATACCTTCTCAACTAAATTAGGTAAACCACATACCTCCCATCCCTCCTAAGGATCCACTTGATTCTCAAATTTCACGATTTTACTATACGCAGACCAAACTAATTATATGAAGCTCACAACTATAGGTGCTCCAAATATTCATCCAACTGACCCAAGCTATTTACTGGAGGTCTATCATGATGTTATAAGATTAATTCCAGAGAATCGTATTTTTTCCCAACATTATTAATATTTAAAGCAATTTTCCAAAAATACAACCTCCTAAGGTTTGAACTACAAGTGCATTTTTCTGACTTCCATTGCCTACCAAACTTTTTACATAAATCAAGGGTACCTAATAATCAGTACATATGAATTTGTAGGAAGTTCCAGCAAGGTTTACTATTATTAAAAATTCCAAAACCCATTAACTTTCAATTATTTCCAAAGGAGGTACCCTCATATGAACTCCAAACCTTATGCAACTTTATACAGAGGTGTTTCATACTAAAATATTCAGCCCTACAAAATTTGACCATATTCCATAGAGGTTACATTTGTAATTTCCACCAAGGACATATTTGCAATTAATTCCAAATTGAACTAAGAGTACCAAAAATATCAATCCAAAAATAATAAGAAAATTACTGTGGGTTCATAATGGTATGTAATGACATCCAGCAAAATATCATGAAATTACAGAAAACTATCACCCTACAGTTAATCATACCAATAATTGCCAACAATATGAATAATTACAATTTGGACCTCCAAAAGTCTTCCAATGGTTCTAATAGAATCTCCAGGGATTAATAACATCAAAACTAAGTGGGTGACATAAGATGGTTAATCACTAAGTATTATTGCTTCCTAAATCCCAAAAACCTAAATATTTACAAATCTACCCAAGGATTTATTACCTAGGGTTGGCAACTCCAAATCCCACCAATTTCTCATAGGAGGGCTCTCTGGTCACCAAGACCATATCCACAAAATTCTAGGCCAAACCATAAAGGTTTGATCCCTCTTCCTTTATTGACCTCTAAATGCACCCCTTAGGGTTTAGCCTAGGGTTTGGGTCCATACTTACCCAAATCCACCCAAACTTCTTGTGAGGGTGTTTAAACACTCATAGAACTCAAAGGAGTCCATTACACACCTCTTCAAGGACAAACACTCCTATTTCCTTCTTAACCTCAATTTCCACTCCATAGGGATCAACCCTATGGCCTTGGGCAAATCAACTCCATAACTCACCATCTTTCTCATGGGGTCTCAAATTGATCCCACTGACCTTCCCAAGAAGACTCAAGTCTCTAAGGGCCCACTTGTCCAATGTATCTCTACTTGGCTAAATGCACCCCAAGGGGCTCCAACTCCATGTCCTAGGGCAATCCAATTCCCCATGACCCCAAAACTCACCTGGAGGTGATTTGGGTGATGCTAGGGCAGTGGCCAAAATTCCACTCCAATTTGAGGTGGTTTGACTAAGAAAAACCCCAAATAACTCCTAATCACAATTTTCCCCTTATTGGGCAAATTTTTTGGCCCAATGACTACCTAATCAAATGAACCCCAAATGAGTTGAAATTTTAACCATGGGCTTATCATGACCCTAATAACACCCCACCAAAATTTGGTGGAGATTGGAGGTCATTTGACCCTCCAAATAATGTATGCAAAGATTATTAAATATTTACAAAAACTTTAGGAAAAAGTTCTCCAAAAATTCCCATTTTTGGATATGATGCAGTCCTAGGCATGACTCATTCCTAGTCCAAATTTCAAGTCATTTCGACTAGTGGTTTGGTGTGGGAACCCATTCAAAGTTCAGTCAAACTTTGCACTAAAATGGGTGCTGAGGTCAAACCAAGACTCCTAATTGGGTGAGGTCAATTTTGTATGATCCTAGGGTTCAAGGCCTACAACTTTTATGTTGTGCACTTTTTCAGTAGGGGACCCTACATATTTTTAAAATTTAAAACCATTCACTACAAAATAATAAGAATAAAACAATTAAATAAAACATTAAATTAAATGAGATGTGCTGTTCATCTTCTCCAAGTGCCCGAACTCAGCCAAAATTTTGCCATTTCCTGTAGCTATTCCAGGGCCATTTCCCGGCCACCCGGCCACCTCCCTGGCCGGCCACCACCTCCGTTGAGGTGGGGGCTATCGCCGGGCGGCGGCACGGCCGCCGGAGGGGCGGTTTCCGGCGAACTCAAGAGGGCGATTTTCCATGAAAAATCTGAAGTTTTAACTCTCCGATCGGGCTCTTTTGAGCCCGATTTCTCACCTAATTCGATCTAAGATGCTAGCACAAGTAAGGAGGAGGATCGGACCTTGTTTGGGGGTTTTGGTGGCTCCAATCGTCGGCCACCATTTTTCCTTCTCCAAGCTTTGGGTGTCATGGCTTCTTGTGCATAGGGGGCTCTAAACTTTCGGGAAAATGAGGGGTTTCACTCCTCTGATGGTTGTGAAGATGAAGGGAGGTTCAATTGAGGGGGAGGGAGGTTTTAACCAAGAGAGCCATTAATGGCCTCTTGGTCTCCCTCCCTTGGCCGACCCTATTCACTCTCCCACCCCCCAATAACTCATGGAAACTGCTGGAAACTCCTCAAATTCATCAGAGAATATGAATGGAAGAGTAAAGGAGGGATACCAAGGGGTGTATCACCTTAATGACCATGAATGGCCTCTTTCTCTCTCCTTAAAATTGGGGAAAACCCCCATTTTCTCTCTCCTAATCACCATGGCCGATTTTTCTCTCTCTCTTATGTTAATTATCAGCCTACTAGGCTGGTTGACCACCCACATGAGCTAGCCCAAAGGGATTGGGCTAGGTTTAAGAGATTTGACCAAAACAGGCTAAGTTGACTTTGGTTAAATTGAGCCCTAGGGTTGACCCAGTCATGGGGCTTTTTGATCCACTGAGTCCCCTATGATATTGTAACACTATGGGTAGGGTCAATTTAATATGGTGGTGGTCAATTAGGGCACTTAGTGAAGAATTGCCATTTTGACCTAAAAGGGCATTTTGGTCAATTTGCACCACTGGGGGTCCCATGATGGGGATTTTAGGTCTACTAGATTTCTTATGATATTTTAGACCTAGATGTGTGGTCAATTTGGCATGGTGGAGGTCAATTGACTCTAAATAGGCTACTTTGACCAATTTGGGGTTATGGTTGACTTTGGTCAATTTGGCCTCTTTGGTTGACCCCAATGGGCCATTGGTGCCCTAAGGGGACCCCTAATGGGTTAGGGATACTATGGTGGGGTCAAATGGTCAAGTTGAGGCCCTAAAGTCCAACCCTAATCTTGGTCACTGGAAATTGCTATTTGCAGTCCAAGGCACTTTCAACCCTAATCTTGCCTAAGCTAAAGGGATTTCTACACTACCAAAGCCTTGTCATGACCTTGCCAAGACAGATTCACCTGGGGGGTCTAGCTGTCTAGGGGATGTTACAAATCCCAATAAACAAAAAAATAATTTCGTCCTCGAAATTCAGGTTAGGCTTGCGGGGTTTTCACCGCGAGTGACTGAACGTAACATCCCTTAAGAATCGAAGTTATTCCTGGCTCGAAGAGCACCGACTATCTATGCCACACCAGCTCTAGTGGCTCCAAGTTGTGCTCCTCCTGACCCTAATTTTACCACATGTCTTAACCTCTGGAATCTTCTTGCGCCGCAAGACTCGTACCGTCGTATCATCTATCCTGACCGGGGTGACCTATCTACCTTGGTCAATCTATCCTTGAACTTCCACTCTAACCTGGGCAGACTCTTATGCCTCTAAAGTTTTCTTCTCACATTCAAATTCTTACTCTTTCAGGTACGTCTGAATAATCAATCATCTCTAATCTACAACTTTTCTAGTTCTTACTATTGATGGAACTAATCAAATCGTCTAGCGTCCCAATCATCCTTAAATATTAATGGGGTACACTTGTGAACCTTTATGAGTATATGCTAACCAATCATAATGGTAAGATGACTCCCAATCATTTTCTACGTGGAGTTTGATTCACAAGGTATATGGGTAAAATCTTTTGAAACCCTAAGATTTTTCACGAGTCAATTTCATTAAGAGAATATCTTCACGTTTATTTCACCAAATTCCTATAACTTCCACATATTAGTCTTGGTCACTCTCAAATAGTCCTAAGCAAGATAAACTTAGATCGTTCTTATCATAGTAACCTCAAACACTAGATTCTAAATCCAATAAGTCATCGTCTAAGATCTTTGGTTATTCATCATCATAGCTCCCAAGGTATAGGGCTATTATTGTAGTTAAAATTTTAACCATGACAGGGCGTGATTTTTAACAAATCATAAGTTGATCACTTCCGAATGCCCCAAACCACAAGAACTTCCAATTATAATTAGAGCTTGCTCGACCTAATTTCGGTTCCCAATTTCCAGAAGGGTATCTGCATCCCTAAGTAACCAGACCTAGCAACTTTACATTTCTAATGTTTCAACTAAGTTCAAGTTGTTGTTCGATCAATGATGTCTATCCATTGTCCAGGTACTTCTACCGGTCATCATTCCAAACATACTGTTACACCGTCTCATCTTCTTTCAAGTAACATTGAGTAAGATCGACTTAAAAATCATTATGTTCACTGTAACTTAATTTTCTAACTTAAGTCTAAGGGAAATCCAAGTCCGTCGTTAATTTGCCCAATAAACAAAAGGGTACGCCCCAATAAACAAAGGACAGGCCCCCAATAAACAAAATATAACCCCCAATAAACAAAAGATAAGCCCCAGTAAACAAAAGATAAGCCACTATCTATTTTGGGCTGAGTATCTTCAATATCACCAAGTTATATTTGTCCCAAGTATGCAAACAATTCTTAGGGCATACAACCTTAGACTTGGGGTTCTATCTTGGGGCTCATTGGTATACTCCACACCTTAGACTCTTCTAGGTATCCTCTACTACAACCTTATCAGGGTCAACATGTCACCCAATCCCAAACGGGTCCCTTCCGAACTTCAATTCTTACCCGACCCTCGGTGTTTGTCGTGGTGGTTGTCTCAATGTAATCATGTCACTGATACGAGGGTTGAGTCTACAAGTCTCACACCATTCTGCTTATGTGTCAATCTCTCTTTCTCTAGCCTCTTTTGGGTATCCTCGTACCTTCACCAAAAGGTATACTTATGGTCTATTTCAGACTAGGTCATGGTATAGATTGTCAAGGTAAGTCACGTATCCTAGTGGGGTTGAGTCTAACTCATTGACTAAAGGGCTATCTAACGAGATCTTTGCAGCCGGAGGTATTCCCTGCAGGGGGCAGGGTTCGCCGCAGGCTACAAAAGAAAACTTGTCAAAAAGATTCAGTTAAAAGTGAACTTTTTCATGTGATTTCCCCATATGGGCACACCACTGCTTCCGCTGCTTAGTTTGTCCTCAAACTAAACTCGCGCGGGGTGACCCAGGGTTTGTGGACTTCTTTTCTTCGGATCGAGGTTTGCTTTGATACCACTTGTAAGACCCCGTTTTTTTTTCTTTTCAAACATCCGGGTCTTAGGCCCAGAACCGCCGCTTTGCAGTGACACCTTCACTCGGGAAGGTCGCCACTACAAAACGTCGATCCTGCCGGCCAATTCGATCACGAAGAAGAAGGTATACATGAACAAATAAGAAGCTCAAGTACACAATCACATGAGTTATAACGGTAAAAGTCCGCAGATAATAACTGAATAAAAAATAACAAAGGTACAATAATAAAGGGCTCGTGCCCTGTACATCATGTCCTCACTACAAGATCACTCATAAGGTAAAACTAAAGCTAATCGCCACCGTCACTGAAACGGAAGCACCCAAACTAGTCTGACCCATCCCTGCAGACTTTGTGCTCCACTGGTGCTGCAACACTGAATGCTTCTTCTCCTTTGGCCTGCGGTCGCTGCCTTGCAAACCACGTCTACGTCTTCGCCTTCGGCCTCCTGGTCGCTGAGCTGGTGGGGTTCCACTCATCATGGGACATCTGACCCGAGTATGTCCCGGCTGGTGACAATGGTAGCATGGCCATGGGGCCCACCCTGTCGGATCCTGCTGCACATGTTTCTCTCCCATTCGGTACGCCTAAAATATGGTGGTCAAACGACCGTCAGTCAAACTAGACTCAGTCAACAATCCCCCACCCCTAAACCCGTGGCTCCTAGGCACCTGGCGGAGAGGAGTGAAGAGGAGGACCAAGGGCAGAGTGGAAACAAGCAGGTGACAACTATCCTAAAGAAAGTACAGTAAATGATTCGCAAGGTTTATAAATTTAACTAACAAGAGTAGTAGAGTGTAACACGATTATAACTAAAGTAAGCATGAGTACATGGTGTAACAAGGTAAGAAGTAACGTGTATAAAGTAAGCACAACAGTAAGTAAGTAAGTAAGAAAAGAAACCATTGATTTATAGGGATTACCCCTGTAGACCAAGGGGTCGTTTTGCAGGGCCTACCGTATAAGAAGTCCCATAACCGACTTATACGTTAGGGGTAGGTTGAATGCAATGTTTATGCTATGACATGCAAAGTATGATGTTATGCTATGTTCATACAAGTGCAACTCACTCACTACGACTCTATGCGCATAGACCTTTAGTTCCCCCCTTTTTGGAGCGAGCTAGACTCCCACGATACTCCTGTAGTGGCAAACGGAAGCGGTGGGTTGGGCCTCACCCACCTCTAGGTTGGATTACCCCTATAGGGATTACCCCTGTAGACCGCCAGACTTTTAAGGCTAAGTGTAAATACCACACTTGCCGATCCAACGTATTGACGTCGGTGTGAACGATCGTCCAATAACGAAGACCCACCACCTTCAGTGCACATGCAGCATGTTCTACTTCCTATCTCTGAGCCATAAGCTCCCCGGGCTAACCTGCCCGCCATCAATAACCTTCCGAGCCATCGGCTCGCTGAACCAACCCGTCCGTACCTACAAACACTACTGAGTCACAAGCTCTCCTGACTCAGCAATCCGCACCTTCAACCACCGAGCCTACTTCTCGTAAGACCAAACCAACTAACTTCTCGAAACCACGGGTTGTGGATGAGTGTGTTATTAGTTAATCTTATACATCGTCTTACTCCTATAAGTTAGGGTTAGTCCTGGACTTCCCGAGGGTTACCCCGTAAGGGGCTCGCTACGGTACTAGGAACTATGATGGGATGACACCCCAAGGTTCCCTTTCTCAAGACACTTAGTGTTGTTGATATCTACCCATAAGAACCCCCTCCTTGTTATTACAATTGAATTAACCCTAGGTGGCTTACGACTTTCCAAGACGATCCTTCGTCAATCCCGAGCACCACTTTACCCTCAACTCACCAAGCACACTTTACCATCTATAATCCTCCTTGTTGACCATCATACCTTCTCAACTAAATTAGGTAAACCACATACCTCCCATCCCTCCTAAGGATCCACTTGATTCTCAAATTTCACGATTTTACTATACGCAGACCAAACTAATTATATGAAGCTCACAACTATAGGTGCTCCAAATATTCATCCAACTGACCCAAGCTATTTACTGGAGGTCTATCATGATGTTATAAGATTAATTCCAGAGAATCGTATTTTTTCCCAACATTATTAATATTTAAAGCAATTTTCCAAAAATACAACCTCCTAAGGTTTGAACTACAAGTGCACTTTTCTGACTTCCATTGCCTACCAAACCTTTTACATAAATCAGGGGTACCTAATAATCAGTAAATATGAATTTGTAGGAAGTTCCAGCAAGGTTTACTATTATTAAGAATTCCAAAACCCATTAACTTTCAATTATTTCCAAAGGAGGTACCCTCATATGAACTCCAAACCTTATGCAACTTTATACAGAGGTGTTTCATACTAAAATATTCAGGCCTACAAAATTTGACCATATTCCATAGAGGTTACATTTGTAATTTCCACCAAGGACATATTTGCAATTAATTCCAAATTGAACTAAGAGTACCAAACATATCAATCCAAAAATTATTAGAAATTTACTGTGGGTTCATAATGGTATGAAATGACATCCAGCAAAGTTTCATGTAATTACAGAAAACTATCACCCTACAATTAATCATCCCAATAATTGCCAACAATATGAATAATTACAATTTGGACCTCCACAATTCTTCCAATGGTTCTAATAGAATCTCCAGGGATTATTAACATCAAAAATAAGTGGGTGACAGAAGATGGTTAATCACTAAGTATTATTTCTTCCTAAATCCCAAAAACCTAAATATTTACAAATCTACCCAAGGATTTATTACCTAGGGTTGGCAACTCCAAATCCCACCAATTTATCATAGAAGGGCTCTCTGGTCACCAAGACCATCTCCCCAAAATTCTAGGCCAAACCATAAAGGTTTGATCCCTCTTCCTTTATTGACCTCTAAATGCACCCCTTAGGGTTTAGCCTAGGGTTTGGGTCCATACTTCCCCAAATCCACCCAAACTTCTTGTGAGGGTGTTTAAACACTCATAGAACTCAGAGGAGTCCATTACACACCTCTCCAAGGATAAACACTCCTATGTCCTTCTTAACCCCAATTTCCACTCCATAGGGATCAACCCTATGGCCTTGGGCAAATCAACTCCAAAGCTCACCATCCTCCTCATGGGGTCTCAAATTGATCCCACTGACCTTCCCAAGAAGACTCAAGTCTCTAAGGGCCCACTTGGCTAATGGATCTCTACTTGGCAAAATGTACCCCAAGGGGCTCTAACTCCATGTCCTAGGGCAATCCAATTCCCCATGACCCCAAAACTCACCTGGAGTTGATTTGCGTAATGCTAGGGCAGTGGCCAAAATTCCACTCCAATTGGAGGTGGTTTGACCATGAAAAACCCCAAATAACTCCTAATCACAATTTTCCCCTTATTGGGCAAATATTTGGTCCAATGACTACCTAATCAAATGAACCCCAAATGAGTTGAAATTTTAACCAGGGGCTTATCATGACCCTAATAACACCCCACCAAAATTTGGTGGAGATTGGAGGTCATTTGACCCTCCAAATAATTTATGCAAAGATTATTAAATTTTTACAGAAACTTTAGGAAAAATTTCTCCAAAAATTCCCATTTTTGGATAAGATGCAGTCCTAGGCATGACTCATTCCTAGTCCAAATTTCAATTCATTTGGACTAGTGGTTTGGTGTGGGCACCCATTCAAATTTCAGTCAAACTTTGCACTAAAATGGGTGCTGAGGTCAAACCAAGACTCCTAATTGGGTGAGGTCAATTTTGTATGATCCTAGGGGTCAAGGCCTACAACTTTTATGTTGGGCACTTTTTCAGTGGGGGACCCTACATATTTTCAAAATTTAAAACCATTCACTACAAAATAATAAGAATAAAACAATTAAATAAAACATTAAAATAAATGAGATGTGCTGTTCATCTTCTCCAAGTGCCCGAACTCAGCCAAAATTTTGTTATTTCCTGTAGCTATTCCAGGGTCATTTCCCGGCCACCCGGCCACCTCCCTGGCCGGCCACCACCGCCACCACCTCCGTTGAGGTGGGGGCTATCGTCGGGCGGCGGCACGGCCGCCGGAGGGGCGGTTTCCGGCAAACTCAAGAGGGCGATTTTCCATGGAAAATCTGAAGTTTTAACTCTCCGATCGGGCTCTTTTGAGCCCGATTTCTCACCTAATTCGATCTAAGATGCTAGCACAAGTAAGGAGGAGGAGGATCGGACCTTGTTTGGGGGTTTTGGTGGCTCCAATCGTCGGCCACCATTTTTCCTTCTCCAAGCTTTGGGTGCCATGGCTTCTTGTGCATAGGGGGCTCTAAACTTTCGGGAAAATGAGGGGTTTCTGCCCTCTGATGGTTGTGAAGATGAAGGGAGGTTCAATTGAGGGGGAGGGAGGCTTTAACCAAGAGAGCCATTAATGGCCTCTTGGTCTCCCTCCCTTGGCCGACCCTATTCACTCTCCCACCCCCCAATAACTCATGGAAACTGCTGGAAACTCGTCAAATTCATCAGAGAAGATGAATGGAAGAGTAAAGGAGGGATACCAAGGGGTGTATCACCTTAATGGCCATGAATGGCCTCTTTCTCTCTCCTTAAAATTGGGGAAAACCCCCCATTTTCTCTCTCCTAATCACCATGGCCGATTTTTCTCTCTCTCTTATGTTAATTATCAGCCTACTAGGTTGGTTGACCACCCACATGAGCTAGCCCAAAGGGATTGGGCTAGGTTTAAGAGATTTGACCAAAATAGGCTAAGTTGACTTTGGTCAAATTGAGCCCTAGGGTTGACCCAGTCATGGGGCTTTTTGATCCACTGAGTCCCCTATGATATTGTAACACTATGGGTAGGGTCAATTTAATATGGTGGTGGTCAATTAGGGCACTTAGTGAAGAATTGCCAATTTGACCTAAAAGGGCATTTTGGTCAATTTGCACCACTGGGGGTCCCATGATGAGGCTTTTAGGTCTACTAGATTTCTTATGATATTTTAGACCTAGATGTGTGGTCAATTTGGCATGGTGGAGGTCAATTGACTCTAAATAGGCTACTTTGACCAATTTGGGGTTATGGTTGACTTTGGTCAATTTGGCCTCTTTGGTTGACCCCAATGGGCCCTTGGTGCCCTAAGGGGACCCCTAATGGGTTAGGGATACTATGGTGGGGTCAAATGGTCAAGTTGAGGCCCTAAAGTCCAACCCTAATCTTGGTCACTGGAAATTGCTATTTGCAGTCCAAGGCACTTTCAACCCTAATCTTGCCTAAGCTAAAGGGATTTCTACTCTACCAAGGCCTTGTCATGACCTTGCCAAGACAAATTCACCTGGGGGGTCTAGCTGTCTGGGGGATGTTACAAATTTTATTGTAGCTTTCTTCTATTGTTTGCTCTTAATTATAAGCCAAATTGTAGAACTGCTAGAACATTCTTAATTGAGTACTCCTGCTAACTATAAGTTATGTATCTTTTACTTTATATACATTGCTAGTTTTACCACTTGTCACCTGCTTCTTTTGGATTACCCCTTGATGTCCTCCGCTTCCTTCTCCCACAAGGTGCCTAGGAGTCGCGGGTGGAGGCGGTGAGGAATATGCTGAGTCTTATAGACTGACGGTCGGTGGACCTCATCATTTTAGGGATGACGTGTCGGAACAGCAGGACCTCGTTCGGGAGATAGGACAGGAGGACGGGATGAAGCAGAGCAGTCACTACACGTCGCCGCAGCAGCAGTTACAGATGCATGAAGACAGTGTTTGATAGCTTCCGCATAGATGTAGAGAGAGAATGTTGTTGCACTATACTTAAACATGTACCGGGCATATGCCCTTATTCGTTTAGTTCTCTTTGCTTTTAATTCTCATCATGGACATTGTAAACATGTAATTTACATATTTAATGTGATTTGTGAGCTAGTTTCTCCTATCTGCTTCTATTACTATGAATTGTGGTTGGCCTGGATGATGTTGATTAGCCGGCAGGATTGGCGTATTGTGGCGGGGACTATTGGGTGTAATGGTCTCGCCGCAAGACGGCGGTTCTGGGCAGTAAGACCCAGTTTTATAAGCAAAAAAAAGAGGGTCTTACAAACTGGTATCAGCTTAGCCGACTTTCGATCCAAGTAAAAGAAGTCCACAAACCCTAGGGCAACCCCCGCTCGAGTTAGTTTGAGGACAAACTAGCAGCGGAAGCAGTGGTGTGCCCATACAGGAAATCACATAACTTTGTCCACTTAATGATGAGATTAGGCCAACCTGACTAGTATGCCCTATTGGTTTGACTTAGCAAGACTTCTCATAAGGTATCCTAGTCCGACATCAACCTCAAGTATATTTTGACCAAGTAGTTGGATACCCCCAAAGCGACTAAAAGAAGGAGTTGAAAGCGTGTGTAAGTGTTCAGGGCTTACTCTCCGATATACCCACATCACTTCCTAAGTGATATTAACACTCCTCAAATAAACAAATAGGACAATCTTAAGTGGTTTTGGTGTTTGTGATTATACTATTGGATTAGTATGAGACTCGTAAGGCCTTAATTGTGTGCTTATAAGCTAATACCGCACACTCCCACCCTCGAAAAACCATCACAAAGAAAGGATGTCAAATGTGGAACGAGAAGCCCAACTTAGAGAATACCACTTGATAGGCACACGATCCTTGGGAAAGAATTACGACAAATGGCATTTTGAGGGTAGAGAACCCTACCATATACACAAAGTTCAAGAACTGTATACCCATAGGGATTTTATGCATACGTGGAAAGCCAATATTTTCGGATATAAGAAACTCATCGCAAGATTACGGGAGGCTAATCTTGTTTCTTCGTTTATTGGGCCACTGAAATATTGACTTGGCTTGTTTTAGAAACATAAAGGCCTCTGCAATATAACTCCAGGGGCACCTGTTTTGGTGCAAGATATATAAAATGAACCCTAGACCCAAATCGGTGCACCCTCACCATCCGACTTATCTAAACGATCTGAATTTTACAGCGTACATGTAAATTTATTACGATACACATGCTGTCCAAGAATCAAACTTTTGGAGATAAAGTTCTATGGATTTGGAAATAATTTTGTTACATACGATTGTGGTAGACCTAAGGCTTAATGAAGACTAAGGTAGCATAGGATAATATCCTCGTGGTTACACACTTAGAGTTTTGTGGATAATAATTATTTCCTTGGTCAACTCTTTGAGATTCGAAACATACACTTGTTATCAAGAGATCCTTCATCCCTGAAGGAATCAAGACTTTGAGGATTGACTTCCATAGGAATTGGGGTTTGTGAACTCTTGTTATAGTAAACATTATTGAGAATTCCAGGGTCAATTTTCCCTGGATCATTATGAAAATCTAGTATATTACATAAATGAGTAGATAGGCTTGTAGTCTCCATTGAACCTATAAAAAAAAATTTAACTATTGATTTGTTATCATACTTCTTTCACGAAATGGGTTTTGTACTCTTAGCCTCACAATTAATCTTCTAGAATTATTTTATGGAGGAAAACTATGAACTTCTGCTGAATACTGTCTTGGATCATGACTAGTCTCTGGAAATTCTGTTAAACCTATTGGCCCATGATAACTGATACTTGGGGTACAAATTGGAGACCCCATAATTATGAAAAGAAATAGGAATGAGGCCAAAACAAATATGACATTATGAAGAGTTGAAATCACGTACAAGACTTGGGGAATGATTCAGAGATCAATTCACGACATATTCACGTTAGTTGATTCGTAGGTGATAGGTCTGGTGCAGAATTTGAGCTTGGTTTGCGTTTAACAAAAATGAGGACTATAGATTTGACCGTTAATAACACATGATTTGGGATGAAAATCAGGAATGAGGTTTCAGGACGCTAATGTGATTGGGTGCACTTCAAGAATTAATCTTGGAGGATTTACAATATATGATTTTACGAGGCTCGGAATTGAGGACTCACACGAATTTAAGTACCAGAACTGAGCATGTTTACTACTAAAGTATCATTTTAGTCCAGTAAACGACCATGACATATTTACATTTACTAAATATCATATCGGATCTTAGAAGCATGATTAAACGTTGACATAAAGTATTAAAAGAATGAAGATGTCATGAAAATTAGGGGAATCAATATTGCCCAAGCCATAAACATACCATGATCTTGGAAGACAAGTCTAATTTCTAATTACAAACAACTAATAAATAAGAGTACTGATGTCACATGTACAATGGTTGTGAACCACAGGAGAGTAGACCCAAAGTGTTAGTAAGGATATGTTATTAAAGATATTGACGGTGAACGTGACGATGTACTCACCGGGTCGAGAATTGTATACTTACGAAGACATCATACTACAGATTATAGGGCTTGATTGAGTTACACACTCGCCTTGCGGATGTGAAAATTCACTTCAATCTATGTCTTCCCTCCACTACTTGTACCACCATCAATTGAGAATTACTTAAGAACCCCCAGGAAGAAGATCTTGGTTACGGGCATAGTAGGATTTAACGAAAGTGCACTTAGGAGAAAAAATGAGGATTCGGCGATGTGAACTAGACCTACCATTTCCAATATTAGTCGGGAGCCATACTGCACTAAAACTATTAAATCAACCAGGTATATCCTGAACTCTAACTCCCGTAGACCTAACCTAAATTTCGGGGACGAAATTGTTTCTTCGTTTATTAGGATTTGTAACATCCCCGAAACAACTAGACCCCTAAGTTTCATTTCGTCATGACAAGGTCAAGACATTGCTCTAAGAGGCCAAAACGGCCTTAAGAACCAAGGTGAATAGGTAAAAATCACCTTGGTGTGCAAATAGCCAAATTGAGCCCAAGGCTTAAGACTTGATATCCAGCTCCTAAATGATAAATTGACCACACCATGACCCTCATGACCACCCAAGGAGGTGAGCAGACCACTAGGGACCCTTGAAGCCAACCAAGTTGGTCAAATTGATCAAAAGTCAACCTTGAGCTATACTAGGTCAAACCACCATAAATAAGGGCAATTGAACTCCAAATGATCAAATTGGACCCACCCTCATATGGAAACCTCCCTAGGGGACCTAATGGACCCTAAAGCCCCTTCATAGGGTCATCAATTTGGGGAAATTGGGCCAATTTCTAAAAAGCCCCTAATTGACCTAAATGTGTTAAAAGCCCAAATTAATCTCCAATTGACTTAGTATGATCACCCTTAAACCCTAAGGGGAGTATATGAGACCTAAATGGACCATGGTGTGCTTTCAATCATGGAGAATTAGGGCAAAAATCAACAAAATACCCAAATTGCCTCTGTAGGCAAATAAGTGCAATCAAGCCCCATATGACCCCACCATTACTCAATTCCTCTTGGAATGGGTCCATAGGGTCCGAGACAATAATGTGGGTCAATCATAGTAAGTGGTGTGAGCTTGAGTCAAGCCCAAACCCAAAAATCCCCAAATTGGCATATTTGAGTCAAGTGAGCCCAAAGCTTAAATCAAGTAGACTTAGCCCAATCCCATGACTCAATTGGTCAGCCCACATGGTGACCAGACCCTAGGCATGCTGAAATTCGAAATTTGGGGGAAATGAATGCTTTGTCCAAGTGTAAGAAAGGGGGGAAAAGACAAAGGAGGAATTAATGGAGTGGATGCCACATGGCATGCCACCCCTCTCCCCAAAGCATCCTCTCAGCTTCCCCATGGAATCCCTGCAGGAATTGGAGTGAGGTGGCAGCTGTAGTGATGGGGGGGTGGAGGAGAAAACAAGGGAGAGCCGACCACCATTAATGGTGACCCAAGATTTAAGAGGAGTTAAGCCTGGATTACACACCTAATCGACTCCTCACAGCTCAGGGATTAATTCCCTTATGAACTGGAGTGCTGTGAGTGGTTGTTGAGGGAGGTGCCAACCTAGGTGAAATCGCCAAAAATGGCAACCACAGTTATAGCTTATCCCGGCCCAGTCCAAACCCCTCATGAGCTCCACAATGTGCTTAGGAGGAGAAACCCCATTATTGCAGAAGGAATCGGGCGCAGAGGAGGGAGATCGACCAAGAAATTGGAGCTCAAGTGTCAGCCATGGCAAGCCAAGATTCCCTCAACCTCAAGCCCAATCAAGGCATGTTTCCTCCTCCTCTCCATCTGTGCTAGCTTCCCCTTCTGCCCGTTTTGATTTTAGTCGAGTAATGGCGAGTTTGCCATTTTTCCTATCGGGATCCAAAGCCCCTCCAAATCCCCTCCCCCATTTCTTCTACAGGCCACCTCCGACCGATATTTCACCACCAATCGATGGCCAAACCTCGGTCGGAGGTGATGACGTCGGTCGTTCGGCCGGAGACGGCCGGAGTCCGCCGGAAAACGGCCCGCAAGTTGGCCCAGGCGCGGTCGATCTGGGCCATAGGCTAAACGAGGAAGACGATCTGCCAGCCGTTCGATCTGATTCTGAGCTAATCGCAGACCACATCATATATATATTATATATTTTCATAAAATCTGTCACACATATTAGCCTGATTTTGTAAGCTGAATTTGAGGCTCTTAGAGGTCTTTTTAGGAAAAGTTGGCTAAGACAACTGTTGAATGCCTTGGTCTCTAGTTTCCATAGGACCCAAATTCAGGCCATTTGGAGGTGTGTAGGACCCAGGGCACCCGTTTTACTAGGACTGGTCCTAGTGATGGGCAGATTTTAGAATTGCTATAACTTTTAACTGGCTTTAGCAAATAACCTGAATTTTTACCATGCATGAATGGCATGATAACACACCTAGGGTTTAAATTTGAGAATTTTTGGATGTATATCCATTTAGTTATTGCATTTATTAGAAAAAGTAAATATTTGATATTTATGGAGTTGTATAACTCCAAACACCCCCAAATTTGGGTGGTGAGCTCTTTGTATATACCTAAATCTCTAGTAGAAATTTGAGGCCATTTGGCCTTGTGCATGTTTGGTATTTTTCACATGCATGCAAAGTAGAGTATGGAAAAATGGGGTGCATTTAGCATAAATGTGGGGTTTGAAGAATATCTCTCCAATGGCTCACTACTTGGCAATGAGATTTTGTCCATGCATGTGATATGAATGAATGCATCACTTTTAGGTGAGTTGGAAATTTTTGGGCTCATAATTTCTAGGTTGATTAATAGCCCCACTTTAGGTAACACTTTATTTATATGTGTAAATGTACTGTGTATGTTAAACATTGTGTACAACCTTGCATGTTGATTTCAATTTGGCTAAGTTCATTTATGGATAAAATGATCAACATGAATATTGTATCCATTTAGGTTACCTTTAAAATGCCACTGACTTCATGTCATTTGGCCAAGTATAACTCTTTCTATGTCATTTTTGGTGTGACATGTACAAATCTGTAATTTGCTAAGTTAAATAATTTGTACAGCACTTATATGTTGAATTCACCTAGGTTAGGATCATTTCTGGAGGACATGATCCATATGAATTCTGTAGATATTGATGTCACCTTTAAAATTCCACTGACTTCATGTCATTTGGATAAGTATAACTTTTTCTATGTCATTTTTGGTGTGACATGTACAAATCTGTAATTTGTTAAGTTAAATAATTTGTACAGCACTTATATGTTGAATCCACCTAGGTTAGGACCATTTCTGCAGGAAATGATCCATATGAATTCTGTAGATATTGATGTCACCTTTAAAATGCCACTGACTTCATGTCATTTGGATAAGTATAACTCTTTCTATGTCATTTTTGGTGTGACGTGTAAAAATCTTTAATTTGTTAAGTTAAATAATTTGTACAGCACTTATATGTTGAATCCACCTAGGTTAGGACCATTTCTGGAGGAAATGATCCATATGAATTCTGTATATATTGTTGTCACCTTTAAAATGCCACTGACTTCATGTCATTTGGATAAGTATAACTCTTTCTATGTCATTTTTTGTGTGACATGTACAAATCTGTAATTTGTTAAGTTAAATAATTTGTACAGCACTTATATGTTGAATCCACCTAGGTTAGGACCATTTCTGGAGGAAATGATCCATATGAATTCTGTAGATATTGATGTCACCTTTAAAATGTCACTGACTTCATGTCATTTGGATAAGTATAACTCTTTCTATGTCATTTTTGGTGTGACATGTACAAATCTGTAATTTGTTAAGTTAAATAATTTGTACAGCACTTATATGTTGAATCCACCTAGGTTAGGATCATTTCTGGAGGAAATGATCCATATTATTTCTGTAGATATTTATGTCACCTTTAAAATGCCACTGACTTCATGTCATTTGGATAAGTATAACTCTTTCTATGTCATTTTTGGTGTGACATGTACAAATCTGTAATTTGTTAAGTTAAATAATTTGTACAGCACTTATATGTTGAATCCACCTAGGTTAGGATCATTTCTGGAGGAAATGATCCATATGATTTCTGTAGATATTTATGTCACCTTTAAAATGCCACTGACTTCATGTCATTTGGATAAGTATAACTCTTTCTATGTCATTTTTGGTGTGACATGTACAAATCTGTAATTTGTTAAGTTAAATAATTTGTACACCACTTATATGTTAATTCCACCTAGGTTAAGTTCATTTCTAGAGTTAGTGATTAATATAAGTAAGGTAGACCTGGAGGTTACCTTTAGAATGCCACTGATTTCATGTCTTTTGGTTAGGTGTAACTCCTTTTAGGTCACATCTAGTGAGACGTGTACAAAAGAGCATCTGGTGGGTTTAGTGATTTGGACTCATACAAATACCTTGAAGATTTGTCCATGCCTTAGACATGATAACAACCATCTCTAGTAAAAAATTCAACTCATGTGCATGAGTGGAATTCTCTGAACTTCAAGTTGAAGCTTTGGACTCAAGGGTGTAGGGAAGTTGGGTTGCATTTAGCAAAAATGGGAAAAAGGTGATTTTGGCCCATTTGCCCCATTAGGTGCCCTTGAAGCTATGGTTGTGAATTGGTGAGGATGAGATACCTCACCCTCTGAAGTGGTGGAATTTGTTGAAGACTTAACATATCACTTGTAGTGTAAACCCTTATACGCACACCAAATGTAATAAATGATAATTAAGGGTAAATACTTCTTGGAATAATATGAGACTTAGGATCTAGTGTATTTAGACCAGTATCATGCTATGGTAGTTTTTCCAGAATTTATTGAGGTCATGGTCCAATACCTGATGTGTAAACCCCTATTTGCACCCCATTTATGTTAAATAGAAATTATGGTTGAATAATTCTTGTAAAAATGTGAAACTTGGGGTTGAGGTTTTTAGACCAATATTATGACACGGTGAATTTATCAGAATTTATGGAGATCATTAGTTGACAGTCGATGTATAAATCAGTACCTGCACGCCTTCTATTTTAATAGAGACTAAGATTTAAGTTTCCCTGGAGAATTTATGAAATTAGGATTTGAGGTTGTTAGATCACTGCTCATTGAAAACCCATGGTAATAATTGGAATTCATTTGGATATGATATGATCAAGATTGCACCATAGGAGCCAAATCTAGCTCAATCTCATTTTGGACTGCGAATAGTAAAACTGATTTATATGATTTAGACCACCACTGACCTTCACACATAAAGTTATTAACTCCTTGAATAAAGACTCAGATTATTAGGGAGATCATCTCTAAGGCCATCTTGGGAAATAAGGAGTTGGGTGTGTTTAGCAAAGCTATAAGTGCGGGCATTTACAATGATAAGAAAAGGAAGTTAGACCTTGTCAAGGGCCCCACACACAACTCATCGGTAAATATCTAAGGCAAACCCTGGATTAAGGATGACGAAGAATAGGAGTGTGGGTCCAAGTAAGGTTGAGAATGCTAAGTGTATGTGTGCTGTTCCTCGGTGAAGAAGGGAACTCGAGCTAGAATGTGATGACGGGAGAGTCAGCACCCGGTCTCAATTGATGGTGTTGGAGTTCAAAAGAACTCCCCCACTCCTAAGAGCCAAGTTTAACTCATCTTATAGATTTAATGTAATTGGAGAGGAAATGGGGATCAGGTAGACTGGGGTAGATACCAACAAGATTATGTGCCTTGGGAAGAGGAAGTTCGGGATGTCAGCCCGCCAAACTTCCTAGTACCAATGTGAGCCCCTCACCGGGTAACCCTTCGGAAGTCCAAGGCTAACCACAAGCTTCTAAGATCAACTAAATCATAAACAAGACTAGTTAAGTAGGAAAACTTGACAAGTTATCTTTCATCCCAAACCGGATCGGGTTATAAGGAAGGACTAGGATAGTCCTCCGAGCGGTAGGCTCGTGTTATAAGGAAGGACTGGGATAGTCCTGCGAGCGGTAGACTCGGGTTATAAGGAAGGACTGGGATAGTCCTGCGAGCGGTAGGCTCGGGTTATAAGGAAGGACTGGGATAGTCCTGCGAGCGGTAGGCTCGGGTTATAAGGAAGGACTGGGATAGTCCTGCGAGCGGTAGGCTCGGGTTATAAGGAAGGACTGGGATAGTCCTGCGAGCGGAAGGCTCGGGTTATAAGGAAGGACTGTGATAGTCCTGCGAGCGGTAGGCTCGGGCTATAAGGAAGGACTGGGATAGTCATGCGAGCGGTAGGCTCGGGCTATAAGGAAGGACTGGGATAGTCATGCGAGTGGTAGGCTCGGGTTATAAGGAAGGATTGGGATAGTCCTGCGAGCGGTAGGCTCGGGTTATAAGGAAGGATTGGGATAGTCCTGCGAGCGGTAGGCTCGGGTTATAAGGAAGGACTGGGATAGTCCTGCGAGCGGTAGGCTCGGGTTATAAGGAAGGACTGTGATAGTCCTACGAGCGGTAGGCTCAGGTTATAAGGAAGGACTGGGATAGTCCTGCGAGCGGTAGGCTCAGGTTATAAGGAAGGACTGGGATAGTCCTGCGAGCGGTAGGCTCGGGTTATAAGGAAAGACTAGTGTAGTCTAGCGAGTGGTAGGCTCGTAATTTAAATATAAGACTAGTATAGTCTAGCGAGCGGTAGGCTCGTAGTTTAAATATAAGACTAGTATAGTCTAGCGAGCGGTAGGCTCGTAGTTTAAATATAAGATTAGTGTAGTCTAGCGAGCGGTAGACTCGTAGTTTAATATGAGACTAGTATAGTCTGGCGAGCGGTAGGCTCTACTTTATAATTGTTGATATAGAATTGTGAGCTGGAGGCTCGGCAGTAAATGGCTAATACATATTGCTTGTGTGTAAGATGTGGTGGGTCTTCGGTTCTGTCTTAGTCGTCACACCGACAGCAGTTCCTTGACTCGGCAGTGCTAGTGGTTTTATGGGGGCCAGGTTGTCTTACTGCGCGTCCGACGGGACGGATTCCCTAAACCCTGCCTGGCCAACTCAGTTTAGTACGCAGGAGGTCGTGAGTACCGGGTACTGGTATCACAGCGTACGTTAGGGCCTGGGTCTGGTAGTGTGACTTACCCACCTAGGTGAGGAGACGCCCGCTCCACTGCCACCGTTTGACCACGACGGGAGGTGCCCGAGAGGTTAGCTACCTCCGAAAAGTGGGAACTAAAGGTCTGTACGTACAGAGTCGTGTGGGTGAGTTGCATGTGTATGAACTAATAATACAAACATTGCATCATTGCATTGCACATCATAGCATAGCATTTCTGCACAAATAAAGACCTCATCGTATAAATTAGTGTGGGCTCTTTTATACGATGAGTTTACTTCTTGCCAGATCCCTTGACTTATGTGCCTTGTGTGTACGCATATAAGTTAAGGTTAATTTTTCTAGCTGCTCTTCATATTACTTTACTTGCTCATGTTACTGTTATTGTAGCTTTCTTCTATTGTTTGCTCTTAATTATAAGCCAAATTGTAGAACTGCTAGAACAATCTTAATTGAGTACTCCTGCTAACTAGAAGTTATGTATCTTTTACTTTATATACATTGCTAGTTTTACCACTTGTCACCTGCTTCTTTTGAATTACCCCTTGATGTCCTCCGCTTCCTCCTCCCGCACGGTGCCTAGGAGTCGCGGGTGGAGGCGGTGAGGAATATGTTGAGTCTTATAGACTGACGATCGGTGGACCTCATCATTTTAGGGATGACGTGTCGGAACAGCAGGACCTCGTTCGGGAGACAGGACAGGAGGACGGGATGAAGCAGAGCAGTCACTACACGTCGCCGCAGCAGCAGTTACAGATGCATGAAGACAGTGTTTGATAGCTTCCGCATAGATGTAGAGAGAGAATGTTGTTGCACTATACTTAAACATGTACCGGGCATATGCCCTTATTCGTTTAGTTCTCTTTGCTTTTAATTCTCATCATGGACATTGTAAACATGTAATTTACATATTTAATGTGATTTGTGGACTAGTTTCTCCTATCTGCTTCTATTACTATGAATTGTGGTTGGCCTGGATGATGTTGATTAGCCGACAAGATCGACGTATTGTGGCGGGGACCATTGGGTGTAATGGTCTCGCCGCAAGACGGGGGTTCTGGGCAGTAAGACCCGGTTTTATAAGCAAAAAAAATAGGGTCTTACAAGGCATCTGGGCCTCGAACGGGGCAACCTACTGACGGGTTGCGGACTGATCGGAGTCACCGGTGACGTCGTGTGTTGACGTAGGCGGACATCTTGGCACAATATTGAAAGTTCTTGGAAGACTGTAGAGGCTTCAGAGAACCAGTTTGGAGCGAGTCACTCTGACTCAAACTTGGTCGTCTTTGTCGGTATACCTGTATCTTTCTCTTTGTATTTATATTTGTGCTAGTTGTAGGATCCATCTGAGGATCGCGGGGGAAAGAAATTGTATTGTTGAATATTATATAGTGGAGGCTTTCCGGGTTGGACTCCGATCGTCCCGTGGTTTTTACCCTGCTTTGGGGGTTTTCCACGTATACACCTGTGTGTCTAATTGTGATTGTTTTCTTGTTGCATTTTTCGCTGATGATTTTGCAGGTTTCTCAACTCGCATCCTCACGTGCACTTAGGTCTGGTAACGTATTTTCCCAACAACAACAACTCGCTATGCTGAGAAACAGACACAGAGAGTGGTTGGGGTTGCACATGGGCTGCAGCCCGGACACACAGGTTGAGGTTGTCGGACTGCCCTAGTGTGTTACAATATCTAATTACGATAAATGCAGGTCAATATAATACTCTTGTTTGATTAATGAGTAAATAGTGTGACAAAATATTATAGTGCTAGTCGACAAAAGCTTTGAGTGCTAATTGATGGAAACTCTTTCTACAATACTCAGCTCTTATGGTCATTGTATAAGTTAATCGAAGACCAGCTTGTTGGTCGATAAACCCTAGTTGTTGGTCGACGAACGTTGTTCATTGGTTGGTGAACACTGTCCGTTGATTGACGAATCTTATTCGATGAAAAAACACTTTCTTTAGTGCAACTTTGATCTTTCCTTAGCTTGATTTATCTGGTTTTAATAAGGGTCTGTTTGGCACGGTGATGGTGGTCATGAACACTATTGCGGGTCACTCGACGCTCTGGTAGATCGGTCGAATTGAACCACCTTAGCTCGAGAGCGAGCCGAGCGCGCAAACAGTTAATGAGAGAATTAGTAAATGACATGACTTTTAACCGTGAAAAATCTAGAAAGGGTGAAAAGTCACGCGATCAGAGCTGTGCTGACCAAATTCCACTATTTGTTGGTTCGTTACAATTGAAAGCTGAGAATTCGAGCACGACAGGTCGTTGCTCGTTACAATGGTAGTAGAGAGAAAACCTCCAGGGTGACAGACCACCTCTCGAGAGACTAAGTAATTTTCTGAGAATGAAAGTGAGATTCTCGAGTCGCCTTTCGGAGCTCGGAGGATTCCCAACTCGCTTAAAAAGATTGTCTTCCAAAGCGGAAAAAAATCCTCAAAGGCTCGAAGGAGACCTTTGAAGGCACGAAAGAGATCTTCGAAGGTTCGAAGAAGATCTTCGAAGATTGAAGGAGATCTTCAAGCGCCGAAGGAGAACTCAAAGGAAATCTTCAAATGAGCTCTCTCGGGCGTAGAAGACAATGTATCTTAAAATGAAGGCCCTGAGCTCCTTTTATACCCTTGGGCAGGGGTCGCCCGGTAATTTCGCCGTTGTAACCATCATAATCACCTGACGAGTGAATCACACTGGTCGATTTGGAGCACCTGGATCGCCACTTTTTGGATATTCCCCGTCTTGCCCCCGGGCAGTTCGGTCAGCTTGGGCAGTTTGGGCAGCTTCGTTGACGGCATTGAGCGCAGAGAACAAGACCTGCAATCTAGAAAATTAGGAAAGGTTAACTGTCGCGGGCGTCACAAACACGGAAGTGTTATGAGCGTGCAACGATCACGGAAGCGTTCAGAGCTCGCGATGAACACAGAAGTGTTCTGAGCGCGCAACAAACACAAAAACGTTCTGGGCGTTCTGAGCACGCAATGAACACGGAAGCGTTCTGGGCGTGTGATGAACGCGGAAGCGTTATGGGTGCGTAATGAACGCAGAAGCGTTCTGGGCGCGTGATGAACGCGGAAGTATTCTGAACGCGCGGTGAGCACGGATGCGGTCTGAGCGCGCGGTGAGCGCGAATGCGGTCTGAGCGCATGGTGAACGCGGAGGCGTTCTGAGCGCGCGGTGAACGCGGAGGCATTCTGAGCGCGCGGTGAATACGAAGGCGTTCTGAGTGGGCGGTGAACGCCGAGGCGTTCTGAGCGCGCGGTGAACGCAGGGGCGTTCCGCGCGCGCGTTGAGCCTGGAGGAGTTCTAAGTGCGCGGTGAGAGCGGAGGCGTTCGACACGCGGCGTGCACTTAGGGGCGTTCCGCGCGTGCCGTGAATGTGGACTTAGGAGGTGTTGTGACCGCGCAGTTAGGCAAAGTCGTTCTGAGCACGCAGTTAGCGCGGAGTCGTTCCGAGCGTGCAGTTATCGCGGAAGAGTGTCAGTAATGGGGATGAATACGCGGTGGACATGGTGGAGACAAGATACGGAATGTCATAATGCAAGCGTGAGAGCGACTCCGCGCTTTCGCGGTGCGGGAGGATGCTCCCGCTTACAAGTGTACGCCTCAGGCGGCCGTGGGGAGCAGGCCGTGAGAAGACCGCGAGGCCTAACGCAATGCAGTGGTTTTGAGGCAGCGGTTTTGTTCACGATTGTGGTTGTGTGCTCGGAGCGGTCGGTTTCGAGAGGCCTCCGCTTCCTCCATTATGAGGGATAACTGGGTACCTATCAAACACAGTGATTATGAACCGTCGCTTCTGAACGTCCGATCTCACCAAAAGAATTTCATCCACTTTTATGCTCAAAACTAGTTTTATTTCCTTGGTGGTGGACGTAACCGTTGTCATGCCAAACATACATTTTATGATGATGATATTTTTGTTCAAAGTCACCGGAGCAAAAACACTGCGCCAAACGGAGCCTAAGTCATTGCTTGACTAACAAACTCAAAACGTGGATTCCATAAAATAATTTTTTAGTTGCATTTTTCGTGTAATTTTAATATTTTGAGAGAAACCTAAAGTTCCCATGTAATCATTCTTTCTTTTTGTAATCATGGATCTTCAACCCAATGGTTCCTGTCATTGGCTCTGTTTGTTTCAGTGTTTTTTTCTCCATTTATGGTGGGGAAAAAATGCTAACGCAGAACAAACCTGCTTCGTAAACCTATATTTTTCATTCTCAATCCTCCAAAACATACATCATTATTGGTCTTCAACGCCAAAGTTTCTCAAAACCTCCGTTTCCACCGCTCCATTCTCACCGATCTCATTCCCAACGCTCCAAAAC
Source organism: Dactylorhiza incarnata (assembly GCA_033032865.1). Taxonomy (NCBI): domain Eukaryota; kingdom Viridiplantae; phylum Streptophyta; class Magnoliopsida; order Asparagales; family Orchidaceae; genus Dactylorhiza; species Dactylorhiza incarnata. The sequence goes on along the minus strand of JAWHQI010000176.1, from coordinate 4,673,716 downwards.
TCCACTACCAAAACAAACGATCATTTCTCTCATCTACAAATTGAGGCCATTTCATTTGGAAAGACCATTCTTCTACAAACAATAGTGAAGATTGTTTGAAGAACCTTCACAAGCTGTTAAAGATCAATTTAAGACTAATATCGCAATCTATTAGCCTTGTAAACATAGCAAGATTGGTCGAATTAGGTCTCTATCTCTTTCGTGTTCTAATGATCGGAGATACGGTATCCATTGAATATGCTTTACTCTCTTTTCTGGGTTACCCTATTCCATGGTAAATATTACACTAAATATTACATAAGATTTCGCTCTTAGTTACCTCATCTCTTGTCAGAATCAATTCGTCAAGGGATCTCCACCAAACCAAAGGTTGAGACTCGTCGAGAGATCTCCACCAAACATTATATATCTGGTTCTAGACTCCTTTTTGAGTGTGTTTACGTGGTTGACTCTTGAACTCAGACAACTTGTTCTATTGACTCCGTGATAACATTAATCAAACCACAACAAATGATATACTTCATTTATATGTTTGCAAAATTTATAAACCCCAAAATGATCATTTTTAAATCATAAATGAGAGATTATGAACCACCCTAAATATATAAAAAACTTCTCATGATAGGGTGAATTAAAAAAGATTAGCTTTTGAATTACTTTTGTAAGATAATCCCTATAATAATGATCCATAATATTTTATTTATTGATCCCAAAGAATAGGGATTGTTTATTTTTGTGTGTTTGCTCTATTTTCGGTGCGAGAAAAATGACACTGCTCAAGTAAATCATTTACTAAATCTCTCATTTCCACAACCACCGCCCAAAAATATCGCTTTCGGCGTTATTTGAGACCACGGTCTCTTTCTTGGTCAGTTTGTTTCGACGTTTTTGCTTCATCTCAATTGAGGGAAAATGCGACCGCTAAATTTTTTGGGTAATCCTCCAATTCTTAATGCGGTTGCTCCAAAACGTAAATTTTGACCTTTTCTTTAGAACACAACAAACCCCTTCATTCCTCGCCGCTCTATTATCAACACTCTGAATCTCACCGCTCCAACTCTCACTGTCGAAATAAACAGACCCAGATCTATCTATAATCGTTCAAATTTCACCACTCTCATTCACACCACTGTAATTCTCACCGCTTAAACAAACACATCCAATGTCTAATTATTTCTCCTTTCACAGTCACTTAAACTCTGCCTTGCATCACCGACAAGGCACATCCCGCACATGCCGGAGAACACCATCCAATCAATAAAGTAGTCGCTTTCTGCGACATCGAATTTAATGTTTGAAACTATATAATCCTATATAATTATCTATAAAATAAAATTTTCCGGGGAAATTAAAGAGAGGCGATAAATTGATTTAGGCTTCGTTTGGCACGATTCTTTTTCTCCGGTGAGTTTGGACAAAAAACACCGGGTTCGTGGCCACCACCATCGCACCAAACGTAGCCCTAGGGACTGTTTGGCTAAGCTGCAGCGCTGGGAGAAGCAGTAGTGAGAAACAGTAGTGGAGGAATCTATTGTTTTGCAGTAGTGAACAAATTCATAAAAATTTTTAAAAATTGTATTTACAGTGCTTTGTGAAACAGTGATAATAATAATTAAATCGTGATAACATTTTATAGTACAAATAATAATTAAATAGTTTACTCACATAAAAATTTATGATAAATATAAATAAATATATTGATTTTGTTATATATAGTAAATTTGTTTAACCTTTTCGTCAACTTCTCTCTCCTCCATTTTCCCACTAAGGTAGTGGGGGAGGTGGATCTGATAGCTATCCGAAGCCCAAGTTCTCTTTAAATTTAGGAGGTACTTATCAATATTAAAAATTAATATATTAAACGATAATTAACGTTTAAATACAATTTTTATATAAAATAATATAAAATAATATAATTACAAAAGTTAAATATTATTTTATAATTATGTTTTTTTTATTTAAAAAAACAGCATTGTCTAGTCCCCACCCGCGGCAGGTAAATTTGGCGGTGGCAGCCTTGCCACCGCCTGCGCCAACTTTTTGTTTGGCGGGGTGGCAAAAAAATCGGTTGCATGCCGCCAGTGGCGGGTCTAGAAAAATATAAGTAGGGGTGCATAAAAAATTTCTAAACACAAATGCTGGTGGGGTGAGTAGGAGGGTCGTGGGTCACATGTTGGAAATTAATTTTGGGGGTGCACATAGCTGAACTTGGTCTGCGAATAGCCAAATTTGGTCTACGAATAGCCAACTTTGGTCTGTGAATAGCCAACTTTGGTCTGCGAATAGCCAATATTTGTCCCAAAACAAACTAGTTATGAGACGTGAGAACGCTTCTATCTTATCAGAGCAGTTTCTCACGCATCTGAACACCGTTTTTGACATATAAGTAGTCAAAATTAAATCCATTGCCTCTACGAGAAGAATCCAAATCCACTAATAATTTAGAAAAATAATGGGGGTGTCAGTGTCCCTCGGGCCCCCCTCTGGATCCGCCCCTGCATGCCTATATTGTGCCGCCCCGGCAAACAGGCCCTTAGGCTCCGTTTTGCGCGCCTTTTTGCTCCAATGAGTTTGGGCAAAAATGCCACTATTCTAGAATATTTATGTTTGGACATGACTGATTATGACCGTTATAAGAAAAAACCTCTTTTGAACGTAAAACGGGATGTAGTTACTTATGTGCGGCCGGGCGTTCACGAACGACGGCTCATAACCACCGTGTTCGTGACCGCCACCGCCGTGCCAAACGGAGCCTTAACTCTCCCTCCATGTCTGGTGTAAATCATATGTAGGGGAGATTGTTTAGATTGGGCTCCATTCCGAAATCTAAATCCGAGAGAAACCCTAGTTTGTCGCGTGGGGAATGCAACATATGCGATCAAAAACCAGAAATCTAAAGGGTGTGGGGAACCCGTTCAGAATCATGCATGATCATTCCAGGTCGTCCAGGCACCCGGACCGAAAAACTTCGCCGATCATAAATGCTTGAGATGCCCCCACAGAGTTATGAGATTCTAAATTCCGGCCAAGAATCTTATGATTCGTGTATATACATGCCATATTACATATTTGTTAAAACTTAAACACATTTTTTGAAAGAAAATAACAGAAACTATCAAAATCATTCGGTCCACTTCTTGATTTTTATTGAAAGTAATAATTTTAAGAGCGATGTTAAATGCATGTTGGTTTTGACTATATGCAGGCCAAAAAATTATTCATGCATGTCAAATTTAATATTTACATATCATATTCAAATATCAAATTAATATTTTCCTACATAAATCACCAAGCAAAATAAACAACGTTCATAAAATAAGTAAGTAAAATATCATGCGTGCGAGGTTACGTTGAATGACACTGTTTCGTCAGTAAATCTGGGAGAGCTATCGATGGAGTATCCCTAAAGGCGCTAACCGCACCCCATCCATGGGGGTGCGGTTATCCAAAGAACCCCCACTAGCGACGTAACTACCCGAACTATAACCATGATCGCCATCACCGAACTATACTCATGAATAGATTTAGGACAGTTGAAATTTAAAAACACATCGGACTCGGACAAACGAGTAAACTCCTTGGGGACACGGTTGCATGGAAGGAAAAAACACATAATACATGAAGTATTAAACTTATTGAATCATTTTTCCTGAAGTTTTAAAAGGAAAAATGATATCTTTTTTTTTTTAAATTGTGGCCTGCATATAGCTAATTAAAATCGGCATGCGTTTAATATCGCTCTTTTTAAAAAATTGTGGCATGCATGTAGCCAAAACTGGCCTACTTTAACATCGCTCTAATTTTAATTAGGTCTTTATCCCGATCCTTTGCATTAAATATTAAAAAAAAATTGGAGAGTTTTGGGTATTCCTAGAAAGTAGAAACTCAAAGTAGTGGGACCATACAAAGGAGACTACGACTCGTGATCGGCTCACTCTTGAATTAAGACGGCCGAACTCCACGACCCTAAACAATTATCACTTTTTTTTTAAAAAACTACAGTAATTTTATGCAAATTTCAATTACAAATATCGTTCATTTCATTTGATTAAGCGACGCCGCGACAACTTCAACGTGAAGCCGTTGTAGTAAATACAGCGACGACAATTTACCTGCATTTACTACTTTCACGACAACTTTAATGTTTTGCCCAAATTTCAAATTCTCGTGTTTGAAGGCTCACCACCACTTAAAACTCAACTAAGCATATGACGTGTGCTCTAAAACACCCTTAGAAAACCAACCACACTAGCTAGCTTCCACCTCTCTTTTGAGAAAAAAATTTAGGTGGATTTCTCTCACCTACGATCGCGTGCATCAACCCGTTGGTTCTCTGTTATAGAACGAAATACTGTCGTATTTGTCAATTAAAAATACTGTTAGTATTCGGTTAAAACAGATCTGTCGTAGGATGCCAGATTATACAGTTATATTTAATCTTCCACCTAAAATTAAGTGGGAGAACGCACCTAAATCTCTCCTCTTCTAAACACAAATTAAAAGGCGATTGTTTTCCGCACTACAGTTTTAGCTATTTGCACTCTTTTTGTATTAGTTATTACGCGCTTTTTAGAAATACGTCTTGTTTGTGCATTTTTCAGAAAAATGATCAGCACTAAAGTTGTAGATCTCTTAGTGTTGAACAGTTTTCCTAAAAATGCACTCACAAGGCGTATTGTCGTCTTGATTGAAACATGTGCGTAACTATAGTGAATTTTTGAAAATAATCCTTGTCCATGCAATTTTTTGAAAAGTGTTCAACACGAAAGTTGTAGATCTCGACGAGATCTACAACTTTCGTGTTGAACACTTTTCATAAAAATATATGAACAAGGCGTATTTCCAAAAGGCGCTTAATAACTCGTACAAAAAGAGTGCGGATAGTCAAAACTATACTGCAGATAACAATTGCCAATTAAAATGTCTGCCATTTATTCAAATGCCTGCCATATATGTTTTTGCCATTGCTTTTCGCCAACAATAAAACACAAATTTAAGTTAGAGAGAGAGAGAGAGAGAGAGAGAGTGGGAGAGAGTTGATGAGAGAGACGATGCCTTGTCGAAATCAATGGATCGCCGTACAAATTAACCCAAGTTCGAGCGGCTTGGCAACTTGAACGATCCATGTCACTTGGTGCGGTGTTTTTGCACCGTTGAGTATGGATAAAAACCGTGCCAAGAGCGAGATAGAGTTCGCGTCCTAAATTTATGAGACGATCTGATCCACCTATCACAGACTTCAACCTTCACACGACTTTATCGGGACATCTCAATGAATTGAGTCCACCAAAATGAAAAGCTTCCAATATTTTTGGCATGACAGCAGTTATGACCGCCACCAAGATATATAAGAAAACTAGTTTTGAATATAATAGGCAGATGAAGTTCTTTAGAGGAGGTTTACCGTTTTTTCATTAAACTTTATTGAACAGAGAAAAACCGTGCCTGCGGATCAGAAATCCGAGGTTGGGCGGGCGGGGATTTCATCCGCACCGCTGATCCACAGCCGCGGGAACCTCAGAGCGGATGAAATCTGCGCATTTCCCGCGTTTTCAGCGGCATCGCTCAAATTCGCGCCCGCCAACCTCCGCTCCAAACAGAGAAAAAACACAGTTGCGGATGATTCGCAGCCATGTCCCAAACAAATCCTAAATATATGTAGTGACGTGACTTTTATAACCACCTTGCGATTAATTATATTTGGTCACTAAATATTTTTGATGATGAAATCGTAATATTTAATGATCAGAGTTTTGTCACAAAAAGTTATATTTCTTGTAGTGGTTGAGGTTACCTTCTTAAAAGATAATCCCCTTTTCATTGAGAACATGATAGCATTGAGTACTTAGTCAAATAGGAAGATTAACAACAAAAATACGATGAAGATCTCTTCTACTGACTCTTGGGTGTGTTGTGGGACCTCCGATGATCTCCGTTGCAGTCATTCTCAACTAAACAGGGCATCATCCAGTTACAGGCAACTCAGCATCCAACACCGATCTAACATAATGCTCGATATTTTTGGTTTGATAGAGAGCAATACGCGGAGGCGCGGGCGTAGGACTAGGGATCGCAGATGAGACTTCGGCTCTGTTTGGGGCGGTGATGGTGGTGGGAAAACCTCTATTCCCACAACCACCGTGTTGAGATTTGTGAAGTGGGCTAGCGCAGGCGCTAGCGCTAGCGCCGACGCTAGCCCAACTTCCAGATGGCGGCTCCGGATTCTATAAATAGGGGGAAAATCCCCCTACAGAGTACATCAGAAAAAGTGGTCGACTTGGGCGGTCTCTATTGGCGGTCTGAGTCAGAGTGAACTTGGAGTAAGTTCAGGAGGAGAGCTCGAGCGGTCTCAAGTGGGAGTGAACTCGAAGTGAGTTCGGAGCGACCTAGAGCAAGGCTCGCGAGCTGTGTGAGTTCGCTGAGATAGCGCCGGCGATAGCGGGTAGCGCAGGCGCTAGCGACTTGTTGTGATCTGGCGGTCCGCATTTGCGGGCTGATCAGGGGAGTGTTCAAGCAGCGAGCTCACGCAGCCTGATATAGCGCTGGCGCTAGTGCTAGCGTCGGGCACTAGCGAGCTGTGAAGAAGCGGACTTTGTCTGCGACCAGTTGTTGTTTCTTACTTTCTGCTGTTGTGAATCAAGTTGTATGCAACTTGTATTCAGCCAATTTCTCTTCTAATTGTTGTAACTACTTGTCAAGCAATAAAGAAGAGTTTTTTGTTCATTCTTGGTGTACTTATCTCAGTGTTCCATTGATCTTAAAATCTTCACCTGGTATCAGAGATAGGTTGGAACAAGCATTGAGTTACAAGTATTGAACAACCAAGATGGACGGCGGAGGAGGCTATGCGAGAGGTCTTGGCATTGACTTACTCACTCAGACAAATTACAAGAAGTGGAAGTCTTGTATGGAGAGTTACCTGCTTGGAGAGAACCTATGGGAGGTCGTTGGAGGAGATGAGCAAGAGGAAGTTGTAGCTGCCGGAGACAATGGTCCAGCTGTGAGAGCTTGGAGGAAGACAAACGCCAAAGCGGAGTTCACCTTGAAGAGAGCTATTGCTCATGACTTGTTCGACCACATCATGGGTTGTAAGTCAGCGTCTGAGATCTGGAAAGCTCTCGATGGGCTGTTCAACAAGAAGAACGTAGCGCGGCTACATTTTTTGGAGAATGAGTTGGTGCGGTCCACTCAAGGAGAGTTGTCGATATCCACCTTCTTCCTGAAGGTGAAGAACCTGTGTGCGAAGATCTCGGCTTTGGATCCTGATGAGCCAATTTCTGAGGCGAAGTTGAAGAGGCATATACTCCGAGGCTTGCGAAATGAGTATACGGCGTTTATTACATCTGTGCAAGGATGGGCTACTCAACCCTCCCTTCTGGAGCGGGAGAACCTGCTATCGTCGCAAGAGAGCCTGTCGAAGCAGATGGCGGGAGTGTCTATCTCAGGGGGAGATAGCGAGGTGTTGTTCTCAGGAAAGAAGAAGACCTGGGACAAGAAGAAGAAGAACTCTGGAGATGGACCCTCAACGTCCTCTCAAGGAGATTAGGGGATGTTCCTCCCTGCTCGTGATGAGAGGGGGAGATCTCTTTGCTTTGCCTGTAAGAAGTACGGGCACATGGCAAAGGACTTTCGGTCTAATCTGAAGGCCGGTCATGTTGCTGAGAAAGAAGGAGGCCACTGGAGAGATGGAGCGAGAGGTGGAGGTCACCAGGGTGGTGAAGGCGGAGACAACTGCTTCCTTGCTGAGATGACGGTCACGTTTGTCGATGCCTAAGCCTCTGTAAATTTTAAGAATGACTGGATAGTGGATTCCGGTTACGGACACCATCTCACTGGAGATGTGTCTAAGTTTGCCTCCTTGAAGGCATATGGAGGATCGGATGATATCATCACTGCGAATGATACAGTGCATCCTATGGAGCAAGAAGGGATGGTATCCCTGGGAAGTGAAGAGAAGCCCGTGATGTACAACCCTCATTCTCCGAGGGTGGGCCCATTCAAAAGCCATGTAGGCAAAAGTCAAAGTCAAAAGGTCAACACAGAAGTCAACAGTTCGAGACACCAAGACAAAGTCGGCCTAGGAGAGTTCGTCGAACGCAGCCTGGAAGAGTTCGTCTAACACCGGAGCAGTAGAAGACCTGGGCGAGTATTGGCCCGGCATGTACGAGCATCACCCAATACTCGCCAGATGGGCGACTATGGCTTAATGCTCGCCGAGTTTCCCATAGTCGCCAGGCAGGGGCTGGGCTATAAACCCCCCTACCCCTTGGTTTTCCTATAAATAGGACCCCAGAGGTACTTGGATTGGCACCTGAACTTGAGCTCTTGAAACCCAGCTCTTGCATTCTGGAACCTGTTACACTTGGCCGCTACTCCTAGTTCTTAGCCAAGTCGGTGCCTTCCTTGTACCTTGCTCGGCCATTTTTGGTTGTGGAGGGGAAGTCTCTTCTGAGCTTCTGGGTACGTGGTGGGACCTCCCTGCCGTGGCACCTGGGGTCCTGTTTGTTGCTCTTCTAGCTTCCTCATAGTTGCCTGTCAAGCAGTCTCTTTGAGCCGCTTGGCAAGTAGTCTCCGGCTGCTTTAGTCCGAATTTTGAAGCCGGGATTTTCCAGGCTTCAACACTTTGGTGCGGTGAGCGTGGACCGCAGTCAGAGAAAGAAAGCTTAGTGGGAAGAAAAGATGGTGGTATTAGGCGACCAGGAAGGGGTTGTCGGCAACTCGGCCAGTGGTGGCGGGTTCGTGACGTTGGCGGCCTTTGAAGAGTTCTCGAAGCGAATGGAAGGAACTCTTCGAGCAGTTCTTCAAACTCACACAGAGGGAACGGCGACTTCACCCCATCGTCCGATGGAGATCGAAGAAGGTGCTCCCTCCAGGCGAGCAGGGAAGGATCATGTCGAAGAAACCGAGCTACCAAGGAAGTCGCGGTTCTGCCCGCAAAACTCGCAAGGTGCTGGCGGGGTCCGGTTTCGAGGAGAGGAGTAGACGAGGTATTATGGTGCTCGCCCCTACAGCGAGTATGGAGGCAATACTCGCCCATACAGCGAGTATGGAGGTGGTACTCGCCCCTACAGCGAGTATGGGGGCGATACTCGCCAGATGGATGACCGTCGCCAGATTGGAGGGAGGAGCCCATTCTGTGAGGAGATCATCGCCGCGCCAATGCTGGAGGGGTTCAGGGATCCCTCGATGAATTACTACTCGGGGAGGGAGGACCCTATCCGACACATCCAGTGGTTCGAGGACGTCGCCTCCATCCGGACCATGTCTGACGCCTTTAAATGTAGGTTGTTCGCGATCTCCCTCCGAGGGAAGGCAAGGGACTGGTTCCACCAGTTACCGGAGGGTTCCATCTACTGCTTTGAAGACCATTGTCGGGGGCTGACGATGCGGTTCGCCACGGCGAAGAAGTTAAAAAATGAGGCTACGACCCCTTTTCATCTGACGCAGGGAGCGAAAGAAACGTTGGAGGGCTACATCGATCGCTTCCAGGAGGAGGTATTACACATCCAGGAGGTGGATGGTCGCACCTTGCAGCTGGCTCTGACTTTCGGCCTTCAGGAAGGGCTCTTCAAGTTGGAGATTGATAGGATTCCTCCATACTCCTACGACAATCTCATTGAAAGGGCCAACCAGTTTGTCCAGGGTGAGGCTTCCAACTGCGACTTTCTAGCCAGGCTCACCCGAGTGACCAAGGAGGACGAAGAGGAGGAGGAAGAGAAGACCCCCGAGAAGAAGAAAAAGGAAGAGTCCAGGAAGGCGGAGAAAAGGAAGCCGGAAGAGAAAAGGAGGGAGGAGAGAAAGAAGGAGGAGCCAAAAAGGCACGATGAGAAGAGACCCATCGTAGCACCGGAGCGTCGAGAGGAAGAAAGACGATACCAAGCTCCCGCTAACCGACCACCTTGGAGGCCGGCTAGGGTACCTCAGCTCGGGGATCGGGAGAGATCCCCGGAGAGATGGCGTCACGATCAACCAGAAAGGCGTCAGGACAGAAGGAGGGAAGAGGCGATGGCAATATCCAGGCGTGGCGCCAGGTAAGGAAAGAAGAATCGAAGGAAGATGCAACAGGAAGAGGACATCCCCCTCTTTTGTGATCTGCATCAGGTAGCAGGTCACGGGACGATGGCTTGCCCAGATTTTTGGGAAGCCCGTCGGAGGTTGACAGCAGGAGAGGCAAGAGGGGAGCTACCGAGAAATGAAGCCCCTGTCGAGCCGCCGGTAGTTCAAGCCGTCGGTCGAAGGAGGAACGAGGACCGAGTCGACCATGGAGGTCGAGGAGAGGTGTCTCAAGGAGGTAGAGGAGTAGGAGTGATCCACGGGGGTGCAGGGCTGGGAGCTTCCCGCAAGGGAAGTCTCCATCAAATTTATCGGAAGAGTGTCGCCTCGACCTCGCAGACACCGCCCCCGTTGGAGGAGATCACCTTCTCCGAAGAAGACATGTTAGGAAATGAGAACCCCTTCCATGATGCCCTCGTTGTCCAAGCAGCCGTGGAAGATTTCACCGTGGATCGAATCCTCATCGATAACGGTAGCTCCGTGAACGTCATCTTTAAGAGGACGTTCGACGAATTGGGAGTCAGAGCAGAAAGAGTTCGAGCATCGGATGGACCTCTCTTTGGCTTCTCCGGAGAGAAGCAGGCGGTAGAAGGAGGAGTAGATCTCCTCGTAACGCCCGGTGGCACTCCCCTCATCTGCCGCTTCGTCATTGTAGAGGCCCCGAGCTGTTACAAAGCCATCTTCGTAAGGCCGCTTCTTAATACTTTCAAGGCCGTTCCATCCTCCTACCATTAGTGCTTGAAGTACTGTCATGGGGACGTTCAGGTGAGGATCAAGAGCGATCCAAGAGCCGCCCGCGAATGTTACCTCAACGCCGTCAGCACTATTAGCTGGATGGCCGAAGCCGAGGATTTCGAGAAGATGCAAGGGAGCACAGCCAGGCTGGAGGCATCCGAGGAGATAGAAGAAATCGAGGTACTCTCTGCTGCAGGAGTACCTGGGTTGCTGAAGATCGGAGGATCGCTGAAAGTCAGCGAGAAGGTGGAGATGGCGACGTGCCTGCAGGAGAACTTCGACATCTTCGCTTGGAGTGCAGCTGAGATGTCAGGGATTGATCCAGAGGTTGCCTGCCATCATCTCAACCTGGACCCGGCAGCTAAGCCCGTCCGCCAGAAGAAGAGGTCCAGTGTCATCGTGCTGGCTGAACCTATCAGAGATGAAGTAAAGAAACTGCTTGATGCATGTTTTGTATCCGAGATCCAGTATCCAGGCTGGGTCTCAAATGTTGTAATGGTTAAGAAGAGTGTAGGGGGCTGGAGAATGTGTGTAGATTTTTCGTTGATGAATAAAAGCTGCCCCAAAGATTGTTATCCCCTGCCTCAGATCGACGCGCTGGTTGATTCAGCCGTCGGTTTTTCTGTGATGAGCTTTCTTGATGCATTTTCAGGATACCACCAGATCCGGATGCATCCCCCCGATTGTCGCAATGTACCCTTCATCACGTGTGATGGCTGCTACAGCTATAGGATGATGCCTTTCGGCTTGAAGAACGTTGGGGCCACCTACCAGTGAATGATGGACCATGTGTTCAAGGGGCAAAAGGGGAGGAACCTGGAGGTGTACGTAGACGACCTCTTAGTAAAAAGCAAGAGCGCCCGGGAGCATGTGGTCGATCTGGTGGAGACCTTCGCGACGCTCAGGAAGTTCAAAATGCGGCTCAATCCCGCAAAGTGCGTATTCGGGGCTGGAAGAGGAAAATTCCTGGGACATCTCATCACCCCGGAGGGAGTGGAGCCGAACCCTGACAAGGTCAAGACAATCCTAGAGATGACCTCGCCAAAGACCATGAAAGAAGTTCAAAGGCTGACAGGAAGGTTGGCAGGTCTTAGCCGCTTTCTGTCTAAAGCAGGAGAGAAGTGCTCTCCTTTTTTCAAGACGCTCCGTAAGAGCGAGAACTTTGCATGGTCCGATGAGTGCGAGAAAGCGTTCGGTAGACTGAAGGGGCAGTTGACTCAGACACCTCTCCTTCATAGCCCGAAAGAAGGTGAAGACCTACTCATCTACTTGGGAGTAGGGGTGGAAGCGGTAAGTTTCGTACTAGTCCGAGAAGAAGGAAGGAAACAGCTCCCCATTTATTATGTTAGCCAGGTACTCAAGAAGGCGGAGCTGAAATATCCAATCTTGGAAAAGCTCGCCTTCGCCTTGGTGGTGTCAGCGCGAAAGCTCCGACCTTATTTTCAAGCTCACTCCATTCGGGTCGTAACTGACCATCCTCTCTGAAATGTCTTAGAAGGGGTGGAACATTCGGGGAGGCTGGCGAAATGGTCGGTAGAACTCAGCGAGTTCGACATTTCCTTCTCGCCTCGGGTGGCGATCAAAGCGCAGGCGGTAGCTGATTTCCTGGCTGACTTCTCGGTGGAAGCGGAACCAGGGGAAGAAGTTTTCGCTCCCATTCCTTGGAAGATGTTCGTAGACGGGGCTTCAGGCAAAAATTAAGTGGGAGTGGGCATCGTGTTGGTCAGCCCGCAGGGGACTAGGATCGAGCAGGCAGTCGATATCCTCTTCCCCGTCACGAACAATCAAGCCGAGTACGAAGCCATAATGGCAGGCTTGCGTCTTGCAAGAGAGTTGGGGATTCAGGATATCAGGGCCTTCACGGATTCAATGGTGGTCGCGTCACAGATCCGTGGAGAGTTCGAAGTACACGACACCACCCTGCAGAAGTATCTGGCCAAGGTGAAGGGATTGGTGGGAAGTTTCCAGTCCTTCTTCGTTGAACATGTCCCAAGAGAGAAGAACTCAGTTGCGGACCGTCTGGCCAAGTACGGGCCAAGGGCAGGAGGGACCATCACGGAGCTATTCCAACCGTCCATTCAAGAAGGGGAGATGATGGAGATCGACCGACGTCCTTTGGGGATGGATCCGTTCATCTCCTACCTAGGATCCGGACAGCTCTCAGCAGATGGTGACCAAAGGAAGTTTTGATACAAGGCGGCGTACTATTTATTGCAAGATGGGGAGCTGTATCGCAAGACCATCTCGGGCCCTCTGGCTAGATGTGTCTCTGAAGACGAAGTACCTCGAGTGTTGGAGGAGATCCACTCGGGAGAGTGCGGAAGCCATTCCGGGACTCGCACTTTGGAGCAAAGGATCTTAAGGCATGGCTACTTCTGGCCCACTATCCGGAAGGATGCCGAAGTCTTCTCAAAGAGGTGCTAGAACTGCCAACTGTTTGCCCCCTTCAATTACATCCAACCCAACAACTTCGCTCGATCACCTCACCGTGGTCGTTCGCTCTCTGGGGGATGGATCTGATAGGTCCCTTTCCCTCCGCTAGTGGCTAGAGGAAGTTCGTCCTAGTCATGATCGACTACTTCTCCAAGTGGATCAAGGCCAAAGCTCTGGCCAAGACGACCTCCCAAATGGTAAAGAACTTCATATGGGGAGAGATCGTCTGCAGATTCGGAATCCCCCTCGCCATCATCACCGACAATGGTCCCCAATTCGCCAGCTTGGAGCTGGAAGATTTTTGCAAACAACTCGGGACTGATCTCCGTTTCGCCTCCGTCCACCATCCCCGGAGTAATGGGCAAGTAGAAGCCGCCAACAAGCTGATCATCAACCTCTTGAAGAGAAAGGTCGAGAACCTACGAGGTAATTGGGCGGATCAGCTCCCCTCGGTCTTGTGGGCTTTGAGAACCACTCCTAGCTCAGCCACAGGGGAAACCCCGTTCAAACTCTCTCACGGGTCCGAGGCTCTCATCCCGGTGGAATTCGAAGTCAGAAGTCCCAGGGTGGTTGCAGCCTAGGATGGAAACGAAGAATGGCGATTGGAGAATAACGAAGCACAAGAGCTGTCACTCGACTACATTGAAGAACTCTGAAATTGGCATCCGCCAGACAGGAGGAGATCAAGCGCCGAATGGCAAAACACTTCGACAAACATGTCTGCCTCAGGCACTTTCTAGCGGGGGAACTAGTCATGAAGAAAGTAGACACGGTAGGAAGATCGGCAGCCGTAGGAAAGCTCAACCCAAATTGGGAAGGGCCCTTCATCATCCATGAAGCGCTCGCAACGAGAGGATATCGTCTACAGAACCAAGAAGGAGAGTTATTGGGGAACACTTGGAGCGGCGGCGACTTGAAGAGGTTTTATCCATGAGCAGGGAAGATGTATTCTCCCCCTCTTTTGTAAACTCCCAACGATAAATAAAAATTCCTCCCCCCCCCCCCCCCCCCCCCCCCCCCCCGCCGCGGAAATGGGCTGCGAGAGTTTCTTTTCTTCTCATCTCGTAATAATTGATGGTCAAAAAAAAGGGGGGTAAAGTAGATCTCCACGATGGGTTGGGAAACAGACTTCCAACTTGATTCTTATGAAACCCAGAACGGGTGATGGGACGGTGCCTCGGTAGTGCGTTCTCATAAGACCAAGCCTCTGCACTGAAGGTCGAGATCAGCTCCCCCCTTGCACGTTGGCTGCAGGAAACCTCCGACCGCACCTCTCACCCGACTGGTAAGATTATCAGGAAGGAGTCTGGACGCTGACCTCCCAATCCAACAAAGAGATGATCCACGTAACCTTGCGAGGGACCCTTGGATAAAGGTGTCACACACCCTCGAGAGCCAAAGGCTCGCGACAAAGCATTTCGCTTCCATTTATTTCTTCCAAACATTTGAGTAGATGTGTATAGATCCTCTCTGGTTGACAAGCATAGCAGGAAAGTGTCGATCTCTTCGACAGCATTAGCAAGAGCAGTAGGATGGAGACCTCGGGATGGTGTGTTCCTTGGAAGGTGCTCCATTGGAACCTCCCCGACAGTCATTCACTACTGTGTCGATCTCTTCAACAGCATTAGCAAGAGCAGTAGGATGGAGACCTCGGGATGGTGTGTTCCTTGGAAGGTGCTCCATTGGAACCTCCCCGACAGTCATTCCCTACTGTGTCAATCTCTTCGACAACATTAGCAAGAGCATTAGGATGGAGACCTCGGGATGGTGTGTTCCTTGGAAGGTGCTCCATTGGAACCTCCCCGACAG
This sequence comes from Dactylorhiza incarnata, assembly GCA_033032865.1. NCBI lineage: Eukaryota > Viridiplantae > Streptophyta > Magnoliopsida > Asparagales > Orchidaceae > Dactylorhiza > Dactylorhiza incarnata. Next base: position 4,658,686 of record JAWHQI010000176.1, on the reverse strand, counting down.
TCATTCCCTACTGTGTCGATCTCTTCGATAACATTAAACAAGAGCAGTAGGATGGAGACCTCGGGATGGTGTGTTCCTTGGAAGGTGCTCCATTGGAACCTCCCCGACAGTCATTCCCTACTGTGTCGATCTCTTCAACAGCATCAGCAAGAGAAGTAGGATGGAGACCTCGGGATGGTGTGTTCCTTGGAAGGTGCTCCATTGGAACCTCCCCGGCAGTCAGTCCTTACTGTGTCGATCTCTTCGACAGCATTAGCAAGAGCAGTAAGATGGAGACCTCGGGATGGTGTGTTCCTTGGAAGGTGCTCCATTGGAACCTCCCCGACAGTCATTCCCTACTGTGTCGATCTCTTCGACAACATTAGCAAGAGCAGTAGGATGGAGACCTCGGGATGGTGTGTTCCTTGGAAGGTGCTCCATTGGAACCTCCCCGACAGTCATTCCCTACTGTGTCAATCTCTTCGACAGCATTAGCAAGAGCATTAGGATGGAGACCTCGGGATGGTGTGTTCCTTGGAAGGTGCTCCATTGGAACCTCCCCGACAGTCATTCTCTACTGTGTCGATCTCTTCAACAACATTAGCAAGAGCGGTAGGATGGAGACCTCGGGATGGTGTGTTCCTTGGAAGGTGCTCCATTGGAACCTCCCCGACAGTCATTCCCTACTGTGTCGATCTCTTCGACAGCATTAGCAAGAGCAGTAGGATGGAGACCTCGGGATGGTGTGTTCCTTGGAAGGTGCTCCATTGGAACCTCCTCGACAGTCATTCCCTACTGTACCGACCTCTACATCATAATTAAGTATAAGGACACCAAATGAAGTCTCAGAAATGCATATCTCAAAGACTCTTCTTCATGTGCGGATGCGAGTATGACAATGCGAGCATGCTGATGCGAGTATATATGGGCGAGTATCCATTAAGCGAGCACGGTATGATCGAAGTCCTCAGTATCCTATCTCGTTTATACTTAGTCGCCTGGCGAGCACTCAACCTCGCCCCGAACCTAAGAGCCTACTCGACATAACCACGAAAGACGAAAAGCAAAAAATGACTACAAAAGGCGAGCAAAAAATTGAATTCATTTGCTTTCATAAGTACATTCACAAAAAATGTTGTACAGATAGAGACAGGCGACTATTCATCATCATTGCCATGATCCTCGCCGTCTGCGTCGACATCTTCACCATCATCACCCTCGTCCTCAGAGTCGCCATCGTCGGAATCGGTGGATGAGGATGGAAGATCTCGCATAGGGGAGTTGGACTCTTCGTCTAGCAGCGCCGGGATGATGTCCATAACAGTCAAATTCATTGCCTCCGGCTTCAGGAGGCCATCGACCTTCAAGCTGCTTAGAACCACCTTCCCGGTTGCTCGCGCGATTTCCCGGTGAATGTACGCCATATCATCGCCGAGTATTCGAATCTGCTTGCCAACCCTGGAGGGGCCCGCTGACGAAGGCTGTTGCTCGGCAGGTCGAGTTTCCAACTCGGCGATACGAACTTGGGCGGCCTCCAAGGTTTGCCGAGTATCCTCCAGCTCCTTCTCTAGCTGGGACACTTTCTTCGCCATTTCCACTTCGGCGGCCTGTGGAGATGAAGACAAATATTAGAAAAAACTCGATCGGCACGAAAGGCGACAATCCAAAAAAATCAAAAGGGCGATGAGAGAGTACCTCCTGATCTTTCCACTTGGCGGCCTCCAGCCCCATAGATATAAGCTTCTTGCCCTGCACCTTGATCATCTGCTCATATTTGAGCATCTTCCTGGACGCCGCATGTCCAAGTTTGGCAGCCCGCAGGTAAGCTCGCGAGCTCTGATGTGCAAGATACTCGGCGGATACGTCTTGCAGAGACTCGGCGTCCGCGCGACCATAGATGGCGAACATCGCGTCAAAAGCCTCGCCGGCATCCTCCCAATCTTCCGACCAGGCAGGAAGATTGGTGCTCAAAGTCACCTCATGAGCTCGCTCCGCCCAGGACACCAAGGGGCGACCATAGACATCCTCACCTCGAACGCCTTCGCCGAAGTGCGGATGATCGCTGGGCTCACCAGCCTCCGAAAGGTTCGCCTTCGCCTTCAGGTCCCTCTTGGCGACCTCTTTCTTCCTCGCAAGCTCGGCGGACTTCGCTTTGACCTTCCTCTTCTTCGAGGGCCCAACATCATCGTCGGCGACCTCCTGCTCATCGCCACCCAGCGACGAGTCAATCGGAGCAGAAGTCCCCGCCTTTGGCGCCAAAGGAAGAAGCTCGCCCGGTAAGGAGCGAGTAGCTGCATCAAGACAGAGAGAAGGACATTAGACGTCGACTGAAACGAATTGGCAAGTGTGACCAGAAACTCGCTCAGAAGACTACCTTCGCCTGGGAACACTTCGGCGAGCTCATCTACCCGCCTCCTCCAGAAGACTACGTCCAGGCGGCGACCCCAGAAGCTGTCAAGTAGCTTCTCCCGGCTCTCCTCCAAATAAGGAGTGGCGAAAGCACTCTCCGCCGGCTGGAAGGATGAAGTCGGCACGACTTCAAAGTCGCCCTTGATGACGACTAATCGCTCGGTCCAGCGATGGTTCTTGTTAGCCGTGCCGACCAGCGTGCAGACATGGCTGCACAAAAAGACGACGCCCTCGCCAGTAGCGCCGAAATGGAATACCCGCCGGAAGACGGAGAGATCAAAGGCGATCTTCTATTCTCGCAAGAAGCAGAGAAAACCCATGATCATCGCCACTCCATTTGGGTTGATTTGAGCAGGGACTATCCCGTGATAACGGAGTATCTGGCAGACCTCCGACCACAAGGGTAGTCATAGGCCGACTTCAAAGTGGCGAATGGGGAAGATCAGCTCGGTCGCCGAGAAGGAATTCAGGCGTTCATCCTCGCGAGGAAGCCTGGCGACATACCCCGGCGATAAGAACTTGGTAGAGAACTCCTTCAGGTCGCTCGGCCGAGTGATCGACTTCTCGAAGGAAGTCGCCTCAAAGTTCTTCGCATGGCTCGCACGACGAATAGTTGCCTAGTCAGCCATTTATAAGAAGAGAAAATGAAGAAGCGAGTGTCAAAGAGGCGAGGAGAGGAACAATCGGCAGATACTCGCTGGAAAGAAAGGAAAGATCGCCAAAAGCGTAATAAATACGTACCCACCCCCCTATTTATAGTACTCGACAAAACTTGGCTTGCCGCATACACCGCCGCGAGCACGAGTCAGGTGTGACGAGTATCGAGGAAAGTCGCCAAAAACAAGGGCGTACGTCAATTCACTAGCGCCAAACTAGCGAGTACCTACATCAGAATCCAGAGAAACTCGCCAAAAGGCGCGACATGCAACCGCTACTCGCAAAACGACAAAAAAAGAAGATAGAAGAAAACAGAGCCTTTCAGCATAACAAACCAAGAACTAAAGGGCGAGATTAAACTACTCGCCGGATAATATTACAAAGCAAAATGTTCGATAACAGACATTCGCCAGATGGCGACCTAGCGACTATAAAAAAGAAGAAAGAAAAGAACAGATCCTGAGGGAGATCCTGGGTGTTTGCCTGAGCTTCAGGGAGTTGGGGTTGTCGCCCAACCCAACCCATGCGACGAGCACGCCGATAATGCTTGAAGGCCACTGACATCGCGTCCTCCCCCTGCCGCAACTGTTCCTCCATCCTCGCTAGGCGACCGGCCGAACCCATGCTCGCACGAATCCTGACCAGCTCGTCCTGGTGCAGCTGCACTCGGTGATCCATCCTGCCAAACCGACGCTCCAGGTCGTGGACGAACTGAAGGTGAGCTTCCACAACGGCAAGGCGAGTATCAAACTCTTCCAACCGGTATATTTGCGCCTCCAACTCAGTCAAACGACGCTGAGGCTCGCTAGTCGTCAGGCGCTCGACCCGAGCCACCACCTCCGTCAAGCGACGATGCGGGTCGCTGATCACTAGGCGCTCCAACTTTGCCTCCAGATCTAGAATGGCGCGAGTATCCCTTTCCTGATACTCGCGCGATGGAAGCCCCACTCCGTCAATCAAAGCTCCCATGGGAGTCTGAGCGCGAGCTGCAAGAGCGACGAAGATGAAAGGAGCTTTAGTAAAGGAGTACAGGGGAGGCAGCTTCACGCAGAGCGAGTAGTTAAAGTTACCAGGTCGACGAGTATCATTCCTCGAGCTGCGAGGAGGACTGCGAGATCGCCGAGGAGGGGGACTCCTTCCTCGATGAGGTGAAGAGCTGTGATGACCAGCACCTCGCCGACCGGATGGGTTACCGGCAGAGGGCTCCCTGTCGCGAAGAGTTTCCCCCCGGCCGCGACCATCCACAGGTCGCCCTCCCCCCCTTGGGGCAAAGAACCAGGAAGAACCCCCAACCCCGCCTCGGCGCGAGGAGTCCCCCAGATGGGTTGAGGGAACTGCAGAAGACGAATGGCGCTGATCTCCCTGAATATCGGCAGGAGGAGGGAATGGAGGAGGTGGCGGAAGCTTCTCAACGGGCAGCTGCGAGCTACTCGCCAGCTCCGAAGGATTAGAAGACGGTGGCAGTATAGGTGCGCTACTCATCAAAGGAGTCCTATGCTCGCTCGACGGCCTCTTCTCCAGAAGGGAGCTATGAAGGATCCGAACCGCACCACAGCGACGAGAACCCTCCCCCATCCTGGGCGAGATCATGGACGACGATCGCAGAGGGATAGCGGCCAAAGGTTCCTCCCGAACATCGGTGAGCGACGGATCTGCGGGATAGTATAAAAAGTATCAGAAACTCGCCAGTAAAAACAGGCGACTCAAACCGAAATAATGGCGAGTAAGTAGCTCTCACTTTGTAAAGGAGGGGGTTCAGCTTGAACTTGTGCCAAGGTTTTAGCCGTATTCGCTTCCGGAGGGATGCTCAACTCAGGAGGATTAAGAGCAGGCTAGCCACCCGGCTTACCGAGACCCAAGTCGGCGAGTACCTGCTGGGTAGTGCCGACCTGAGAATCAGCGACATTCTCGGTGGCGTCGACACTCTTCTTCTTCTTGTTCTTCTTCTCCTTCTTCTTTTCAAGCCTCTTCCTCTTCCTGGAGGCGAGGAAGTCCTCAAGCTCGGCGTCACGAGCGGGCTTCCGCAACGGTGGCAACAAACTAGCGAGCTCGGCCAAATCAGTGTCGGCTTCCTCGGCAATACTACGCGACATCTTGAGCGAGATCAAAAAAGTCGTGCCCTCAGAGACCCCCTCCCCCCTCTATATATAGAGCCGGAACGTCAACCAGCGGGATGCCGACTATAAATCCATACTCGCCAGAAGGCCTGATCGTCGAATGACGGTTGGATGATTCTTTCCGAGCAACTACGTTACTCGCAAAGAGCGGGGATTGTGTACAACCCTCATTCTCCGAGGGTGGGCTCATTCAAAAGCCACGTAGGCAAAAGTCAAAGTCAAAAGGTCGACACAGAAGTCAACAGTTCGAGACACCAAGACAAAGTCGGCCTAGGAGAGTTCGTCGAACGCAACCTGGAGGAGTTTGTCGAACACCGGAGCAGTAGAAGACCTGGGCGAGTATTGGCCCGGCATGTGCGAGCATCACCCAATACTCGCCAGATGGGCGACTATGGCTTAATGCTCGCCGAGTATCCCATAGTCGCCAGGCAGGGGATGGGCTATAAACCCCCCTACCCCTTGGTTTTCCTATAAATAGGACCCTAGGGGTACTTGGATTGGCACCTGAACTTGAGCTCTTGAAACCCAGCTCTTGCATTCTGGAACCTGTTACACTTGGCCTCTACTCCTAGTTCCTAGCCAAGTCGGTGCTTTCTCGTACCTTGCTCGGCCATTTTTGGTTGTGGAGGGGAAGTCTCTTCTGAGCTTCTGGGTACGTGGTGGGACCTCCCTGCCGTGGCACCTGGGGTCATGTTTGTTGCTCTTCTAGCTTCCTCATAGTCGCCCGTCAAGCCGTCTCTTCGAGCCGCTTAGCAAGTAGTCTCCGGCTGCTTTAGTCCGAATTTTGAAGCCGGGATTTTCCAGGCTTCAACACGTGACACTGAAGAGCGTGTATCATGTGTCGGGCAAGAAGAAGAATCTCTTCTCGGTTGCAAATGCAGTGGATGCAGGATACCACGTGTTGTTCGGACCGAAGGAGGTGAAGTTCCTGAAGAACCTGTCTTCAGTTGATGCTGATGTCATGCTCACCGGGAGAAGGGTGAAGGACTTGTATGTTTTGTCTGCAAGTGCCTACATGGACAAGCTGAAGACTAATGACAGCGCAGCGATCTGGCATGAGAGGCTAGGTCATGTGGGGATGGACAAGTTGAAGATGATTGATGTTAAGGGTCTGGTGAGCGGCCTGCCTAATCTCTCTTCTTGCGGCGACAGTCATGTATGCGAGGGCTGTCAATATGGAAAGTCACATCGACTTCCGTTTGACAAGTCGGAGACGAGGTGTAAGGCACCCCTTGAGTGCATACACGCTGATGTGATGGAGCCGTGCGCCACCCTAATTTATGGAGGAAATATGTATGCGCTGGTCTTGGTGGATGACTATACCCTCTACACGTGGGTTTACTTCTTGAGGGAAAAGGCGGAGGTGTTTGAGAAGTTCCAAGAGTGGAAGGAACTTATGGAGGGGAGGCTGAACCTGAGGGTGAAGAAGTTGCGAAGTGATAATGGGGGGAATTTACCTCTAACTCGTTTGCTTCTTTCTGCAAGAAAAATGGCATTCAGCGAGATCTCTCTTGCGCCCACACCCCTCAGCAAAATGGGGTCGCAGAGAGAAAGATCTGCCATCTGGTGGAGACTACCAGGAGTTGGCTACATGCCAAGGGAATTCCCAAAGCCTTGTGGGCGGAGGGAATGGCGTGTGTCACCCATGTGATCAATCAGCTACCTCTGAGTCCTAACAGGATGGTGTCTCCACACCAACTCATGTTCGGGGAGAAGCCAAATGGGAGTCACATGAGGGTGTTTGGCTCTACCTACTTCGTGAACATTCCGGAGGATGAGAGAACCAAGTTGGAGCCGAAAGCGAGGAAGTGTGTCTTCATCGGCTACGACGAGCGGAAGAAGGGGGTGGAAGTGCATGAATCCGCAGACCCACAAGTTCGTCGTCTCGCGCGACGTGGTGTTTGACAAACTGATCTCGTATCAGGGAGTCTCTTTTGTGGTGCTGCCAGAGAGTGGAGGTTCTAGCAGGAGTGAAGAGAGAGTCACTGAGGACTCTACTATGGAGTTGGAGCTATCTCCCATTGCCCCATCGCCATTTGGCTCAGGGGGAGCTTCAAGTTCGAGAAGCAGGGGGAGCAGTTCTCCAAGTGAAGAGGGGAGGAGAGTTGTAGAGGAGGAGTCTACCGGGGCAGTAGATAGTGGTCAAGCCTTGAGAAGGTCGAAGCGGACCATCGTCCCACCTTCTCGCTTTTGGAGGGTGTCGACTCTTCTCCACCTCCAGTTGAGCCTCGATCCTGGAGGGTGTCGACTCTTCTCCGCGTCTAGTTGAGCCTCACTCCTGTAGGGTGTCGACTCTTCTCCACCTCCAGTTGAGCCTCGCTCCTGGAGGGTGTCGACTCTTCTCCACCTCCAGTTGAGCTCGCTCGTCTAGCGAATGGCCTGGAAGGTGTCGAATCTTCTCCACCTCTAGTTGAGCCTCGCTCCTGGAAGGTGTCGAATCTTCTCCACCTCCAGTTGAGCCTCGCTCCTGGAGGGTGTCGACTCTTCTCCACCTCCAGTTGAGCCTCGCTCTTAGAGGGTGTCGACTCTTCTCCATCTCTTTCAGTTGAACTTGCTTAACTAGTGAAGGGCTTGAGAAGGATACTGAGTGGCATATCATCTAGTGCCCATCTCTCCGAACCACGGGTCCTACATTGTTTTTCCGAGCTCGTATCGAGCCTGAAAAAAGTCGGGATTGTGTATAACCCGTAATTCATCGAGATCAGAAATGCATGAGGATAACACAGAAGACCTCCCCCACCTGGGCGAGTACAGAAGACCTCCCCCACATGGGCGAGTACAGAAGACCTCCCCCACCTGGGCGAGTACAGAAGACCTCCCCCACCTTGGCGAGTACAGAAGACCTCCCCCACCTGGGCGAGCACAGAAGACCTCCCCCACCTGGGCGAGTACAGAAGACCTCCCCCACCTGGGGCGAGTACAAATTTTTACCCTGTCAAAAGGCGAAAGCGACTATCTGCAGCCCATTTCAGCAGGCTAGAGCAGTTATTCGCAGTCCATTTTGGATTTGCGTATAAATAGGACCCCAAGGCACAAGTATAAGTCACCTTCACCCCCCCCCCTATGGTTGGCGAGTACATTGCCTGCCTCTCTTATGCCAAGCTCAGCATTGACTTTAGGAGGGGAAGTTCCTATAGACTTCCGAGTATGTGGCGGGACCTCCTTGTTGCAGCACGCGGGTCTTGTTTATAGGAAGGTTGGAGTTGTTTTGTATGTTACATAGCTTCTTATCACCTTGTCTCACGTGAGTCGATCGCTAAACAAGTAGCCTCTGGTCACCCCCAAGTCATGAACATAGTTGGACCGGTATTCGGGTTCCAACAGGGAGAATATCTAAGTAATTCAAAATTCTATCATTTACTCATTCACCATGTAGTATTACTTAGTCATAAATCATTGTCATGCTCACTCCCTCTCTCTCCACCCTCTTTTTATAATATCAAAAGGGGAGAATAACTTTGAAAAAAATTCACAATTAATGGTAGTAAAATACAAGGATGCTTTGATTTAGGGAGAAGGCTTGTACAACCCTCATATTTTTCGAGTCAGTGTGACCCGACGCGGATGAGGTCGTGATAGAGAGGGTGACCGTAGGCGTAGCGGACCAAACCGTCGGAGGTCATCAAGACCAGAAGGAGAAGGCATGGGGGGGCAAACCTCCTTGGATGAGTGGACCCTCGACCAAGGCCCTGGTCCACTCGCCCAAGGACCCGGGCGAGTGGACCACTCACCCCGAGCAGCTGGGCGAGTGGACCAAGGGTCCACTCGCCCTGTGAGTTGAGTGGACCGTAAGGTCCACTCGCCCTGTCAGGGAGGTGGACCTCGGTCCACTCGTTCGACCCCCGACAAGGGGGGAGTGGATGTCTCGTCCTCCACTCGCCCCCCTCTTGCGTTGATCATTCGGGTTCGATGTTGAGCTGCGAATAGTAGAATTTTGGCTATCCACATCCCAATTTTGGGAAGTCTATAAATAGACCCCCATGGGCACCTTGGAAAGGGATGTTGGTACCCCCTACCTCGCATGAGTATTGTGAGCAAGCACTACTACACCCCACTCCCCCTGTCAGTGAAGGTGGACGGTGAGGTGGTTCTTAGTGCCCTCCAAGGTGCCCAGGCTCAGCATTGGCTTGGGAGGGGAAGCTCTCTTTGAACTTCCGGGTGTGTGATGGGACCTCCACGCTGCAGCTTAAGGGGTCTGTTTCTAGACTCAAGTGTTCTTCAAGGGAAGGTCCTTTGGTTCTTAGCAACTGGTCATGGGTTCTAGCTCGGGTCAAGTAAGGGTTAGCTGCATCTCCCTTTCGAACGTCGAGACCAGTTCTCTGGTTTCAACATTATGGTGTGGTGAGCGTGGAAGTAGCTAGTTTGGAAAGATCTGAGCAAGTCTCATGGCTGGAAGCGATGAGCTGGGGGACTCACCCCCTATCAGCGAGTACGTGAAGAAGGGTGATTTTGATGAGTTCAGGAAGTCGATCTTGGAGCTCTTGCGGGTCGCACTCCCCCTCACAGCGAGTGCTCGACACCACCCGCACCCGTGCTCGCCTCGCAATCTCCGATGGAGGCGGAGCAAGCACATCGACAAGGGAAGGAGCTGGCCATAGGGCAAGGCTCGGGTCTTCAAGCAAGAGTGCTCTTCAACAGCTCTCCTGGGACCGGCTACCCCAGTAGGGAGGCAGAGATAACGCCTTCAACTCGCCAGGGAGGATGGGGAAGCCCCTTCTGCGAGCTGATCATCTCAGCTCCCGTTCCAGATGGGTTCAGCGAGCCTGACATGTCTTACTACGCAGGGAAGGACGACCCTGTTTAGCATATCCAGTGGTACGAATACATGGCCTCGATCAGGCAAATGTTAGATGCCTTTAAATGCAGACTCTTCACAGTCACGTTCAGGGGGAAGGCGAAAGACTGGTTCCACCAACTCCCAGTGGGAACCATCTACGACTTCGAGGACCTGCGCCGAAGTTTCTTGCTATGGTTTTTCACTTCAAAGAAGAGGAGGAAGGGGGCGGAGGCCCTGTTCTTGGTTCGGCAAAGGCCAGTGGAGACGTTGGGGAGTTACGTGGATAGATTCCAGGAGGAAGTCCTCCTTGTCATTGAGGAGCCTGGGCATACCCTTCAGCTGGCTTTCACCCTCGGCTTACAGCAGGGGCTGTTCAGGATGAGCTTGACTCGGGACCCTCCCCTGTCTTTCGAAAAGCTGATGGAGCGCGCTGCTCGAGAAATTGAGTGTGAGGCCACAAACCAGGAGTTCATGGCAAGGTTGTCCAAGGGTGAGAAAGAGGATAAGGGGAGAAGAAAGAGCAAGGAGAGAAGAAGAAGGAGGAAGCGAGAAGTCAGGGGGACCAGGGACCCCCCGTTGGGCAGGAGAAAGGCTGGGGGTTTCAACTACCAGTCGCTCGACCGACCTGGAGGCCGCCAGGAGGACTCCCTCAAGGCCCAAGAAGAGGCCATTTCCAAGGGAGAGGAAACTTTCGGGGGGAACAGGGACGGTTCAACCCAGCAGAGTGGCAGCCGGACCCAGGGACGATTGGCCGAAAAAGAGGAAATAAGAAGAGGGGTCGCGCAGGGAAGGAATCAAGGATGATGGCATTGCCGTACTGTGACTTCCATCAGCAGGAGGGTCATGCGACAGCCACATGCCCAGAGTTTCTGGAGGTAAGGGAAGGAGGAAGAACCCCGAGAGAGAGGAGACAACTCTACCTGGAAGGACCAGGAGGAAGCTGAGGAGATGGAGGAAGTGATGAAGGAGACGGCCAAGGTGCATGTGGTCGAGTAAGCGCAAGGAAGCGCATTGTAATGGTATGTAATCTATTAATAATATATCGAAAGTTGTTAAAGATAGCATCTAGGTCGAGTCCTCGACTAGAGACCACTCGCCCGAGCTTGTTGATGCCGGTCTCTGGGAGGCTCGTCGGGTAGATTCGTTTTAGGTCGAGTCCTAGACTGGAGACCACTCGCCCGGGATTGTTGATGTCGGTCGCTGGGAGGCTCGTCGAGTAAATTCATTTTAGGTTGAGTCCTCGACTGGAGACCGCTCGCCCGGTCATGTTGATGTCGGTCGCTGGGAGGCTCGTCAGGTAGATTCGTTTGGGTTGGTAAGGCTCCAAGAAGAGAAGCCGGTCTGACGATGTGTTGAGTTCCTGTGCCTCCGGGTGAAGGTAAGCACCTAGGACGGGGATGGGTACTTCCGCCTCCAATCGGTAAGATCCCCGACTAGAGACCATTCACCGGGCTCAGTCATGACGGCTGATGGGAGACTCGTGGGGTCGACTCGCTGCAGGAAAAACCTCAGGAGGGGTAATTAGTTCGGAAGATGGTTGAGTTCCTCCGCCTCCAGGTGAGGTAAGCACCTAGGACGTGGACCGGTTCTCCGCCCCCAGTTGGTTTCAGAAGCGTTGAAGTTCCCCTCCATCTCAGGTTGAGTTCGACTTGCCTAGAGATGTTGAGTTCCCTCCATCTCAGGTTCAGTTCGTCTCAACTAGAGATGTTGAGTTCCCTCCATCTCAGGTTGAGTTCGACTCGACTAGAGATGTTGAGTCCCCTCCATCTCAGGTTGAGTTCGACTCGACTAGAGATGTTGAGTCCCCTCTATCTCAGGTTGAGTTCGACTCGACTAGAGATGTTGAGTCCCCTCCATCTCAGGTTGAGTTCGACTCGACTAGAGATGTTGAGTCCCCTCCATCTCAGGTTGAGTTCGACTCCACTAGAGATGTTGAGTTCCCTCCATCTCAGGTTGAGTTCGACTCGACTAGAGATGTTGAGTTCCCTCCATCTCAGGTTGAGTTCGACTCGACTAGAGATGTTGAGTTCCCCTCCATCTCAGGTTGAGTTCGACTCGCCTAGAGATGTTGAGTTTCCTCCATCTCAGGTTGAGTTCGACTCTCCTAGAGATGTTGAGTTCCCTCCATCTCAGGTTGAGTTCGACTCAACTAGAGATGTTGAGTTCCCCTCCATCTCAGGTTGAGTTCGACTCGCCTAGAGATGTTGAGTTCCCTCCATCTCAGGTTGAGTTCGACTCGACTAGAGATGTTGAGTTCCCTCCATCTCAGGTTGAGTTCGACTCGACTAAAGGTGTTGAGTTCCCTCCATCTCAGGTTGAGTTCGACTCGACTAGAGATGTTGAGTCCCCTCCATCTCAAGTTGAGTTTGACTCGACTAGAGATGTTGAGTCCCCCCATCTCAGGTTGAGTTCGACTCGACTAGAGATGTTTAGTTCCACCCATCTCAGGTTGAGTTCGACTCGACTAGAGATGTTTAGTTCCACCCATCTCAGGTTGAGTTCGACTCGACTAGAGATGTTGAGTTTCCCTCCATGTTGAAGCCTGGAAAATCCCGGCTTCAAAATTCGGACTAAAGCAGCCTGAGACTACTTGCCAAGCGGATCGAAGAGACGGCTTGACGGGCGACTATGAGGAAGCTAGAAGAGCAACAAACAGGACCCCAGGTGCCACGGCAGGGAGGTCCCACCACGTACCCAGAAGCTCAGAAGAGACTTCCCCTCCACAACCAAAAATGGCCGAGCAAGGTACGAGGAAGGCACCGACTTGGATAGGAACTAGGAGTAGCGGCCAAGTCTAACAGGTTCCAGAATGCAAGAGCTGGGTTTCAAGAGCTCAAGTTCAGGTGTCAATCCAAGTACCCCTGGGGTCCTATTTATTGGAAAACCAAGGGGTATGGGGGGTTTTATAGCCCAGCCCCTGCCTGGCGACTATGGGATACTCGGCGAGCATTAAGCCATAGTCGCTCATCTGGCGAGTATTGGGTGATGCTCGCACATGCCGGGCCAATACTCGCCCAGGTCTTCTACTGCTCCGGTGTTCAACGAACTCCTCCAGGCTGCGTTCGACAAACTCTCCTAGGCCGACTTTGTCTTGGTGTCTCGAACTGTTGACTTCTGTGTTGACCTTTTGACTTTGACTTTTGCCTACGTGGCTTTTGAATGGGCCCACCCTCGGAGAATGAGGGTTGTACACAATCCTCGCTCCTTGCGATTAACGTAGTTGCTCGGAAAGAATCATCCAACCGTCATTCGACGATCAGGCCTTCTGGCGAGTATGGATTGATAGTCGGCATCCCGTTGGTTGACGTTCCGGCTCTATATATAGAGGGGGAGGGGTCTCTGAGGGTACGACTTTTCTGATCTCGCTCAAGATGTCGCGTAGTATTACCGAGGAAGCCGCCGCTGATTTGGCCGAGCTCGCTAGTTTGTTGCCACCGTTGCGTAAGCCCGCTCGTGACGCCGAGCTTGAGGACTTCCTCGCCTCCAGGAAGAGGAAGAGGCTTGAAAAGAAGAAGGAGAAGAAGAACAAGAAGAAGAAGAGTGTCGACGCCACCGAGAATGTCGCTGATTCTCAAGTCGGCACTACCCAGCAGGTACTCGCCGACTTGGGTCTAGGTCAGTCGGGTGGCTCGCCTACTCTTAATCCTCCTGAGTCGAGCGTCCCTCCGAAAGCGAATACGGCTAACACCTCGGCATAAGTTCAAGCTGAACCCCCTCCTTTACAAAGTGAGAGCTACTTACTCACCATTATTTCGGTTTGAGTCGCCTGTTTTTACTGGCGAGTTTCTGATACTTTTAATACTATCCCGCAGATCCGTCGCTCACCGATGTTCGGGAGGAACCTTTGGCCGCTATCCCTCTGCGATCGTCGCCCATGATCTCGCCCAGGACGGGGGAGGGTTCTCGTCGCGGTGGTGCGGTTCGGATCCTTCGTAGCTCCCTTCTGGAGAAGAGGCCGTCGAGCGAGCATAGGACTCCTTTGACGAGTAGCGCACCTCTACTGCCACGGTCTTCTAATCCTTCGGAGCTGGCGAGTAGCTCGCAGCTGCTCATTGAGAAGCTTCCGCCACCTCCTCCGTTCCCCCCTCCTGCCGATATTCAGGGCGATCAACGCCTTTCGTCTTCTGCAGTTCCCTCAACCCATCTGGGGGACTCCTCGCGCCGAGGCGGGGTTGGGGGTTCTTCCGGGTTCTTTGCCCCAAGGGGGGGAGGGTGACCAGTGGATGGTCGCGGCCGAGGGGAAACTCTTCGCGACAGGGAGCCCTCTGCCGGGAACCCATCCGGTCGGCGAGGTGCTGGTCATCACAGCTCTTCCCCTCATCGAGGAAGGAGTCCCCCTCCTCGGCGATCTCGCAGTCCTCCTCGCAGCTCGAGGAATGATACTCGTCGACCTGGTAACTTTAACTACTCACTCTGCGTGAAGCTGCCTCCGCTGTACTCGTTTACTAAAGCTCCTTTCATCTTTGTCGCCCTTGCAGCTCACGCTCAGACTCCCATGGGAGCTTTGATTGACAGAGTGGGGCATCCATCGCGCGAGTATCAGGAAAGGGCTACTCACGCCATTCTGGATCTGGAGGCGAAGTTGGAGCGCCTAGCGATCAGCGACCCGCATCGTCGCTTGACGGAGGTGGAGGCTCGGGTCGAGCGCCTGACGGCTAGCGAGCCTCAGCGTCGTTTGACCGAGTTGGAGGCTCTCATCCCGGTGGAATTCGAAGTCAGAAGTCCCAGGGTGGTTGCGGGCCAGGATGGAAACGAAGAATGGCGATTGGAGAATAACGAAGCACAAGAGCTGTCACTCGACTACATTAAAGAACTCCGAGACTTGGCATCCGCCAGACAGGAGGAGATCAAGCGCCGAATGGCAAAACACTTCGACAAACATGTCCGCCTCAGGCACTTTCTAGCGGGCGATCTAGTCATGAAGAAAGTAGACGCGGCAGGAAGATCGGCAGCCGTAGGAAAGCTCAATCCAAATTGGGAAGGGCCCTTCATCATCCATGAAGCGCTCGCAATGGGAGGATATCGTCTACAGAACCAAGAAGGAGAGTTATTGGGGAACACTTGGAGCAGCGACGACTTGAAGAGGTTTTATCTCTGAGCAGGGAAGATATATTCTCCCCCTCTTTTGTAAACTCCCTACGATAAATAAAAATTCCTCGCCCCCCCCCCCCCCCCGGAAAATGGGCTGCGAGAATTTCTTTTCTTCTCATATCGTAAAAATTGATGGTAAAAAAAAGGGGGGGTAAAGTAGATCTCCACGATGGGTTGGGAAACAGACCTCCAACTTGATTCTTATGAAACCCAGAACGGGTGATGGGACGGTGCCTCGGTAGTGCGTTCTCATAAGACCAAGCCTCTGCACTGACGGTCGAGATCAACTCCCCCCTTGCACGTTGGCTGCAGGAACCCTCCGACTGCACCTCTCACCCGACACACGTTCGGCTCGATTAGAGGTGTTGATTTTTCCTCCACCGTAGGTCAAGTTCCCTTCGACCTAAGGTGTTTAGTTTTCTCCACCTCCAGTTGAACTCGGCTCACAGGAGGGTTGTTAAGTGGAGAAATGTTTGCTTTCCACCTCAGGTCGAGTTCGGCTCGACTAGAGGTGTTGATTTTTCCTCCACCTTAGGTCAAGTTCCGTTCGACCTAAGGCGTTGAGCTTTCTCCACCTCCAGTTGAGCTCGGATCACAGGAGGGTTGTTAAGTGGAGAAAGGTTTGTTTTCCACCTCAGGTCGAGTTCGACTCGACTATAGGTGTTGATTTTTCCTCCACCTTAGGTCAAGTTCCGGTCGACCTAAGGTGTTGAGCTTTTTCCACCTCCAGTTGAGCTCGGCTCACATGAGGGTTGTTAAGTGGAGAAAGGTTTGCTTTCCACCTCAGGTCGAGTTCGCCTTGACTAGAAGTGTTGATTTTTCCTCCACCTTAGGTTAAGTTTAGTTCGACCTAAGGTGTTGAGATTTTTCCACCTCCAGTTGAGCTCGGCTCATAGGAGGGTTGTTAAGTGGAGAAATGTTCGTCTTCCGCCTCAAGTCGAGTTCAGCTGAAAAGCTCGGCAGGAGTATCCCGTTGGCAGGGCCCTTCGTGGATTCCCCTGAGGTCCCACCTACTCGTCAAATAGGTGGGTTGGACTTTCTTTCCGAGCTTAAGGCAAGCTAGAAAAGAGCGAGGATTGTGTACAACCCTCATATTTTCCGAGTTGGTGTGACCCGACGCGGTTGAGGTCGTGGTAGAGAGGGTGACCGTAGGCGCAGCGGATCGAACCTTCAGAGGTGGTCAGGACCAGAAGGAGAAGGCCCGGGGGGGGGGGGGGGGGGTGAGGGGCAAGACTCCTTGGACGAGTGGACCCTGGGTCCATTCGCCCAAGGCCCCGGGCGAGTGGACCATTGGTCCACTCGCCCGAGTGGGGGGGGGGGGGGGGGGGGGGGGGGGGCGAGTGGACCATGGGTCCACTCGCCCAAGGGTATGGCTCGCCCCGAGCAGTTGGGCGAGTGGACCAAGGGTCCACTCGCCCGGTGGGTTGAGTGGACCGTAAAGTCCACTCGCCCAGTCAGGGTGGTGGACCTCGGTCCACTCGTTCGACCCCGGCAAGGGGGGGAGTGGACGTCTCGTCCTCCACTCGCCACCCCCCCCCCCCCCCTCTTGCGTTGATCATTCGAGTTCGATGTTGAGCTGCGGATAGTATAATTTTGGCCATCCGCAGCCCAATTTTGGGAAGTCTATAAATAGACCCTCATGAGCACCTTGGGAAGGGATGTTGATACCCCCTCCCTCGCGTGAGTATTGTGAGCAAGCACTACTCCCCCCCCCCCCCCCCCCCCCCCCCCCCCCACCCCCTCCCCTATTAGTGAAGGTGGACGGTGAGGTGGTCCTTAGTGCCCTCCAAGGTGCCCAAGCTTAGCATTGGCTTTGGAGGGGAAGCTCTCTTTGAACTTCCGGGTGTGTGGTGGGACCTCCACGCTGCAGCTTAAGGGGTCTGTTTCTAGACTCAAGTGTTCTTCAAGGGAAGGTCATTCGGTTCTTAGCAACTGGTCAAGGGTTCTAGCTCGGGTCAAGTAAGGATTAGTTGCATCTCCCTTTCGAACGTCGAGACCAGTTCTCAGGTTTCAACAACGCTCATATAAGTGGAGCATCTTTTTAGGAGGAGCATATTCATACTATCACGCCTATCATTTACTATAAACACATTTCTTATTAATTATTGTCTCTGCTGAGCGCCTAATGTTCCGCCTCTTTCTCATTCTAGCGTGCAGCATAATTTATTTGGTTGTTTAATTATTTTAAATGTTTATAGTTATCAAAGTCCACGTCAAATAGTAACAGCCAAATCGGATAGCACGTTATTATATAATATTATAATAAAACTTTATAAAATGCTTTATATATTTATAAATTATAATACTTTACAAACGGTATATATAGCCCGTGCTCGCTGCTCTTGGTAGGCCTTCGGCTGTTTCAATACGTATTGCGTTCATCTTTACTGCTCTCGATTGCACGGGTTTCATCCTTGCAGCTCGCAGCCCAGCATCGTGAAGCCCGTATTGATGTGGACGAATGCCGCCCGAGAGCATCGAGCACGGGCGTACTCGTATATATAAATAAATATTAGTATGGAAGACTGTTAGCGTCTTAACCCAAGGGAAAATTGGTAATCTGATCATATCCGACACAAATGAAAATTTCATATAAAATTTTAGGGAGCTGTTATTGGCAGACCAACTTTGGCTATGGGCAGACCATTGTTAATGGCAGACCAAAATAAAAAACCAAAGAGACCTGTGAACCCGTAAAGGTGATCTGCCGATGACCATTTTTTCAATAGCGCGGACTGCCACTAGCCACATATGATCTACCATAAAAATTTTCCAAATTTTATTATACAACTTTTGTTCTCTCTGCTAGCTCTCTCACCCACCACTACCAAAATCAAATAAAAAATAATTAATAATAAATTTTAGTAATCATTACTCTCTCTCTCTCTCTGTCTCTCTCTTCCCCTCGCTCGCTCTTCTCTCCTTTTTCTGTCTCCCTCTCTCTCTCTACCTTGCGTGACTGACGACATACTTGCACTTTACCAAGAGCGGAAAAATTAAATTATAAGAAATAAAAGAGTGTTTATATTGGCAGCCCCTATTTGACTATTGACACACCAATTTCTATGAGTTATAACGCGTCTTTTGAAAATATGCATTATACATGCATATTTAGGAAAAGTGTTCAACACGAAATTTGTAGATCTCATTGAGATCTACAACTTTCGTGTTGAACACTTTTCCTAAAAATGTACGCACAAGGTGTATTGCTGCCCTGATCGTAATTATAGCAAATATTTGACGAATTTTTGAAAATACACTTTGTACATGCATTTTTAGGAAAAGTGTTCAACACAAAAGTTGTAGATCTCATCTAGATCTACAACTTTTGTGTTGAACACTTTTCCTAAATATGCATGTATAATGCATATTTTCAAAAGGCGCGTTATAACTCATAGAAATTGGTGTGCTAATAGCCAAATAGAGGCTGCCAATATAAAGACCCAAATAAAACTGTAAGCCGGAAATAAAAATTAAATTATAACAAATAATAAAAAAAACCGTGCAACTATGATAGTACCACGACGCAACAACATTTTTATCGCTCGCAGCCCCCCGAGCGCATGAAAGCAGTCTCCCAGCACGACTTCCCTCAGGGACTACGAGTGACGGTGAGTTGTCGCGAACAGTCCTGATCGTGAGGGGCCCAGTCTCTGGTATCTATAAAAGACCCCTTACTTTTCCTTATTCTTTAGTTTAGGGACGGGAGGAGATGGGGAGAAAGCCTTGTTCTTCAAAGGACGGTCTACATAAGGGTTCATGGAATGCCCATGAAGACAAGCTCCTCATCTCTTACATCAATGCTTCAGGGGAAGGAAAATGGGCTAGCGTCCCAAAGAGAGCAGGTCATTTTCTCTCTCTTCTCTCTCCTCTCTCTCTCTCTCTCTCTATATATATATATATATATATATATGTTATTAAATAAAGATTTTTACTACTCTGAACGGAGATTTTGTCGGATCCGAATCCTCTCCATTTTTGACGAAATGGAGGGGATTCATTTCATCATCTAATGGCCAAAAATATTTTAACATATATCCAGTGGTGAAGATTTTTTTAGATTAAAAAAATTATTAAAGGATGGGAAAAGTCTACCCGTCAGATCAAGAAACATTCAATCAGGACCATGAAATGGATCCCCTCCAACAGCGATTTTGTCTTTGGCAAATAAAGGAGGGGGGAAAGCCGAAGAGAGAGAGAGTGTGGAGAAGAGAGAGGGAGGGGGAGAGAGAGAGAGGGGCGCTGGCGGATGAAAGAGAGTGGGAGAAGAGAGAGTGAGGGGAAAAGCGGCGGGTGGTAGAGAAAGAGAGAGAGAGAGAGAGGAGAGAGAGAGAGTGGCGGTGGCAGTGAAAGAGAGAGGGAGAGAGAGAGAGGGGAGAAGAGAGGGGGAGGGGAGAGAGCGGAATTGTTTGCATCAATATATATTTTATATACGAGCATATACGCACGGGTTATCACCCGTGCTCGATATTCTTCGCTTGTACTCTATAGCAGCGACGGTATCTCCGCACAAACTCGCCTGTTCTAGGATGCTCGGTCAATTGACAGTGCATGGGTAGTCTCAGTGCCCCGCGCGGCAGTACTCCCTTCTCGACAGTATCTCGACGCGACGGCGCTCCCGCCGCTCGCGAACCCCCGTGCCCGGTGCCCTCCTCCGTCCCAATTTTGTCGTGCGCACAGGGTTCACGAGTGGAGGGAGCGTCGTCGCACCGGGGCACTGTCGAGACGGGGGTACTGTCGCGCGGCGCACTGAGGCTACGTACCAATGCACTGTCAATTGACTGAGCGACTTAGAGCGGACAAATTTGGGCGGAGGTACTGTCGCTGCTGGGGTACTGTCGAAGCAAAGAGCATCGAGCACGGATGATAGCCCGTGCAAAGATGCTCGCGCGCGCGCACGTGTGTGTGATACAAATATAGCCCCATATGAAAATTCATAAAATCCAAAAGATTTTTAGTAGTCCTCCTACACCTACTATGATAGGTAATCATTAGACCTCTTGCACTATTTTAAAATGATTTTTTGTTAAAATATAAATATTTTTGAAAAAAAAAATATAAAATATTAATTACAATTTTTGCGGGGTCATTTTGAGTACTCATATGTAAATATTGTGGGCGCAACCCGGAGCGTCATGGGCGTAGCCCGCCGTCGCGGGACGGTTACTATCGCGTTTGGCCGGGGGCGGGCGAAGCCTGCCGTCGCCGACCGGGTACTGTCGCGCTTGGCAGTAGGGGAGGAGGGTTTCGCCCGCCCTTGCGCCCACAATATATACATATGACTACTCAAAATAATTGCACAAAAATTTTAATAACATTTTATAATTGTTTTTTTTTTCAAAAACATTTATTTTAACAAAAAATCATTTTAAAATAATTTTAGGAGGTATAATGGTTACCTACTTGTACTAAAAAGCTTTTGGATTTAATGAATTTCCAAAATTATTTTTATTATAGGAATATAGTGTAATTACACAAATAGTCATTATATTTTATGAATTTTCATTTTTTTCGTAATATATGTTAGGTAATTGGAGTAAAAAAATGAGGCTATATTTGACAATTTTGAATGTTGCATTAAAGACAACTTCTTGTATATAGTAGTTAAAGATATATATACACACACACATTAAACATGCATGTATGCATATACATTAATTAAAGAAAAATTATATAACATTGGTGTAGGTCTGAAGCGGTGCGGAAAGAGCTGCAGGCTAAGATGGCTGAACTATCTCCGCCCAAACCTCAAAAGAGGAAACTTCTCCGAGCAAGAAGAAGACCTCATTATCAGGCTCCACAAGCTACTCGGCAATCGGTTTCTCTTCTATCTCGCGCATTTTCAACCCGCTCTATATATTACATTATTATTGGTGTATGAGGCCTAGGAGTCAATTAAAAAAATTATGAATTAGAATAACAAGTTTCAATTAAGTTGGACTTTAATAAAACAGTATATGAAAATAATGATTGATAATTAATTACTTCTGTTCCATATTTTTTACTTTGCTATTAAAAATATAATTATTTTTCTCACCAAAAATAAATTGTCAGGCTGAGAGCGAGAAATTATTGCATATCACATACAATTTTTATGCGTGGAGCAGAGGCTGACCATGTAATAGGGAGCTAGGGGCCATAGTTTTTTCACTTATCGTTGTCGGCTTAAAGTCTTAAAGTGAAGTGATTGGGAAAGACAAATTTTTGTCACTTAGCGCTTTGAGATATGTGTGGACATTCACGCAGACCGTTGGATGATCATATTTTACTGTAAAGTACATCACCCGCACTTTATCGCACCCTTACCCAAATCTATTTGTGCTTTGACTTCCCTTAGGATATTTAAGGTCAAATCAATTCTAAAACAAAAGCGATAGAAAGTTCCCAAATTTGCTACTCATTTGAAAATCAGTCCTTATATATCTATATATTTATTTTTTTGAACTTCAGTCCTTGTAATTCCTAATTTCAATGAAATGAGTTTATCCATCTAAATTCCATTTAAATTACTTATGGCAAAATACTCAAATTGGTCCCTTAACTTTGGGCCTAATTTCAAATAAGTCCTTTAATTTTCATTTGCTTCAAATAGGTTCCTTTACTTGCGGTCTGATTTCAAATAGATCCTTTAATTTCTATTTGCATCAAATTGGTCCCTTAATTTTGAGTCTAGTTTCAAATAGGTCTTTTAATTTTCATTTATTTCAAATTGGTCCATTAAATTTTATATTTTATTTCAAATAAGTTCATAAACCACCACTATTCATATTACTAATTATGACGAGACATTTATGTGGTGTTGATAAATCGCTTATATGACAATAAATTTTTTTTTTTGTAATTATCTAATAAAAATAATAATAATTATTATTTTTTATTATAAAAGTCAGAACATCATTGAAATATCAAAATAAGTGTCACATAGCATTCTCGATGACACTTATTTATACTCATTATCATCTATTTTATATATTTTTGTGGAAATAAGTGTCACATAGATTGTTACATTTTGAATTTCCTTCATTTTTTAATATTTCAATTTTATGATGACTTTTATAATTCCTATTTATTCTTATTTATTTCTAATAAATATATATATATATATATATTTATATCGTGTTGAAAAAAATAATTAAAATATAAATTAAAAAAAATAGTAATTATTTTTATGAAATAATTACAAAAAAATAGTTTATCAACAATTGAAATACTGTATAAACTTAAGAGATTAATTTGAAAAAAAAAAAGCAAATTTAAAGGACCAATTTGAAACTATGTCCAAAGTTAAGGGACCAATTGAAAGCAAATGAAAATTAAAGGACCCATTTGAAACCAAGCCAAAAGTTAAGGGATCGACCTATTTGAAACAAATGTTAATTAAATGACTTATATAAAATTTGACCCAAAGTTAAGGGACTAATTTGGGTATTTTGCCTTTTTTTTATAAATAACACATTATTTTAAGTAGCAAACTTTGGCTCTGTTTGGCGTGGTGGTTATGAATCGTCGTTCGTGAATGCCCGGCCACAACAAAGTAATTTTATTCATTTTTATGTTCAAAACTAGTAATCTTTTCTTGGTGGCGGTCATAACGGTTGTTAAATTATTTTGGAAATAACACATTTTTTTAAGAATGGCACCAATTTGGAAACAATAACATGGATCAAGCTTGGAAGGTTGCTGAAACTTATTCAAAACTCCCAACTAAATATATTATAAATTTAGCTAATTAATTTTGATATATTGGTTTATATTTTACTAGCATAAGAAAATATTTTGGGAACAATACAATATGTTAAGTCAAAATAACTTACATATACAATAATTAATAAATAACATGTTTTATATATCAATGATTAGTAACTATTTTCAATAACATTTCAGTTAAATTTTTTAGAGCATAAAAGTAAATGCTTTCATATCTATTTAAAAATGAATATTAGAAATGAATCTAAAAATATATAATCTCATATTTATTTTAAAAAGGGTTCAAAAGTTTTATGAAAACTCTCTCCCCATTTCATTCCATCTCGGCCTAGACCGAAAGAAAAACCTAGTTCTTTCCTCTCGCGCTAACCTTTCGTCATGAAAGAAATCCTCGCCGAAAAGTGTCGCGATCCTCTCACAGGAAAGCGACTTCCCGAAAAAAGCCCCGATCCTTTCGTTGGAAAAGCTTCCATATCCTCCCGCCGATGAAAAATCCTCGCCTGAATGGTGCTATTTAAAAAAATGTTATTTCTAAATTAATTCGATTGCGCTAAATGATGGCATAGAGTCGAATTTGTTCGATTTGGGCTCGGCTCGAAATCGAAATTTTCGAGTCAAAATTGGCTCGAAATCGAAATCGATTTCAAGTCGAGTCGGCTCGGCTCGAAATGGCTCGATTCCGAGTCGGCTCGAAATAGAATCGAGCTGGCTCGAAATCGAATTTAAATGACTCAAAATCAAATCGAGCTGGCTCGAAATCGAATCAAGCTGACTTGAAATTGAGCAAATTTTCTCTTTATTCCTAACTGACTCGAAATTAAATTGGGAAACATTTAAATTTAGATAATGAAACACTTAAAGCCTTCAATATTTGTATTTGAGTTTAAAATTTAGTGTTTTTAATTCTAAAATAATAATATATTAATAAATACATAATGTTTTTAATTAATTCGAGTTGATTCGAATCATATTTCGAGTGATTCTGGGCTGACTCGAAATCGACTCGAAATCAGATTAGAATCAAATTGAATCGACTATGTATTGGGTAATTTTTTGCACACCCCTAATTGAAAGGCCATCAAAAATGTAAGAATAAGATCATTTATTACTATTAATAAAGGAAATTGATAATACCCCATTAAACTCATCATAGTTATCCCAATTAATTTTATTTTTTTAATTACATCATAATTTATAAATTTATACTAATAAAATTAAATAAAATAACATTAAAAAAAAAGTTAGAGAGGAAATAATATAAAAGTTTACAAATAAAATTAAGTAAAAAAATAGTCCAAAAAATAAAGAGGAAGATAAAGTAATAATACATAGTAGAAAATTATGTGACAACAGACCTATAATAGCGTGTCATATGTAAAGTGCATTTTAGACGAACAAACTTGATTTATCGTGCGACACTGTGCATGAATATCTCCCAGTTACAATCGGGGGAGACGAAAAATCACTCTGATATAGACAATCGAATACTGTGCTTGGGGACTTATGCTGGTATATATTATAATATGGAGCAATTATTGTGTCCATGTCTCGGACGCCAACTAGAACTAAGGCTTCATTTGGCTCGGCTTATTTGCTCCGGTGAGTTTGGACAAAATCGTCATTGACATAGAATGTATGTTTGGTATGACAAATGTTACTACCATTATCAAAAAAAGAAACTAGTTATAAGTATAAAATGTTTGGTATGCCAATGACGTTTTTGTCCAAACTCACCGGAGCAAATAAGCCGAACCAAACGAAGCCTAAAAACTGCATGCATCGGGCTCACTCTGCATTGTTTGCTGTGCGCATAGTAATTTCTTGTGGGCTCCACTACATGCTGATTTTCTATTGGTCCCGGGCTCTGAACGCAAGAAAAAAATTATAATACGATGATAAAAAATATAAGCATAAAAAATATATTAATATTGCATTAATCTTTAACTACTATATACAAGAAGTTGCCTTTGGTGCAACATTCAAAATTGCAAATATAGCATCATTCTTTTATTCCAATGACTTTAATATATATTATGAAAAAATGGAAATTTATAAAATATAATAGCTATTTGTGTAATTACACTATATCCCTATAATAAAAATAATGATAGAAATTCATAAAACTCAAAAGTTTATTAGTAGACCTCCTACACCTACTATGGTAGGTTATCATTAGACCTACTTTAAAATGATTTTTTGTTAAAATATAAATATTTTTGAAAAAAATGATTATAAAATATTAATTAAAATTTTTGTGCGATCATTTTGAGTACTCATATGTATATGTTCCGGACGGGGGGTAATATTTTTGCATTGGGCAACATGCGCTGGCACGGACCGTCGCCACATTGCACAAAAAAATTGTGCACGAACGCTAGTGTTTATTAAAAATCCTATAGACAGACCGGCACGACGAAGCCAACCAGCTTGCAAATTGCAACAAACATATTCTCCTCAAGATCGAGCAGTTAAAGATTCATACATCAATCAAAACATTCATTTAAAAACCATGTGATCTTCAAATTCGCCCTGTCAACCTTCGACGAAGGATTGCCGGAGATCTTGGCTTCGCTTGGCGTGGTGGTGGAGGTCATGAACGCGGTGGTCATTAACCGTCATTCGTGAACGCCCAACCTCACCTAAAAAGATTCATGCATTTTATGCTCAAAACTAGTTTATTTTCTTGATATCGGTCACAACCTCTGTCTTGCCAACATACAATCAATGATAATGGCGTTTTTGACCCAAGTCAGCGGAGCAAATAAGCCGCCCCAAACGAAGCCTACCGGAGCATGGACAAAAACGCTACCACCATATAATGTATATTTGACATGACAGTGGTTATGACGGCCTCCAAGAAAAGAAAGCTAGTTTTAAACATAAAAGTGAATGAAGTTCTTTAGGTGAGGTCGTGCGTTCATGAACGATGATTTATAACCACAACGTTCACGACTGCCACGACGGCGCCAAACGGAGGCCTAATTTACATTTAACATATTCGCATCAACTAAAAGAAAGCAGAAGCAAAGTCGTTTATCTAGACAAAATTCATGATTTTTGGGATGCAATCTAGATGACCTTATTGACAATATTTGATCTACAAAATTATCCTCTATGGTTCCATTTGGCACGACGGTGGCAGCCGTGAACGCGACGATTACAAATCATCGTCGGTTGGATGCGGTTTTTTTGATCCGGTGAGTTTGGATAAAAAGGTCATTATATTATTGTCATGAAATATGTGCTTGACAATGATTATGATCGTCACCAAGAAAAAAATAATTTTGAACATAAAAATAGATGAAATTCGTTAGATGAGGTTGAGTATTCACAAATGGCGTTTCGTAACCACTGTGGTCACGACAACTGCCACCATCTCAAACGAACGGATCATATATTTTTCCGAATGCGTCGCACCGAATTTTAAAATAGAAGTCTTTTAACCCTCATTTTAAATATCTTTTGATTAATTATATAATTCAAACAGTATCTCTACTAATTAATATACATTAATTATATTCTCATTTTAAAATAGAGGTTTTTAAGTTTTAACCCTCATTTAACTTGCAATGTCGTGGCACGTGCACACTTAAATAATGAGTTCGAGATGTTTTGACTCGATTACTCTAAGGCTCCGTTTGTTTCGCGGGTTTTACACGGAGGGTTTTAGTTTTGGTCAAAAACTAAAATTTTGTAGGTTTTGGTTTTGGTCAAAAACCAAAAAAATTTGTTCGTTTGCACCCATGGTTTTGCATGAAGGTTTTGAAAAATAAATTTTGAAAAATAAATTTGCGGATAATCATTACTAGGGTCCAAAACATAATCATTACTATGGCCAAAATGATGATGATGAACTCTGGCCACAATGATGATGAACAGTGTCAAAACTATCCCAAAACCCATATAAATAGGTAAGTTTTGGGCATAGAAGGATTTTTCAAAAAGCAAAACCCATGAGTTTTGGGCCAAAACTAATCCCCTCTTTTAAAATAAGCAAACAAACACTAGAATTGGTTTTGGTCAAACACCTTTCTCCAAAACCCATAGATTTTCTGTGAATGCCAATTCCATCCTAAAAAATGTCAAACGAACAAAAAAATTAATTTTGATATACCCAAAACCAAAACCTTCCTCTCAAAACTCGTGAAACGAACGGAGCCTAACTTAAATTTGACTCGGATTTGCGACAATTGTAACCCTTTAAGTTCAAAGTTGATTTTGGACGAATAAATATTGGTTGTTCGAACTGGCAGGTGGGCGTTGATTGCCGGAAGATTACCGGGGCGAACAGATAATGAGATAAAGAACTATTGGAACACAACATTATCAAAGAAAGCGCACAACCAGACGTTTCACAACATTATAAACGCATGGAAAGCATCTCAAAACCCACAATGCGTATCCAATAACGAATCACCGTCACCGTCTCCGTGCCCTCAAAACAAAAATGAAACAACTTTGATCCGCACAAAGGCGTTGAGATACACCAGAGCTTGTTATGATCCCAGCAGCAGCCTTTCACCACAGAAATCGTTTTTTGTAGCTGAAACGCAGCAACAAAGGCTTGGAGATGTGCTCGTGCAGAATAACACAAACTCAAAGTTGTCTGGCCTCGATTCGCTCTCTTTTGACGACGATGAGAATGCATTTGACAAATTGGATTTTGAGGGCTGGATGCTACAAGAGGACGATGGCGATGGCGAAAATGTTGATAGTTTGTGCTGGAGCTGAATTCTAGCTAATTGTACTCCCAAAATGGGGTTTAGGGTTTAGTTGGAAACATCTACCGTGTTTGTGCTACTAGCTATGATTATACATTTTGTTCGTATGATGCGTTAATCAACTCTCATTTATGTGTACAAAATATTCATTATGCAATACGAGTGTTATATATTGTGGTCTAGCAACTTCTCACGAGTCGGTAGAATAAGTCATCTTAGGCCGCGGGGAGATTTGGAAGGGGAAAAATCATTGGGCTACTTAAGTAAATTTCATTATAGACTATTTGATTAATAATAAACACGAGGGCCGCGTCATGCTCATTCGCTAATCACCACGTAGGTATCGGCGTCTTGTTGATGATTCGATAGATAATTAAGGACGTTGTGATTAGAAGGGCATTAAAAACTGCATAAAACATCACCATACAATCGTATGGAATGGGGTTGTTGGATGAACGTGTCAACGAAAGACAATGTTGTGCAGTCGTACGGTGTTGATGCTCGACATGAATGCTCCTGATCTAGAGTTTGTCAAGATTTGAGGAGACTTTGGTTCTGTTTGGGACGGTTGTGACGTAGGAAACAGAAATGGAAAGGAGGTGTGGACCAGAAAGCTGCTTTTAGCTTTTCTGAAGATGAGAGGGTTCGCTGTTTTTCAAAAAAGTTCCGAAAATATCTTTTTTTGCACAGGCACTTTTCCCGTCACTGCGAAATTAAACACCTCTAAAACAGCGGTGGCGGTGCGAATAGAATTTGTCCCACCACCACCGTCCCAAACAAAGACTTTGTGAATGAGCAGATCTTCGGAAGTGGTTGAGATCCTGTTTTTCTCTTCTCAACATTCCCAGAGATTTGGATCAGTCAAATTTTTGTCACAGAGTTCTTGATTTTCGGTGAAAAATTCTCTCCAAATGAGAGGTGGAAACACATTCTTATATTCTCAAGTTCATTCCTTCTAGTCCCCGAGAAAATGAAAGTTGTCTGGGACGAACTATAAAAGGCTTTACTCCAAACTCAACCTTCGATCACGATACCATCAAATCTAAGTGTGCGTACAATCAAGATGTTCACAAGATTACTTTACAAATTCATAAAGGCCGCTGTGACTTTCTCGTCATGTCATTTGACCTGACTAACGCGTGTTGGGAAAAACGCTTTTCCGGACCTGAGTGCACTTACGGACTAGTGCTGAGATACCTGCAAAAGCGTTAGCGAAATACGCAAGAGTAACCACAATCACACAGACACAAAGGTGTATACGTGGAAAATCCCAAAACAGGGTAAAAACCACGAGACGATCGGAGTCCAACCCGAAAAGCCTCCACTAAATGATATGAAAGTACAATGGCTTTCCCGCGATCCCTAGATGGATCCTACAGCTATGACAAATATAAAGACAAGAGAAAGGTACAGGTATACCGACAAAGACGACCAAGTTCGAGTCAGAATGACTCGCTCCGAACTGGTTCTCTAAGCGGTCTGCAGTCCTCCGAAGATCTTTCAATATTGTCAAGCTGTCTCGCCTACGTCGACACACGACGTCGTCGGCGCACTCCGATCAGTCCGCAACTCGTCAGTAGGTTGCCCCGTTCGAGGCCCAGATGCCTCGCCACCAACGTCCACTTGAGGCTAAGATGCCTCCCTGCGCTGAACGCCACTTGCCGCAGATGTGGCCCAATGTACTCGCCTGAGTACAATACGACGGTTGCACACCGTCGTCCTTTTGCGCAAGACGCGCCCACTGCACCACTGCACCACCACAACCGTGGTCTGACAACACCGTCGAAGCCCCAACGGTCCTTGCTCCCCCGAGCCCAAACGACGTCTCCAAACACCGCAACAACGCCTCACCGGCTCCGCCCAAATTGGCCTCCGCACACGCGGCTCCCCCGCACGCAAGCACTACAGCCCCGCTACACAAGCACGTCACCACCGCCGCCTCCGCAACAGCCCTCGCACAAAGAGTTCTCCGGCGTCTCTCCTTCAAGCGGCCGGATCTTCCAAAGCTTCAAGTGGCAAAAAGTTCTCCCAGGCCGGCAACAACAACACCAGGCCGACGGATTCTCCTCTCACAGGCGGCCTCCAAACAAAGCCGGCGGCGGCAGATTTACTCCAACAGGGCAGCGGCGGAGGTTCAACCAAAACAGCGGCCAGCGGGATCAACCCCTTCAAGTTCAACAGCGGCCTCCAGATCCGACAGGGTCTGCTCCCAGGCGGCACTACAACACCACCAAGCCGACGATTCTCCTCTCACAGGCGGCCAAACTCCAGATCCAGGCGGTCCTCCTCCCAGGCAGCCTCACCTACACGATCTCCAGGCGGTGGTTACCAGGAAGAATGACGGGGGAGAGAAGATCACCTTAGTTTTGTTTTTATGTATTCAAAAACTTAGCCCTGGCAGGAGCAGTTACGGGGAGAGTGGGAATAGGGAAACCGGGCTGCCTCTTTCCTTTTTCATTATTACCAAATATATATAATATCAATATATATATATATATATAATTATATATATATAATAGTAATAACGGCCCCCACTTTGATATCCGCACATCATGGCTCATCCAATCCATTATACGAACCTCTCGACGTCCGTCGCCGCGGGTTTTATCCACCTAGGAGGGAACCCGAACCCAACAACGCGCCCCAACCAACATTACAGTCCACAGTGAGCAGTATTTTTTGACCCAAACACTGTAAGCTCGTACTACCTTTTTGACAATATTTTAGTATGCATGCGATCACTCTTAGCTAGTAGCCATGAATTCTGAGGTGGCAACAATTCTGCGAGCAGTATGCAGGTTCTTGGGCTCAAGGGGATACTGTTGGAATATTTTTACTATATATATATATTCCTATATTAATATATAAAATGATATTTTTTTTTCGGTTTTAAAACTTTAACAGGAACAACAGTAAATCTAGATATATGAACAGCAACAATAATAAAATTGCATGAAGGGATGAGAAATAAAAGAGAGATTATATATAGTTTAGAATCGAGTCTGGGTAAGGCGTGTGATCACTGCCCTAAAGAAGTTGCACCACCCTCCGACAGGGCTTTCAACCGATGCTCACTCCTCCAAGGTACAACACCCGGCTAGATCCCGAAACTCCGATGTGCGCGGACACCGAAGAAGCACAGAGCACCCGAACAACCACTTGATGAAGCAAACGTAAAGATAAAGGAAGCACGTAGAATATCGTGACAGGAACAGAGAGCACAAGGGCGTATGAGAGCATGTACAGTTTCTGAGAAGAACGTGAATATATATAGACAGAAAATCGCCGGAAAAGAGGCTCTTGAAAACGGCAATATTAAAACCTTAATAAGGATTAACAGTTATAAAAGGAAGGATCATAATCAGGAAGATATACGTTGAAAATTTCCAACATAAATCATGGCGAGAAACACGCATAAAGGAGCGGCAAAGAAAAAATGCATAAAACGGCAGAACACGTGAAAGCAAATCGACGTTGCGTCGACTTCATATCGACGCTACGTCGAGTTCTATCGACGCTACATCGAGTTCTATCGACGCAAGTCCTATCGACGCAAGCGTCGAGTCCTATAGACGCATGCGTCGAATTCCATTCGACGCCACGCCACTCCAGCGGGCAAAACGACGCTACGTCGATATCTATTCGACGCAGCTCCGAATTCTAATCGATGCAACTCCGAGTAAAAAACTCTGAAACTATTTTGAACAAAATTACAATTCAATTCAATTATTTCCCAAATCCCAAATCCCAAATCCCAAATCCCAAATCCCAAATCCCAAATCCCAAATCCCAAATCCCAAATCCCAAATCCCAAATCCCAAATCCCAAATCCCAAATCCCAAATCCCAAATCCGGATCCGGTGCGGTGCGTGCGCGCGCGCGCGTGTGGTTCATAGTTTCTCCTTATGTTCTTTTGAACAAATAAGAAGGTGTGAAAACATATATAAACTCTTTGGCTAGAGAGTTAATAAGCAAGATGGGACTAAAGGTTCATCCTTTCATTCATGAAAGGTTTCCCTCCAAATATTTGGATTCCCTCCAAGTTTGGTTTTGAGCTTTTCCATCATAATGAGGAGCCCAAACACCAAACACCATTTAGCTCCAATCAAAACATTTAATTTATAATATTTTATAATTACAATTTCTAACAGATACTACCGTCACTTTGCACAATGCTATGGAAAATTAGTGCAACCACAAAGCTGCATATCTAAAGTTTAGTGGACTCCCAGTGTAATCCCGCTACAGGACATGCTACACATCCTATTGTTAGACTATAATCATAGAACAAGATGTAGGAAAGGAGAAGGATTTCATATGGGCCTTTTTATAGATAGCTGAAATGGCCAGTTACACAAGCATTTAAACCAGAAATAACCGGTTACATATTGTTTAATGTAACTGTTACATAAATACTAAATAAGAGCCTTTTAATTTGTTTATTTGTAACTATAGATCCTTATTAATTTATTTGTAACTCCAGATCTCCAGATATAATCGACGGTACAGTTTAACTTCTTCTTTTAACAACCCCCTTTAAGCTGGACAGTCGGTGACCTCCAGTCGTGCCCTAAGCGCGAGAAATTTAGAGCGATGAAGCGGCTTTGTCATTTCGTCGGTGAGTTGATCTTCAGTCTTCAAAAAAGCTAGTGTGATCTTCCCATTTTGTACATGTTCACAAATAAAATGAAAGCACAGCTGAATATGCTTACCGCGATTATGAAAAATGGGGTTCTTCGCTAGGGGAATGGCAGAGACGTCGCATTGCACTAAGATTGGTCATGTACCTTCATCTTCCTTCTTCTTGATAAACTTCAGAGTTTGTTGTAGCCATAGAGCTTCACACGCAGCATTGGTAAGCGCCATGCACTCGGCTTCAGTCGAGGAAATGGTGGTCGTTCTTTGTTGTTTGTGTACGGTCCAAGAGATAGGGTTTGTGCCTAGAAGAAACACATAGATGCATGTGCTCTTCCGATCATCAGAGCTCCCTCCCCAATCAGAGTCGTTGTATCCATTGAGACAAGCTGATGAATCCTTTGTATAAGTGAGGCCGAAGGTTAGCGTCCCCTGAATGTAGCGGAGAATGCGTTGGCCACTACATAATGATGCTTGCTGGGATTAGACACAAACCTGGACACGAGGTTGACGGCAAGCTCGATATCCAGTCTCGTGTGAGTAAGATAAATAAGAGACCCAACCAAGGATCTATACGTCTCTTCATCTTCCTTCTCTTCTTCATCTTTTCTTTTCTCCAATTTCTCATTAGCATTCACTGGAATGATTGATGCATTGCAGTTTTCAAGTTGAAACTTTTTAAGCAAGTCCCGAGCATACTTACTTTGTGAGAGAAAAATAAAGTTTGGACTTTGAATTACTTGAATTCCCAAGAAGTAATTCATAAGCCTGAGATCGGTCATCTCATATTGAGTGTGGAGTGCATCTTTTACTTCCTTAATCTGTTGTGTTGATGGTCCTGTGATGATAAGATCATCAACATAAATGCATAAAATGAGGATTTCGTTACCTTCTCTTCTAAAGTAGAGTGAAGGCTCCACGGGGCACCGTTGGAAACCTTTGGAGAAGAGATAGATGTCGATGTTGGAGTTCGATGCGCACGGTGCTTGTTTTAAGTCGTATAGGGCTTTGTTTAACCGGTACACCTTGTGCTCACTTCCTTTGACTTCAAAACCTCTAGGTTGTTCAACATGAATAGATTCACTGATGGAGTCATTGAGAAAATGGATTTTCATCCATTTGATGCACGGGATAACCATGTTGAGCAGCTAGAGCCAGTATCATTTGTATTGTCTCCATGCGGGCTATGAGGGCATAAGTTTCATCGTAGTCCCAGCCTGGGATTTGTGAGTACCCCTTGGCGACAATCCGAGCTTTGAAATGAATGACTTTGCCTTATTCATTACATTTCATTTTGTAGATCCATTTGAGACCTACAACATCAGAGTTTGGTGGTTTTGAAACAAGTGTCTAGGTTTGATTTTTATTTACCATGTCAATTTCATTCTGCATTGCCTCCACCCATTCTTATTTGAGAGTTGCTTCTTCATAAGATATTGATGTGTTGTCTCGCTGAACAAGATGACAGGCCTGATAAATGTCAGAGAGCCTCCTCCAACATCATCATCATCAGTAGTATGAGCTTCTTCATCTAGATGCACTTGCTGGGGTTCAGCAGTAGCATTTTCTTCGACTGGAATGATGTCTTCTCGAGTAAGATAATCCTTAGGTCCTGGAAGGATGGAGCTGGTGCTATTACCAGACTCAACCACAGGAGCCCAAGGAGATGAAGGAAGTGCTGACTAGTCCCACCCTTGTTCTTCTTTAAACACAACATCACGAGAAATATACAGAGATTTGAGGTGTGGATTATACAACTGATAAGCTTTTGAGTCTTGAAAATACCCAATGAATACTAATTTTTCTTCCTTATCTTCTAATTTGTCAGTTTTGTATTTCAAAGGGTATGCTAAACAACCAAAAATGCGTAGGTGTTTGATATCAGGTTTTCTGGAGTGGAAAACTTCATAAGGAGTGCTCTTGTCAAGAGCCTTTGTAGGAGTCTTGTTCAAGATATATACTACAGTATTGTAGGCTTCTGCCCAGAATTGTTTTGGCATTGAGATAATGTGAAACATGGCTCTGACCATCTCCAAAATGGTGTGGTTGCGGCGCTCCACAACCCCATTTTGTTGAGGTGATCTAGGTGCACTTAGATCCCTCCTAATGTCACAATTCTTGTAGAATTCTAGTAGAGAATTTGACATGAATTCCCCTCCCCGGTGTAACGTCCCACTTTGAACTAGACCCCTCGGGTGACACGGGTCACTTAGAGATGCTCGGACCAGGTGGGATCTGGAGATCCTAATAGACTAGGTTAAAAGAGGTTATTAATGATAAATGTTGGAAAAATCATATTAATTACATTCACGTGAATAGAAATGAAGTTCCAACCATTAGTAAAGAGAGAATCTGTAAGGGTTGTGGGGCTGGACTGCCAGGGAAGAATAATTGGGGGTGATTGACAAGAATCTGCTTCCTGTCGACTAATAAGGAAATTCGTCGAACGTAGTTCACCTCCAGTTCGTCGAACGTACTTCACCTTCTGCTCGTCGAACACAGCTCACCGTCTGTTCGTCGAACGCAGCTCACCGTCTGTTCGTAAAACGCAGCTCACATTCAGTTCGTCGAACGCAGTTCACCTCCAGTTCGTCGAACGTATTTCACCTCCAGTTCGTCGAACGCAGTTCACCTCCAGTTCGTCGAATGCAGCTCACCTTCTGTTCGTCGAATGCAGCTCACCGTTTGTTCGTCTAACGCACCTCCAATTCGACGAATGGCCTGGCCCTTTCTTTTCTCGAGAAATAAGGTGATTTTCGACATGCCTTGGAAATGGAAATTGCATTTAATGTCATTAATGCTATCTCTTTATCTCTCTTTATATCTTTCTCTCTCTCTCTCTCTCCTTCTTCCCTAGCCGAATGGGTTGGAATAATGGAGTCAGAAGAGTATTCTTCTTCATCTTCTTCTTCTTTTCCCTCACCTTAAGGTTTCAACTTAGGGTTCTTGAAGGAGCAAGCTTGGAGAAGGATTTGGAGCTTGACCGACCACCACCCCGCTGCCATGAAGATGAGCTTGAACCATGGCTGGAAAATAAGGTGACTTCCGACCCCTCTCCCTTGGTGCTAGATCGTAGAGAAAATTAGGAGAGGTGTTGAGCTCAAAAGAGCTTGGCTTGTGAGTTAATGGAATTTCCTAGGAAAAGACCAAACCAGATCTTTCTTGTTAGGGCACCGATTGCCTCGAAAGTTCCTTCAATCACTTCTTCTCTTCAAAAGGAAGAGATAGGATTTGATTTTGTTGAAATCCATGGTCTATGGAGGGAGTATTGGATGGGAGAAGTTGTAATGACCTAACCCTTTGTTTTTTTGGGGAAGATGATGAATAGTTCCCTGTTAAGTAGGATGCTAATTTATTTATTAGGTGAAAAGATGAGGAGCAAATTCCTTGTTAAAAACCCCTTGTTAAATAGGGTTGTTAACTATATAATGGTGTTATAAAGGTGATGATAGCCCCTTGCTAAAGAAGTTCAAATTATATCATTTCACTTGGTTATTAATGGGGTAAAATTGTGCGCAGCTGGGTTCGAGCCAATTTTTAGGCTTCATCACTGGAATTAGACTTCAGACTCAACATGAAAGTTGTAGCCCTCGGAAATAGCTTTTCGACGATAGGTTACGCATTTTCTGAAGTGACATGTAGCTTCCTACAAGTCCAGTCGAGTGGAGTGTCCAGAAAGCAGGAATGGGTTAAGTGTGTGCTGTTTTGCTGTCCAGATTTCTGCTGTTGACTTCGGAACAGATTTTAGATAGGCCCACTTGGATCTGGGTTTAGGACTCAACATGAATGTTGTATCCCTTGATGTTAGCTTTCCAAAATAGGGTGGATCATAATTTCTGGACAACTGTAGCACCCAGAAATCCAGTTTTAGTAAACTGTGTCATAAGACTTCCGATCTCAATATTTTGTGGATTTCTCTTAAGATATTGGTTGGATGCTCACGAAAATTGGTGGAGACATAGGTGATAACAATGTGTAGATCTTTGTTGAATTTCATAATTTTTGGGTAAGTAGTATTAAAGCTATTGCTGTTTCGTTTTATAATTTGAAGGAGATATAAATGCTGAATGTGAAGCCCGATTGGGCCGAAATTTTGTACGAGTCATGCATATGCTAGTATTGACGTGTGATAATGATTTAATATTTATATCTGTTGAGATGACTCCTTAAATAAACCTTCAATTGTTAGTTTTAGGTGGGACCATAAACAGGGCATGTGTGGTTGATGATGAGGATAAATAGCAGTGATTATGGGCGAGGTTTAAACGTTTAGCAATATGTATACTGATCATATAATGGTGGAGCACCGTAAATACGTATTGTATAATACGATGAGGTCAAAATTTGGTGGTAATGATTCCGACATTATTGATGACTTATGGTGGAAGTTTCAGTGGATTTGGTTTCGAAAGAACCCATAATTAAATGTGCCGTTACAATTTATTAAGCTAAATCGAAATGTTAAGGTGCTCGCATAGACAAGGAATTTGGGAACGTACACAAAATCGTACACATATCATTCAGAAATCTATCGAAGAGTTTAGAATTTTGATAACCGCTTAGTAGAGATTATGATTGATAATCCTTAAAGAGGACGGGAGTGAGATAATTGGTATAGACTAGGCGTGATCGAATGATGCTTATGAAGTTAATGGTGATCAAGGCAAGTTGTGAATCGAGCTCAAGGATTGGGATGGTTAATGTGTATGGGCAGATTTGTATAGTGAACTCGAACTTAGAATTACGCGCACAAGTAGTCCTATAGGATCAAAGATAGTAATTCCCTTATATACCCATGCCATTGCAAGAGAGTCGTGACAACTCCGTATGTGAAGCAGTGATGGTTGGTGAGGCTTCTAGGGTATGGTTATATCCCGAGAGGTGAGGGACCCGGTTGGTAGGTCCTTGGATGCTAGTTAGCATCGACACCGATTGTATGAGGAGAAATGGAATAAGGCTCCTTACGCGAGTCCTTGGGTGCTTGATTGCACGGGTGTGCACGAGAATTACATGAATGTGCATGGTTTACACATGGTGGTGTAATGATCCGGGTTGGAGGATTACTTGTGGAGGGTCTACGGGCTTGCTGGTCGTGACACCGACAAAAGTCGACTGTTAGACTCTAGACCGGTTGGGTTGGACTCTTGATGCTCAACTACCTAAGTCCCCTTCTGTTGTGGTGAAATGCTAAGGACCCGGTTGTTGGAGGCCTTGGATGCTAATTAGCATCGGTCGAACTGTTATGATGGGAAAGGTAAGAAGGCTCCATCCGGGAGTCCCTGGGTGCTTGATTGCACGGGTGTGCACGGGAATTACATGAATATGCATGGTTTACACATGGTGGTGTAATGATCCGGGTTGGATGATTACTTGTGGCGGGTCTACGGGCTTGCTAGTGGTGACACCGACAGAAGCCGGCAGTTATATTCTTGACCGGTTGGGTTGGACTCTTGGTGCTCACCTACCCAAGTCCCCTTCTGTGTCCTTGGAGGCTCAACATGATGCGATCAGTACGCAGGGTCTCCGCTGTGTGTTCTTAGCGTCGAGGCGTACAGAGGCCTAGGACTGGTAGTGTTCATACCCTCCTAGTAGTGGAGGAGCTCGTTCCACTGTCTCCGTCTGGCCACGACGGGAGATGCCTGAGTGGTTAGCTATCTCTCAAAAAGCGAGAACTGTAGGTCTATGTCGACATAACAACTATGCATGTGTGAGTCATCATATCATAATCATTCATAATCATAGCATTGCACCACATCGGGTCCATCATATAAATTAGTATGGGCTCTTTTATATGATGGGTTCCAGCATGAAAACCTTAACTTATAAGTTTGTATGGGCATTCATATAAGTTAAGGTATGATATGAACTGCTTACTTCTTCTATGTTGTTTCACTACTTGCTTATACTCTGCCATTGTCATTTTACCTGTTGGATGTACTTTTTATACATTTGATACACTGTTGTGATTACGTCTTTCCTTGTCACCTATTTTTGCTACTACTGACTATATTGTAGCTTTTCTTCATTTAGAGTCGCCGGGGGAGAGGATGTGAAGCCATTTAGTCTTTATGACTAACGGTTGTTACACCACTACTTTTAGGAGCAGCAACGTACTACACAGGAGGACAGCCAGGCCAGGGTGACAATGCAAGTGATTACGATACCTTGGCTACCATCAGCGGTAGATTTGAGCAAGTGGTTAGAATGTAGCCTTAGGGCAAGTTTATACTCTGATGAT
The DNA here is from genome assembly GCA_033032865.1 of Dactylorhiza incarnata. Lineage (NCBI taxonomy): Eukaryota > Viridiplantae > Streptophyta > Magnoliopsida > Asparagales > Orchidaceae > Dactylorhiza > Dactylorhiza incarnata. The sequence continues at coordinate 4,620,355 of JAWHQI010000176.1, read as the reverse complement.
ATACAGGAGCTTGTGTAGCTCTATGTCTTTTTTTGTACTGTTTGGACATTGTTGCTTAATTGTGATTATATGGCTTCTTGCTTTTACATTATTGATGGGTTGGCATTGTTCATTTGGTTTGGCCGGCAGGATAGGCGTCTTGTGGGGGAGGCTTGTTCGTGTGTTGGCACTTCCGCAAGGCGGCTATCCTGGGAATAGGACTCCCCTCGGCCGTGTCTTGTGTTCCGGGAGGGGGGTCTTACAAATGGTATTAACTTGCAACGATCCTGAGATAAAGAAGTCCATTAAACCACTAGGCCACCCCTGTTGACTAAATCAGTTTGAGGATAAACTGATGCAGCGAAAGCGGTGGTGTGCCCATGTGTGATTCACATTAAGTATGTCCACTTTTTCCTATAGGAAGTGTCAACCTAAGCCAAACTCGTACCCTTACGTATAGATGCTGGCTCATTCCGAGACAGTAATTGGTATTCCCATTCCAACAACTAGAGTTGGTTTGGCATAGGATTGATGCCAACCTAACTAGGATACCACTTTGGTCGACTTAGCAGGATATGTCGTGACATACCCTTACCTTATACCGATCTTAGGGATGATGTGGCCAAGCAAAAAGTGACTTCAAGTGACTAAGGGAAGAGTTTTACGTGACTGTAGATGCTAGAGATCCACACCCTGAGATTTCTATCTCAGATATGGAGTAATATTATCACCTTACCCAAAATATTATGACAATTTCAATGAGATTGGTGTCTGTAGTCAATTATCAGCTTAGTAAAAGACCACTAAGCATGCCTTTATACGGTATGTAGATACCTCCCCCTTCTAATTATGTAGAAGAAACTCAGCCAAAGAGATACGGGGGCTTATCTCTTCGTTTATTGGGCTAGTTATGTACCGTCTTGGGTTCCTTGAGGAGTTAAAATCTTTGTAAATTTTGACATTGGAAGTTTTGATCCTTGAGAAGTTAGTTCACCTTAAGCAAGGCGGACTGCTAAGGCCATATTTGGGTTGATAGGAATTTTATTAGCGTTTTAAGAGAGGAAAGCATTTTAAAGATGATAATTTTCTCTATATTGTTCTAAGATTATGTGGATAAGTAACGAGAAGAGTAGTAAATTTACACTTTGGGATATGCAGCTATGTTGTAATAACATTATAACTGGGAAGTTAATGAAATTTTGTGCATGCATTGCTGGTATGATGATACACTACCCCTAAGTTTGGAAATTCTTGGGGAACATTCCCTTAGTGTTGTAATTACTTGACATTGGGAAATTAATAAGTGTTAGGCGATGTAGTCAACAAGATTAATATGACTTGATTGATGATCTAAAATCCTAAAAGTTTTTATAAAATAAACATGTCATGGATGATCGTTGGCAGGGATGGTAGGGCGCTTGGAATGGATTTGATTTAGTTTATCATATTATGAAGTATGCCCTACTTTTGGTAGTCTGCATAACCCGTGTCGAAGGGAAATCATCCCGAGCCTTGCACCTTATTTCATGTTAAGTTCAAACATATGTGAATGTACCGGGTGGTTGGATGTTATTTGTACATGCTCTCATTACAATGAGATGCAGCTTGGTCGTCGCCAAAAAAAAATTTGAATTTCTACATCACGGCTGATATATAAGTGCGTCGATACGGGGATCTATAGGGTAAGAACTCTAAGTCAAGGAAGATATGCCCCCAAGGTTTGTGCTCATACGTGATATGAATGTACCATATGGGCAGTGGAAGAAATTTAGTCCAAAAACGTACGGGGGCTTGTCCCTTCGTTTATTGGTTTATTTACGTACCGACTTCGTTTTCCCTTAGATCCTGTTTATTTAAATAGTACGTGAACGATGATGATTAGATTCGTAATAACCTCTCAATACGGGTGATAGCTTCAAGGGTTTTGAAACACTCCGTGAATCGAACACGTGAGTTGAATATTGATGATAAGTTGCATTTACTTATTTAGTGAGATGTGAATATGTCTCTATACGTACAGGTAGGTGTACGTGTAATTGTATTGACTCGACAAGGCAGACCTCTAAAGGCTCTGCACAGAAACCCAAAAATATTTACGTCAACCCTAAGGGTCAACGTTATAGCTATTATGTGATGCAACCCCGATGATGAAAATAGAAATAAACCAGTGTCGACAGTTTCCTTGCAATACTATGTATGTTTATGATGAAGGACGACTTCATTATTATTTGACATCGCCGGCGGCAGATAAAATGAAAGTGATGTTACTTTGGTGTACCAATATCATGTTAATTGAATTATGTAGTTATACGTGGGCTAATAGAGATAATTGTGGGCTACTCATAAGAAAGGATAATAATAATGACTGTTAGGCAGTGGAGGAGAATATATGTTTGATGATGTGTTTGAGTTTTATTATTTTCTACCGACCTTTTTATTTCTTCTCTCGGCGGTATCGCAGCTAGGGTTCCTCATTCTACTTCTCGTCTCCTCCTCATTCTGCACGATTTGGCAAGGGATTTCTGAGTTATTACTGTGATCAGAATTTCTACCATAACTGTAAGCTCTCTCTCCCCTGTTTGTGTGTTTAGTTGGCCGACTGCAACTAATTCCTCTATTCTTTTGGAGTGTTGCTGGAAACAGAGGATGGGAGTTGTTTGTTTGGTTTATTCAGAACAGTTCTGCTATTATGTTGCCCTTATGCAGTCAAATAAGTATTGTTTGGTTGTTCTCCTTCATTAAATAAACCCAACTATGTCTTATCATAACAATATTTGTGTTTGCATCAGGATGAGAGACACTTAAGATTTCTCTGTGCATAATTTTGATCATAAGTGTCATGAAATATAACGGAAGTACACATGGGAGAAATTGGAAGTGAGGTAATGTGAATGAGTTGTGACCCTCACTAGTGGTGAGCGGGATTTAAAGTGTACTCCAGATAACTTTTGTGATCTGAACTTAAACCCCATAACCTCAACTTAAATTTCAGGGACGAAATTGTTTCTTCGTTTATTGGATTTGTAACGCCCCACTTCGAACTAGACCCCTCGGGTGACATGGGTCACTTAGAGATGCTAGGACCAGGTGGGATCTGGAGATCCTAATAGACTAGGTTAAAAGAGGCTATTGATGATAAATGTTGACCAAAATCATATTGATTACATTCACGTGAATAGAAATGAAGTTCCAACCATTAGTAAAGAGAGAATCTGTAAGGGTTGTGGGGCTGGACTGCCAGGGAAGAATAATTGGGGGTGATTGACAAGAATCTGCTTCCTGTCGACTAATAAGGAAATTCGTCGAACGTAGTTCACCTCCAGTTCGTCGAACGTACTTCACCTTCTGCTCGTCGAACACAGCTCACCGTCTGTTCGTCGAACGCAGCTCACCGTCTGTTCGTAAAACGCAGCTCACATTCAGTTCGTCGAACGCAGTTCACCTCCAGTTCGTCGAACGTATTTCACCTCCAGTTCGTCGAACGCAGTTCACCTCCAGTTCGTCGAATGCAGCTCACCTTCTGTTCGTCGAATGCAGCTCACCGTCTGTTCGTCGAACGCACCTCCAATTCGACGAACGGCTTGGCCCTTTCTTTTCTCGAGAAATAAGGCGATTTTCAACATGCCTTGGAAATGGAAATTGCATTTAATGTCATTAATGCTATCTCTTTATCTCTCTTTATATCTTTCTCTCTCTCTCCTTCTTCCCTAGCCGAATGGGCTGGAATAATGGAGTCAGAAGAGTATTCTTCTTCATCTTCTTCTTCTTTTCCCTCACCTTAAGGTTTCAACTTAGGGTTCTTGAAGGAGCAAGCTTGGAGAAGGATTTGGAGTTTGACCGACCACCACCCCGCTGCCATGAAGATGAGCTTGAACCATGGCTGGAAAATAAGGTGACTTCCGACCCCTCTCCCTTGGTGCTAGATCGTAGAGAAAATTAGGAGAGGTGTTGAGCTCAAAAGAGCTTGGCTTGTGAGTTAATGGAATTTCATAGGAAAAGACCAAACCGGATCTTTCTTGTTAGGGCACCGATTGCCTCGAAAGTTCCTTCAATCACTTCTTCTCTTCAAAAGGAAGAGATAGGATTTGATTTTGTTGAAATCCATGGTCTATGGAGGGAGTATTGGATGGGAGAAGTTGTAATGACCTAACCCTTTGTTTTTTTGGGGAAGATGATGAATAGTTCCCTGTTAAGTAGGATGCTAATTTATTTATTAGGTGAAAAGATGAGGAGCAAATTCCCTGTTAAAAACCCCTTGTTAAATAGGGTTGTTAACTATATAATGGTGTTATAAAGGTGATGATAGCCCCTTGCTAAAGAAGTTCAAATTATATCATTTCACTTGGTTATTAATGGGGTAAAATTGTGCGCAGCTGGGTTCGAGCCAATTTTTAGGCTTGATCCCACTGGAATTAGACTTCAGACTCAACATGAAAGTTGTAGCCCTCGGAAAGAGCTTTCCGACGATAGGTTACGCATTTTCTGAAGTGACCTGTATCTTCCTACAAGTCCAGTCGAGTGGACTGTCCAGAAAGCAGGAATGGGTTAAGTGTGTGTTGTTTTGCTGTCCAGATTTCTGCTGTTGACTTCGGAGCAGATTTTAGATAGGCCCACTTGGATCTGGGTTTAGGACTCAACATGAATGTTGTATCCCTTGATGTTAGCTTTCCAAAATAGGGTGGATCATAATTTCTGGACAACTGTAGCACCCAGAAATCCAGTTTTAGTAAACTGTGTCATAAGACTTCCGATCTCAATATTTTGTGGATTTCTCTTAAGATATTGGTTGGATGCTCACGAAAATTGGTGGAGACATAGGTGATAAAAATGTGTAGATCTTTGTTGAATTTCATAATTTTTGGGTAAGTAGTATTAAAGCTATTGCTGTTTCGTTTTATAATTTGAAGGAGATATAAATGCTGAATGTGAAGCCCGATTGAGCCGAAATTTTGTACGAGTCATGCACATGCTAGTATTGACGTGTGATAATGATTTAAGATTTATATCTGTTGAGATGACTCCTTAAATAAACCTTCAATTGTTAGTTTTAGGTGGGACCATAAACAAGGCATGTGTGGTTGATGGTGAGGATAAATAGCAGTGATTATGGGCGAGGTTTAAACGTTTAGCAATATGTATACTGATCATATAATGGTGGAGCACCGTAAATACGTATTGTATAATACGATGAGGTCAAAATTTGGTGGTAATGATTCCGACATTATTGATGACTTATGGTGGAAGTTTCAGTGGATTTGGTTTCGAAAAAACCCATAATTAAATGTGTCGTTACAATTTATTAAGCTAAATCGAAATGTTAAGGTGCTCGCATAGGCAAGGAATTTGGGAACGTACACAAAACCGTACACATATCATTCAGAAATCTATCGAAGAGTTTAGAATTTTGATAACCGCTTAGTAGAGATTATGATTGATAATCCTTAAAGAGGACGGGAGTGAGATAATTGGTATAGACTAGGCGTGATCGAATGATGCTTATGAACTTAATGGTGATCAAGGCAAGTTGTGAATCGAGCTCAAGGATTGGGATGGTTAATGTGTATGGGCAGATTTGTATAGTGAACTCGAACTTAGAATTACGCGCACAAGTAGTCCTATAAGATCAAAGATAGTAATTCCCTTATATACCCATGCCATTGCAAGAGAGTCGTGACAACTCCGTATGTGAAGCAGTGATGGTTGGTGAGGCTTCTAGGGTATGGTTATATCCCGAGAGGTGAGGGACCCGGTTGGTAGGTCCTTGGATGCTAGTTAGCATCGACACTGATTGTATGAGGAGAAATGGAATAAGGCTCCTTACGCGAGTCCTTGGGTGCTTGATTGCAAGGGTGTGCACGAGAATTACATGAATGTGCATGGTTTACACATTGTGGTGTAATGATCCTGGTTGGAGGATTACTTGTGGAGGGTCTATGTGCTTGCTGGTCGTGACACCGACAGAAGCCGACTGTTAGACTCTAGACCGGTTGGGTTGGACTCTTGGTGCTCAACTACCCAAGTCCCCTTCTGTTATGGTGAAATGCTAAGGACCCGGTTGTTGGAGGCCTTGGATGCTAATTAGCATCGGTCGAACTGTTATGATGGGAAAGGTAAGAAGGCTCCATCTGTGAGTCCCTGGGTGCTTGATTGCACGGGTGTGCACGGGAATTACATGAATGTGCATGGTTTACACATGGTGGTGTAATGATCCGGGTTGGATGATTACTTGTGGCGGGTCTACGGGCTTGCTAGTGGTGACACCGACAGAAGCCGGCAGTTATATTCTTGACCGGTTGGGTTGGACTCTTGGTGATCACCTACCCAAGTCCCCTTCTGTGTCCTTGGAGGCTCAACATGATGCGATCAGTATGCAGGGTCTCCGCTGTGTGTTCTTAGCGTTGAGGCGTACAGAGGCCTAGGACTGGTAGTGTTCATACCCTCCTAGTAGTGGACGAGCTCGTTCCACTGTCTTCGTCTGGCCACGACGGGAGATGCCTGAGTGGTTAGCTACCTCTCAAAAAGCGAGAACTGTAGGTCTATGTCGACATAACAACTATGCATGGGTGAGTCATCATATCATAATCATTGCATTGCATTCATCATTCATAATCATAGCATTGCACCGCATCGGTTCCATCATATATATTAGTATGGGCTCTTTTATTTGATGGGTTCCAGCATGGAAACCTTAACTTATAAGTTTGTATGGGCATTCATATAAGTTAAGGTACGATAAGAACTGCTTACTTCTTCTGTGTTGTTTCACTACTTGCTTATACTCTGTCATTGTCATTTTACTTGTTGGATGTACTTTTTATACATTTGATACTGTAAGATCCCTCTCCCGCACCTGGAGAGCATCCGGATCTTATGCCCAGAACCGCCGCCTTACGGTGACACTAACACCCGAGTTAGCTGCCTCCGCAAGACGCCAATCCTGCCGGCAGAACGATCAACAGGCCAACAAGAGCTAAGAAGGGAAATAAACAAAACCAAGTCCACATTCACACATTTATACAACAAAATATAAAAAGTCCATCAATGAGTACAACAAGTAAAGGAGAGAAAGGGCTTAAGCCCGGTACAAATCCAAGCAAATTACAAAAACTCTCTCACTCTACATCTATGCGGAAGCTAAACAACTCTCAACTCTCGAACACCTGTCTTGTAGTAGAAGTAATGCGCGGCATAAGCTCCTCAGGTCCTGTCTCCTCTTCTAGCTGGGGCACCATCACCTCGTGTACCTACGGTCACAACCGACCGTTAGTCATAAAGACTAAGCTGATTTTGTCCCCGCCTCCCCCCGCGAGTCCTAGGCACCGTGCGGGAGGACGAAGCGGAGGAAAAACAAGGGGTAAAAGAAACAAGACAGGTGACAAATGTCAAGACTAGCAGGGTATATAAATACTAAGCAAGTAAAGGTAACAATTCTATTCTAACCAGAGTAAGTACGACAACAGATAGTAAAAGACAATGCAATATAAAGAAGCAGCTACGAAAGTAACCTTAACTTATATGCACTCACAAAGCACATAGGCTAAGGGATCTGGCAAGAAGTAAACTCATCGTATAAAAGAGCCCATACGGATTTATATGATGAGGTCTCTGTTTGTGATGAATGTTATGTTATGATGTGCAATGCAATGATGCAGTGTTTGTATTATTATAATTTCATACGCATGCAACTCACCCACACGACTCTGTACGTACAGACCTTTAGTTCCCACTTTTTGGAGGTAGCTAACCTCTCGGGCACCTCCCATCGTGGTCAAACGGTGGCAGAGGAGCGGGCGTCTCCTCACCTAGGTGGGTAAGTCACACTACCAGACCTAGGCCCTAACGTACGTTGTGATACCGGTACCCGGTACTCACAAGCTCCTGCGTACTAAACTAAATTGGCCAGGCAGGGTTTAGGGAATCCGACCCGTCGAACGCGCAGTAAGATAACCTGGCCCCCATAAAACCACTAGCACTGCCGAGTCAACGAACTGTTGTCGGTGTGACGACTAAGACAGAACCAAAGACCCACCACATCTTACACACAAGCAACATGTATTATCCATTTACTACCGAGCCTCCAGCTCGCAATTCTACATCAACATTTATAAAGTAGAGCCTACCGCTCGCCAGACTACACTAGTCTTATATTTAAACTACGAGCCTACCGCTCGCTAGACTACACTAGTCTATTATTTAAACTACGAGTCTACCGCTCATTAGGCTAAACCAGTCTTATATTTAAGCTACGAGCCTACCGCTCGCTAGACTACACCAGTCTTATTTAAACTACGATCCTACCGCTCGCTAGACTAAACCAGTCTTATATTTAAGCTACGAGTCTACCGCTCGCTAGACTACACCAGTCTTATTTAAACTACGAGCCTACCGCTCGCTAGACTAAACCAGTCTTACCTTATAACCCGAGCCTACCCCTCGCAGGACTATCCCAGTCCTTCCTTATAACCCGAGCCTACCGCTCGCAGGACTATCTCAGTCCTTCCTTATAACCCGAGCCTACCGCTCGCAGGACTATCCCAGTCCTTCCTTATAACCCGAACCTACCGCTCGCAGGACTATCCCAGCCCTTCCTTATAACCCGAGCCTACCGCTCGCATGACTATCTCAGTCCTTCCTTATAACCCGAGCCTACCGCTCGCAGGACTATCCCAGTCCTTCCTTATAAAATGTTCTGGTTTGGGATGGAAGCTAACTTTTCATGTTCTCCTACTTAACTAGTCTTGTCAATAATTTAGTTGATCTTAGAAGCTTTAGGGTTAGCCTTGGACTTCCGGAGGGTTACCCTGTGAGGGGCTCGCAGCGGTACTGGGAAGTGTGGTGGGCTGACACCCCGAACTTCCTCTTCCCAAGGCACTTAATCTTGTTGGTATCTACCCATTTTTACTTGATCCCCATTATCCTCTCCAATTATATTAAATCTATAAGATGAGTTAAACTTGGCTCTTAGGAGTGAGGGAGTTCTTTTGAACTCCCACACCACCAATTATGACCGGGTGCTGACTCTCCCGTCGTCACATTCTAAGCTCGAGTTCCCTTCTTCACCGAGGAACTGCACACATTCAATTAGCATTCTCAACCTTACTTGGACCCACACTCCTATTCTTCGTCATCCTTAATCCAGGGTTTGCCTTAGATATTTATCGACTTCTCCCTTGAGTATTTACCTTAAGATGGCCCACCGGCTAAGGGTAGTTTTACTTCCATATAATCATTTAACACTGATGAGTTGTTTGTGGGGCCCTTGATGAGGTCTAACCTCCTTTTTATATCATTATAAATTCCTGCACTTACAGCTTTGCTAAACGCACCCCAACCCTTATTTCCCATGATGCCCTTAGAGGTGTTCTTCCAAATAATCTGAGCATTCATAATAATCAAAGAGTCAATAGTTCTATGTGTGAAGGTCAGTGGTGGTCTAAATCATATAAATTAGTTTTACTATTCGCAGACCAAATGCGATTGAGCTAGATTTGACTCCTATGGTGCCATCTTGATTATATCATATCCAAATGAGTTCCAATTATTACCATAGGTTCATATTTTGTAATAATCTAACAACCTCAAAGCCTACACTTCATAATCTTCCAGGGAATTCTTAATCATAGTTTCTATTCAGATAGATGGGATGGAAGTAAAGTTTTACGCAATAAGTATCATCTTCGAATCTCTATAAATTCTGATGAATTCACACTAGCATAGTATTGGTCTAAAGACCTCAAACCCCAAGTTTCACCTTTTCTAGGGATTATTTTAACCATGATTTCTATTTAACATAAATGGTGTGCCAATAAGGGTTTACACTACAACTACCACTTATAAGTCTCTGTAAATTCTGAGAAAATTACAATAGTACCATATTGACCTAAAAACTTTAGTGCCTAAGTTTCATAATTTTACAAAGGAGATTTATCCTCATTTACCATTTAATACAATTGGTGTGCCAATAAGGGTTTACACTACAAGTGCTACGTTAGGGCTTCAATAAATTCTGGGAAAATTACTATAGCACAATATTGGTCTAAAAACACCAGATCTTAAGTCTCATATTAATCCAAGGAGTATTTACCTTTATTTATTATTTATTACATTTGGTGTGCCAATAAGGGTGTACACTACAAGTGCTATGTTAAGACTTCAATAAATTTTGGGAAATTTACTATAGCACAATATTGGTCTAAAAACACCAGATCTTAAGTCTCATATTAATCCAAGGAGTATTTATCCTCATTTACCATTTAATACAATTGGTGTGCCAATAAGGGTTTACACTACAAGTGCTATGTTGAGACTTCAATAAATTCTGGAAAAATTACTATAGCACAATATTGGTTTAAAAACACAAAATCCTAAGTCTCATATTAATCCAAGGAGTATTTACCTTTATTTATCATTTATTACATTTGGTGTGCCAATAAGGGTTTACACTACAAGCGCTATGTTAAGACTTCAATAAATTCTGGCAAAATTACTATAGCACAATATTGGTCTAAAAACACCAAATCCTAAGTCTCATATTAATCCAAGGAGTATTTACCTTTATTTATCATTTTTTACATTTGGTGTGCCAATAAGGGTTTACACTATAAGTGCTATGTTAAAACTTCAATAAATTCCGAAAAAATTACTATAGCACAATATTGGTCTAAAAATACCATATCATAAATCTCATATTAATCCAAGGAGTATTTACCTTTATTTATTATTTATTACATTTGGTGTGCCAATAAGGGTTTACACTACAAGTACTATATAATGACCTCAATAAATTCTAAAAAATTTGTAGAGCATGGGAATGATCTAAAACTACTAAGTCCTAAGTTTCATAATATTTAAGATAGATTATAACCATAATATCTAATTAATACTCTTGGTGTGCTAATAAGGGGTTATATAACAAGTACTATATAATGACCTCAATAAATTCTGGAAAACTTTGTAGAGCATCGGAATGATCTAAAACTACTAAGTCCTAAGTTTCATAATATTCCAGATAGATTATAACCACAATATCTAATTAATACTCATGGTGTGCTAATAAGGGGTTATATAACAAGTACTATATAATGACCTCAATAAATTTTGGAAAACTTTGTAGAGCATAGGAATGATCTAAAACTACTAAGTCCTAAGTTTCATAATATTCCAGATAGATTATAACCACAATATCTAATTAATACTCTTGGTGTGCTAATAAGGGGTTATATAACAAGTACTTTATAATGACCTCAATAAATTTTGGAAAAATTTGTAGAGCATAGGAATGATCTAAAACTACTAAGTCCTAAGTTTCATAATATTCCAGATAGATTATAACCACAATATCTAATTAATACTCATGGTGTGCTAATAAGGGGTTATATAACAAGTACTATATAATGACCTCAATAAATTCTGGAAAAATTTGTAGAGCATAGGAATGATCTAAAACTACTAAATCCTAAGTTTCATATCATACCTCTAGAGAATATTTACTCAAGCTTCCTATTTATATAAATTGACCTAACCAACAGATCCTTTTCAGAGAAACACATGTGATGAAAAATTCTAAAATAAATTCCTAGACACGTCTTTTAAGTCAAAGATCCCTCCCCAAGAATTTTGGATTTATACCTAAAGTTTTGACTCCATTTATTTCATTAATTTAGTAGTGTGACAATATGATTTTTAATTAAAACCTTAGGAAATTAATTTCCAAAAGTCATGAGACTTAAGTCAAGGATGTATATCCTCATGACATACAAAACCCCCAAGGGTTCAGAGGCATGCAAGGTGATTTCCACCTTCAATTCCATCAAACACTTCAAAAGCCCAAAATGATTATTAGCTCCCCAATTTTTCTCTTAAGACCCAAACTTCATTTTGAAGTTAAGAGAAATATACTCATGCACATGTGATGAAATTTTAACCAGTGTCCATACATGACCTAGAGAAGCCCTCACCAAAATTTGGGATCATTAGGAGTTATATAACTCCATATATTCCATTTATTTAATTTTCTAAGTTTTGAACAAAACTATAGAAAAATTATCTCCAAAAACTCTGATATTTCAACCTAAGCTAGGTATGAGGCACATGCATGCAAGGCTAAAATCTCAAGTCTATCAGACTTGGCATTAAAAAGTTACACTAGTTCAAAGATCTGGTTTGTATTTTGACCAGCCTCACGAGAATGAGTGATGTGGGTCCTATATTGCCCCGAATGGTCTGATTCAAGTTTCTACATAAAGTACACATCTAGATCTACAAAATCTATGTCAGCACATTTTTCATGAAATCGCCTCTAAGGGATTCAAAAATTAGTTTGAAAGTGCTGCCCAGTTTGTGACAGATTTGAATGATTATTAAATTGAAATGTTAAAAACCTGCACAAATCTTAAAGCCCAGATGGACGGCATCCGTGCGTCTTCCTCCTCCAGCCAACGGCTGGGAATGAAACTTCCTATAGCTTTTGCGTGAGCCACCACTGACAATCCCCTTACCTTCATGGCCAACCTCCATCACCACCACCTTCGTTGAGGTGGTGGCCGTCGAGGGGAGGCGGTTTCCGACCGAAATAATGCACAGAAGAGGGGATGGGGAGGGAAAAATATCAGCCAAGCTTTGATTTTCCAGAGCTAGATCCAAGCTCCTTTGAGCTCAAACCAAAACCTAAGCGATCTAGGGATCTAGCACAAGGGGAGGGGAGGAGAAACCAGACGTGATAACGAGCTTGGCGGCGGGTGTTGTGACTGTGCGGCATGGTGGCGGAGAGCTCCGGCGGTCCTGCCCAATTCCTCGATCCGGCACTGTTTTCTCCACTCCAAAGCACCAGCTCGACTACTCTCAGCCTTATGAAGGTGATGGAAGGGTCGAAATGGGGTGGGGATGGCTGGACATAAGGTTTTGAGTTGGTGGATTTTCGGCCATGCCTTGGATGCTCCTCCCAGCCACCAAGTGGCACTGTTTTAGTAGGAATTCGGCTGGGCATTCATGCGGGGGCTCAGGCAAGGCTTTGGGCAGAGAAATGGAGGGCCACATGGCCTCCATTCCCCAAATTCCTCTTCTTCTTAATGGTGGAAGGGGAAAAAAAGACCATGCTACCCCTTTGCATGTCATTGCATGTTGGATTCAGTGGGCAAGGCTGGTCATTATGCATGTGGGCTTCAGAGTGGGCTGAATTTGAGGGCTTTAGCCTATATGGCTTGACCTAATTCATTTAAATACCATTTTTATCCCAATTTTTACCTAGAGTTGACTTTAGGGTTTGACTTGGTCAATTGATGAGTTGGTTGGTCCAATGTGATGGTCTTGAGTCCATTGACACTATCCAAGGTTGGTTGAGTCATGGTGAAGACCTAGGTGAGCTAATTTGACCAATATGTGTGATTTTGACCAAAATTGGGGGAAATGTTGACTTTGGTCAATTTGGTCAAATTGATGATCCCATGATGGCGCTTTTGGGTCCATAGCATTCCTTGGAGTGTTTATCATCTATTGGAAGAGTCAATTTGCAAGTGTGAGTTCATTGTGAGCTAGTTTGACCTGAGTTGACCTGCCTCCTATAACAGACCACATGTGGGTTTATTCAACTCAAAGGGTCCTAAGGTCACTACCTAGCCCAAACCCACAACACTCACCACTTGTCTCACCTTAATTGAAGTTAAGGGGTCTAGAAGTTCTGAGGATGTTACAAATCCCAATAAACAAAAGAATAATTTCTTCCCCGAAATTCAAGTTCGGGTCTACGGGGTTCCACTTGTGGAGGTAGTATAAGGGTTGTTCAGTCATTAAACCTGACATCATTTCCAGGGGTTTAAATTGACATCAAAAGTCTATATGCAGATTCTAGAACATTCCAGTATTAATATCCCAAGGTGTCTACTTTTCAAATTACAGTCCATGGTATGGATATTATATATTATCACCTCAACTCTTCGTTGTGAATGAAGTTTACTCAGAGATTGAATCTAGTAAAAGTCCCAGGGCTTGCCACTGATGTAAAAGATCGTACATCAAAAGTTCATGACATTTCAACGTCAATAATTCAGGAAAATAATTTCTCAAGTTGTAGTCTCAAATCGTACTTGCGAAGGAAGCCTGTTATTTATTCAAGGATTAATTCTTAGCAAAAATCCTTCGAGCTTCCTATGGGTATGAGAAGTCCATGTGCAAATTTCTATGACAATCCAGTATCTATATTTCCTGGCATAAATTTCTACGTTTAAGTCGACACATACCTCAATAATCTAGCTATAAGCATGAACTTAATTATGATGAAAATTCAATCTTATGTGCACATGTGGTCATCCTTCCTGAATCCTTCATACAGTTCAACATCGACCAATACGTATGAGTCAATAAATCACCAAGTTCATTATACCCGTGAGATCATCACTACTATGTATAAACCATAATCCATCCTCTAAAGTTATGATTTAGTGAGAGGTCGTATTTCCCAATATCACGTATTACTCTCCAACCATACATCATTCCTGGGGATTATAATGACATTGTCCTTCAATTCCCCGGCTCGCCAAGACATGATTCTAACCATCATAAGTACTCTCTTATTTGCTTAATCTATAGGTATACTTTCAACGATCTAATATGATGACTTTGCTTATTTATGTCATTCAAAAGTTCATAGTTGATAATTACGATTCGTGACTTGGTTATACCCAAATATCGTTGATAGCAATGATACTCAATTCCCGTGTTTATCACTCCCAATCCCCAACCTCTTGATATGTGGCCATCATGGTTACCCTTTTATTTAGGATCAAACTAGGTAGGGCTAAGTCATATCATCTTAATAGTTAAGTACAATAATTCATCTTTTCAAGATCTCTGGTTATGTGTCAACTATCCCCCAAGGCATATGGATATCAATCTCGATATAATTAATCGAAAATGAAAAGGACTTGATTTTTCAATAATTGTGTGTACATTATCTTCGAACGCCCTGAAATTCAAGAACTTCCAATTATAGTTCTATCACGCAGGAATCTAATTCCAGTCCTCATAGCTCATAAAGCGATTTGTTTGTCCCCAAAAACTAGCTTGGCCATCCTATGTTCAATCGATTCGACTGAATTCCGATATTTGATCATCCAACGATATTTGCACCATTTGCCCCGAATATAACTGAGTCATCGTCTCCGAGTTGGGGAGGGAGATCTAAGGTACCACACTTGCATGAGGTGGTTTACATTTGTTCACCTCTTAAGATCGCGAGGGCCTATTGTTCGTTCCATTCTTATCCAGTCCATATCCAACTTAAACCTGCGCTGAGTCCATAATTCATGTCGGTTCTCTCTTGCGCTTTTCAAGAGTTTTATTCATCAAAACTTTAGTCGACATTAAAGTCATTAATCGTGTGTTACGACAATTGAGTTGAGATGGTAGAGGGTATATGAATATGCTGTCGAGGCAATAATTATCACACCACCTTAACTGAGTGTAAAATTCTTTCCACAATCAGTGCTACCTCAAGCTTAGGTCTTTTAAAGTGATTTCACAATTTTCTTTTGAATTTGCAAGTGAATCACACCATGACTTGTATTAGGGAAGGCACAATCGGTCCTTAGGTTGCGTACTAAGTAGCTATCTACGGTATTATGTTCAGACTTTGGAGATTCTCTCGAAGTCTTATACTATTTTCGTTGTTCTCAAGAGTCGCATGCAAAGAATTTTCTAGGCGACCTGATCAAAGACTTCATTTACTATTTTCTTTGTTTACTCATCTGCATAACCTTAGAGCATTAAGGGGGTGAATAATCATTCTTGAAAGGCTCTATGTTCTTATTCCGATTGTGTATTCATATCAGCCCCGCCGTAGTAATAATAACTCTCCTTTCTTAAGATGAAGGAATTCTTCAAGGGTCTTGACTTCCAGGAAGGGTTGGTCATCAGATCGATTATGCATACTTCAAAATCTCTTCTTAAGTCAAGTAAAGTTGAATACTTCAAGATTGCTTATGTTTTTGACGAGCATTTCCAAAATAAGGTCTAGGGAACTCGAGTTGGTATCTAACTGGCCCCCAATAAACAAAAGGGATTATCCCCTGTACACTTCAGGCTAAGATCCTGATATCATGATGATCGATTATCCTAGGTATTCACTCACTCCTAAGGGCATACAACTCTAGACTTGGAGTTCCATCCGGGGCGGGCCCATTGATATTCCACATATTTTTAGGCCATTAAGGTTACTAATTATCGCAACCTTCTCATGATTATTCTATGGGCCATACACAAAAGGGTCTTTTCTGAACTCGAATCCTTATCCAAACCCGGTGTTTGTCACGATGATCATTTCGGTGTAACCTAGTTGTTGGTTTGGAGATTAAGTTTACGATTCTCCTACTGTCCACTAATGGTGTTCGTGCACTGAATATCTTGAGGCGGTCCTTCTCATTGGATAGGGAGTGATGATATCACTTGATATTAGAATTAAGGACGTCGGAGTTTTAAACTTTAGGTAACTATTTTCTCAATAGACTCTTCTTTTAGTCGCTTTGGGGGTCATAACGCCTTAATCCGTCTATGTCTGAGGTTGGTTTGGATTAGTGTACGCTATAAAATTGTCTTGGTGTGTCAAACTAGAAAGATATCCTAGTTGGGTTGGCCTAACTCATTGATTAATGGACTATTTTGTGTGACTTTTACACATGGGCACACCACTGCTTCCGCTGCTAGTTTGTCCTCAAACTAACTCGAGCGTGGTGGTGTCCAGGGTTTGTGGACTTCTTTCTCGTTGGATCGTTGTTCAATTGATACCAGTTGTAGGATCCCTCTCCAGCACCTAGAGAGCATCCAAATCTTATGCCCAGAACCGCCGCCTTACGGTGACACTAACACCCGAGTTAGCTGCCTCCGCAAGACGCCGATCCTGCCGGCAGAACGATCAACAGGCCAACAAGAGATAAGAAGGGAAATAAACAAAACCAAGTCCACATTCACACCTTTATACAACAAAATATAAAAAGTTCATCAAAGAGTACAACAAGTAAAGCAGAGAAAGGGCTTAAGCTCAGTACAAATCCAAGCAAAGTACAAAAACTCTCTCACTCTACATCTATGCGGAAGCTAAACAACTCTCAACTCTCGAGCACTTATCTTGTAGTAGAAGTAATGCGCGGCATAAGCTCCTCAGGTCCTGTCTCCTCTTCTAGCCGGGGCTCCATCACCTCGTGTATCTATGGTCACAACCGACCGTTAGTCATAAAGACTAAGCCGATTTTGTCCCCGCCTCCCGCGCGACTCCTAGGCACCGTGCGGGAGGACGAAGCGGAGGAAAAACAAGGGGTAAAAGAAACAAGATAGGTGACAAATGTCGAGACTAGCAGGGTATATAAATACTAAGCAAGTAAAGGTAACAATTCCATTCTAACCCGAGTAAGTACGACATCAGATAGTAAAAGACAATGCAATATAAAGAAGCAGCTACGAAAGTAACCTTAACTTATATGCACACAAAAAAGCACATAAGCTATGAGATCTGGCAAAAAGTAAACTCATCGTATAAAAGAGCCCATACGGATTTATACGATGAGGTCTCTGTTTGTGCAGAATGCTATGCAATGATGTGCAATGCAATGATGCAATGTTTGTATTATTATTTCATACGCATGCAACTCACCCACACGACTCTGTACGTACTGACCTTTAGTTCCCACTTTTAGGAGGTAGCTAACCTCTCAGGCACCTCCCATCGTGGTCAAACGGTGGCAGAGGAGCGGGCGTCTCCTCACCTAGGTGGGTAAGTCACACTACCAGACCTAGGCCCTAACGTACGCTGTGATACCGGTACCCGGTACTCACGAGCTCCTGCGTACTAAACTGAATTGGTCAGGCATAGTTTAGGGAATCCGTCCCGTCGGACGCGCAGTAAAACAACCTGGCCCCCATAAAACCACTAGCACTGCCGAGTCAACGAACTGCTGTCGGTGTGATGACTAAGACAGAACCGAAGACCCACCATATCTTACACACAAGCAACATGTATTAGCCAATTACTACCGAGCCTCCAGCTCGCAATTCTACATCAACATTTATAAAGTAGAGCCTACCGCTCGCCAGACTACACTAGTCTTATATTTAAACTACGAGCCTACCGCTCGCTAGACTACACTAGTCTTTTTTTAAAACTACGAGCCTACCGCTCGCAGGACTATCCCATTCCTTCCTTATAACCCGAGCCTACCGCTCGCAGGACTATCCCGGTCCTTCCTTATAACCCGAGCCAACCGCTCGCAGGACTATCTCAGTCCTTCCTTATAACCCGAGCCTACCGCTCGCAGGACTATCCCAGTCCTTCCTTATAAAATGTTCCGGTTTGGGATGGAAGCTAACTTGTCATGTTCTCCTACTTAACTAGTCTTGTCTATAATTTAGTTGATCTTAGAAGCTTTAGGGTTAGCCTTGGACTTCCGGAGGGTTACCCGGTGAGGGGCTCGCAGCGGTACTGGGAAGTGTGGCGGGCTGACACCCCGAACTTCCTCTTCCCAAGGCACTTAATCTTGTTGGTATCTACCCCTTTTTACTTGATCCTCATTATCTTCTCCAATTACATTAAATCTATAAGATGAGTTAAACTTGGCTCTTAGGAGTGTGGGAGTTCTTTTGAACTCCCACACCACCAATTATGACCGGGTGCTGACTCTCCCGTCGTCACATTCTAAGCTCGAGTTCCCTTCTTCACCGAGGAACTGCACACATTCAATTAGCATTCTCAACCTTACTTGGACCCACACTGCTATTCTTCGTCATCCTTAATCTAGGGTTTGCCTTAGATATTTATCGACTTCTCCCTTGAGTATTTACCTTAATATGGCCCACCGGCTAAGGGTAGTTTTACTTCCATATAATCATTTAACACTGATGAGTTGTCTGTGGGGCCCTTGATGAGGTCTAACCTCCTTTTTATATCATTATAAATTCCCGCACGTACAACTTTGCTAAACGCACCCTAACCCTTATTTCCCATGATGCCCTTAGAGGTGTTCTTACAAATAATCTGAGCATTCATAATAATCAAAGAGTCAATAGTTCTATGTGTGAAGGTCAGTGGTGGTCTAAATCATATAAATCAGTTTTACTATTCGCAGACCAAATGAGATTGAGATAGATTTGACTCCTATGGTGCCATCTTGATTATATCATATCCAAATGAGTTCCAATTATTACCATAGGTTCACATTTTGTAATGATCTAACAACCTCAAAGCCTACACTTCATACTCTTCCAGGGAATTCTTAATCATAGTTTCTATTCAGATAGATGGGATGGAAGTAAAGTTTTACGCAATAAGTATCATCTTCGAATCTCTATAAATTATGATGAATTCACACTAGCATAGTATTGGTCTAAAGACCTCAAACCCCAAGTTTCACCTTTTCCAGGGATTATTTTAACCATGATTTCTATTTAACATAAATGGTGTGCCAATAAGGGTTTACACTACAACTACCACTTATAGGTCTCTATAAATTCTGAGAAAATTACAATAGTACCATATTGACCTAAAAACTTCAGTGCCTAAGTTTCATAATTTTACAAATGATATTTATCCTCATTTACCATTTAATACTATTGGTGTGCCAATAAGAGTTTACACTACAAGTGCTACGTTAGAGCTTCAATAAATTCTGGGAAAATTACTATAGCACAATATTGGTCTAAAAACACCAGATCTTAAGTCTCATATTAATCCAAGGAGTATTTACCTTTACTTATCATTTATTACATTTGGTGTGCCAATAAGGGTTTACACTACAAGTGCTATGTTAAGACTTCAATAAATTCTAGGAAATTTACTATAGCACAATATTGGTCTAAAAACACCAGATCCTAAGTCTCGTATTAATCCAAGGAGTATTTATCTTTATTTATCATTTATTACATTTGGTGTGCCAATAAGGGTTTACACTACAAGTGCTATGTTGAGACTTCATTAAATTCTGGGAAAATTACTATAGCACAATATTGGTTTAAAAACACCAAATTATAAGTCTCATACTAATCCAAGGAGTATTTACCTTTATTTATCATTTATTACATTTGGTGTGCCAATAAGGGTTTACACTACAAGTGCTATGTTAAGACTTCAATAAATTCTGGAAAAATTACTATAGCACAATATTGGTCTAGAAACACAAAATCCTAAGTTTCATATTAATCCAAGGAGTATTTATCTTTATTTATCATTTATTACATTTGGTGTGCCAATAAGGGTTTACACTACAAGTGCTATGATAAAACTTCAATAAATTCTGGGAAAAGTACTATAGCAAAATATTGGTCTAAAAACACCATATATTAAGTCTCATATTAATCCAAGGAGTATTTACCTTTATTTATCATTTATTACATTTGGTGTGCCAATAAGGGTTTACACTACAAGTACTATATAATGACCTCAATAAATTCTGAAAAATTTGTAGAGCATGGGAATGATCTAAAACTACTAAGTCCTAAGTTTCATAATATTTCAGATAGATTATAACCACAATATCTAATTAATACTCTTGGTGTGCTAATAAGGGGTTATATAACAAGTACTATATAATGACCTCAATAAATTCTGGAAAAATTTGTAGAGCATAGGAATGATTTAAAACTACTAAGTCCTAAGTTTCATAATATTCCAGATAGATTATAACCACAATATCTAATTAATACTCATGGTGTGCTAATAAGGGGTTATATAACAAGTACTATATAATGACCTCAATAAATTCTGGAAAAATTTGTAGAGCATAGGAATGATCTAAAACTTCTAAGTCCTAAGTTTCATAATATTCCAGATAGCTTATAACCACAATATCTAATTAATACTCATGGTGTGCTAGTAAGGGGTTATATAACAAGTACTATATAATGACCTCAATAAATTCTGGAAAAATTTGTAGAGCATAGGAATGATCTAAAACTACTAACTCCTAAGTTTCATAATATTCCAGATAGATTATAACCACAATATCTAATTAATACTCATGGTGTGCTAATAAGGGGTTATATACCAAGTACTATATAATGACCTCAATAAATTCTGGAAATATTTGTAGAGCATAGGAATGATCTAAAAATACTAAATCCTAAGTTTCATATCATACCTCCAGAGAATATTTACTCAAGCTTCCTATTTATATAAATTGACCTAACCAACAAATCCTTTTCAGAGAAACACATATGATGAAAAATTCTAAAATAAATTCCTAGACATGTCTTTTAAGTCAAAGACCCCTCCCCAAGAATTTTGGATTTATACCTAAAGTTTTGACTCCATTTATTTCATTAATTTAGTAGTGTGACAATATGATTTTTAATTAAAACCTTAGGAAATTAATTTTCAAAAGTCATGAGACTTAAGTCAAGGATGTTGATAACTTCCTAAAAAGAAGTTATCTAGCTCTTTATTTTGACTAACTATTTTATCATAAACCAAAAAAATGATCTAAATGAATATAAAATATAAATAAATTCATGTTTATTTCAATTATGGATCATTTGATTAAAATCATTTGTTTTCTTATTGGAAATGCCGAAGAAATCGACTTGGAGAAGAAAAGCTGGACTTAAATATTTTGGCCTGCACAATATTGTTATAACATCCAATTTTGGATGTTATAACATTTCTGGACGGATTTCAAATTTAAAATTCCGAATTTGCTCCATTTTCAAATATGAAAGGACACATCTCTTGGGAGTGGGCTACTCGTTTTTATGGGACGAAAATAACCATCAAAGGATACGAAATTGGAGAGGGAGAAAAGAGTTTTGGAGAAGAGGAAAACTAGGGTTTGCGAAAATCCTAGTGAAGAAGAAGAAGACCGGACCGGATCTTCAATGGCATAGGATTGATTACATCTTTGAGTGGAATTTCCTGCATCATTTCACTCTCTTAAGCATGTCTAGTAAGATCTTTCTTATTTGGTTTCTTCCTTCCATCATGAACTAATCTTTTAGATCTTGTGTGTTGTTAGTACTTTGTTTGTTGTGATGGTTTGATTTTAATTTTCTTATGGATGTTTGGAATATTATCTTTATTGAATTTATGATTTTACTCTTGGAAAGTTTGGCTTAAGTTCATTTTTAATTTGCTTGGCAAGATTCGAGAGAGGAGTCAGGCTAGATGATTGCTTTATATTATGCGGCAAGATTCGAGAGAGGAGTCGCGTAAATCTTTAACCAAATATCCGTTTTTATACTACACTGCGAGATTCGAGAGAGGAGCGGTGAAATTATATCATGAATTTCAATATAGCATAAAGGTAGAAAGAGATTTCATCTTTTGCTAGCAACTTTGATTTGTGTGTTTTATGTTAATCTCTTCCATCTAAGTTAGAGATAACTAGGTGAATTAGAGTGTTGGATTTCAGAGATCGAGAGATGATGACATCCACTTTTAAATCGTTGCAAGATAATTAATCAAGCATTTCATAAAGGTCCATCATAAAAATCATCACCATAAGCAAAAGAAAACAATACACAAGATTATTTCTCAAACTGATATTTCTCCAATTAAGTTGATAAAAGTATTCATAAGTAATTCTTGTTTAGTTTTGTTATTAGTATTGAGTAATTTTTCATTATTAAAAACTCACTTTAATCATTCCACTTGAATTTAAAGAAAAGGTAGAGCTAGTACTTGCGAGCACTAAATTAATCACTTCTCCGAGGGAACGATCTTTTCTCACTTTATATTACTTGATTCGACACGTGCACTTGTGTTAAAACGTAAAACTATTTTGGGCGTATCAAGTTTTCGGCGTCGTTGTCGGGGAAGTGCAACTATTTAGTGATTCTCTTCTTGCAATATTAGTAAATCCTGAGTATTTAGAGCTCAAGTTTTTGTTGTTCTATTTGAGCAATTAATTGTGAAGTTGTCTTCTTTGTAATTCTCTTTTTATTATTATTTTAAATTTTCTAAGCGGGTCTCCATAGCGGTTTTGTATTTGTACAGTTAGTTTATGCATAATTTCAATTTGTGAATCCACCCATGCAACATCATGTTTTCTTACTCTCTATGTCGATGGTGCGGGTCTTATAATCATAATAGTGATGATTGTTATATAGGAGATCATGGTTATACGTCATATGACTCACCTTACGGAGCACCAATATCATATGATATGTCATATAGCGAGTTTAATTTTTATAATTACGCACCTCCACAACAAGTGTCGTTCCCTTATTTCAGCACGACCCCTCAAAGGCAGCAAAGAAGTGGAGAACAATGCATACTTTGTCATTGCATCGACCACGTATTAAAAGAGTGCGCTGCATTTCAACGTAAAAGGGAGGAGGAGAATGAACCGTATATTGAAATTAGTCTATCTGATTATCCACCTTGTCTACGGGGGGCTATTGCGGATTCTCTCGGCAAACTTGACATTCCTTCTACCTCTGATGATCCATACACAGTACCACCTTGTCTATGGGGGAGTATTGCGGATTTTCCTTCCGATGATTTGTGCAATGACATGGTTGTGCCTCCTCTACACACGCAATCATCATCTCATTTGGATTCACCCCACGAGGAACCAATCCACATTTTCTCTGATATTGCAATTGGCGTAGTTCCTCCTTTGCATAAACTTTCTACACTCATTTTTACCGATCCTGTTTTAGCCATCCAGCAGTGTGAGGTTATAGAGATTGTAGTCGAGTCAGAAAAGTTTGACGATGCCATCTCACTGGTTGAGGAAGTATCCACTTCGTCACTTGTTGATGATGTCCATTTTGCTTACGTGACTCCTATACCTTCTGATATCTCTTGCCCTGCTTTGGATGTCGACAGTAGTGTACAAGATTTGGAGCCTGTTGAGAGTGATACCGGGACCACTCTACCACTTTTTAATTATTTATGTCTTTCTTCTAATTTATTTCCTAAACCTCTTTCTCCATCTAAGCCTATGCATGTTGATGAGATGAGTGAGGAGCAGATGTGAAGTATCTAGTTGCCTACCTAAATCACCTAGAGGGGGGTGAATAGGTGATCTCTACGTCTTTTGCGGAATTAAAAATTAAACGTAAATCACAGCACACAAAATTAATCACAGCCACAGATAACACCAGGAATTTATAGTGGTTCCCCGTACTTGGGTACTCCACTGTCGGCCTCGCCAATCTAGCACCACGGCTAGACTTGACTACTCACTAAATCTCGGATCAGAAAGATCATACAGTCTCGGAGTCAAACTCCTACAAACTCAGAGAGAACCTCTCTTACAACTCGGAGAAAAATTTCTCCTACAACTCGGAGAACAACCTCTCCTACAACTCGGAGATAACAACTCCTACAACAGATTGAAAAGGGTTTGAACAAAACTAAACCAGATCTGAATAACAGAGGCGTTTTCTTCCTTCTTCTTGAATGGCTTTTGAGAACGATGAGGAAGAACAACGATCCTTCAAATCTGTCTTTGGCAATTCGAAACGATCCAATAGAGATTGCAGAACCTGAGCATGGATCAATCGAA
The DNA here is from genome assembly GCA_033032865.1 of Dactylorhiza incarnata. Taxonomy (NCBI): domain Eukaryota; kingdom Viridiplantae; phylum Streptophyta; class Magnoliopsida; order Asparagales; family Orchidaceae; genus Dactylorhiza; species Dactylorhiza incarnata. The sequence goes on along the minus strand of JAWHQI010000176.1, from coordinate 4,595,894 downwards.
TCCTTCTTGATAGAAATCGGCAACTCCAAAGAGTAGAACGATCTCCAAACGTAGACGACGGCGAGCAGCGCTTTTCTCGTTCTTTTTTATCGGGAGAGGGATTAGGGTTAGAACGATTCTAGAACTTTTTTAAATAATCCAAGAGCAAACCTATATATGGAGAGGAGCAATTAAAGGATAAACCAGCCTTAAAAGCACTCCATATAGCCGTTAGAAACGAGAAGGAGCGTTTACGATCCGTCCAGAACAGAGAAAACGAAACAGAAATTTACGGACAGAAGTCTCGAGACATAAGGGATCTCTCGAGACATAAGGGATCTCTCGAGACATGAAACAGAGAGAGCAGGAAAGGGATGTCTCGAGAACTCGATGATCTCTCGAGACATTGCAAAGATTTCAGACTTAAGATCTCTCGAGACAACCACGATCTCTCGAGACATGTCTGATCTCTCGAGACATATCCTTAGGAAAAAATTGTTTTACAAAAATTTCTTTTCTTCTCTTGAACATATGCTGCAGCCGCACTCCAAAGTCTTCAATAGTCTTGAAAAAGAAGTGTACCCCAATAGTGAGATCACACATGAGTCATCACCATGTTTCATATAATGAGGGATTACATTTTATGAAACTATGTTTGCAGACCCATTGTGACCTGACATTGGCTTACACTTAGCCATGATAATCTGCAAGACAATACTAGAAAAGCATATCAAATACAAAAGCAATTCAATCTTAGTTTAAGGGTGACTTCTCACAAATCAAGGTAATTGTGAATGCAATTTCCAACAAGATGTCCTGCTCCTCTTACTTTCTATTTCCCTTACCTATGAAGTTCATGTATTATTATTCAGGAGAGGGAGTAACTGTGTTATCTCCGTATCGGTACCCGTTACCGCAATGGATATTAAGGCAGTTACATGTTCACTTTATCTTTCACAGGCCAATAATCTAGAATATTTTTAAGACCTGAATAAGTCATGCTGGGAAGACAATAAACTCAGTAGTTATCTTTCGTTTGGTGCATTTTGTGTTTTAATTTTCCTGTATTTTTTTTCCTGCAATAATTTAGAAGCTTGGTGGGAGGCAACCCATCCAATATGAAATATTTAAAATTTATGTGATGATAACTTAGTAAAGGCTATGTGAGTGAAAGAAGGAAAACACAAGATGATGACCATCAAGGAATAGAAGAAAGGAAAAAAAATCGGCTAAGAAAAGGAAGAAATGAAAGTAGGCTGAAAATTTTTCTAAGTCAAATTCGTCAAAGGCAATTGCTGAAAATAATTGTTACAACATTGTCACTGCTGCACAAAATTGTTACAACAACTGAAAATAATTGTTACAACATTGTCACTGCTGCACAAAATTGTTACAACGCAGAAAATAAATTGTTATAACATTGCTCGCTTTGTGCAATTCCTTCAGGATTTCGTGCGCCAGATGGGTTCGATGTTCGTCGAACTGGGTTTCTATTTAACCGCCGGATGGGTTCATAGTTCGTCGAACCCAATTCCTAATATAATTAAAACATCGGATGTGTTTGACGTTCGTCGAACCAACTTCTAAATTAAACCGCTGGCTTGATTAAAATTTGGTCGAACCCATCGCTGATATAATCAAAATCCGCCCTAATTTATCATTCATTCATCGACCGGAAGGCTAGGTTAGAGTTTCGTCTCGGGCGATTCCGCTGAGAAGAAAGGCGGCGACGGGCGATTCTGTGGAGGAGTGGCGGCCATTCTTGAGTAGAAAGACGAACTTGAAGGAGAGAAGATCCTTGCGACACGACATCATGGTGCGTCGGCATCATAATGAGGAAATGGCGCCGAACGAGGTAATACTCTGACCTTCTCCCTCATGCTTGGCAGTCTACTTTGTTGGAGGTTGATTTATCTTAGCCTCATTTGCGATTTAGGATGAGTCGATCTTCTAAGAAAAGAAAGAAAAGGAGCAAGGGAAAGAGTGTAGCCCAGGAATTTGTAAAAAAATTTTTTACTCCATCGGCTGAGAGAAGGTTCCAAATGCTAAAGGAAATACCCTGCATCAATGAGATATTTTCTTAGTGTGATATTTTCTTTTATACCCTGCATCTATGAAATACCCTGTAGTATACTTGAATGCTTATTAGTGTGATATTTTCTTTTATTTCATCTATGTTGTTAGCCGTGATGTATTTTTGTTGGTGTTGGTTTTACTCTTACTTGCATAGCACTATCTTATATTACTGCTTATTATTAGATGCTTATTAATTATTGGTGCACTTTGGTGAGTCCTGAGGCTTGATTATTATGATTTATGAGTAATGATATTTATTATCATGATTTAATTCTGAGGTGCTGCTTAAGGATTGCTGCCCACATGTTATTATGATTAATGATATTTGCATTTACTATTGATGATCTATAATTATATCTCATGTTTTAATGCCTATCAATTCTAGAAATTATAAGAATGCAGGCCTGGTTTTTATGATTAAGTGTGGAGGTGGGAGTACTATGGAGGAAAACAAGAAGTCTTGAACATCCATCCCATCACATTCAATTCACTTCAGGGGAGTTTCCTATTTCAATTTAGATTCTCATTATGTTTGTGTATTGCTCCATTCCAGTATTTGCATAATCTAATTTCTTTGCTAGGGACTAGCAATGCCTAAGTGCGGAGGTGGGGGTATATACTCCCTACCACTTGAGTGAAGATTAAATCAACCTTACATGAATTTTATGATCTTAATTCTTGTTTTTATTAATCAACAAGTTACTTAAGTGTTCAATGATAATTAATTGGTATGGTTTATCAATCTTAGGAGTTCAATTCATGAATTTGATGTTAGTAAGAATTTTTTTTGGATAATGCTCATTTAGGCAATTATTTCATGCACAAAATTTTTATTTACGACCAAGGCAATTTTTGATATTGACTTCTGCAAATACCAGGGAGGGGTGAGCAAGAACTGAGTTAACGATGTAAGTCAAGACTTGAGTTTAGGAAGTTAATCCACTTCGAGCATCCACTAAATACTTTGAGTCTTATCCTTACCACTTTGATATACACTATTCCATGCTTAAATTCCCTATGTTCCAACTAGTTGTATCTTAATAAGTAGCCATTTATGGGTGTTTAATAAAAAAAAATGGTTAAATTTCATAGTGATATGTGGCCTAGGTATTTGTATACATACTTGGAATGATCCCTACTATGATATATATATATAAAGTAAAAAAAAAAGCATCATAGTGATTATGTGGCCTAGGTATGTACACATGTACTTGGAATGATCCCTACTATGAAAAGGAAAAAAATATATGTTGATAAACCCCATATTATGGTAAACTTGCTAAGATTACTAACCAGGGAATGTCATTCCACTATCAAAGTTACCCATAAATTTCGAACCAAGCCAAAGTCATTCTGATATTCAATTGAACTACTAACTTATGTGGAGACTAAAATCAATAGCTTAGCATATTCTTACCCTTTCCAATAAATGCAGAGGTTCAATAAAAAATATTGCATGTGAGTAAATTTTATTTTTAGCACTCACCGCACTAAAATCTTATTTGAGCATTATCTTTTATTCAAACTAATGGAGTTATGAATGGTTGAACTTTTGTTGATTGTAGGCTTATCAATCGAGTAAAACGAATTTCTATAGTACGCTTTGATTAAATTTTTTTACAAGGATGAAAGATCATTTGAATTTATGTTATGTTATTAGTTTTTCATTCAAGCCAGTAATTTGAATGATCTTTGCTAGGGACTAGCAAAAGTTTAAGTGTGGAGGTGTGATAACTTCTTAAAAATAAGTTATCTAGCTCTTTATTTTGACTAACTATTTTATCATAAACCAAAAAAATGATCTAAATGAATATAAAATATAAATAAATTCATGTTTATTTCAATTATGGATCATTTGTTTTCTTATTAGAAACGCCGAAGAAATCGACTCGGAGAAGAAAAGCTGGACTTAAATATTTTGGCCTGCACAATATTGTTATAACATCCAATTTTGGATGTTATAACATTTCTGGACGGATTTCAGATTTAAAATTCTGAATTTGCTCAATTTTCAAATACGAAAGGACACATCTCTTGGGAGTGGGCTGCTCATTTTTATGGGAGGAAAATAACCATCAAAGGATACGAAATTGGAGAGGGAGAAAAGAGTTTTGGAGAAGAGGAAAACTAGGGTTTGCAAAAATCCTAGTGAAGAAGAAGAAGACCGGACCGGATCTTCAACGGCATAGGATTGATTACATCTTTGAGTGGAATTTCCTGCATCATTTCACTCTCTTAAGCATGTCTAGTAAGATCTTTCTTATTTGGTTTCTTCCTTCCATCATGAACTAATCTTTTAGATCTTGTGTGTTGTTAGTACTTTGTTTGTTGTGATGGTTTGATTTTAATTTTCTTATGGATGTTTGGAATATTATCTTTATTGAATTTATGATTTTACTCTTGGAAAGTTTGGCTTAAGTTCATCTTTAATTTGCTTGGCAAGATTCGAGAGAGGAGTCAGGCTAGATGATTGCTTTATATTATGCGGCAAGATTCGAGAGAGGAGTCGCGTAAATCTTTAACCAAATATCCATTTTTATACTACACTGCGAGATTCGAGAGAGGAGCGGTGAAATTATATCATGAATTTCAATATAGCATAAAGGTAGAAAGAGATTTCATCTTTTGCTAGCAACTTTGATTTGTGTGTTTTATGTTAATCTCTTCCATCTAAGTTAGAGATAACTAGGTGAATTAAAGTGTTGGATTTCAGAGATCGAGAGATGATGACATCCACTTTTAAATCGTTGCAAGATAATTAATCAAGCATTTCATAAAGGTCCATCATAAAAATCATCACCATAAGCAAAAGAAAACAATACACAAGATTATTTCTCAAACTGATATTTCTCCAATTAAGTTGATAAAAGTATTCATAAGTAATTCTTGTTTAGTTTTGTTATTAGTATTGAGTAATTTTTCATTATTAAAAACTCACTTTAATCATTCCACTTGAATTTAAAGAAAAGGTAGAGCTAGTACTTGCGAGCACTAAATTAATCACTTCTCCGAGGGAACGATCTTTTCTCACTTTATATTACTTGATTCGACACGTGCACTTGTGTTAAAACGTAAAACTATTTTGGGCGTATCAAGTTTTCGGCGCCGTTGCCGGGGAAGTGCAACTATTTAGTTATTCTCTTCTTGCAATATTAGTAAATCCTGAGTATTTAGAGCTCAAGTTTTTGTTGTTCTATTTGAGCAATTAATTGTGAAGTTGTCTTCTTTGTAATTCTCTTTTTATTATTATTTTAAATTTTCTAAGCGGGTCTCCATAGCGGTTTTGTATTTGTACAGTTAGTTTATGCATAATTTCAATTTGTGAATCCACCCATGCAACATCATGTTTTCTTACTCTCTATGTCGATGGTGCGGGTCTTATAATCATAATAGTGATGATTGTTATATAGGAGATCATGGTTATACGTCATATGACTCACCTTACGGAGCACCAATATCATATGATATGTCATATAGCGAGTTTAATTTTTATAATTACGCACCTCCACAACAAGTGTCGTTCCCTTATTTCAGCACGACCCCTCAAAGGCAGCAAAGAAGTGGAGAACAATGCATACTTTGTCATTGCATCGACCACGTATTAAAAGAGTGCGCTGCATTTCAACGTAAAAGGGAGGAGGAGAATGAACCGTATATTGAAATTAGTCTATCTGATTATCCACCTTGTCTACGGGGGGCTATTGCGGATTCTCTCGGCAAACTTGACATTCCTTCTACCTCTGATGATCCATACACAGTACCACCTTGTCTATGGGGGAGTATTGCGGATTTTCCTTCCGATGATTTGTGTAATGACATGGTTGTGCCTCCTCTACACACGCAATCATCATCTCATTTGGATTCACCCCACGAGGAACCAATCCACATTTTCTCTGATATTGCAATTGGCGTAGTTCCTCCTTTGCATAAACTTTCTACACTCATTTTTACCGATCCTGTTTTAGCCATCCAGCAGTGTGAGGTTATAGAGATTGTAGTCGAGTCAGAAAAGTTTGACGATGCCATCTCACTGGTTGAGGAAGTATCCACTTCGTCACTTGTTGATGATGTCCATTTTGCTTACGTGACTCCTATACCTTCTGATATCTCTTGCCCTGCTTTGGATGTCGACAGTAGTGTACAAGATTTGGAGCCTGTTGAGAGTGATACCGGGACCACTCTACCACTTTTTAATTATTTATGTCTTTCTTCTAATTTATTTCCTAAACCTCTTTCTCCATCTAAGCCTATGCATGTTGATGAGATGAGTGAGGAGCAGATGTCCTGCTCCTCTTACTTTCTATTTCCCTTACCTATGAAGTTCATGTATTATTATTCAGGAGAGGGAGTAACTGTGTTATCTCCGTATCGGTACCCGTTACCGCAATGGATATTAAGGCAGTTACATGTTCACTTTATCTTTCACAGGCCAATAATCTAGAATATTTTTAAGACCTGAATAAGTCATGCTGGGAAGACAATAAACTCAGTAGTTATCTTTCGTTTGGTGCATTTTGTGTTTTAATTTTCCTGTATTTTTTTTCTTGCAATAATTTAGAAGCTTGGTGGGAGGCAACCCATCCAATATGAAATATTTAAAATTTATGTGCTGATAACTTAGTAAAGGCTATGTGAGTGAAAGAAGGAAAACACAAGATGATGACCATCAAGGAATAGAAGAAAGGAAAAAAAAATCGGCTAAGAAAAGGAAGAAATGAAAGTAGGCTGAAAATTTTTCTAAGTCAAATTCGTCTAAGGCAATTGCTGAAAATAATTGTTACAACATTGTCACTGCTGCACAAAATTGTTACAACAACTGAAAATAATTGTTACAACATTGTCACTGCTGCACAAATTGTTACAACGTAGAAAATAAATTGTTATAACATTGCTCGCTTTGTGCAATTCCTTCAGGATTTCGTGCGCCGGATGGGTTCGACGTTCGTCGAACCGGGTTTCTATTTAACCGCCGGATGGGTTCATAGTTCGTCGAACCCAATTCCTAATATAATTAAAACATCGGATCTGTTTGACGTTCGTCGAACCAACCTGTAAATTAAACCGCTGGCTTGATTAAAATTTGGTCGAACCCATCGCCGATATAATCAAAATTCGCCCTAATTTATCATTCATTCATCAACCGGAAGGCTAGGTTAGAGTTTCATCTCGGGCAATTCCGCTGAGAAGAAAGGCGGCGACGGGCGATTCTGTGGAGGAGTGGCGGCCATTCTTGAGTAGAAAGACGAACTTGAAGGAGAGAAGATCCTTGCGACATGACATCATGGTGCGTCGGCATCAGAATGAGGAAATGGCGCCGAACGAGGTAATACTCTGACCTTCTCCCTCATGCTTGGCAGTCTACTTTGTTGGAGGTTGATTTATCTTAGCCTCATTTGCGATTTAGGCTGAGTCGATCTTCTAAGAAAAGAAAGAAAAGGAGCAAGGGAAAGAGTGTAGCCCAGGAATTTGTAAAAAAAAATCTTACCCCATCGGCTGAGAGAAGGTTCCAAATGCTAAAGGAAATACCCTGCATCTATGAGATATTTTCTTAGTGTGATATTTTCTTTTATACCCTGCATCTATGAAATACCCTGCAGTATACTTGAATGCTTCTTAGTGTGATATTTTCTTTTATTTCATCTATGTTGTTAGCCGTGATGTTTTTTTGTTGGTGTTGGTTTTACTCTTACTTGCATAGCACTATCTTATACTACTGCTTATTATTAGATGCTTATTAATGATTGGTGCACTTTGGTGAGTCCTGAGGCTTGATTATTATGATTTATGAGTAATGATATTTATTATCATGATTTAATTCTGAGGTGCTGCTTAAGGATTGCTGCCCACATGTTATTATGATTAATGATATTTGCATTTACTATTGATGATCTATAATTATATCTCATGTTTTAATGCCTATCAATTCTAGAAATTATAAGAATGCAGGCCTGGTTTTTATGATTAAGTGTGGAGGTGGGAGTACTATGGAGGAAAACAAGAAGTCTTGAACATCCATCCCATCACATTCAATTCACTTCAGGGGTGTTTCCTATTTCAATTTAGATTCTCATTATGTTTGTGTATTGCTTCATTCCAGTATTTGCATAATCTAATTTCTTTGCTAGGGACTAGCAATGCTTAAGTGTGGAGGTGGGGGTAATATAACCCCTACCACTTGAGTGAAGATTAAATTAACCTTACATGAATTTTATGATCTTAATTCTTGTTTTTATTAATCAACATGTTACTTAAGTGTTCAATGATAATTAATTGGTATGGTTTATCAATCTTAGGAGTTCAATTCATGAATTTGATGTTAGTAAGAATTTTTTTTGGATAATGCTCATTTAGGCAATTATTTCATGCACAAAATTTTTATTTACGACCAAGGCAATTTTTGATATTGACTTCTGCAAATACCAGGGTGGGGTGAGCAAAACTGAGTTAACGATGTAAGTCAAGACTTGAGTTTAGGAAGTTAATCCACTTCGAGCATCCACTAAATACTTTGAGTCTTATCCTTACCACTTTGATATACACTATTCCATGCTCAAATTCCCTATGTTCCTACTAGTTGTATCTTAATAAGTAGCCATTTATGGGTGTTTAATAAAAAAATGGTTAAATTTCATAGTGATATGTGGCCTAGGTATTTGTATACATACTTGGAATGATCCCTACTGTGATATATATATATAAAGTAAAAAAAAGCAGCATAGTGATTATGTGGCCTAGGTATGTACACATTTACTTGGAATGATCCCTACTATAAAAAGGAAAAAATATATGTTGATAAACCTCATATTATGGTAAACTTGCTAAGATTACTAACCAGAGAATGTCATTCCACTATCAAAGTTACCCATAAATTTCGAACCAAGCCAAAGTCATTCTGATATTCAATTGAACTACTAACTTATGTGGAGACTAAAATCAATAGTTTAGCATATTCTTACCCTTTCCAATAAATACAGAGGTTCAATAAGAAATATTGCATGGGAGTAAATTTCTTTTTAGCACTCACCGCACTAAAATCTTATTTGAGCATTATCTTTTATTCAAGCTAATGGAGTTATGAATGGTTGAACTTTTGTTGATTGTAGGCTTATCAATTGAGTAAAATGAATTTCTATAGTACGCTTTGATTAAATTTTTTTACAAGGATGAAAGATCATTTGAATTTATGTTATGTTATTAGTTTTTCATTCAAGCCAGTAATTTGAATGATCTTTGCTAGGGACTAGCAAAAGTTTAAGTGTGGAGGTGTGATAACTTCCTAAAAATAAGTTATCTAGCTCTTTATTTTGACTAACTATTTTATCATAAACCAAAAAAATGATCTAAATGAATATAAAATATAAATAAATTAATGTTTATTTCAATTATAGATCATTTGATTAAAATCATTTGTTTTCTTATTAGAAACGCCGAAGAAATCGACTCGGAGAAGAAAAGCTGGACTTAAATATTTTGGCCTGCACAATATTGTTATAACATCCAATTTTGGATGTTATAACATTTCTGGACGGATTTCAGATTTAAAATTCCGAATTTGCTCAATTTTCAAATATGAAAGGACACATCTCTTGGGAGTGGGCTGCTCTTTTTTATGGGAGGAAAATAACCATCAAAGGATACGAAATTGGAGAGGGAGAAAAGAGTTTTGGAGAAGAGGAAAACTAGGGTTTGCGAAAATCCTAGTGAAGAAGAAGAAGATCGGACCGGATCTTCAACGGCATAGGATTGATTACATCTTTGAGTGGAATTTCCTGCATCATTTCACTCTCTTAAGCATGTCTAGTAAGATCTTTCTTATTTGGTTTCTTCCTTCCATCATGAACTAATCTTTTAGATCTTGTGTGTTGTTAGTACTTTGTTTGTTGTGATGGTTTGATTTTAATTTTCTTATGGATGTTTGGAATATTATCTTTATTGAATTTATGATTTTACTCTTGGAAAGTTTGGCTTAAGTTCATCTTTAATTTGCTTGGCAAGATTCGAGAGAGGAGTCAGGCTAGATGATTGCTTTATATTATGCGGCAAGATTCGAGAGAGGAGTCGCGTAAATCTTTAACCAAATATCCGTTTTTATACTACACTGCGAGATTCGAGAGAGGAGCGGTGAAAGTATATCATGAATTTCAATATAGCATAAAGGTAGAAAGAGATTTCATCTTTTGCTAGCAACTTTGATTTGTGTGTTTTATGTTAATCTCTTCCATCTAAGTTAGAGCTAACTAAGTGAATTAGAGTGTTGGATTTCAGAGATCGAGAGATGATGACATCCACTTTTAAATCGTTGCAAGATAATTAATCAAGCATTTCATATAAAGGTCCATCATAAAAATCATCATCATAAGCAAAGGAAAACAATACACAAGATTATTTCTCAAACTGATATTTCTCCAATTAAGTTGATAAAAGTAATCATAAGTAATTCTTGTTTAGTTTTGTTATTAGTATTAAGTAATTTTTCATTATTAAAAACTCACTTTAATCATTCCACTTGAATTTAAAAAAAGGTAGAGCTAGTACTTGCGAGCACTAAATTAATCACTTCTCCGAGAGAACGATCTTTTCTCACTTTATATTACTTGATTCGACACGTGCACTTGCGTTAAAACGTAAAACTATTTTGGGCGTATCAGATGTATATCCTCATGACATACAAAACCCCCAAGGGTTCAGAGGCATGCAAGGTGATTTCCACCTTCAATTCCATCAAACACTTCAAAAGCCCAAAATGATTATTATCTCCCCAATTTTTCTCTTAAGACCCAAACTTCATTTTGAATTTCAGAGAAATATACTCATGCATATGTGATGAAATTTTAACCAGTGTCCATACATGACCTAGAGAAGCCCTCACCAAAATTTGGGATCATTAGGAGTTATATAACTCCATATATTCCATTTATTTAATTTTCTAAGTTTTGAACAAAACTATAGAAAAATTATCTCCAAAAAATCTGATATTTAAACCTAAGCTAGGTACGAGGCACATACATGCATGGCTAAAATCTCAAGTCCATCAGACTTGGCATTAAAAAGTTACACTAGTTCAAAGATCTGGTTTGTATTTTGACCAGCCTCACGAGAATGAGTGTTGTCGGTCCTATAGTGCCCCGAATGGGCTTATTCAAGTTTCTACATAAAGTAGACATCTAGATATACAAAAGCTATTTCAGCTCATTTTTCATGAAATGGCCTCTAAGGGGTTCGAAAATTAGTTTGAAAGTGCTGCCCAGTTTGTGACAGATTTGAATAATTATTAAATTGAAATGTTAAAAACCTGCACAGATCTTAAAGCCCAGATGGACGGCATCCGTGCGTCTTCCTCCTCCAGCCGACGGCTGGGAATGAAAGTTCCTGTAGCTTTTGCATGAGCCACCACCGACCATCCCCTTACCTCCATGGCCAACCTCCATCACCACCACCATCGTTGAGGTGGTGGCCGTCGAGGGGAGGCGGTTTCTGGCCGAAATAATGCACATGAGAGGGGATCTGGGAGGGAAAAATATCAGCCAAGCTCTGATTTTCCATAGCTAGATCCAAGCTCCTTTGAGCTCAAACCAAAACCTAAACGATCTAGGGATCTAGCACAAGGGGAGGGGAGGAGAAACCAGACCTGATAACGAGCTTGGCGGCGGGTGTTGTGACTGTGCGGCATGGTGGCGGCGAGCTCCGGCGGTCCTGCCCAATTCCTCGATCCGACACTATTTTCTCCACTCCAAAGCACCAACTCGACTACTCTCAGCCTAATGAAGGTGATGGAAGGGTCGAAATGGGGTGGGGATGGCTGGACATAAGGTTTTGAGTTGGTGGATTTTCGGCCATGCCTTGGATGCTCCTCCCAGCCACCAAGTGGCACTGTTTTAGTAGGAATTCAGCTGGGCATTCATGTGGGGGCTCAGGCAAGGCTTTAGGCAGAGGAATGGAGGGCCACATGGCCTCCATTCCCCAAATTCCTCTTCTTCTTAATGGTGGAAGGGGAAAAAGACCATGCTACCCCTTTGCATGTCATTGCATGTTGGATTCAGTGGGAAAGGCTGGTCATTATGCATGTGGGCTTCAGAGTGGGCTGAATTTGAGGGCTTTAGCCCACATGGCTTGGCCTAATTCATTTAAATACCATTTTTATCCCAATTTTGACCTAGAGTTGACTTTAGGGTTTGACTTGGTCAATTGATGAGTTGGCTAGTCCAATGTGATGGTCTTGAGTCCATTGACACTATCCAAGGTTGGTTGAGTCATGGTGAAGACCTAGGTGAGCTAATTTGACCAATATGTGTGATTTTGACCAAAATTGGGGGAAATGTTGACTTTGGTCAATTTGGTCAAATTGATGATCCCATGATGGGGCTTTTGGGTCCATAGCATTCCTTGGAGTGTTTATCATCTATTGGAAGAGTCAATTTGCAAGTGTGAGTTCATTGTGAGCTAGTTTGACCTGAGCTGACCTGCCTCCTATAGCAGACCACATGTGGGTTTATTCAACTCAAAGGGTCCTAAGGTCACTACCTAGCCCAAACCCACAACACTCACCACTTGTCTCACCTTAATTGAAGTTAAGGGGTCTAGAAGTTCTGAGGATGTTACAGATACACTGTTGTGATTATGTCTTTCCTTGTCACCTATTTTTGTTACTACTAACTATATTGCAGCTTTTCTTCATTCCCATCTACCCGGTGCCTTGGAGTCGCCGGGGGAGAGGATGTGAAGCCACTTAGTCTTTATGACTAACGGTTGTTACACCACTACTTTTAGGAGCAGCAGCGTACTACACAGGAGGACAGCCAGGCCAGGGTGACAGTGCTGGTGATTACGATACCTTGGCTACCATCAGCGGCAGATTTGAGTGAGTGGTTAGAATGTAGCCTTAGGGCAAGTTTATACTCTGATGATATACAGGAGCTTGTGTAGCTTTCTGTCTTTTTTTGTACTGTTTGGACATTGTTGCTTAATTGTGATTATATGGCTTCTTACTTTTACATTATTGATGGGTTGGCGTTGTTCAGTTGGTTTGGCCGGCAGGATAGGCGTCTTATGCGGGAGGCTTGCTCGTGTGCTGGCACTTCCGCAAGGCGGCTGTCCTGGTCATAGGACTCCCCTTGGCCGTGTCTTGTGTTCCGAGAGGGGGGTCTTACACCCAGTCAGACCGGAGAGCTTTGACGGGCAATCTTATTTGTTTATCAATGTATATTACAAATTCTTTGAAAATTTGAGTTACCTCATATTTGTGAGTGAGAAAGAATATCCACATGAATCTGGAATAGTCACCCACTAGAAGCAAGTAGTAGTTCTTACCACCCAAGGAGGTCATGGAAGCAGGGCCCCATACGTCACCGTGGAGAAGTTCCAATGGTTTAGAGCTCCTTGTTGATGAAGCATGGGGACATGGGAGTCTGTGAGCTATGGCAGTGGTGCACGCTTCACAGAAATGGCATGATATTTGAGTTTGAGGGAGACCTGTAACCAATTTCTGAGATTGCATTAATCCCATTGCATCCCAGTTGAGGTGACTGAGCCGATGATTCCATTTTAGATCATTACTTGTGCAACCCTGCGTGCAGGCGACGACACAGATGGATGCAGGCTTCAATTGAATGGAGAAATGCTTGTTTGAGTTGATTTTTGTTGAGGCTATCACCACCCATAAATTCTTGTCTGTTATTGAGCAGGTGTTCTTGAGGAAGGAGACCAAGTAGCTACGTTCAATCAACTAACCCACACTCAATAAATTCTGGGCAAGATCGAGCACCCACTGGACATTAGTGATTGACTTTACCTCTCCAACAGAAGTCGGAACTTGTATTGTGCCTCGACCCTCTATTCATTTTGGTTGTCCATCTCCTAGGTAGACTAATGATTTGAATGAGTCATCAAGAGTGCTGAACATGGCTTTGTTAAAGCACATGTGGCTTGAGCAGCTGCTGTCAATGACCCAGCGGCTAGAATTATCTTGATGAGCGGCGGAGAAACATGTATAAAACAATTTGTCTTCTCTTACCTCCTGACCTTCTTTTGGGTCCTTTTCGACAAGGTTAGTTGTTTCTTTTTTATACCGGCAATCTTTGTCAAAATGTATTCCTCTTTTACATCTCTTACATTTAAAGAAGCAATCTTTGACATCGTGATTGTTCCTTTTACACAGCGAGCAGAATATATTTTACCAGACTATTGATTTGTTATTGTTTCATAATTGGGTTGTTACTAGCATTAGAATTCATTAGAACCGAACTGCATCACCTGCATTGGGTCTTCCGAGGAAGAACATAAGACAAATTAGTTGGATCTCAACATGAGGAAGTAGAATCGTTTAAGACGAATATGTTTAGAATGCGAGAAAGGATTATTAGTATCGTACCCATTGCATTTGCTTTTGAGCACTATCGAGTCCGAAGAGTTGTGCCCAATTATTAGATAATTATGTCACAAAATTAGAATTTTATTGAACTGCACTATATAGATAAAAATGGACAAACCTGAAATCGACACAACATGCCAAGCCATCATCCATGAACATTCCAAGGATTTATGCTTCGACCAGCAGAAATAATAAAACATAGTTTTAATCTTCTATGAGACATTTTATCATACATCTTGAATGCAGATATCTTAGTGTAAAATGAAGAGTTGATGTGCTCAAAGAACTGAAGGTACAACATACTTGGGCGGAGTTGATGAGTTTTGAATTGAGAAAAGTTAGGATGCCCTAGCATATGCGGAGGTGGACATTGCAGAGGGGGATTTGGAGAAGGCAAATAACCAAAGAGAGAAAAATGGGAATAACAACATAAATAGATGGAGAAGCAAAGGGGAAAGCATTACATACCTGGGTGGACTTCAACTTCAGACGGAAGACAATGATATCCAGAAGAGGAGCCTTCACTCTATGGCACTACTTTTTGATGGACATTTCAATGGAAAAGATGTGCGCGCAAATCCTAGAGAAATCAGTTATCTGGAAACGCTGAGATGTCTGTGTTCGGGGAAGAGAAGACCGGACCTTAGGAAGTAGGAGATCGGCGTTCGTCGCTACAGGGTATCGGAAGACGGGAGTGACAGGGATGACCGCCGAATGGAGAGAGACAGGGAGGGCGGGGGATGGGGAGAGAGAGAGAGAGCTTGTAACATCCCGATTCGAGCTAGACCCCTTGAGCACGTTTTTGAGTCGAGCGAGTTGACTCGAGCTCGTGGTGTATTGGGGGCCCGGCTTGCACTTGAGCTGGAGGAGTGCACTCGACGAACGCAGCGAATACCATTTCTATTCCTTGTCTCGATGTTTGCTGTATCGGGATCCGAGCTGTCCTGAGAGTATAATTTGAGCAATAAAACTCGAAGGAGGCGTACCGTCTTGAAGGAATTATAGTGCGTACGTTAGCTCAAATAACACGGTCTGCGAATAGCATATTTATCCAAAAGGCGATATGCAGCAGACGGTCTCAGTATTCACCCCAGTCAGTTTTGTTAGACTCGTGAAGCTTATATGAGTTCAACAAAACTGTCCGTGCTCGATTCTGATGAGAATCGGCGAATTTATTAATGTGGTCTGCGAATAGCATATTTATCCAAAATGGTGAAATTGACCAAACAACCTCGCAATTGACCGCAGTCCATCTTGTTAGACTCGTGAAATCTATACGAGTTCAACGAATCTATCCGTTTGCGATTCCGACGTCGTTTGAAGGGTTTTTGACACTTACGTAAATTAGGCTGTAAACACTCCGGAGAGCGTAAAATGAGCAAACGAACTCGGAATCGATATTGGATCATTCTGGTGGGTGCGTATCAGCGAGACGGTCGTAACGAGCCCGTCCGAGACAAATTGCAAGATTCCTAGAGAAATCTACGGGAGTTTGATCAATAATAATAATAATAATTATTATTATTATACACATATCATTATATATATATATTATAACTTATAAACATTAGGTTTAGGATCCAATTTCCCTCCTCCCGTGAAGCTTGCGCCATCAACACCTCCCAAGGTCGACCTCCTCCTCTCCGATCCTTCTCCCTCCAGCCGATCTCCTCTCTCTCCAAGGTCGACCTCCTCTCCTCCATTTCCGGCGAGATCCCCGCCGTGCCCTCCTTCTCCAGCGAGCTCCTCTCCGAGCAATCTCAAGAGCCATGGCCGACCACCACCAAACCGAGCCACTTCATGATCGGCGAGCTCTCCTCCATTTCCGGGGAGATCCCCGCCAAGCCCTCTTCCTCCGGCGCCTTCTCTCTCTCACGGATCCACTCTTCCTCCGTCTCTCTCTCTAGCCACCACCATGGTCGAACCCCTCCCCTCCCAGATTTCTCTCTACCTCCTCCGACGAAGCCCAAGCTCCGGTGAGCTTCCTCCAAGCTCCGACGATGGCAAATCCAGATCTGGACGAGATCCACCGCCCTCCATTTTTTGCGACAAGGCCGAGAACCTCCAGCAACTCCCTCTTGGTTTTTCCATCCAAACAGCCCGGTCCCCTCTTTCAACCCTAAGGCCTGCGAACTCCTAGCTCTCCGGCGAAGCCATATCTCCTGCGAGCTCCAACAACAAGCTCTGCCTCTCTACATGGTCGACCTCCTCTTCTCCGACAAGATCTCTTCCTCTCCCATGGCTGAGCGACAACTCTCCATTCTAGCTTCACCTTCTCCGACCAAACTCCTCTATTGGTAGCACCACTCCAAGTGAGAAATGGTGAGATCCCTTCGACCGAGGGCTTTTCTAGCTCTCAAAACAGTAGCAAGGTCCTCTCCAAAAATAGGGCAGCACACTCAAGAGGACGACACCACTTCGGCGACGATCGATGAGATCCGGTGCCGGGAACAACGGACAAATGCCGCAAATGCGGCTATTGGGTAGCATGCATGGACACTCGGTGAGCTTCCTCCCCTCTCCCTTGGTGCTAGTTTCCTAGATCACACTAGGTGAGATATCGATCTCAATAGAGTCGTTTGGAGAGCAAGCCGTGAAGAGACGGCCTCAAATAAATGTTCTGGGTAAATGTTCCGGCCACTTCCGACCGCTAACACGTCACCCGTCGATGTACCTCAAAGCGAGGAAGGTGGTGACGGTGTTAGTCGGTCGGTTTGGGGTTTTTGGTGGCCGACGAAGAGATGTGTTACATTTTAGGTTGGGCAGATCGCAGCCCTAGGTTGGAGGTAGACGATGAGGTGATCGTCTGATGTGCTTAAGTTGTGTGCTAGTAATTTTATTTTAATAACTGCAATTTTCTTTCACTCTCACATAGTCGAGTTTAAAAAGAATTTTATGTACCCTAGGCCTACCTTGTGCCCAAATATTTGTATGTTTAGGGCACTTTTGTTATAGTTTTGATCATAGCTTAGAAAATTGACCTAAGAATAATTAGTGGGTGTAATTGATGCGCGTCGGCAAGTGCACCGGTCGCTGTCAAGTAATAATTGTGGAGAATAAATTCCCCGGATGTCGGTCTCTTGAGGAATGCAGGATGGGTAAACGAATCGCGCAGTGATTATTGTTACACAAACGTTTCACAAACACAAAGAGGGGTTTTTGGTTGGTTTTCCTAATTTTAACAACAACAACAGAGATGCGGGTCGAGAACACCGCTTCGCAAAGTGAGGTGGATGCAACGGCTGCGATGCCGTGCTTCGTGAGGCGGATGAAGTGAACTCAAGTGCGAAAGGGTGAGGGTCGCAAACACCTCTTCACAACCGTCGTTAGCTCTTGCTAACACGGAGCAAACACCTTGCGTGCGTGTGCGAGTGAGTGAGTGAGAAAGGAATGAATCATGAGCAAACCATGGAGAAAAACAAAGAAATATTCATTTCCATCAAAGTAAATATTACAATATTCATCTAGTACATGGTTCAAAGAGTGCAATGAAGGGAAAGAAGGAAGAAATAACCGGCGGTGAAGACTAGCGGCCGTTCACGGCCGGAATGGTAGGTTGTCGGGCTACCTCCGGACTCGGACGGGCAATGCTTCCGGCGTAGAGAGCTGTCACAATCTCCCTACGTGCTCCGTCGTCTTCGACTCAAGGTCTCTTCTTCTTCTCACCGGGCGGAAAGCGAAAATGGTTGCTTGGAGGCTTGCGGACGATGGAGAACACTCACGGACGATGGAGGAAGGCTTGGAATGGATGGAGGAGGCTTCCCCTTGGGTTGAAGATGAAGTAGGGGCGTTCCAGGGCGGTGGTCGGCGGCGTACGGAACAGGAACCTCGCTCCCGGAACGAGCGATCCGCCCTAAAATCGCAACAGGCGTTTAAATAGGCGCTGGATTGAATACTGCGCACGATCATTGGCGCACGACCAGTGGTCGTGCGCACTGGAATTCTGCGATCGTGCGCACTGCCTGGACAGAACCTGCAAGAGACGACATTATAAAATACAATGTTCGCACGACCAGTGGCGCACGACCGGTGGTCGTGCGCACTGGAGTTGATGGTCGTGCGCACTACAGCAAACAGAACTCAGAAATTTAATGGTCAATGCGCACGAGCAGTGGCGCACGACCGATGGTCGTGCGCACTGGAGTCGATGGTCGTGCGCACTGCACCAGACAGAACTCGTGAAAAAGGGTTAAGTGCGCACGATTAGTGGCGCACGACCGGTGGTCGTGCGCACTAGAACAAGTGATCGTGCGCAGTGTTCCTGTGCAGAATTGCACCGGAAACACTTGCACGCCTCCTATTCCAGCACAAACACAGATCTAGCCACCGAAAAGTGGCACTTAACAACATATGAATACTACTAAAGATAATACACACGAAAACACACCAAAGTGGGCCTAAATGTGCACCTAGCATGGGTTATCAAATATAGACTATAATAAGGCTAAAGTGCGTGATATTGACAAAATAACGGCCCGGATGAGTCCATAAATGTATATATGATCAGGACTCATCACACCCCCAGACTTAACTGTTTGCGCGTCCCGAGCAAACGAATCCGGCGGAGCGCGAAAACGATAGTTAACATAGAGAATTACACAAGGGAGTACGGTGCGAAGTAACGTACGCATGCGAGTAGAAATTCTAGTAGAAGAAGATTCTAATTATGCTACTAATTTACATAAGTATTAAAGCGTAAGTAAAGATTTAGTCCTACTCAGTTGGTGAATTATGAAGAATTTGACGATCATGCCCAGTATGAAAGTGACGAGACACTGAGGCGGGTGTTGCAAAAGATCGGGGCTTAGGAATAACTCCGCTGAAATCCATCAACGTCGTGAACCATACGCTCGCCCGGTCACACTCTCTCCACGGCGCTAGCAAACTCGCAAATCAAATCAGTAGGACTTATAGGATTAAAACGAGGCTTAGGTTACGGTATGATATTCAAAGTTAAACACGATGGCTGCGCAACCCAAGTGAGCTATCGGAACGCTGCACCCCACAAAACCACAAACTACGCTCGTGTGACACACCCCCAGACTTATCATGAAAATCAGGTGTGCGCACGGCCTACTTCACAAATTCCAACAGATTTTCTGTTTTTAGCTCAGGAGGACTTTTTTCAAACTACTTTTTTTTTTCTTTTACATAATTTTCTTCTTTTATGTATCCTCCGGTTGGTTCAAAATCAGCGGATAAACTTTATTTTCCCTTCATAACACAATGGTTCCAAACACCACACAAGTTGAAAATTATGAGCACAGTTAAAACATTTTGGTTGCGGGTATAGGATAGGCTTCAGGCTTTGGTGGATGAAGAGGAGCTGAACAAAGGATTGGTAGGCACAAAATTGGCTTGCAAAGGTGAATGAAATGGACATGGAATAATCAAAGCTCAAACTAGCCAAAGGGTGGCCTACGTCATTTTTAACTCGACGAGTCGCTCTCACCAATGCTTCGAGAGTCGCTTGGGGCAAGTTCTTAGCCCACGAGAAAGATAAACCTTCCTCCCGACTCGAGCAACACACGACTAGCAATCGCACACACACAACACCGGTTATCGTCAATTCCATACAAATTCACCACTTGAGTATATTAAATCTAAATTTACGCAGAAATACTAAACATAAATTAGATGCATAAAGAAAATCTTGTTCTACACAAATTCTACCATAGCATGCGAAGTGACTAGAACACTACATGAGTCAACATCGCACTCCAAATAATAATTCCTTGTCAAAAGACTCAGGGTGGTTCTAAGAGTCTCCTTATCAAAAGACTCAGTGCAAGATAGTGAATTCCTACCAAGGGGGTAGAAGAGTGGACTACCCAAAGTTTGGGGAACCACTATATTTTCTTGTGTTGTGCTGTGATTTATTTTTTTGCATTTACTTTATTTTCTTGCTTAATTCTTGTTGGTGTGTGGGAAGCTCTAATCTGTGATCATACACATATATATATTAACTTTGCACAAAATAATTTTTAAATCTCTATTCACCCCCCCCCCCCCCCCCCCCTCTAGAGAATTCTAGTGAGGTTAATTGTGCACTTTCAATTGGTATCAGAGGGAGGTTGATCTAAAAAGGATAACTCCTTGATCAAAAAGAACCTACCTCTCATATATAAATATTTTTCAAAACTATTTTATCATATGGCACAAATCAAAGATTATGCTTCCACCAGACCTCCAATGTGCAATCTTGAAAAGTTTGCAGTTTGGAAAACAAGAATTAGAATTTATATGAATTCCGTTGATGCTGACTTGTTTAATATTACTATGACAGGTCCCCCAAAGCCTTATAGAAAGGATGCAAATGGCAATGTCACACAAACACTTGTTCCAAGATCTGAGTGGACAGAAGATGAAAAGAAGGCAAGAACATATGATCTAAAGGCCATGAACATACTTGTCTCAACTCTCTCAGATGACATTTTTCAAAAGGTTGTTGACTGTGAATCATCCAAAGAAATTTGGGATGCTCTCACAAAGATGGTGGAAGGAAGTGCTGATGAAAAGAAAGATAAAAAGGCTCTATTGATTTCTCAATATGAGAACTTCCAAAAGAAGGCTGAAGAAAGCATCTCTGAAATGTATGACAGATTCAGTCTGATCATCAATCAACTAAGAGACTTGGACAGAGAAATCTCTCTCACTGAGATTAATGACAAATTGCTAATGAGTCTCCCAAGTTCATGTGACTCAAGAATATGGGCAATAAGAGACACAAGAGGACAAAAAGAGATTTCAACAGATGCTCTCTTAGGAAAACTCAGATCCTATGAGCAATTGCTGAAAACTAGAGAAGAGAAGGAAAGAAGAGAAAACACTCCAATTTCCTCAAAAGGCAGGAACATTGCTCTAAAGGCAACAGAAGGAGGAACCCCTGTCACTGAAGAAGAACTATTCAGTTTCTTGGCCAGAAGATTTAAGAAATGGGTCAAGACAGATGGATCAAAAAGGAGGGAGTCAAAACCAAGGTATGACAAAACCCCCACTAAAGAAATTATTTGCTATTCTTGCAGGAAACCTGGACATATTGCCCCAGAATGTCCAGAGAATGCTGAAACAGAAAAGGATCTGAAAAAGAAAGATCTGAAGAAAAAGGGGAAGAAGAAAGAAAGAGGCTTCATTGCAGAAGTCTGGAGTGAAACAAACTCTGAGGATAGTTCATCCTCTAAGAGTGACAATGAAGAATCTAGGCAAGAAGACCTATGCTTAATGGCCTTTGAAGACTCAAAGAATGATGATAAATCATGGAGTGAAACATGATCAGAAGAAAGCATATCTTCTGATGATGAAAAAGAAAAGAACCTCATTCTCATAGAGGAATCTGAGGATGAGGATGAGGTAAGCATGTTTGATGAAATAGATTTTCAAAGTGATAACTTTAGAAATGATTTTATGAGAATGTATCTAGATCAACTAAAAGCAACAAAAGAAATTAAAGATCTAAAAGAACAAATCAATGTAGCTAAAAACCAGAGAAACACAGAAATTAAATCCTTTAAAGATTATGAATCAATAGCTAGCGGAATAGAAAAGGAAATAGAAAGGGCTAGAATAGAAAATCAGTTCCTTAAGGATAAAGTAACCCAGGCAAAAGCCTTTGAAGAATCAATAAAAATGAGAAGTCAAACTCTTGAAGAGATCACTGAAAAATAAACAATAAGACACAAGAATCTTGGGCTAGGGGCTGATCCCTCAAACAGCCTAATTCCATCCAACAAACCTGCTTGGATGAGCCCTGTAAAATTCACTGAACCTGTCAAATTAGACAACCAAGAAAAAGAATCACAACATAAGAAAGAACACCTCTCCAAGGAAATTGATGATACATCATATTATTCAGCTGATGACTCACAAACTTCATCTGAAGAGATAACTAAACCAAGAGAAACAACTCATAAAGAAGTAAAAACAGAAAAAGGAATAGTAAAAATCTATAAAGATTCAGTTGCATCGACTTCATATCGACGCATGCATAATAGTGCATCGACATCTACTCAACGCAACCTCTCAGATGCATCGATCTCTTCTCGACGCTTAAACAAATGTACGTTGACTTCCAATCGACGCAACTCTTTTTACGCGTCGAAATCAGATCGACGCCACCTGGAGAAAGCGCCAAATAGAAATCGACGCGACTATCAACATGCGTCGAATCGATATCGACGCACACATATTCAGAGCAACATAAATGTCTTCCCTTCAAAAATCTCTCATCTAAACCCCTATTCAGGACCCATTCATCCTGATCAAAATTTCTACTCTAAACAATATTCCTATCCCAATCAACACTTCTATCCTTCTCTAAAATCAAATCCTTACAACTCTAAGATAATCAAATGCTATATATGTAACAAACCCGGCCACCTTGCCAAACAATGTTGGCATAATCAATCAAATTATATGTAAAAGAAAATCAGTCCAAAATTGACTTAGAAACCTTTAGGAATAGGAAGAGACAAAAAGAAATAAGCACATAGAGCTGTTCTGAAAAATTAAAAGTCACGTCGACTTATAATCGACGCACCGTCGACGACTCAGATCAATAGGCATAATCGACGCATACGTCGACTATTATCGACACGTACGTCGACTAGAAATCTCTTCATCCCAAAGCAGACTATATCGACGCTCACGACGAATCCCACTCGACGTAACGTCGACTTCATAAAAATGAGCGGCAAGGCTGAATCATTTTCGGTCACATCCACTGAAGTACCTAATAAGCCTCGAATTGAGTCCTGTTTCGACGCTTCACCTGACTTAAATAGACTCTTCAGTTAGAAACCTTCACGACCTCTGCATCTTTTATTCTCCTTGCTCCTCCGTCCAGCCGTCTCTTTCTCTCTCTTTCCCACTGATCTACAATGGCTCCAAAGATAAATTCTGGGTTCGACATTGACCTTGAGTCCTTCCAGGCTGCCGCAGAAAACTACAAGAGCATCATTGCTCTCTTCACAGAAGCTGGATTAGACAAACTCATCTCCACAAGGTGCAAGCTACTGGAAACAGAGCTCACAGAGCTGCTGACTCATGTTCAGATATCTGAACAAGGAGAAATCCAGGGAACACTATATGAGACACCTGTCTCAATCTCTGCAGAACATGTTAGGGCCACCTTTGATCTTCCATCAGGTATATCCTAATATCATCCTTATTTAAATGAAAAAGGGGAAGAAAATAAGTTTGATAAGAATGACTAAATAAGTCTTAATTATCCCCCTATTAGGTGATGAATCCATTGACCTCACACCTGATGAAATCAAGCATGTGCTCTCCACCATGAAATTCTCAAAAGACAGACCAATCCATCTGAAAAAGAAAGACTTTTCAGATGAGTACAGATTGCTGGCAGATATAGTAGGGAAGATACTGTTATGCAAGATTTCAGCCCATGATGCAGTGCCCAAATAGCAGCTGAACATCATGGGGGCCCTTGTGCTGAAGAAGAAGGTGGATTGGGCCAGCTGTCTTCTCAAAATGATAGCCTCCAAATATTCCCACAAGGAAAATGCTTATATGAGAATCATGAGTCAGGTTCTCTTCTATTCCTTCCCTGATCTCTGCAGGTCAAAAGGAATTCCTATCCCTCCTGGAAAGAGGATGTCCATTGCCCTCTTCTCCAAATGGACCAGGCAAATTCCCAAGCCTGGTTCCATCCCTGAAAATACTCCATCTCCTCCTATCTCTCCTGCTCATCCTCCTCCTTCTCAAACAGTCACATCTTCTGTCCCAGCATCATCCTCACCAATACCTCCTCAATCACCTACTCAGCCTTCTTTTATCCCTCCACCTCCTCATTCAGATACACCTCATCCAGATAATAGACTACCCTCTCCTCCTCCTCCACCATCACCTCATCATCTCTCACACCATGAACCATCTGAATCCACTGAGGCTCTCATCACCCAGTGCATACAATCCACAGCTCAAAGATTCCAAGCAATGCTAGATGAGCATTGCTCCCAGATTCATTCCTCCATCCTTCACATGCACACCCAAATAGATGGGGTCAGTGCCTCTGTGCAAGATCTGAAGTCATCTCTCTTCTCCTCTAGAGTGACTAAGTCTTTCTTAACCTCCTTGGCCAAGAAGGTCAAGAAGGGGGAGAATCTAGATGAAAATCAGCCCTCCAATCCTAAATCTCCTTCTCACAAATCCCCTTCTTCTTCAAAATTTGACAGTTTTGCACTGCTCAAGACAATTGGGAATGAGTTAGTACCTGAGCTCCATATTGATGAACAAACAATTGAGGTACTCAGCATAGCAAGAGAGGCTGCAGACCAAGTGGTACTACTGCAAGGGGAGGGAAGCAGAGCAGAAAATGAGGCTGAAAAGGAAGAAGGTGAGAAAGAATTGAATACTGCTATAAATCAAGAAGAAAATGAACCAGCTGCTGAAACTGAAAAAGGAAATAAAGCTGATGCTGTGATGGCTGAAGAAGGGGCTCAGGAGTCAGGGGCAGGGGGAGCTGAGACCCAGGGGGAGCTGAGGGAATCACCCGCTACTGGGAAAGAGCAATCCACAATAGTATTCAAGAGAAAAAGAAAAACTCCTCCTACTCCTCCTGAATAATACTTGAAAACAATGTTTCACATACTTTACTTTGTGATTGGTCTGAACATGAAGTTTGTTTATATATTCTCTTCTGATTGTGTGAAATCTTCATTATCTTTACAAATGCTTTGCTATGTTAATTATATGCTAATTTCTCTCTAAGAAGGGTTAAGACAAATAGGGGGAGATTGTTGGGAAAATGATTTCTCTTAACCCCTGAAAATGAGTCAAATATGAATTCCAAGAATGAAAAACAAGGCTAAGTAAATATGCGTCGAATAGTGTTTGACGCAACGTCGAAATGTAGTCGACGTCTCTTTCAGATTAAGTCGAAGTAACTCTAGGAAGATTTCGACGTATGTGTTGTCGACGTTACTCTGATTTCTAGTCGACGCAACTAGTGAAGCCGACGCACCTTAGTCGACGCACCTTCCTTATTCACCTCTCGACGTCCAGACAGGATGTACTCGACGCTTGCGTCGAATGGCAATCGACGCACGTCGATTTATTTGACAGACTTAAATATGCGCCAGATCTCTTTCCTTCTTTCAGTAAATCTGATTTGTATAGAATAATGTTAATATTTTATAGCCGTTCTGAATCATTCTTTCCTTCTATTTGATTCTTGGCTAATCTGATTAACTCTATTTTGGATATTATTTGAAATCAGAATTCATTCTTTCCTTCTACAGAAATAAACATTATGGAAACATTTTTTCTTTCTATTCTCTCTAACTGCTAATTGATTATCCTCCTATAGTATTATGTTGAATTAACAGAGCTATAAATAAAGAGGAGGTCGGCAGAAAATAAAGGAGAGTGATCTACCACACACATTTGAAATAGAGGAAAAGCTCCCAAGAGAAAAGAGAGAAATTGAGAAAAAGCTCTGCAGCAACATTCAAGCACTTCTTCTTCTTCTGCTTCTGAAGTCATACTGCTGCAAAATCTGATAGCTCTCACAAAGAGAGAAAGGCTGCAAATCTTCTTCTCTCTATAGAAGAAAGATTCAATTCACTTCTTGTGCTTCCAATCTTCTTGCTAGGAAGAAGATTCTTTCTTGTTTTTTATTTCTTCTCCTTTCTTTCTTTCTCACTTAAACATTGTAAAAGAGTTTTTAGAATCTCTCTCCAAAAAATTCAGTGTACTGGTTCTAAGAGTCTCCTTGTCAAAAGACTCAGTTGGTTCTAAGAGTCTCCTTGTCAAAAGACTCAGTTGGTTCTAAGAGTCTCCTTGTCAAAAGACTCAGGGTGGTTCTAAGAGTCTCCTTATCAAAAGACTCAGTGCAAGATAGTGAATTCCTACCAAGGGGGTAGAAGAGTGGACTACCCAAAGTTTGGGGAACCACTATATTTTCTTGTGTTGTGCTGTGATTTATTTTCTTGCATTTACTTTATTTTCTTGCTTAATTCTTGTTGGTGTGTGGGAAGCTCTAATCTGTGATCATACACATATATATATTAACTTTGCACAAAATAATTTTTAAATCTCTATTCACCCCCCCTCTAGAGAATTCTAGTGAGGTTAATTGTGCACTTTCTTCCTCCCAGTTGCGGGAGTGGCAGGATTGTGGTGCCCGGTTAGTCGAGCGGGAACCTCGAGGGGATGATTATCCCGGTAACATTCTCAGAAATGTGGCAGGTCTTCGGTACTAGACAGGTCGTCACTCCGACCGCGGTATGTTGACTTAGCGGGTGTGTAGGGGTCTAAGGGGCCAGCTTGGCTGCGTGTCGGCACGACAGTTCCCCGAAGACACCTCTCACTTGGCTCACAGTCTGGTGGACTCCAGCAAAGAGTACGCAGAGCTCCGCGGTTGTTTAGCGTCGAGGCATACGTGCGGTCTAGGCCTGGTAGAGTGTATACCCGCCTAGGAGTGGACAGCCCGGTCCGCTACCACCGTGCGTCACACCGGTTGGTACCCGAGAGGTTGGCTTCCTTTCAAACAGAGGGAACTACAAAGGTCTATGTGCATAGAGTCGTGTGTGTGAGTTTCATTGCATATAACATTCATGGCATAACATAGCATACGCACTTGCGGATCCTCATCATATAAATTAGTATAGGCTCTTTTATATGATGAGTTATAATTCCTGGAAATCCTAACTTATAAGTTTGTATGGGCATTCATATAAGTTAGGGTACGAGATTGATTACTTGCCGCTACTGTTCTTACTGCCTGGCTTTACCTGCTTTACTTACTGTTTATTTACTGCTGTACACCTCTATTATACTTCTGCTTATACATGATTGGATTAGCCCCTTTTACACTTGTGTAGCTTAGAATTTGTGTATACGCTAGTTTACTTTCCCCGTCACCTGCTTTGTATATTACTGTTATATTGCAGCTTTTCTTCCTTTCCTTCCGCCCGGTGCCTTGGAGTCGCCGGGGGAGCGGATGGGAAGCCACTTAGTCTTTATGACTAACGGTTGCTACGTCCCTCTTTTTAGGAGCACATTCAGTGGTATAGCAGCGTTCAACACCGGAGACCAGCCAGGTCAGGTGTGCAGGGCTGGGGTTTGTAGTACCTTAGCTGCCGTCAGTGACAGAGGCAGGTGAGTGTTTTGAGATGTAGCCCTTGGGGCATTTAGCTGGTTACTCTGATGATTTGCAGGAGCTTGTGTAGCTTTTTGCTTTTCTCTGTACTGTTCTGGACTTTATTACTTATTGTGAACCTATGGCTTTAATACTTTCTACTATTGATGGGTTGGCGCTGTTCAGTTGGTTTGGCTGACAGGATAGGCCTCTTGTGGTACAAGTTAGCATGTGTGCTGACGCTACCGCAAGGCGGCTGTTCTGGGCATAAGACTCCCCTCGACCGTGTTTTGTGTTCCGGGAGGGGGATCTTACAAATGGTATCAGCTTGCAACGATCCTGAGATAAAGAAGTCCATTAGACCACTAGGCTACCCCTGCTAGCTAGATCAGTTTGAGGACAAACTGATGCAGCGGAAGCAGTGGTGTGCCCATGTGTAATTCACAATAAGTACGTCCGCTTTTTCCTATAGAAAGTGCCAACCTAAGCCAAACTCGTACCCTTACGTATAGATGCTGGCTCACTCTGAGATAGTAATTGGTATTTCCATTCCAACCATTAGAGTTGGTTTGGCATAGGATTGATGCCAACCTAACTAGGATATCATTTTTTTTGGTCGGCTTAGTAGGATATGTCGTGACATACCCTAACCTTATACTAATCTTGGGGATGATTGGACCAAGCAATAAGTGACCTTGAGTGACTAAGGGAAGAGTTTAACGTGAGTGTAGATGTTATAGACTCACACCCTGAGAATTCTATCACAGATATGGAGTAATATTATCACCTTACCCAAAAAATTTATGGCAATCTCAATGCGATTGGTGCTTGTAGTCTATTACCAGCATAGTGAGAGACCACCAAGCATGTCTTTTATACTGTATGTCGATACCCTCACTTTTTTTTATGTAGAAGGTTTCATACGGAGAAGATATGATAAGAATTCGGATCCAGAGAAGGCTCATTTTAGGACGAATGTGTTATATTGGTGGTAGAAGAAACTCAATTAAAGAGATATGGGGGCTTATCTCTTCATTTATTGGTCTAGTTATGTACCATCTTTGATCCCTTGAGGAGTTAGAACCTTTGTAATTTTTGACATTGGGAGTTTTGATCCTTGAGAAGTTAGTTTACCTTAAGCAAAGCAGACTGCTAAGGCCATGTTTGGGTTGATATGAATTTTATTAGCTGAATAAGAGAGGAAAAACATTTTTGAAGATGATCATTTTCTCTATATTGTTCTAAGATTATGTGGATAGGTAATGAGGAGAGTAGTAAATCTACACTTTGGGGATATGCAGCTATGTTGTGATAACATTATAACTGGGAAGTTAATGAAATTTTGTGCATACATTGCGGGTATGATGATACACTACCCCTGAGTTTGGAAAATTCGTGGTGAACATTCCCTTAGTGTTGTAATTATTTGATGTTGGGAAATTAATAAGTATTCGGCGGTGGAGTCAACAAGATTAATATGACTTGATTGATGATATAAAATCCGAAAAGTTTTTATAAAATAAACATGCATGTCATGGATGATCGTTGACAGGGATGGTGGGGCGCTTGTAATAATGGATTTGATTTAGTTTATCATATCGTGAAGTATGCCCTACTTTTGGTAGCCTGCATAACTCGTGTCGAAGGGAAAATCATTCCGGGCCTTGCACCTTGGTTCATGTTAAGTTCAAACATATATAAATGTACCGGGTGATTGGATATTATTGGTGCATGCTCTCATTACAATGAGATGCAGCTTGGTCGTCGCCGTAAAAATTTGAATTTCTACATCACGGCTGATATATAAGTGCGTCGATTCGGGGATCTATAGGGAAAGAACTCTAAGTCGAGGAAGGTATGCCCCTAAGGTTTGTGTCCATATGTGAGATGAATGTACCATATGGGCGGTGGAAGAAATTTAGCCCAAAAATGTATGGGGGCTAATCCTATTTCTTCGTTTATTGGCCTAGCTAATGGACCAACTGAGGTTTCACCGGGAGTTAAAAATCTTTGCAGACTGCTTCACTTAGCCTTGCTATAATAGTGTTTTCTCATCTAAGTCGTTACAAGTCGACGATTCGTCTTACGAGCTTGTTCGGCTAACTAAAGAACGAAAACAAAAACGAGAATTATATATCGAAAATATAATCTCATTCATTATGATCAAGGATAAATCGAAAGTATTTCCAAGAAGAGAGGAAGAAAATCTAAATTACTTCATGATAATTATTTTTCCTTGGATCATCTCGATCGAGTACTAAAAGAAATCTAAGTACTCATGGAGATAAAGGAATTAAAGAAAACAAAAGGATATATGAAAGAAAGAAGAAGAGAATTAAGAGAATAATAAGAACTATTTTATTAATTGCAAATGAAAGGAAATACAAGCTATTGAAATGAAAATTACAACTAGTGAAATGAAAGTACAATTGCTAATTAAAAAAAACATACATGAGCTACTAAAAACATGAAAATAAAACAAGAAAGGGAGAATTGAACTCTAAAAATTCATCCTTGAACATCTGCTGAAGCTGGCTTTTTATAGCTGAAAATTTGAGGTTACACGCCCTTGGTCACGCCCGTGACCAAGGGCGTGTAAGGGGCGTGATCGAAGCAGCAGCAGAGAGGGCGCCTTCTGGAGTAATTGCGAGCGTTTCGGCCATGTCACGCCCTAGGTCACGCCCGTGACCTGGGGCGTGTAATCTTGAAATAGTGCTGCTGGCGGGAAACTCTGGCGGGAAGAAGCGCGGGGCGAGTCACGCCCGTGACCTGATGTCACGCCCTAGGTCACGCCCGTGACCTGGGGCGTGTAACTTTAAATGACATGGCAGGCGTGCTCTGGATGCTGTGGCGAGTCGCGGCCGTGACACTGAGTCACGCCCTTGGTCACGCCCGTGACTTGGGGCGTGTACTTGGCGAATTCTTCACGTAACGCTCCCTGGTGGCGGAATTGGGTCTGGAACACATCTTTGACTGTCACGCCCTTGGTCATGCCCGTGACCTTGGGCGTGTACTTTGGATTTTTACTCAAAGTGCCCAGAAAATCTGCAAAACATAAAATAAGCTTAAATTAGTTGAAGAAATTAAAAAGGAACAGATTAAATAAGAAAATACATATAAATTATATAAATTCAATTTAAAACTATATTAAAATAATACTAAAAGATGAGTACAAAAAGTACTCATCAAACACCCACATACTTGAGTTTTTGCTATTCCAGAGCAAAAGAGTGAGGAAAGAATTATAAGACATCGATATTATTTCTAATTAACTAAAATTTTATTAAACCATGAATAAGTTAAAGGCAAATTTTAGGAATTCTAGAATTAAGTCATAAGTTATGTTGATAATTTAAAAAGAGAAATTTGTTTAGCTAAGTACTTCTCAAGATAACTATTTAGCAATCAAAATTATAGAAATTTTCAAACAAAATTAGATTGAAATTATAGACACTCTAACATAAAAGAAGCTTAAGGAAAAGACACCTACTAAAATACTGCTCTCTCAATAATTTAGTTTAGGACTAGAAACAATGAAATTGGCTAGGGATGGGTTTGAACGAAATGGCAAATGAAGAGTTCTTGAATAGAGGTGATGAATTTTATCCTCTCACCTCATTTGAATACGAAATTGTATATGTTTAGGAAAATAATGAATTTTATCCTCTTATTTTCCATGCCATATAATCTTTTAACAATTCTCTTCAATCACAAACCCAAAATGTATATGTTTTAGATGTAATGAATTTTATCCTCTTACATCATGACATATAATCTTTTAAATGATTTTGGGTGCATATGTTTTAGGAAATAATGAATTTTATCCTCTTATTTCCATGACATATGATCTTTTTCTACATTTTTTTTATTTGCCAACAAAGGGTGAGGGGGGAGAAATACTTCTAGTTTATAAATTAAACTATTTTGAGAGCAACTTTTTAGTGGAATGAGATTTCCTAAGATCTTAAAGTTGTGAATATAACAAAAAAAATCTAAAGATGTTTAGCCAATTTACCACACAGTGAAGCTATTTAAAATTAAACGGAGAAGTAGTGCTAATTTAACTCTCTAATCGAATTAAAAACATAAAGTGTTTCTTAAAACTAAATTACTTCAAATTTAGATTTAACAAATTCTGATCAAATAAAATAATTAGCTAAATTAAAAATGTAGGAATTCTTATAATCGTACCTCAAACTAAATTTCTAGAACATTAAAAAAACAAGGCTAGGCATATTTATTATTTTTTTATTATTTCTTGGACTTCCCAAGGGCTACCCGGTGAAGGGTTCGCAAGGTACTAGGAGCTGTGATGGGAATTCAAGCCCAAAGCGCCCTTTCCAAGAAATTAGATTTTTATAAGTTATATATATATATATTTTTTTTTCAAATACAAAATACAAGAAAAGCTAAGCTACACCCCCATACTTAAAATTAAACATTGTCCCCAATGTTTAAAACTAAGTATGAAGAACACTTGAAAATAAATTTTTGTAAAACTGAAATTAAAGATAAGCAAGGGGTGCCTCCCAAGAGAGCTTTCTTTTTCCCGTCTTTAAGCTAGACGGTTATTGTTAGGAAAACAGAAAATAAAAAGAGAAGTGGACGGGCAACTCCCCTAATTCACGCGTGGGTGAATGTGCCAGCGTCAGTCGCCGGGCTACTCCTCCGTTTATCTTGTGATTCTCCTTTTGTCTTTGATTTTGAATATGTAAATCCAAATCACCAATACATACCTGAGGTGATTTGAAAAAATAAAGATGAGCGGCATATGGATCATTGATTATTTGGGGTGGCAGCGGCTCATCCTTAACCTGAAAATTATTAGAATAAAGAGAATCACAAATAAACGAGTCAGAAAAATTTTCGCAAGGAGGAGGCGCTTGCGAAATTATAAAATCAAGCTCCGGTTGTTCCTTTTCTAAAATAACATTTTCATTTGAGAAATCTAGTGCGTTACCAAGCGGAATAAAATTTTCGGACATAAAATTTTCGTGAATTTTTGGTTGGATAGAAGAAATTCGCGAGTATTCATGACAAAGAAAATAAAATCCGGGTGAAGTAGGGGAAGAAACTTGTTCTTCTTCTATTTCATCCGGGGTGCCCATAACTTTAAGAAATTCTTGGTAAAGTAATTTTTCTTCATCTTCGGTAAAAGAAGTTATGGGATTATATGACACTACATGTTCCGCCATAACTAAATTATCCAAAGGTGGAGAAAAATACTAGAAGAAATAAAATTTTCCTCTAAATTTTGGGGGAAAGTATCTATTTGAATCGGCGGACATTCCCCAAAATTAGAGTACGAAGGTTGTGGCGCAAAAGAAGAAGAACAAGAATTCGGATCTAAAGATTTATCTTCATCGCCCCGTAAACTATCTGGGTGACCTTGCCACCAAGAATAATCTACTTCGGGGCTAGAAGGAAGATTATTAGAAGCCGAAGAATTATTCTCGTGAAAATTAGAAAAAGCAATAGACAAAATAATATTTTCCTCTAAATTTTGGGGGGTAGTATCTATATGAATTTGCGAAATTTCCCCAAAATTAGAGAACGAAGACTGCGGAGTATAAGTAGAAAAACAAAAATTTGTGTCTAAAGATTTATCTTCGTCGCTCCGAGAATTATCCGGGTGAGCTTGCCACCAAGAATAATCAACTTTGGAACTAGAAGAACAATTATTAAATGCCAAAAATTTGTTTTCATTATAATTAGAAAAATTATTTTCATCAAAGTTTGAAAAATTATTCTCATTAAAAGGGGAAAATTTATGATCGTAATTATTATCAAAATTATTTGCATAATATTGAGGAAAATTATTTTTATAATAATTATTTTGATAATAAGAATGTAAATAACATTTCTCACTTTGATGAGGCGTACCACAATAATGACAACTAAATTGGCGTTCTCGCGCGGCTTGTAAGAGATAAAGTTGGTTTCGAAGCACGGCAACCTTAACGGCCAATTCAGATTCTTTCATAATAAAAAATAAAAAAGTAACAACCTTTACTCAAATGAATGAAATTTTTTTTTTTTAAATATTTTTATTATATATATTTTTTTGAAAAAGCGGGTTAAATTAGTCCCGGACTTCCCAAGATCTACCCGGTGAAGGGTTTGCAAGGTACTAGAGGCTGTGATGGGAATTCAAGCCCAAAGCGTCCTTTCCGATAATTTAGATTGCGCTTTTTAAATTTTTTTTTTTAATTTTAAAGAAAAAAAGGGGGAGAAGAAAGAGAACGATAAAATTAATAAATATTTCTTTTTTCGAAATATCAACCGTGTCACCGGCAACGGCGCCAAAAACTTGATGCGCAAAACTATATCTGCTAACGACAACGGCAAGTGTACCGCGTCGAAAGTAGTATAGGTTTATAAAAACCAAGGTCGTATTAGACTCGGGGCGGTTGAGTAATTCTACTTTGAAAATCGTTATTATCTTATCAAATACAAATTGAGTTGTGGTTGCGAATAGTAAAAACTAGAAGAAATGCTAACGGAATTAAATTGATGGTTTAAAACTAGTACCCGATCTTTGAATCACCTCGGAAATAAAGAATATTGAAATGAGAATAAAATGCAATTCTCTTGTTGAAGAGGTTTTGACCGTGGAGGTTCCCAAAGTATGAACACTCCTCTTTCGAGGTTTAGGTTCAACTAAGCTTAGGTGTATCGACCGAACTTTCGTTCTCAAATCGCATCGCCTAAGTCTTGCCTTAGGTTGTGAACCTCACTATTGGATTTTAATCCAATCCGGAAGAGTTACGTCGTCCTCTCTCGAGAGTTGCGTTCTACTCCTTTTACCAATGAGCGATCAATTCGTCTTACGAGCCTCTCGGCTAACTAAAGAACGAAAACAATATGAAGACTATATATTAATGATATAGCCTCATAATAATTTGTTAAATCAAAGGTAAATCGTAAGCGTTCAACAATTAGAGAAAAACAATTAAGCAAGTTATAACAATATTAACTCATCCTCGGATCATCGCGACCGGGTACTATAAAGATTAGTTAGTCATGGAGATGGGAAAATCATTATTATAAAAATGCGACATCATGAAAACGAACGAACGTGACAAGAAACAAATTGAATTATGAATAGTACTTTAAGCGAAATAGAAATGAAATTTTATTGCTAGTAGTAAAAGGGATTACGAGAAATAAAAATGTGAGGTTAAATGAAAATTTTAAAATGGAAGAGGAGAAGTACACATTTAAATTATCAAGAGATGAACAACCTTAACACCAAAAATAAATAATATTAATCCAAAAATCCCTAATAAAACAAGCTCTTCTTAAAACAGCCCAAAGAAAATCTGTCCTCCATCGAGGCATCGAATGATAAAATAAAATTCTGCTCCACTGAGTAAAATAAAAATGATGCTTTCCTCCTTCCCGAGGTAAGCAATATATAGATTGCTGGACTTGAAATGGCAGGGCTTAGGCGGAGGATGAATTGGACGGGATCCACGGAACTTGTAACGGCAGCATTGAAGAGGAGTTGCAAGCAAAATGATGGATCGCTGACGTGGAGGGTCCGCGAGCCATTGGATGGAGGAAGAGAGCTCCATGCAGCGGTGGTGGCCGGGTTTCATGCAAAGGTGGCTGTGCTGCTTGGAGGAGCTCGGCTGGAGGCTGACGTGGATGAGCTGCAAGTCATTGGAGGAGGAGCAGCTGCATGGAAGTGGTGGCGGGTTGCTGCAAGGAGGTTGCCGGAATGTTTTACAGAATATATATATATAAACGTAAATAATAAACATATATATATAAACGTAAATAATAAACATATATATATATATAAACGTATATATATCTTAAAACATAAATATAAACATTTATATATATATGCATATAAACATATATATCTTTATTATATAAGGGAAGAGCAAAGTGGTCATGGTGAAACATTCGTCGGACGGATATGCCCTTCAAAAATCTCTTGCTGTAAATCAAATTTTATGTTATTTTGGTCATTTCATAAGGAATATTGCATTGACCTTTTCAACCCCCCCCCCCCCCCCCCCAAACCTCCCGCCAGCTTTTGATAAAGGACTTCACGCCAGCTTTTGGACACGCGCCCCCCTCACTTACATCAACTCGGCAAGCCACAGGCTGCGTTGTCCTCCCTCACGGCACTCTCCATCCTCTTTCGCCTCTATACTTTCTCCTCCCGCACACGACAACCTCCTCCCGCGTCTCCTCCCGTCTTCCTCGACTGCCACCCACCGAAATCAGAGCAGCAGCGCCTCCTCCCGTCTTCCTCGAAACCCTGATCAAGAGCTCCCCCTCAATGTTCATTTTCATTTACCCTAATCAAGAGTTGTCGATCCCATTATCAAGAGCTCCTCCCGCGTCTCCTCGCGTCTTCCTCGACTCCTTGCTGCGAGTCCTCAAAGATACCCTAATCAAGAGCTGTCGACCCCATTTGGTATTTTCAGTTCCATTTAGGGTTCATAATATGTGCTTCAAATAGAGATTCTTTTCATACTATGCGTTTCCTCCTTAGCAGCACTTTCCGAGCCCAAAGCTGCAGATCCTCCAGAACTTGCGGACGCCAAAGCTGTGTATCCCTCATTGACGGTGTGCTCTACCCCTCAATTCTCTGTTTCATTTATCCAGATACTCATTGACGGTGTGCTCTCAGTTTTTTTGTTATTCTCAGATTTTGTTCTCAATTTCTTTGTGATTTTGTTCTCAATTTCTCAGATTTTGTGTTCTCATATTTTGTTCTCAGATTTTGCTTAGATTTTGCTCAGACTTTGCTCTCAAGCTTTTCCAGAACTCTATCTTCTCCTGCAATGTTAGTTTATTTTCAGATTTCTAAAAGGTTTATGGATTTGGTACATGTCAACCATAGTGATTTGGTCTCATGCCAGGTGTTTAATTTTTTCCGAGATCAACTTTTGGACTGAATATCAAATTTGCGTGAAACAGATTTGATGTGTTTTTTTTCAGATTCTTCGGTTCTTTGTTTTTTAGAATTTTGATATGAATATTGCAGGAGATACCAATATCTTCAATATTTTTCAGATTTCTAAATGGTTTATGGATTTGGTATATGTCAGCCATAGTGATTTGGTCTCATGCCAGGTTTTTAATTTTTTCCGAAATCAACTTTTGGACTGAATATCAAATTTGCGTGAAACAGATTTGATGTGTTTTTTTTTCAGATTCTTCTCTTCTTAGTTTTTTAGAATTTTGATATGAATATTGCAGGAGATACCAATATCTTCAATATTTTTTCTGAGCCCGATTTTTTCCGAGATCAACTTTTGGACTGAATATCAAATTTGCGTGAAACAGATTTGATGTGGTTTTTTTTCAGATTCTTACTCTGTTCTTACTTTTTTAGAATTTTGATATCTATACTGCAGGAGATACCAATATCTTCAATATCTGCATACAACATTTATTACATATAGAAATAATTAACCTAGAAAACTATTACTCTAACTTCACCTTTTCAATACATAGTACAGGGAGACTTGGAAGTCTTTACAGCATCTTAACTGCATCAAGCTTTCACTGCAATATTAAAGAACATAGGTTCAAATTATAGCTTCAGTTTTTGGGAAGCTAATGGGGCCCCCACGCACGGCTGTTTTATTTCTCCTCTTCTATTTTTGCTTTCTCACCTGTAATTGTTTAGGGTTTAGGCTTTCTGCTGTTATAGTTACTATTTCCGCTGTTATAAGGCTACAATTTCTGCTGTTATTAAGGTTATTACTTCTGTTGTTATTATTTCTTCAAGAAATGTTGACACAGTTATTATTTCAGCTGTTATAGTCCTCCTCGATTTAGCATTTCAAAATTTTGCTATTATTTTAGCTATTATTTTTGCTGTTATTATTCAGTGAATTATGATAATGTTCTAGCCGAACACAGTTATTGTAATCTTTGCCATTAAATTCCCTTATATTAGTAATCTTTGTCATTTGAAAATCATATTGATTGAACGGTCATTTTTACAAGAGTCTGATGCAGAAATTTTAGTATTCCCAATATGAACTTAAAAAATACATTCACCTACTAAAATAAATAGCTTGACGGTCTCAGCTGATTTATATATGCGGCGTGATGAATATATTGCAGGTCTCAGCTTCTTCGAGACTCTTCTGCTGATCCTTGCCTCAACTGCTCATCGTCTACCCTCTTCCACGGGTTAATATCTCACTATGCTACTCATTCTCCTCTTCACCGCGGGACTGTTCCCTCTAATTTCATTTATAAGCTTTTCTGCATTCATTTATAAGCCATCCTCTTTATTAATATTAATCATTTTGATCCTGTATATTAGTTTGCATTTCTATAGTGGATAGTTTTTCTTGGAATTCATTTCAATGTTGATGCACCCTCATTTCAATACATATCTGTTGTTAAGAGTATATACAATGGCAGAAAAGTCCTCAATTGATCTCTTTTAGTTAAAATGTATGTTTTAGAGTAGATGTAATGAGAACATGATTTTATTTCACTATAAGCAGAAATCAGATTTTAACACTATAGTTTTCTCCATGGTTCTTATAATGTTAAAATTTCTTATAACGTTTCCTTTTCCACTAAGACAGTAACATTCTTATGACCATTTCTATAGTTCACCACTTCAAAATCCACAAATAATTTATTATCCTCATTATGTCGATTTTATTTAACTGTACATCCCCCATTCTTAATTTCCAAGTAATATGCTTACTGAATTTTAACAAAAAAATTTAACCAACAATTTTGCTCTCTTTCTTAGCATTTTTAATTTGTTCTTCTTCATGTAGCTTTCTTCGCATTTTTAATTTGTTCTTCTTTATATATTATAGTTGCTTCAGAAATTGTCCCTGCTTCGGAAATCGTCCCTGCATTTTGACTTTGTTCTTTATATATTTACTTTGTTCTTTATATATTTACTCTGTTCTTATCGCTTATCCATTTCAGGACCGTCCCTGCTTAACACTCCTTGCTGAGCTTTTCGTCCGGGTGTTCTCAATATTTGGTAATGTTTTAATTTGATGCGTTATCATTCCCATTGTCTTAATTTCCTGCATTTTCACTCCCATTCGCTGATCTCTCTACTTAAAATCGATGCTTATCTTCCATGCTTATCGTGCTATTTTTTGGTTTTACACATGCTCGCAATCTATTTGATGGATTGCCTAAGAGATGTCCGATGTGAATTTTCAACTTACATGCTCGCAATCTCTACATACATTTGCAGTTATTTAGGCTTTTCTTTTATTTTTGGAGTTCTTAATTTTTTATTACCATTCGATAAAGAGGCATCATGAGATTAATGTATTTTGAGTTCTTAATTTTCTATTAACTTTTCTTTTCCCTAACATATATATATAAATAATTTTCACCTTAAATAATTTAACAGTATTTGCATGGGGAAATTTCAAAGCCATGACTTAGCTGTTTTCTGAAGTTGTGACTTTGAATTTAAAACTTAGATTATGACATTTAGAAATATTTGTGTTTACAAATGGATGCATATTCTGGCTCTTTCACTTTCATAAGTTTCTTTCATTTCAGCCATTGCTATCCATAATCTGCACCTTCAATCCTTACCTTTCTTCTCCCTCAGTATTATTATCTAAAAATGTTTTCTTGGTTCTGTCAATACTTCTAATACAGGTGAAGAAAATATGAATTGTGTTTACAGGAGATATGAGGAGTGGAGATATTCTGGCTCTGTCAATACTTCAAATATGAATTTTTCTGTTGAATGAGAAGCACATGAATGCAGAACTCATTTGCATTGTGTTCTTTGAAGCATATCTCTATTTTTTCTTACTGCAGATCGAACAATTGTTAAATTTTCTTGCATAGTTGTTTTCTACATAGTTTTTTTCTATAGTGGATTCCCTCTACATATAGGAAAAAAATGTGTTCAGATGACCCGTTTCATGTTGGGTTTCATGTTCCCCTTCTTATTCTCACAAAAAAAGCTCATGTTAGGTTTCATGCTCTTCAATTTCATGTTCCCTCTACTTGGGAATCTTCATGTGGTAATTTTAGTGAGTGCTGAATATGGAGATGTGAATGCATGACAATATTGTTTTAGGAAGATGATGAATGGATTCAGTAAATAGGTGGGGCAAATTAATAAATTTTTGATCTCCCATTTATATTTAACTAGGTGGCGCAGCCAACCAGGTCCCTGAAAAACTTCATTCACAGCGGTGATTTACAGCAGCTTCGACCATCAGCAAAAGCATTTCTCGGCATTTCTTTGTGGTAACCTATGTTTGTGCTATGTCCATTTTGGGAGGCCAGTGTTTGTTTGTGAGGAAAATTATTCTGCAATGTTCAAAAGCATTTCTCCTGTTTGTTTGTGAGAAAATTTCTTTCTTCATTCGTGTGATCTTATTTCCCCATGTTTATTTTTACTGCTTTGATGCCCTTAATATTGAATTAAAAATGGCTATGTGTAAGTGTGTGTAACGCTTTGATGCTCTTGAACTGCTTCAGAGAGCATATATCTGCAACTATAACTGCAAATAACATTTCTCCTGTTTGTTTCTTAGAGCAGTGGGAGGAAGGTTCTGCTGTGCAAACAACACTGCAGTTGGGCTCCGGAAGCCATCTAAGATATAGGTTCTGCTGTGCAATAAGCATAATACCTGTAATAATACTAATAGAACCTATGAGAATTTTAAAAAGTCAAGAAAAATAGAAGTACAATCCATAATTAAAATGAGTATTATTGCTAAAAATGATTACAGAAAAATGTATACAAAGCTAAAAATAACGATACATCTATCAAAAGTGACTTCTAATAAAAATGAGTATTATTGTTTCTCGAATGCTTCGAAGAAGAAATATAATCTTTTAGTTGTTCGATCCTCTTTTTAATACGAAAATTTGGGATGCATAAATTGATGTTCCTCCAGGTTTTGTTTCGATTTTTTTAATTAAGAATGCCAGTAGATTTTGTTTCGGCTTCTCCACCTCTTCGATTTTGTTCTTATGGGTTCAAGAGTTCTCACAACAATATTAAGTCAAGCTTTTCTTCTTCCTTTTTTTGATTAAAAATGGCAGCATTCAAGCTTTTGTTGGTGCTTTTCTTAAAATAAGTGTTTTTTAGATTACAATATGGTAGCAGATCAAACTTGATTAGATTTCTCACACATGCTTGCTGGCACTTCTAGAGGAAGCTAACAATTTAGTAGAATTTATTCATTACTGCCTTCCTTTTAATGATTTAATTGTGCTCACAATGCTATTGATGTAACATCCCATTTCCTACTAGACCCCTAACTCCAATTTTGGGTGAGACAAGTGGGGAGTGTGGTGAGTTTGAGCTAGATTGCAGCCTTAGGACACATAGGGTTAGGAGAACTCACCTGTGGTCTACTATAAGGCTCAAGTCAACCTAGGTCAAACTAGCTCAACATGAACTCACACTTGCAAATTGACTCCTCCAATAGATGATAAGCACTCCAAGGAATGCCATAGACCCAAAAGCCCCATCATGGGGTCACCAATTGACCCAATTTGACCAAAGTCAAACTTAGGTCAACATAGGTCAAATCCTCCCCAATAAGTTCAATTGAACCCCAAAGCATGAAATTGACTTCACCCCTAGTCTTAGGACATCATGAGGGACCTAATTGACTCAAAAGACCCACCATGGAGTCTTCAATTTGGCCAAATTGACCAAAGTCAACATTCCCCCAATTTTGGTCAAAATCACACTTATTGGTCAAATTAGCCAACCTAGGTCCTCACCATGACTCAATCAACCTTGGATAGTGTCAATAGACTCAAGACCATCATATTGGACCAGTCAACACACCCAATTGACCAAGTCAACCCAAAAGTCAACATAGGGTCAATTTTGCCTAAATTGGGCTTAATTGGAATTAATCCAAATTCCAATGGATTAAGGCCCTCACCCAAAGCCCATTCTGAAGCCCATGTGCACAATGACCACCCTTGCCCTCTGAATCCAGCATGCAAACACATGCATGGGGGCAAAAGTGGAAAATCTCCCCTTCCTCCTTAAGGGCAAGAGGATTTTTGGGAGAGGAGGCCATGTGGCCCTCCTCTCCTCTGCCCAAGGTGAAGGCTGAACTCCCCATCCACTCCTCAGCCGAATTCCAGCTGAAGAGATGCCACTTGGTGGCTGGGAGGAGCTTCCAAGGAGGAGGCCGAAAACCACCAAGTCAAAACCTCATGTACAACCACTCCCAGCCTCTTTAGACCCCTCCACCACCTTCAGAAGGTCGAGAGGAGTTGAGCCAGTGCTCTGGAACAGAGAAAGCAGTGTCGGAACAAGAAATTGGGGAGGATCGCCGGAGCTCGCCACCACTAATGGATGCTAAC
This sequence comes from Dactylorhiza incarnata, assembly GCA_033032865.1. Classification (NCBI taxonomy): domain Eukaryota; kingdom Viridiplantae; phylum Streptophyta; class Magnoliopsida; order Asparagales; family Orchidaceae; genus Dactylorhiza; species Dactylorhiza incarnata. The sequence continues at coordinate 4,554,048 of JAWHQI010000176.1, read as the reverse complement.
TCCACAGCCACCCCCGACCCCAATCGAGCCCACCATCACCTTCAGAACCTTGAGAGCAGCTGAAATCCCCTACTGGAGTGGAGCTTTCGATCCAAAAACGGGGCTTTGAGCAATCTCGCCGCCGACAGCTGCTAGCATGACAGCCCGCCGGATAACTCACCTCCAAGCTCGCTTAGGGTACGATTTCTCCCCCTCTCCCTCTGTGCTAGTATCTAGATCCATCTAGGAGAGAATCGGGCTCAATTGAGCCCGATCCAACGTGAGGTAGAGGGAGTGTTACCGAGCTCTTTTTCTTGCTCGAGATCGTCGGAGACGGGTTCTCAGGCGGCCTTGCCGCCGTCAATCGATGGCCACCACCTCAACGGAGGTGGTGGAGGCAGTGGCCGGCGGTGGTGGGCCGTGGATGGCCGGGAAAATGGTCGGAGAGGTCACCCAGGCGGGATCGATCACAGCCCTTGGCTCATCGGGGAAGATGAAGCAGGACCGTCCGATCTGGATGGATTGATAGCCGCAGCCCTTTTTAATTAAATTGAGCCCATTTAAATGATTTTGTCACACATTATACAGATTTTATAAGCAGAAATTGAAGGCCTTAGAGGCCGAAAATGGAAAAATTCCCAGAGACAACTTTTGAAGGCCTTGATGTCTACTTTTATTAGAAACTAAAATCAGATCATTTAGATCTCTGTAGGACCCACAGCACTCCTTTTTGTGAGGCTGGTCAAAACTAAATCCAGAACTTTAGGAGTGCATATCTTTTTACTGGAAGGACTTGTGAAGCTGTAATTTGGTACATGCATGAATGTGACCTAATTTTAGCTTAGGATTAAATATCATGATTTTTGGAGATACTTTTTTTATGGTTTTGTTCAAAACTTAGAAAATTAAATAAATGATATTGTTGGAGTTACATAACTCCAACTGACCTCAAACTTGGTGGATAACCTTATCTAGGTACTAGTAGGTCATGGTAAAAATTTGAGGTCAAATGGATTTTTGCATGTAGAGAAATTCCTATTTGTTTGTCACTACTCTTATGTGTTTTGGTGTGCCAATAGACAAAAGTCTATTATTGCATATTCAGAAGAGATGACTTGGAGTTAGCCTCTAAAACTTAGGTGGCACCTTCTTAATATCAGAACATGCCACCCCAAATGAATGTTGGGGCCATGGAGACCATAAACCCCTTATTTTGATTTAATATGCATTTAGTCACTTATTAATGTTCATGGAAATTTCATGATGAAAACCTTGTGGAAAGAAATATGGAACTTTGAGGATCACCTTGTAACAACAACTATGACCTCTGGAAACTGTGTATGAATTCTTAGACATTATATCCTTGAAAACCATGATAAATTACCATATGTTGCCTTTTTAAATAAATGTGATTTTGTTGATGAAAATTATTTGGAAAATGTTGATTCTCTGGAATGTGTAGCTTTATGATGAGGCACATCAGTGGGAGTAATCTTTTGAGCCCTAGATAAAAATTTAGCTTAGTTCATTACAAGTTTTGAAATGACTTCCATGGTTAAATTATTTGATTATTTAGTAATTATGGATAAATACTCCCTGATAAATTATGAAGCTTTGGATTGTGATCAACATAAATATTGTAGCCCTTTAGGTTAGCCTTAAAATGCCACTGATTTTATGCCATAGATATGATATCAACTACCTCTAGTTAAGAACCCAACTCATATATAGGAGTGGATTTCTCTGAACTTCAAGTTGAGGCTTGGGACTTAAGGGTTTAGGAAAAAGCGGGGTGCATTTAGCAAAAATAGGAAAAAAGGAGATTTTTGGCTCAAATGCCCCATTAGATGCCATTGAAGTTATGGGTATGAGTTGGTGATGATGGAATACCTCACCTTCTGAAGTTTTAGAATTTATTGAAGTATTAGCATTGCACTTGTAGTGTAAATCCTTATACGCACACCAAATGTAACAAATATATTTAAGGGTAAACACTCCTTGGAATAATATGAAACTTAGGTATTGTTGTTTTTAGGCCGATAGCTTACTTCGTTGATTAATTCAGATTTTGTGGAGACATGAAAGTGGTGGTTGTGGGGTAAAATCTTATTGGCACACCACTTGTTTTAAATGAATAATATGGGCATGTATTAATTGGAAAATCTTATGAACATGTTTGGATTTTGATTATTCCTCATGTTTGTCCCCTATGAATTTATGATAATAATTAGAAGTCATTTGGAAGCAATTTGATCAGGGTTCCACCTTAGGAATCTAAGTTAGGTGTATGTCGTGGTCTGCGGATAGTAAAAACTCATTATGATGGATAGGTCAATATAATCATAAGGAAATCGGGGAGGATTGGATTACAACAAGTGATGAGTTTAGACCACTTGGAGGACTAAGAATTATTAGAGTCGAGTCCAAAAGTTTGATTGCATAGGAGCGGGGTGAAACATAAGGCGTAAGTTATAAAGGGGTAATGAGCAGGAGGAAGGTTAGGTCAGGGTAGTTACCAAAATACTAAGTGTCTTGAGGAAGGGAACTTTGGGGTGTCATCCCATTGTAGTTCCTAGTACCGTAGCGAGCCCCTTACAGGGTAATCCTCGAGAAGCCCAAGATTAACTGTAAGCTGTAGGAATAAGATGTTACAAGAATAAATTAATAACACACTCACCCACACCCCGCGGTTACGGGAGCCTAGTCGGTTTGGTGCTGTGAGAAGTAAGTTCTGTATTTGTAAGAGTGGATTGATACGTCAGGTGAGCATGTGTCTCAGTAATTGGTTATTAATGGCGGGCAGGTTAGCCCCGGGAGCTTATGGCTCGGAGATAGATTATAGAACATGTTGCATGTGCATCGAAGGTGGTGGGTCTTCTGTATTGGACGGACGTTCACACCGACGTCAATACGTTGACTCGGCAAGTGTGGTATATACACTTAGCCTAGAAAGTCTGGCGGTCCAGTCAGCAAGAGTACGCAGACGCTCCATGGTTTGTGTTGAGGCGTACGATAGGTCTAGGTTAGGTAGTGTGAATACCAACCTAGAGGTGGGCGAGGCCCAACCCACCGCTTCAGTTTGCCACTACGGGAGTATCCTGGGAGTCTAGCTAGCTCCAAAAAGTGGGAACTAAAGGTCTATGCGCATAGAGTCGTAGTGTGTGAGTTGCACTTGTATGATCATAGCATAACAACATACCTTGCATGTCATAGCATGAACATTGCATTTCAACCCCTACCCTATCGTATAAATTGGTATGGGACTTTTTATACGATAGGCCCTGCTAAACGACCCCTTGGTCTATAGGTTTGTATGGGCATTCCTATAAATCAATGGTTACTTTTACATTTACTTTACTTGCGTAGCTTACTTCCTTTACTGCTGCAATATTACCTTACTGCACTTATTGATGTATAATTATACTGTTAGTGTAGAAATTATATGGATATACTCTTGTTAGCATAGAGAATTGTCACCTGCTTTTGATTACTCCACTTTGTTGTCCTCCGCTTCTTCCTCCCGCTCGGTGCCTAGGAGTCGCGGGGGGAGGCGGGGACAAAATCGTCTTAGTCTTTATGACTAACGGTCGGTGGTGACCGTAGGTAACCGAGGAGCTGGACCCCAGCTGGCAGGGGAGACAGGACCTGAGGAGCAGATGTCGTGCATTACTACCGCTACTGGACAGGTGTTGATGAGAGATGTTTTCTTGTAGCTTCCGCATAGATGTATATAGTGAAAGAGAGAACTGTACTGCTTTTTTTCATTCGGACTTGTACTGGGCTTAAGCCCTTTTTACTCTTTTTTTTCTTGTACTCATTGATGGACAGTTTCATTTGGATATACGAGTGACAGTGCACGGGGGCCCCCCGTGCCCCGTGCGACAGTACCCATCCCCTGATCGGCGGGCTTCGCCCGCCCCAAATCGATGCGTCGCCGCGGGCTTCGCCTACCCCAGATTGATGCGTCATTGCGGGCTTCGCCCACATTCAAGCGGAACAGTTAAATCGATGTGTCGCTGGAAGCTATGACTGTATCTTCCTCCAAAACCAGACGCCTCTTTATCTGGAAGTCGTTACTTGCATTTTATTTAGCAAGTAACGACAGACATGGTGCATGTTTGAGCAAATCTGAAATGCAAGTAACTTCAAACATGTTTTGAGTTACATCAAACATGTTTCACGGAATCCTTCGCTCTCGAGTCCGGCGCTTAAAAAATGTTTGGTTTCAGTAGCATTTCAAAACTTATTAAGTGATTCAGATGAAATGCTAACTTTAAATTTATGTCAAAAATCTCTGAATGCACTTATCTCATTAAATCAAAGCATTTCCAAAATAATAACCTTGCAAAAACATGTTATTAAAGGTCAAATTAATTTGAGTAAAACTTGAGGAGGCATATAAAAGATGTGTTCACTTTAGGATCCGAAATGCATTCCAGTACTATATATTGCGGGGGGATTTATACAGTACAAAATGAAATAATAAACAAAAATTCATTCATTTGGTATAGTAGAAACCAAACCTCGAAACAAAAGATCCCGAAGTGAAGGACATGCAATGGTAGAGCTCCAGCTAGCGAAGTAGGAGTGGAGGAATGTGGTATCTGCCAGCAATTGACGAACAGAAAAATAACAGGCGGGCAGAGTAAGATGTAGGAATAGAAATATGTTCATGTAAAATGTATTTTATATCGAGAGCAACCTAATGGGTTGATACTGCCAACTATAACATCAGTTCCTAATGAAGATGTTAAAATGTTGTGTGGTACAAATAATAAGATGTAGTTTAGTTTTCTTTGAAGCATTAACTCGTACACGTTGCATGCATGTTTCATTGGAGTACAACAAAGAGCAGATCCAAAAAGAAGAAGTTGGAAGATGGAAGTCGTGACTGTATCTACCTCCGAAACCAGACTCCTCTTTATCTGGTGTTGGTCTGATGCCCGACAGTGTAGCTCGATAGGTAGTAAGAGTTGAAGATCCGGAAATAAGAAGTGGGTGATGGAAGTCGTGACTGTATCAACGAATCGTGGATCTGCAGGGCTGTAATCGGAGGAGACCTTGCAGCTTTTTCTGAACCTGAAGAAAACTGGATTGTTTTTCTCAGGAGAACTGAGAAGAAGCTCGCGCCACTTTGGAGAGATATGAAATAATATGCTGTTTCTTTTTGCATACCTGGGTGTTTGGAGGCTTTCTTGCAGTTGGAAGGATGTGCTTGCAAATGCGACGACGGAGGATGCCGAGGAGAAGGCCTCGACCGGGATTCAGAGGTGGGCATGCAACATGGAGCGAAGAGGCGAGAGTGGAGAAATGAGTTGCGATCGTATAGCCGAGCTCTCGGGGAGGCGAGCGTGTGGAGGCGGGGAAGAGCAGTGGGAGTTAGGGAATTACGGGAGAAGTTTTTAAAGGGAATGCCGCATTGTTGATCCTACGGACGCAAGGAGGGAGCGGGAAGTTTTCGCAAGGGGGAGCAGGCGTCAGTGAGATGAAATGTTTTCGTGAGTGCTAAGAAGCGGGCATGGTTTTAGGGCTTCGCTGTTTTGAAGAGAGGATTTTTTTGATCGGACGGACGGCCTTCATCCAACGGCGCTGATCATGCGGCTATAATTTGATGAATGGACATAATTCTGCTTCAGATGGTCCTTTAAGTATTTCTTTATATAATATAGATATACATATGCAGATGCGTGTGATTGTGGACTTATGTGCTAGTTTTACTTCTTATCTCTTGTTGGCCTAGTCGATCGTCCTTGCCGGCAGGATCGGCGTCTTGCGGAGATGGCTAACTTGTGTGCTAGCATCACCGTAAGGCGGCGGTTCTGGGCATAAGATCCGGGAACTCTCCTGGTGCGGGAGAGGGGTCTTACAATTGAAGCTTATCTTATTGGAGCAATTAAGTTTCACCCATTCATTAGGCTTCACCCATGTTGATGTATGTGTGCAACCCGCCTCATTTTTGCACAAAGGAATTTAATATCTAGCCGGTTATATAAAAATAGATAGAAAATTGATGTGCATTAGTAATGAAAAATATTGTTCAGTGTATAAGTGCAATGTGTAGGTCAGTGTATGGGATGCAATGTGAGGCTCGATTTTAACAACTGCATAGAATGAAATATAAATTTGTTCAAACATCTTTAGCATAGAATGAAATAAGTAACAGAAAATAACTCAATTATAACCCTTTAGCAGAAGACCAATATCGCCCCCCGACCAATATCTTCCCGAAAATCAATATCGCCCCCCGACGACCAATGTCTCCCCCACGACCAATGTCGCCCCCACGACCAATGTCGCCCTCACGACCAATGTCGCCACCACGACCAATGTCGCCCCGACGACCAATGTCGCCCCGACGACCAATGTGCCCCGACGACCAATGTCGCCCCCATGACCAATGTCGCCCCGACGACCAATGTCGCCCCGACGACCAATGTCGCCCCGACGATCAATGTCACCCCGACGACCAATGTCGCCCCCAAGACCAATGTCGCCCCGACGACCAATGTCGCCCCGACGCCAATGTCCCCCTCACGGCCAATGTCCCCCCCCCCCCCCCCCCACGGCCAATGTCGCCCCCATGACCAATGTCGCCCCGACGACCAATGTCGCCCCCACGACCAATGTCGCCCCCCCCCCCCCCCCCCGCACTGGGTCCCCCGTGCACGACTGCTCGTATATATATAAACATTTATATATATATAAACATATATATGCATATAAACAATATATAAATATGACAACTTGCGAGTCTTGGATGCGACAGCGGGATTTCGCACATAAATTCCCCCCAGGCCTCCCGAATCCCTACAAAAATAGAAAATGTATTAGTTATAACGTACAATATTATTTTTACAAAAATTTATAAAAATAAAGAACAAAATGCGATAATTTATTTAAATATCTAATAAGATATTAGCCTAAAATGATGACTAAAATATCAGTCATCAAATACCTCCATACTTACTCGTTGCTCGTCCCGAGCAAACTATTCTTCATAAGGGTAGGAAAAACTAATGCTAGATAGAATCTTGAAAGCTAGAGAGTAAAATGCGAAGTATTATGCCGGCATGTGTAGATATTTTAGTAGAAAGACGTTCTTGGCATAAATACTAATTTATGAAATAATACAAATGCATTTTAATTATTTATTATCACTTTTAAAATGAGTCGACGGTCAATCTCAAAGTTATGTAAAGGGAGAAAATAGCGTGATCGTTGAGATTTAAATTACTAGATATTGACACTCGGGGTGGCCTCCAAAGAAATCCATCAATGTCGATGGCCATAGGCTTGCCCGTTTGCACCTTCTCCACTGCACTTCATACTAAATCAACTCTATGGATCTTTAGGACTTAAATAGGGTATATTTTAAGGCTTGGGTTTAAGGGTGAGGTAAACAAGGATAAACATGAAGGCGCATTCCACTTAAACAAAAAGTCTTGAGCTAAAAGAAAATGATGACTACCACAAAATAATGAAGCTTTACCCCCATACTTATATTTTTCTAAGAGGAAACACTCTCATTCTCTTTTATTTATAACATGAATCTTCATAATTGGGATCATTCCAAGTATGCATGTGCATACCTAGGCCGCATATCATTATGAGATTATTGCCTTTTGATATAAAACTTTTCTTTTGAATTGATAACCATATATTTTTTTCTTCTTCTTTTTTTCATAGAATCGTACCCAAATATTTCTCTTTTTTTTTTCAATTTTAGCTCAAAATTTCAAGTGTTCATTTGGGTTTTGGGCTTTTTGGCTTTGGTGCCGAAATGATGATGGTGGTTCAAATAAAGGTGTAAGGCTCAAATTTGTGTTAACAACGGTAGTAATTTTAGGATTGGATGCAAGGGCTCAAACTGTCCAAAGAAAGGCATAAGTCATTTCCATAAGGTTAATTATTCTAAAGTGCAAATGCTTTGAAGATAGCTAAAGGCAAGTTCTAGACATCGAGAAAGGACACCCTTCTGGTCGATTCGAGTAATAGCTTTCTAACAATCTTCTACACACTCACCAAAACTACTTTTAGATAATCATCGGATTCGAATTAGAAGTAAAATAAATTATTTCTACGCAAATTAACAAATCATAATTTTAGATCTATGCCAAGAATTTAATTCTACACCAATACTACTCAAACATATGCATTTGACTAGAAGCACTGCATGAGTCAACAATTTTACTCAAAAGTTTCAAAAAAATCTATTCTTGCAGAAATAATTCTTAGTCCATATGAAAAATAAGTCTACTTTAGAACTTACAATTTAGCAAGCTAGGACGTTTTGATAAACTAACAAAAAGAACATTTCCTAATATATATATATTTTTTTTTTATTCTTGGACTTCCCAAGGTCAACCCGGTGAAGGGCTCGCAAGGTACTAGAGACTGTGATGGGAATTCAAGCCCAAAGCATCCTTTCCAAGAAAATTGATTTTTATTAAATTAAATAAAAAAAATTCTGAAATAAAAATTCCAACAAAATGCCATGCTACACCCCCATACTTAAAATTAAACATTGTCCTCAATGTTTAAAACTAAATATGTAGATAAAAAAAAACCAAAATGACAATAAAGAAGATAAAAATAAATGACTAAAGGGTGAAGAGGGCTTCCCTGGTTGGTAGACGGGGTTGCCGGACAAACACCTGTAGAATTAAAGTCAACAACAAACAAGAAAAGAAATAACAAAAATAAAAAAGATAACGTTGGGGTGCCTCCCAAAAGCGCTTTGTTTACCGTCGCGTAGCTTGACTAAGTGATGTTTTTTTTTTAAAAAAATTTGGTAGGTTAAGCGATTCTATTTTTCCGGCTGAGGGGTCGCCGGAGTGATATAATTTCAAACGGTGTCCATTAACCTTGAATGAGCCGTTTTCCGGGTGCTCAATTAGTACGGTCTCATATGGCCAAACCTCTTTTACAACAAAGGGGCCGGACCATCGAGACTTCAATTTTCCCGGAAAAAACCTAAGTCTAGAATTAAAAAGAAGGACAAGATCTCCGGGCAAAAATGATTTTGGATTTTTAATGTTTCTACCATGATAAAACTTAGTTCTCTCCTTATAGAATTTGTTATTTTCATAGGCGTTAGCACGACATTCATTAAGCTCATTTAATTGCATTTTTCGTTGGTCGGAAGCTAAGTTTAAATCTAAATTTATATATTTAAGTGCCCAATATGCGCGATGCTCTAGTTCCACCGGTAAATGACATGCCTTTCCGTAAACTAACCGGTACGGTGTGCAACCGATGGCGGTCTTGTACGCCGTCCGATAAGCCCATAAGACGTCATCTAATTTTAGAGACCAATCCTTTCTATTAATATTCACCGTTTTTTCTAAAATTCTTTTTAATTCACGGTTTACCACCTCCACTTGGCCATTTGCCTGTGGGTGATAGGCGGTGGATAATTTGTGCGTGACGCCATACTTGGCTAAAATTTTAGCAAGTTGGTCGTTACAAAAATGAGTGCCCATATCACTAATCAGTGCACGTGGTGTGCCAAATCTAGAAAATATTTTTTTAAAAAAATTTACGACGACTCTTGCGTCGTTAGTGGGGAATGTTTGCGCTTCCGCCCACCTTGACACGTAGTCGACCGCAACAAGGATATATTTATTATTGTGAGAAGATGGTAGGGGACCTATGAAATCTAAACCCCATAAATCGAATATTTCGCATTCTATGAATATATTTTGTGGCATCTCGTCTCGGTTAGAAAGATTACCTGACCGCTGGCAACTATCGCATTTACTCACAAGAGTGTGAGCGTCTTTGAATAGGGTGGGCCAGTAGAAGCCCGCCTCTAGCACCTTTCTTGCGGTCCGGTTTGCTTGATAGTGACCACCGGTTGGTCCATCGTGGCAGTGCCATAATATTTGGACGCCTTCCTCGCCTGAAATACACCTTCTTACCACTTGGTCTGCGCAGATCCGAAATAAAAATGGGTCTTCCCAAAAGTAATTTTTCAAGTCCGAAAAGAATTTCTTCTTTTGTTGACTTGAAAAATTCTTTGGGAGGACCCGAGCCACTAAATAATTGGCAAGATCCGCATACCAAGGGGTGGAAGAAGACATTACCTTTTCAATGGCGAGGAGGCGCTCTTCAGGGAATTTATCATCAATCTCGGCCTCCACCAGTTCTCCTGCCGTGGGGTTTTCCAATCTTGAGAGGTGGTCGATCGCCAAGTTCTCCGCTCCTTTCTTATCTCGGATCTCCAAATTGAATTCTTGCAACAGGAGAATCCATCTCAATAGTCGGGGCTTGGCGTCCCCTTTATCTAGCAAGTACCGAAGAGCAGAGTGGTCTGTAAAAACAATAATCTTTGATAGCGTTATATATGAACGAAATTTATCAAATGCAAAAACAATCGCTAAAAGTTCTTTTTCCGTTGTTGTATAATTAGCTTGGGCGGATGTAAGCGTTTTGCTTGTGTAATAAATTGGGTGAAAATATTTATTCACCCGTTGACCCAAGACTGCACCTACAGCAAAATCGCTTGCATCGCACATGATTTCGAACGGAAGAGACCAATCCGGCGCAATTAAAATAGGCGAGTTGATAAGTTCATTTTTAATTTTATTGAACGCCTTAGAACATTCCTCATCAAAAATAAAAGCGGTTTCTTTTTCTAATAGATGTGTTAACGGTTTTGTAATCTTTGAAAAATCTTTAATAAACCGTCTATAGAAACCCGCAAGTCCTAGAAAACTCCTAATAGATTTAATATTAGTAGGCGGAGGGAGTTTTTCTATGACCTCGATCTTGGCCCGGTCGACCTCGATCCCTTCACTTGAAACTTTATGTCCGAGGACTAATCCCTCTTGGACCATAAAGTGACACTTCTCCCAGTTGAGTGTCAGATTCGTGTCTTCGCAGCGTTGAAGAACACGATCAAGATTATTTAAACAACTTTTAAAAGAATCGCCAAAGACTGAAAAATCGTCCATAAAAACTTCCATGACGTCCTCTACTAATTCGTTAAAAATTGCCAACATACATCTTTGAAATATAGCCGGCGCGTTGCAAAGACCAAACGGCATCCTCCGATAAGCGAAGGTGCCGAAAGGACAAGTGAACGTGGTTTTCTCTTGGTCTTCGGGCGCGATTGGAATTTGAAAGTATCCCGAAAGACTATCAAGAAAACAATAGTGTGAGTGACCAGATAAACGTTCTAAGATTTGGTCAATGAAGGGTAACGGGAAGTGATCCTTACGGGTAGCATCATTTAATTTTCTATAATCGATGCATACCCGCCAACCCGTAACAGTACGGGTTGGGATTAACTCATTATTTTCATTGGAAACTACCGTTATCCCGCCCTTCTTAGGCACGACTTGCACCGGGCTAACCCAAGTGCTATCAGAAATTGGGTAAATAATCCCCGCGTCTAATAATTTTATAATTTCAGCCTTAACGACGTCCTTCATATTGGGATTAAGACGACGTTGAGGCTGAATAGTGTCGCGAGAATTATTTTCTAAATATATTTTATGTGTGCAAAAAGATGGGCTAATTCCCTTGATATCCGAAAGTTGTCATGCAATTGCATGGCGGTGATTATTTAAAATTTTAATTAATTCGGAAATTTCCGAATCGTTAAGCGCAGAAGAAATGATTACGGGCAATTTTGAATTCTTTTCTAAAAAAATATATTTTAAATGATCCGGGAGTTGTTTTAACTCTAGGTTTGGCGGTTCTTCATAAGAAGTTTTTATTTTGAAGTTTTTTAAATTTATTTGCTCAAACGACAACGGCCGAGTTACTTCTTTTAGACAAAATAAATTTGCCAACTCCGAATCTTCAACATTTTTCAAGATTAATTCAGAAAATGATGATAAATAATCTTCATCAAAATTTGTTTCTAAAGTATAACAAGAATCGTCATTTGAAAAAGAATTTCTCATAGAGTTGTTTATACTAAAAATAAGTTCTTCATCCACAACTCGTAGGAGAAGTTTGCCATTACTAACGTCAATTATTGCCCGGGAGGTGGCGAGGAAAGGACGTCCGAGTATAATGGGTACTTCGGCGTCTTCCTCAATGTCTAGGATGACAAAGTCTACCGGGAAGGTAAATTTGTCAACCTTAACAAGCACATCCTCAATAACCCCAATTGGGTATTTTATCGATCGGTCTGCAAGTTGGATGCTGATTTTTGTTGGGCTTGGATTGCCTAAACCAAGCTTTTTAAATAATGAAAACGGCATCAAATTAATACTAGCGCCCAAATCTGCCAAGGCGTGTTTTATTAATAAATTACCGAACAAGCAAGGGATGGAGAACCGCCCCGGGTCGTTTAATTTTTGTGGTAATTTATTTAACAAAACCGCCGAACATTCTGCGTTTAGAGATATACGTGAAAAATTTTCAAGTTTCTTTTTATTTGAAAGTAAATCTTTTAGATACTTAGCGAACTTGGGCATTTGGGTTAACGCCTCGCAGAATGGAACATTTATTTTTATTTGTTTTAAAATTTCAATAAATTTTTTATATTGCTCCTCATTGCGTTCATCTTTAAATTTCGAAGGATAAGGAATAGAAGGATTTTTAATAATACGCGGAGCTAATGTAGAAGAAGGTAAAGTAGGTGAAGAAATAACTTACGGAGATGAAGTTGAAACGTTTACCTCGGGTTCAGCCAAATTTGTAGAAGTTACCTCCTTTCCGCCGCGGAGGGTTATTGCATTAGCGCTCTCCCTTGGATTGGGCTCAGTATTGCCCGGTAGAGCTGCATGCTGGCGTTCGGAGAACATCTTGGCGAGCTGTCCAATCTGATTTTCTAAGCTTTTAATAGATCCGGAGAGGTTCCGGATATTAGACTCATTAGAGGCAACGTATTTAGTGAAGACCTCTTCAAATGAAGAGGGCTTGTGTGGTGGCGGTGGAGCGAATCCAGGAGGATTCACTTGTGGAGGTCGTTGAGCATTGTTGGGGTTGCTCCATGAAAAATTTGGATGGTTCCTTAAACCCGGATTATAACTATTATTTAACGGAAGATTATTATTCGAGTTATAAAGAGGATGGTAGGAGTTCCCCATATAATCTACATGCTCTTGAATAAAATTATTATTATTATTAAAATTATTATTATTAGCCCAATTAGTGGCGGAGGAAGCAGACATCTCCGCCACTTGCTTAGTTAGCATTTCTACTTGAAGCGCTAAATTCGGGGTGGCCTCGACTTCAAAGAGTCCGGTCGGCTTGTTAGGGCACGACCGTGGCGCATTCCACTGATACGCATTCATGGCCATCTCCTCGAAAAGCTCTTGAGCAGCCTCAGGGGTTTTGTTATTAAGGGTCCCCCCTGCGGCCGCATCAATCATCTGCCTTGTTTGGAGATTCAAACCATTGTAGAAAGTTTGAACTTGTTGCCACACAGGAAGGGCATGATGAGGACATCTCCGCAAGAGTTCCTTGAAGCGCTCCCATGTGTCGTAGAGAGACTCCGAGTCTATTTGCATAAATGAGAGAATGTCCGTACATAATTTAGCGGACTTTGCCGGAGGAAAATATTTAGTTAAAAATTTCTCCGTCATTTCGGCCCATGTAGTGATGGAACCTCTAGGAAGAGATCCCAACCATTGCTTGGCCTTAGTCCGCAAAGAGAAAGGAAATAAACGCAAACAAATGGCGTCATCGGTGACGCCATTTATTTTGAACGTGTCGCAAATTTCCAAAAAATTTAGTAAATGTAAATTAGGATCTTCATCTGGTAAGCCATCAAATATGACGGTTTGCTGTACCATTTGAATGATGCTCGTTTTAATTTCAAAATTATTATTCGCCACCGCTGGGCGAATAATACTAGATTGTGTTCCCTCCCAATTTGGCCTCGCATAATAGGACATGGTCCGTAGCAGGGCCTCATTATGGTCGGGGTTATCCATTAAACCATCGCTAGTTTCTCTGATTGACTCTTCTCGAATTATTGGTAGATCACTAAATCAGAGACGTCGCCGCAAGGTGCGCTCGATTTCCGGATCAAAACTAAATTCAAGATTAATTGAAGAGTTTCCTCGGGTCATAAACCAAAAGAAAAGAAAAGATGCGGAAAAAGAAAACGGGAAAATAAGATTTTAGATAAATAAATTTATTTATTATATATATATATATATATATTTTAAATAGGTGATTTAAATTAGTCCTGGACTTCCCAAGATCTGCCCGGTGAAGGGTTTGCAAGGTACTAGAGGCTATGATGGGAATTCAAGCCCAAAGCGTCCTTTCCAGGAATTTAGATTACACCTTTTAAGAATTTAAGAAGAAAAATTAAAAGAAAGAGGTGAGAAGAAACGGCGCCAAAAACTTGATGGGCAAAACTATGCTTGCAAACGATAACAGCAAGTGTACCGTATCGAATGTAGTATATGTTGTTAAAATAAGGTCGTATTAGACTCGGGGCGGTTGAGTACTCTTACTTCAAGAAAATCTATATTATCTTATCAATTAAAACTTGAGGTTGGGTTGCAAAAAAGAAATTTAAAATAAGAATTAAAAGAACGATTAACACTCGATCTTGAATCACCTTGGAATAAAAAGATTGAAGAAATAAGAAAATCTAGATCTCTTAGGAAAATTGCCTTGACCGTGGAGGTTCCCGAATTATGAACGCACCTCTCTCGAGGATATGCCCAACTAAGATTAGGTGGATCAACCGAACTCTCGTTCTATAATTGAACCTAATACTTGCTTTATCGTAATGAACCCCTCTATTGGATTTGACTCCAATCCGGGAGATTTATGTCATCCTCATTCGAGGGTTGCATGCAACTCTCTTTATCCTTGAAGGATCGATTCGTCTTACGAGCTTGTTCGGCTAACTAAAGAACGAAAACAAAAACGAGAATTATATATCGAAAATATAATCTCATTCATTATGATCAAGGATAAATCGAAAGTATTTCCAAGAAGAGAAGAAGAAAATCTAAATTACTTCATGATAATTATTTTTCCTTGGATCATCTCGATCGAGTACTAAAAGAAATCTAAGTACTCATGGAGATAAAGGAATTAAAGAAAACAAAAGGATATATGAAAGAAAGAAGAAGAGAATTAAGAGAATAAGAAGAACTATTTTATTAATTGCAAATGAAAGGAAATACAAGCTATTGAAATGAAAATTACAACTAGTGAAATGAAAGTACAATTGCTAATTAAAAAAACATACATGAGCTACTAAAAACATGAAAATAAAACAAGAAAGGGAGAATTGAACTCTAAAAATTCGTCCTTGAACATCTGCTGAAGCTGGCTTTTTATAGCTGAAAAGTTGAGGTTACACGCCCTTGGTCACGCCCGTGACCAAGGGCGTGTAAGGGGCGTGATCGAAGCAGCAGCAGAGAGGGCGCCTTCTGGAGTAATTGCGAGCGTTTCGGCCATGTCACGCCCTAGGTCACGCCCGTGACCTGGGGCGTGTAATCTTGAAATAGTGCTACTGGCGGGAAACTCTGGCGGGAAGAAGCGCGGAGCGAGTCACGCCCGTGACCTGATGTCACGCCCTAGGTCACGCCCATGACCTGGGGCGTGTAACTTTAAATGACGTGGCAGGCGTGCTCTGGATGCTGTGGCGAGTCGCGGCCGTGACACTGGGTCACGCCCGTGACTTGGGGCGTGTACTTGGCGAATTCTTCACGAAACGCTCCCTGGTGGCGGAATTGGGTCTGGAACACATCTTTGACTGTCACGCCCTTGGTCATGCCCGTGAATTTGGGCGTGTACTTTGGATTTTTACTCAAAGTGCCCAGAAAATCTGCAAAACATAAAATAAGCTTAAATTAGTTGAAGAAATTAAAAAGGAACAGATTAAATAAGAAAATACATATAAATTATATAAATTCAATTTAAAACTATATTAAAATAATACTAAAAGATGAGTACAAAAAGTACTCATCAGTAGCGTTGAGAAAAATTTAGCATGGTTTTAGATGGATGTCAATACTATGTGAAGGATGCGATGATATCCTGATGTGATGGTAATGACTTGAGTTGGCAGTCCTCGAGTGCTGCTATGCACTAGTCGGATCTTGGCAAGTGCTTGGATGACTTAAGGACTTAGTGGTAGTCCTTAGATTCTGATAGCATGAGTTCCATCATTATAACCTCATGGGTGTAGTTATGTAAAAACTTGGATCCTCTTGATAGTGTTGTAGTGCCTCTCAGTGATCAATGGTCGGTCCGACGACCGCGCGACAAATTTTGGGGGACGCCTTGAAATTTGTTGAGTTAGAGTTGTATTTGATTGTTGATCAAAGAGGTGTGTTTAAAAGTGACATATTTAGGATAACCGGTTTAAATCGTAGCATTCTTAGCGCCAAGGTTTTGCAACGTGGTTGTTAAGTTAACAAAATCACACTAGTGGTGTCTATGCACTGGTTTGCGTACATATGTAATGATATTGTAAACTAAATAAAATTACCGAAGATGTGTGTTGGAGACTCATGACAAACAAGTATGATCTTGATGCAAGACAACTGTTGATGACACCTGCTATAGAGATATAGTGTTTTGAGATCTAGTCCTGCAAGGTGTAAACGAGCTGGTGGCTCGACAGTCTTGTTGGTTTGCAGAACCTGTATAACGATAGATGTTGGTAGTGGTAGCCTGTTACATCGTGGTTTTATAAATAAATAGTCTGCTTGATGCCGTTCACACCAAGTCCTTGCTAAACGTTCCCTTGTATGTTGTGTGCTTGAGATTAAATCACAACATAATCAGTTAGACTGATGTAGCAATTTTTGAAATGGTGTGTGTCATTATTAGGTCGTATGACTTCACAGGGCAAGAGTGCGCATGCAATCTAGTTTCTATGTATAAATCGCAACAATTGAGAGTGCATACATACGCTTGAAATTCTTATAGATGAAGTGCCCACGAATGAATATGATGAGTATATTTTACTCTCATCCAGAAAATTCTCATAGCCTCAACCTAATATATCGGGGACGAAATTATTTCTTCGTTTATTGGATTTGTAACATCCCGATTCGAGCTAGACCCCTTGAGCACGTTTTTGAGTCGAGCGAGTTGACTCGAGCTCGTGGTGTATTGGGGGCCC
The DNA here is from genome assembly GCA_033032865.1 of Dactylorhiza incarnata. Lineage (NCBI taxonomy): Eukaryota > Viridiplantae > Streptophyta > Magnoliopsida > Asparagales > Orchidaceae > Dactylorhiza > Dactylorhiza incarnata. The sequence goes on along the minus strand of JAWHQI010000176.1, from coordinate 4,537,007 downwards.
GGCTTGCACCTGAGCCGGAGGAGTGCACTCGACGAACGCGGCGAATACCATTTCTATTCCTTGTCTCGATGTTTGCTGTATCGGGATCCGAGCTGTCCTGAGAGTATAATTTGAGCAATAAAACTCGAAGGAGGCGTACCGCCTTGAAGGAATTATAGTGCGTACGTTAGCTCAAATGACACGGTCTGCGAATAGCATATTTATCCAAAAGGTGATATGCAGCAGATGGTCTCGGTATTCACCCCAGTCAGTTTTGTTAGACTCGTGAAGCCTATACGAGTTCAACAAAACTGTCCGCGCTCGAATCTGATGAGAATCGCCAATTTATTAATGTGGTCTGCGAATAGCATATTTATCCAAAATGGTGAAATTGACCAAACAACCTCGCAATTGACCGCAGTCCGTCTTGTTAGACTTGTGAAGCCTATACGAGTTCAACGAATCTATCCGTTTGTGATTCCGACGTCGTTTGAAGGGTTTTTGACACTTACGTAAATTAGGCGGTAAACACTCCAGAGAGCGTAAAATGAGCAAACGAACTCGGAATCGACATTGGATCGTTCTGGCGGGTGAGTATCAGCAAGACGGTCGTAACGAGGCCGTCCAAGACAAATTGCAAGATTCCTAGAGAAATCTATGAGCGTTTGATCAGTAATAATAATAATAATTATTATTATTATTATTATACACATATCATTATATATATATTATAACTTATAAACATTAGGTTTAGGATCCAATTTCCCTCCTCCCGTGAAGCTTGCGCCGTCAACACCTCCCAAGGTCGACCTCCTCCTCTCCGATCCTTCTCCCTCCAGCCGATCTCCTCTCTCTCCAAGGTCGACCTCCTCTCCTCCATTTCCGGCGAGATCCCCGCCGTGCCCTCCTTCTCCGGCGAGCTCCTCACCGAGCAACCTTAAGAGCCATGGCCGACCACCACCAAACCGAGCCACTTCATGATCAGCGAGCTCTCCTCCATTTCCGGCGAGATCCCCGCCAAGCCCTCTTCCTCCGGCGCCTTCTCTCTCTCACGGATCCACTCTTCCTCCGTCTCTCTCTCTAGCCACCACCATGGTCGAACCCCTCCCCTCCCAGATTTCTCTCTACCTCCTCCGACGAAGCCCAAGCTCCGGTGAGCTTCCTCCAAGCTCCGACGATGGCAAACTCCAGATCTGGACGAGATCCACCGCCCTCCATTTTTGGCGACAAGGCCGAGAACCTCCAGCAACTCCCTCTTGGTTTTTCCACCCAAACAGCCCGGTCCCCTCTTTCAACCCTAAGGCCTGCGAACTCCTAGCTCTCCGGCGAAGCCATATCTCCTGCTAGCTCCAACAACAAGCTCTGCCTCTCTACATGGTCGACCTCCTCTTCTCCGACAAGATCTCTTCCTCTCCCATGGCTGAGCGACAACTCTCCATTCTAGCTGCACCTTCTCCGACCAAACTCCTCTATTGGCAGCACCACTCCAAGTGAGAAATGGTGAGATCCCTTCGACCGAGGGCTTTTCTAGCTCTCAAAACAGTAGCAAGGTCCTCTCCAAAAATAGGGCAGCACACTCAAGAGGACGACACCACTTCGGCGACGATCGATGAGATCTGGTGCCGGGAACAACGGACAAATGCCGCAAATACGGCTATTGGGTAGCATGCATGGACACTCGGTGAGCTTCCTCCCCTCTCCCTTGGTGCTAGTTTCCTAGATCACACTAGGTGAGATATCGATCTCAATAGAGTCGATTGGAGAGCAAGCCGTGAAGAGACGACCTGAAATAAATGTTCCGGGTAAATGTTCCGGCCACTTCCGACCGCTAACACGTCACCCGTCGATGTACCTCAAAGCGAGGAAGGTGGTGGCGGTGTCAGTCGGTCGGTTTGGGGTTTTTGGTGGCCGACGAAGAGATGTGTTACATTTCAGGTTGAGCAGATCGCAGCCCTAGGCTGGAGGTAGACGATGAGGTGATCGTCTGATGTGCTTAAGTTGTGTGCTAGTAATTTTATTTTAATAACTGCAATTTTCTTTCACTCTCACATAGTCGAGTTTAAAAAGAATTTTATGTACCCTAGGCCTACCATGTGCCCAAATATTTGTATGTTTAGGGCACTTTTATTATAGTTTTGATCATAGCTTAGAAAATTGACCTAAGAATAATTAGTGGGTGTAATCACCCCTAATGGCTCCAAAATTTTGGTGGCATGTAGATATGTATATGAGTAGCCTCTGTTTCAAATTTGAGGACAATTGGAGTTCATCTTAATGGTGAACCCCCAAGGGGTATTTTGATGCCCTAGGTTTGAAAACCACTTAGCCTTGGTGGCTTGTGGATTTTGGAGCTTAGCCATAAGGGCTTATCCAAATCCAGTGGTAATAGGGCTTAGGGATTGTGTAGGGTCTTGCTCATCATCAATGGGTGATTGGAGCAATGGAGACCAAAAACCCTAGCCCATACCTCTAAAATTATTTAATTGCCCTTTTGGGCCTTAATGAAGCAACTAGGACCTAAACACATATTTAGACAACTAAACTTCATCCCTTGGTAGGGAATAGTGCTATAGGGCTAGGATAATCATCATGAGACTTGTTAGAGGCACATAAGTACTTTTCTCCCTAATAAATGAAATCACCATCTTTTCCTTAATAAAATAAAATGCAAGGTCATATGACCTCGTATGACTTTGATATACTATCAGTGGCTGAACTAGGGTGAAATAAGGCTATGGTAATTTTGTTATGAGTTATGGAAGCATTATTCCTTGTATAGGAAGTTTTAAGTGATTGCTAGCTTAAGGGAACTTAATCTTTTAAAATATCAAATCATGGGGCTATAATGTGATACTTGGTTATCTGTAGTTTGAGGTCAATATATGCCCATGTTAAACTGTTTGGAAGCTTATTGAATTCTATTTCTTGTACCTCATGTAGAAATTGGAATTTACACCCCTTGAATATTAAATCTTTTTAAAATATTAAATCATGGGGCTGCTATGATGTGATATTTGGTCATCTGTAGTTTTAGGTTAATATATGCCCATGATAATTGTTTGGAAGCTTGTTGAATTTTATTTCTTGTACCCCATGTAGAAATTGATAATTGTCGCCTTTGGATGTTTAATCATTTTAAAATACCAGAACACATGGTAATGACACAATCTTTTGGCAGTGGACTCTAGGTCCCCATTTGGACACCTGGTAATTTTTGTAGATTTTTCAGAAGTGAATTACTATTTTTCCTAATTATAGTGGCATTTTGGTATTTATACAATTATGATAATGTAGTAGGCCAAATGACATCCTAGGGTCATGATACTCAGTGAACCACCATGATATGGAATATTATCTTACTAATAATTCTCATGAAGATGAAGAAGCATTTTGAGGGTAGTTCATGTGTAATGTGACTTAAAGCCTTGACTACTTAAAATTATATTAAATACCAATTTAATATGGAAAATTATGGAAATTGGAACATATCTTACTAAGGTCAGAGAGAGCCTAGGATAATTATTAGAGACCTTGGTGATGACTTTTTAGAAGGGTTCCCTTATGGGGTTGATGGTTAGTTCAAATTAGTGGTCTGCGTATAGTAAAAACAGAATTTTGAGTTTTAGATAATTCAGACCACTAAGTAGTGTTTAGAAGTTGTATGCAATCAGTAATTGAGTTATAGCACACAAGGACTCAAGGAGGGTCAATCCTAGGGTTACTTGTGGGGTGGTGCTAGCGTTAATGTAGAAGGAATGAAGGTACGTCCAAGCCGATTGGGTGGAACGGGAAATGAGCTAAGTCACTTTAACTATATGAAATGATGAAGGGTGAACCAAATGTTAACCACCAACCAAAGTAATTGTCTTGAGGAGGATGATGGGGTTGAGCCCATTGCGTCCCCTAGTACCGATGAGAGTCCTTCACCGGGTGTACCTCGGGAAGTCCAAGATTAACCCTAAATTGCAATAACAATTAAAGTAGGCAAGAGTAGCCATAGTAGGGTAAGATTGGATTTATGTATCTCCTCCCAGTTGCGGGAGTGGCAGGATTGTGGTGCCCGGTTAGTCGAGCGGGAACCTCGAGGGGATGATTATCCCGGTAACATTCTCAGAAATGTGGCAGGTCTTCGGTACTAGGCAGGTCGTCACTCCAACCGCAGTACGTTGACTTAGCGGGTGTGTAGGGGTCTAAGGGGCCAGCTTGGCTGCGTGTCGGGATGACAGTTCCCCGAAGACACCTCTCACTTGGCTCACAGTTTGGTGGACTCCAGCAAAGAGTACGCAGAGCTCCGCGGTTGTTTAGCGTCGAGGCGTACATGTGGTCTAGGCCTGGTAGAGTGTATACCCGCCTAGGAGTGGACAGCCCGGTCCACTACCACCGTGTGTCACAGCGGTTGGTACCCGAGAGGTTGGCTTCCTTTCAAACAGAGGGAACTACAAAGGTCTATACGCATAGAGTCGTGTGTGTGAGTTTCATTGCATATAACATTCATGGCATAGCATAGCATACGCACTTGCGGATCCTCATCATATAAATTAGTATAGGATCTTTTATATGATGAGTTATAATTCCTGGAAATCCTAACTTATAAGTTTGTATGGGCATTCATATAAGTTAGGGTACGAGATTGATTACTTGTCGCTACTGTTCTTACTGTCTGGCTTTACCTGCTTTACTTACTATTTATTTACTGATGTACACCTTTATTATACTCCTGCTTATACATGATTGGATTAGCCCCTTTTACACTTGTGTAGCTTAGAATTTGTGTATACGCTAGTTTACTTTCCCCGTCACCTGCTTTGTATATTACTGTTATATTGCAGCTTTTCTTCCTTTCCTTCCGCCCGTTGCCTTGGAGTCGCTGGGGGAGCGGATGGGAAGCCACTTAGTCTTTATGACTAACGGTTGCTACGTCCCTCTTTTTAGGAGCACATTCAGTGGTATAGCAGCGTTCAACACCGGAGGCCAGCCAGGTCAGGTGTGCAGGGCTGGGGTTTGTAGTACCTTAGCTGCCGTCAGTGACAGAGGCGGGTGAGTGTTTTGAGATGTAGCCCTTGGGGCATTTAGCTGGTTACTCTGATGATTTGCAGAAGCTTGTGTAGCTTTCTGCTTTTCTCTGTACTGTTCTGGACTTTATTACTTATTGTGAACCTATGGTTTTAATACTTTCTACTATTGATGGGTTGGCGCTGTTCAGTTGGTTTGGCCGGCAGGATAGGCGTCTTGTGGTACAGGTTAGCCCGTGTGCTGACGCTACCGCAAGGCGGCTGTTCTGGGCATAAGACTCCCCTCGACCTTGTTTTGTGTTCCTGGAGGGGGATCTTACAGAGCTCACTATGGATGATCGCCGAGCTTAATATCTGCCTTTGCCACACAGGCAGGAAGACGCGCTGGAGTCGGAGAAGAACAGCGCTGGAGTCGGAAATTTACGGAGGCATAGGAATGCGAACGACGCTGGAGTTGGAGTCAAAGTTGGATGCCTTAGCAGTGGAGAACCTTGAGTATCGGGAGAAATGTAAACGGAGCTGGAATCGGAGAAGAAGGGCGTTGAACTCGGAGGCGTAGGAATGCGACCGGTGCTTTTATGAAGTGTTTTGGCGAGGAAGGATGAGCTACCCAGAGGAGAGGGAATCTCGAAAAGGAGAGGGATCGTGAGAGAGCTCAGGAAAAGGCGAGGGGATCTCGGGAGAGGGAAAAGAAGAGGGGATCAGGATAGAGCTTGCCAGTCCAATTCGCCGCCGGAGTGGGGATCGGGAGAGAGCTTGTGAAACGTTGCAGGAGAGAGCGGCGATAAGTGCGAGACGTAGAGGCGAGTAGTGCGAAACTATGGGAGAAGGAGTTTTATTAAAAATTTTATTTAATTCATTTTTATGTATTATCAGTCCAATTCAGTGGACCGGAGTGAGGCCTGACCAGGAGGGGCGCCGGGTTCTACTATGGTATGAGTGGGGGGTGAAGAGGGGGGGGGGGAGAGAAAGAAAAAGAGGCGGAGGAGAAAAAAGAGGGGGAGGAGAAGGAAAGGGGGAGAGAGGAAGAGAAAAGAGAGAAAGAAAGAAAAACATGAAGGGAGGGAGAACGCGGCCACAATTTGAATCTCCGCGGAGAGGCATTTGGATCTCCGCGGAGAGGCATTTGGATCTCCGCGGAGATCCAAATGGCTCTCCGCGGAGATCCAAATGGCTCTCCGCGGAGATCCAAATGGTTTTCCGCGGAGAACCTTTTGGATCTCCGCGGAGAACCTTTTGCTCTCCGCGGAGAACCATCTGAATCTCCGCGGAGAACCTTCTGGATCTCCGCGGAGAGCCTTATGGATTTCCGCGGAGAAGATTTTTAATCTGGCTCTCTATGGAGATCCAAATTGATTTCTGCGGAGATCCAAATGGATTTCCGCGGAGATATTTGGATTTCCGCGGAGAACCATTTGCTCTCCGTGGAAAACCTTTAGGATCTCCGCGAAAAACCTTATGGATCTCCGCGGAGAACCTTCTGGATCTCCGCGGATCTCCGCGGAGAGCCATTTGGATCTCCGCGGAGAACCTTCTGGATCTCCGCGGAGTTCATTTAAACCTATAATTATGCACCTTTCGACCCATTTGAAAACGTTATTCATCCATGGAACAATTGTTATTATAGACAGACATTTCAAATGTACAAGATTCAGTACAGACCAATAGAGTTTTTAAATCTATTAAACTCAATACGTAACAAATCTATAATAATCAAACATTACAACATTCTTTCTTTACATGTAACACATAAAATAAATAAATATATTGTGATGACATCTTTAATAATCTATTCCTTTGATAAATGAAATTCTTTGCAAGCACCATCCCGCTCAATCTTCTATATATCAAGCTCTTCAGTATCTTTATGCATGTGCATCAATGAGATTGTAGTTTCAAGCTATTAATATCAATCCAAATTGATTGCAGTTTCCCCTGAGAAAGATTCATATGAAATTATAATTAGTCATAACATGTGGTAAGAACACTTTGAAATTTAAATGATACTTGGTTCAAGATGCATTGCAGGATACTTCGTTCACAATAACATCGAAATTTCGTACACTGTAGAGAAACACCATAAGCTAAGCCACATCTGAATGGGCTGATGAAAATGATCTTCAGCCAAATATTCAATTTCAGGGTCCACACGGATCCATAACAAGGGGGCATGATGCAGAGAAACCAAATTTAATTTTTTATAATAATAAAAAAGGGAGTCGGGCACTTGAAGTTAAAAGCCATCATCACCTTATCTGCATATCTTGACCAGGACCAGTATCCGCGTTATCATCAGATCCATCAACTTTTAAATCCTTCTTACATTTCTGAATTTTCTTAGTAACTCAAAAAATGTCTAAATCAAATTGATACGGGCTATTAACCAAAAGGAACTTGCAGAAAATCTGTCCAATAAAAACCTTAAACAAACCTGCTCAATTCAGCAAAGAAAGCACAATACTTCTCAAAAACAGCCCAATAATTTCAGTAGAAATAGTCCCAAGCAATATAATATCACTATGCCTTGAATTGGAGACGATAGGTCATCAAACTTCCATGAAAATAGAGAAAAACTTATTCTGGAAGCATTATTCGAGGGGCACAAAACAACTACAAAACAGTAACAATGAACCATAACTTCAATATGTACTAATATGAACCTTAGTTTCTTCAAGCACCATGAAATAACAACTTTAATCACAAAAACTGCATGCATACAAGCTACTCCAAGCAGCCCCTTCAAACATTGTACATCAAACAATAAAAAAAATATGGGAGAAAGCTAGTCACCTTTTCTTCCGGCGGCCTGGAGATCGAGCGGAGTTCATCTTCTCTTTCGGCGGCCTGGAGATCGAGCGAAATAATAGAATAAGGAAGTAGAGAAGCCCAAAAATCAGAACATTTGTTAAAGCGGCGCTATAACTGAGAATCACCGCAAAATTCACAGTTGTCGCGGCGCATGTTAAAAAAAGCAGTCATAGTTATTAGTTGTGATAAAACATTGGCCATATTTAAAAAAAATGCTGCAAAATATAAAATTTACGACCGCATTTTTAAAAACGCCACCGTAAATCAATTTTATTGTAATGAGATTTTTTGCTTCTATAAGAAATAGGAGGGTGAATTTTGATGGTAAAAGAAGAGTATTATAAGAAGCAACACACTCCATTACTCACTCATGAAGATCACCTTATCCATGATCAGCTGGTGTCAACTTCGATCCACCAAAGAAGGATAAGTTGGGCAGCAGGGTTGGATTTGGTTACTGAATGATAGCAGGTAGATCTACAAATTTTCTCACTGATGGCTGTGATTGATTGATTGCAGCGTATAAATTTGAAAGAATAATTAATCATCAAATGATGCAAACTTATAATTGAAATGAATTATACTTGAAGCAACTGCAGTTTAGATGAACTAGAGTTGCAGCCACTGCATTTTATCTTAACTACAGGTGGATGAACATGCATTATATTTAGATTACAAATGAGAATCATACGGTCATACCGGAGAATAAACCTATCATTCAATCAACTCTACTGACTGCAAATCTCGTTGGCTTTTACCAGGAAAACATGTAATTAGAATTGTTGAGGACATAAATATGGTGTGCGTACGTATGTGGTTTGTGGGCAGCTTTGTATCTTATCATAACACACATTTATTTAAAAAGCAGGTCTCTATTAGTACCTAAAGAGCGACGTGGCTGAATTCGATCGTTTTCAACTCTCCGTGACTGAATTCGATCGTTTTCAACTCTCCTAAAACTAGCTTTAATTCCAAGTCGAAGTCGGCTTGCTCCAACTCCACTCAAAGTCACTCATAATCGCATCAGCAAGCAAATTGCAATTGAACAATAAAAATTAACAGTTCCAGGTGTACAATAAAATCCTCAATTTATACCCTAAATAAGTAGTCAAACAATATTTCTATTTCTAAAAACATACAACAGAATCAAAACATAACAAATAAAAAGGGATAAATTCATCTCCTTAATTAAGATATCAGCTGAACCTCCTCCTCAACTGGTTCATATTGGTGAAAATTTAAATCCGGCCTTAGTATCTTTCAGAAATACTTTGATCATGCATGATAATCTGAGTACATAAAAACCTCGTGCAAGAAAGAATTAACTTCAACAAAAACCAAGCCGCAGATCTTCGAAGTATGAAAATTTCACATGCCTTCATACTACTTAACGACACAAACAATCTACAGAAGAGCAGTTATGATCTTTGGGCACCAAGGCCAGCTATAATTAGCATTGGAAAACAAAGGTTCTCCATAATGAATATATTTTACCAGACTATTGATTTGTTATTGTTTCATAATTGGGTTGTTACTAGCATTAGAATTCATTAGAACCGAACAGTATCACCTGCGTTGGGTCTTCCGAGGAAGAACATAAGAGAAATTAGATGAATCTCAACATGAGGAAGTAGAATTGTTTAAGACGAATATGTTTAGAATGCGAGAAAGGATTATTAGTATCGTACCCATTGCATTTGCTTTTGAGCACTATCGAGGCTGAAGAGTTGTGCCCAATTATTAGATAATTATGTCACAAAATTAGAATTTTATTGAACTGCACTATATAGATAAAAATGGACAAACCTGAAATCGACACAACATGCCAAGCCATCATCCTTGAACATTCCAAGGATTTATGCTTCCACCAGCAGAAATAATAAAACATAGTTTTAATCTTCTATGAGACATTTTGTCATACATCTTGAATGCAGATATCTTAGTGTAAAATGAAGAGTTGATGTGCTCAAATAACTGAAGGTACAACATACTTGGGCGGAGTTGATGAGTTCTGAATTGAGAAAAGTTACGATGCCCTAGCATATGCGGAGGTGGAAATTGCAGAGGGGGATTTGGAGAAGGCAAATAACCAAAGAGAGAAACAAAGGGGAATAACAACATAAATAGATGGAGAACCAAAGGGGAAAGCATTACATACCTGGGTGGACTTCAACTTCAGACGGAAGACAATGATATCCAGAAGAGGAGCCTTCACTCCGTGGTACTGCTGTTTGATGGACATTTCAATGGAGAAGATGTGCAAATCCTAGAGAAATCAGTTATCTGTAAACGTTGAGATGTCTGTGTTCGGGGAAGAGAAGACCAGACCTTAGGAAGTAGGAGATCAGCGTTCGTCGCTACAGGGTATCGGGAGACGGGAGCGACAAGGATGATCGCCGAATGGAGAGAGACAGGGAGCGCGGGGATGGGGAGAGAGAGAGAGAGCTCACTGTGGATGATCGTCGAGCTTAATATCTTCCTTTGCCACACAGGCAGGAAGACGCGCTGGAGTCGGAGAAGAACAGCGCTGGAGTCGGAAATTTACGGAGGTATAGGAATGCGAACGGCGTTGGAGTTGGAGTCGAAGTTGGATGCCTTAGCAATGGAGAACCTTGAATATCAGGAGAAATGTAAACGGAGCTGGAATCAGAGAAGAAGGGCGCTGAACTCGGAGGCGTATGAATGCGACCGACACTTTTGTGAAGTGTTTTGGCGAGGAAGGATGAGCTACCCAGAGGAGAGGGAATCTCGAAAAGGAGAGGGATCGTGAGAGAGCTCAGGAAAAGGCGAGGGGATCTCGGGAGAGGGAAAAGAAGAGGGGATCGGGATAGAGCTTGCCAGTCCAATTCGCCGCCGGAGGGGGGATCGGGAGAGAGCTTGTGAAACGTTGCAGGAGAGAGCGACGATAAGTGCGAGACGTAGAGGCGAGTAGTGCGAAACTATGGGAGAAGGAGTTTTATTAAAAATTTTATTTAATTCATTTTTTATGTATTATCAGTCCAATTCAGTGGACCGGAGTGAGGCCCGACCGGGGGTGGGGTGGGGGGGGGGGGGGGGGTAATTTTATTAATAAGGCTTAAAAACGTAATAATTCATTAATACAAATAATTTTTAATCTAAATATTTATGGCAACATACCTAGGTCATTTATTATTTCTATAAATTATTTTATAATTTTTGGATATCGTTTTCTATTTTATTTTATTTATTTGGTGTTTTAAATATAGTTAAATCAAAATAAATAAATTTTATATTAAATATTAGATTTTAATTAATATAACTTTTTTTATATATTTTTAGGATATCATGATAAAAATTATGGAGAAAAAGGAAGTCATCTTATATTTTTCTCTAATCTTCTATTACTTAAATAATCTATTCCTCAATTAATAACATCATAAATTATTTAAATGAATTTAAATAACTTTAAATCATCCATCCTATTTAGAATATTATTGGGGTGACCCGGTAGAATTTCGGAGTTGTTGGGAGTTCATTCGTCTTGATTCCAATTATTCTATCTTTTAAATAATTTATCAATTATTTATTAACTAAATAAATTACCGGAATAAAAGAAAATAATTCAGAGGCCTCTCCTCTAACCAAGGCATAATACAGCCTCTTTGGTGTGTTGACGAGTCAATGACAACCTCTGTCGATGATTTGCTCAAGTTGGGTGGTTTGATGTGAGTTTAGACTAATTAGGGTAATTTGAGTTTCACACGATTTAGGTCGACCATCTCGGTGAATAACTATCATGGTTGATGGTGTAATATTCACGTGTTTACTGGGCCTACTAAGGTCTAGCGAGTCGATATATACACATTTATGGGTCCAATATTCATTTTAGTCAGAAAAGACTCGTATGACCCTGAAGGTGGAGAAAGCGACTTATTGGGTCAATAATACCCAATAGGCCATTAACCTACTATTTGGGTGCCAACCAAGCCCACAAAACCCTAGCGGCTCAATTAATCACGAAGAGGTCTAGAAATTCGAAATTGGGATGTTACACTGTACAATGCCAACAAATAGTGAAGTTTAGTCGGTACAGCTCCGACCGCGTGATTTTTCACCCATTTCCGGGGGTTTTCACGATAAAAAGGTCTCTTGCCGGCCAACCGTCTCATTTCTCCGTGACTGATGCACACTCGACTGCTCCCAGACTAAGACGGTCCAATCTCGACCGATTTTAGGATCCTCGAGTGAGCCTCAACAATTATATATTGATTGATCATAATCATTTTTATAATTTGTAACAACAATTATTAATAAAATAATTATAGTTTAAAAACGAAAACTAAAATTTTCATATCTAATGTTGGACTAATTAGTGGCCGGAATGGAGGGTGTGGCGGTGGCCTCCACCGCTTCGGAGGCCGGCCAGTTCACCAGGCCGGTTGCAATCATAGTCTTGCTGGTCCAACCCGACCGTTTTGAAATTTTGAGAAACCCGCTTGTTGCGGGTTGCACACGGCTCTTCCGCGGTCCGGTCTAAATCGACCGCCTTAGCTCGAGAGTCGAGCCGGCACGCGCAAACAGTCAATGTGGACGGTAATGGACAAGGAGACTTTTTACCGTGGAAAACCCCAAGGCGGGGTGAAAAACCACGTCGTCGGAGCTGTGCCGACTAAACTTCACTATCTTCCCTGGAGGTTACAGCTTTCGGAGAAAGAGAGGGCGACAGGCTGCGCCTCTTTACAATTTCAAGTGAGAAAGATGCTCGGAGGGTGACAGGCCACCTCTCACGATGCTGAGTGACTTGAGAAAATATTCTAAGTCCTGGACTCTTCGGTTGCTGGAATGGACTCCTGATGGATCGTGGCTTCGTCGGTGCTCAGAGCTTTTCCTTGGTCGGAAGCCTCATTGCGCACTGGGAGAGTGCGTACCTTGGAGAAGAGTGCGCACGTTGAGTGTGTGCGCACGTTGGAGCGGAGTGTGCACGGCGTTCACTTCGGCGGAACGCGGGAGGCACGTAGGAGGATTTCCCGGAGGCAGGATTCCTGTAGAGAGAGAAAGAAAGAGAGGTAGGTTTCACGGAGAGAGAGAGTTTTGCCCAAAATGAAGACCCCTGGGGTCCTATTTATAGGATTCCGGGGTAGTTATGGCGGTTATGGTGTGCGGATAGCGCTTTTAAATAAATAAATAATTAAATGAATAGAAAAATAGAAATATCGGACGGCCCATGCGCGATCCTTGCATGATCGGGCGGTTAGAATAACCGCCGGGCGGTTTCCTCGCCGGAGCGGCGACGCCGACCACCGCCGGAATCCAAAAATGGGCGGCGGTGGCGGCGGACTTCTTCCTCACGGGGGAGAAGGGCCGACCGCCGCCTCCCTCAAGGGGGGAGGGGCGGCCGGGCTCCTCCCCCGAAGAGGGAGGGTCGGTCGGCCCCTTCCAAACCTTCAAGCATCTTGCTTTCAAGTCTCGGGCGGTTGAGTTCATCTGGAGGGAGCCTCCATCCTATATCATCCTGACTCAAAGGAAAAGGAGCAACTTGGCTTCGAATATCTGACGTCCGAAAGGACTCTTTTTCCGGATGGGTGCGATCTCTACAAAACCACACTAGTCTTCGGGAGGCTCAAGCCAATGTCGACCATGGATAGTGTGTGCCGTGCAGATTTTTCTTCTTTCTCGCTTAGGGGAGAGGTGAGCTTAGAGAAAGAGAGGGGACCCGAATGGGTCGACGAGACTGAGGTGCGAAGCCGCTCGACTGAAAGGAACTGGAAGGAGAGGATACGAAGTAGCTCGACTGATAAGGAGAGGCGAATCGTCCTTGTTTCTGTCGTGAGCATATAGAATATAGAAAGAGGCGAAGAGAGAAAGAGATGTTTTCTCTACAATCATGAGAGAAGAGCTTCTGATTTCAAAAGCGTTTCTCTGAAAAGAGAAGAGCCGGGGCGAAAAGAGAAAGAAAAGACCTCCAATCTGATGATCTCATATCTCGTATATAGAAGAAAATGCGAACAGTATTCGAGCTCTTGCCTTTCTTTGACTTCTGATTTAGCGATGTAACATCCATCCGGGCAGTAGACCTATGGGGAACGGCTATTCGTGGTCTTTGCTTTTGAAGAAGGAAAAGAAGCTACAAAGTGGTCATGGGCGTCATGCGTAACACATGGCAATGATCATGCTGCGGCATAGAACATAGGGCTGATTTTCTTCTCTCAAGAAAGGTAGCGCCCAAAGTGCCTTCATCGTCCTCACGGACTAGGCCGGTCAACGTATTACTTAGTAGGAGCGAATGAACTCTGTTCTTGACTTTGCTGTGAGCTCTTTTCTGTTCGTTCAGTCCCGGAGGGAAAGCTGAAGTTTTAGTTCACAAAGAAAGAGAAAAAAGAAATCGAGCAAAGACAGAAGACAGAGATGAAAGAAGGACCAACGACGATCCTATACTAAAGGATAAGGAGGAGTAGGAGGAGCTTCTTTTTTATTGAAGTAGAGAATGATGACGAGATAGAATGAGAAAAAGCCTAAAGGGGAGAGCACTTCTCAATTTCACTTTGAGTACGGGGAAGTCCGCAGGGAGGAATTCATCTGGGCGTATTACAGTTTTTCACCGAGGGGGTGGATCGAAGCGATTGCAGCGAAAAATTGACCTGAAACGAAGCACTTCGTCTATGGGCATTGTAGAAAGGATCGAATATGACCCTAATCGTTCTTCTCGGATCGCTCTAGTACGATGGATCGAGGGGGTGCTGCTACGCCGCCAGAGGAAATGCAACATGAACACGATAGAAGAGTTCGCTCCGCCGCGTCAGATCCTCGAATCTACCACGGCCACCATCTTTTGCCTCTTTTCGTTCCCCCGGAAAGTGGATCAAAGAAAGGTAGCTTGCTCCCAAGCCAAGTGCTTGCTTACGCTTTCTGTAGTGGTCGGCCTTCCTACCTTCATGCCTCCTTGGTCGAAGAGCCAAGCCTGCGCAGGAAGCAAACAAAGGAAGGACGTTTTCTTCTCTGCCCTGTCCGCCAAGGGAGAGACTGCATTCCTTTCCTTCGGTCGCTCTTTGGCTTTCCCAAGGATAGCGATAGCTGGGGCAAAGCCCTCTTTCTTCGCTCCGCGAATGAGAGAGAAACTCATAGGAAACAAGACGTTTTCTCTTTGTGAGATCCGAAAGCGGAGAACGCATTGCGTTCTCTGGGCACATAGGATCAAACGTCAAGCAGCGCTTTCTTGGCAGCAGCAAGAAAATTTAGGGCTTGTTGGAGCTGCTGAGCATAACGAATCGAAGCCGAAGGCGGATCAAGGTAGCTTGCCTGCCAAGCATATAGATATAGGCAAAGGGCCGAAGAATGGAGCGTGCAAAGTAGATCGTGCACCTGTCGTGTGACCCGTTGGTCCTAAGCAATGTCTTTCGCGAAGCGACCCACCTAGAATCTCCTTTTAGGGAGGCGAACTTCGATCTGATGCGGGTATCCAATCCCGCCGCTGAGATGTCCAGCGGATTCCGGGGCCTTGACGAATGGCCGGCCACCATTGTTGTTAGAAGAGCAAAAGGCCCGGGGCATAGCAGGATGAACCAATGTGAATGAGTGTCAGCTTCGTTGCCCGAACACGATTGGTGCTGATCACACTAGGTGCTACCGTGGTAGCAAGAGAGGCCAGGCGGTGACAATTGAGAGGTTGTCACTGAGCATTCCGTCTCACACGGGAAGAGAGGTCAAATGGCAAGGCAAACATACGCCCGCGCCCGTGTGGCTCCTCGCGGAGTATAGCTCACATCCAAAACATCTGATTGGGGAACGGGGCAACGCCCATGAAGCTCCGGCGGAAAGGGAAGGCCTGCCAGGCCGTATGCCCATGGGTGCAGGATTCTTCGAAAAAGCGCGGGCTGACTCGGAGACCTGGGACCTTGGCTTAGCAACGAATGAAGGTTCGCGAAGCGAATTCGAGCTTTCTCCGCCAGCGGCTTATGTAGTGGTCGGCCAACTAAAGCTCGCTAAGCTTTGCTTCTTGTAGTCGGCCCCCTTCATTTGCTTGCCTCCTTCCAGCCCAGAATGCCTACTGACGTGAAGCTAACCGCCAGAAGCTCACCCCCCTTCGGGTGTCGCTTCCAGCGCGGGAGGCCAAGCATTCTGCCAGCCTGGGAGCCCCGTTTGCCTTTCATTGTCTTCTATTCAGATATGTCTTTCTTTTTTCTTTTACTTTTCTGAAGTAGCTCAGTTTCAAAAGCAATGGTGAACAGCCCCCTGTCCTTGAGATTTCTAGTAGTCAAGGTGCGGAGCAAAGAAAATGAAGGAGGCATGGGGGTGGGAAGAAGTCACAGGATATGCGACCACTACACTACACGGAGAGATCTCTATACCAAGTTATGAGCGATAGCGAAGCCAAGCCGCCGCCTATAGGCGCGGGGACGAAAGCCCGGCAAAGGTGAGACCTGATGGGAAGAAGCACGAAAACAAGAGTACGCCCATGGAGCGGTGAGGTGACGAAATCACTGATCCTCCTTCTATCCTATCCTATCAACTCTTCTTCGTCCTTCCCCTGAAGCCGGAGGTAAAGAATCCGTCTATTCAACAACATCCCTCTTGGGCAAGCAGCTTCTTTTTCAGAAAAAAGAATCTCTGCCAAAGCAGTTGTTCTCAATCCCTTTATTCCGATATCGTATATAATAG
This sequence comes from Dactylorhiza incarnata, assembly GCA_033032865.1. Taxonomy (NCBI): domain Eukaryota; kingdom Viridiplantae; phylum Streptophyta; class Magnoliopsida; order Asparagales; family Orchidaceae; genus Dactylorhiza; species Dactylorhiza incarnata. The sequence goes on along the minus strand of JAWHQI010000176.1, from coordinate 4,520,592 downwards.
AGTGGCTCGCGCATCTGTTCTTTTCTTAATAGGTTAGGGGCTAGGCTCCTTGTCAGCCATGTGCTTGGTCAATGGTTTAGCTGGGGAGCTTCTCCGCTGACGTACCTTCTTCTGACTAGTTCGCCCTTGCTTTCCTTCCCGCTGTATTCTCATATTAGAGGTACCTTGGGCCAACGTTTTTCCACCCCTCCGGCTGGAAGACTTGGACTGACCTTCCTCAAATATCTATATGCCCCCCTTTCTGTAAATGCCTGACCGTCCGCTGACATGCCTGATTGTCTGGAAAAAGAAGGAGCGTAGCCACTCGACCTATGAAAATTTCACTCTCATCAAATAGTAGGAGCAATAAGTCACTAACAACCTAAGAAAAAACTGGGGGAGCCCTTGCGCCTACCCCGAAGGCCCCATCAAACAAAGGTATATGAGTTTTCTTGGCCTGGTAAACTACTATCGTAGGTTCATCCAAGATGCACCTTTTACTAATCTCCTTAAGAAGAACCAACCATGGGAGAGAATGGTTAGAGGCCTTTGATGACTTAAAGCATCATGGCTGATCCGGTGCTGGCCTTGCCTTCACTGCTACTGACATATGAGACATCGCTAGTCATCCATTTTCTCTCATTCAAGCCTTGTATGTATGTCCTGGATTTCCCTACCAGGATGAAGACAAAGAAAGAAGGGTTCTTCACTGATTATTCACCGAAGAAAGGAGAGATTGGCTTCATGCCTATTCCAAAGAAGGCCATCTAAGAGCTGCAGCCTTTAGACCACTTGAAGTTGGTAATTTCATTTCTTCAGGAAAGAGAGAAGACTTCCCTCTTTGAAAGCGGATTCTATACTATAGATGAGAAACAGGAGCATTTTCACCCAGCAGCGGCTAGGCTGACAGCGCTTACGAGACTATGAGGAGTGGAGCAGCTCGACTAGGATTGAAGTTCTCTCAGGCAGGCAATTTTGCTTTCTATTCTATGTCACTTTATTCCCTAAACAGCTGATTCAAAGAGCTAAGACCGGGTCAAGCATTCCAAAGTTCCAGTAAAGAAACTACTTCATTCAGTCAGCCGCTTCCCTTGTAGTCGTCAGCTTGTTCTTGACAGATCCGATCGGGTGTTCATAATCTGGAGTCAAAGGATTCAAACCTTTGCATGCCGAAAATCGATGCCTTACCACTTGGCTATACTCCATACGGCCTGGTTTGGACGATAGAACGGAGAGCCCTTGCGCCGGCAGGGCCCCAAAGGGGGGTGCAAGAACGCGGGGATATAGAAAGTAAGCAGCAAGGTTCTCTCCCTTTAGCCTTTAGGACCGACTACAACAAGCTCGCGACTCTAATAGAAAGAAAGGGTAAGCTCTCTGCTCTATTTGCTTGCAATGCTATATATAGAAAACAAAGTTGGCGAACGCTTCTTTCACCGCCCCGTGGGACTCGTTACGCTGTTCGAATGAACTCGTTGGCTCCGAGTCGCTTCGTCACCGTCAGCATTTGGTGTAATTGTAATGAACCGCAAGGTTCCCGGGAAACAATGGTTCCCTTTGTAAATGTAAAGTAGGCTTTTTGATAACTAATTAGAGTTGACATGAAATGGATCATAGGGTAGATAAAGTAGGGTAGATAAAGATTTTCCGATGAATTAATGATTCCTCCAACTCACACGGGTTCTGCTATTGAAGGGCTTCCCACTCTTCTATGTGAGGTGGGGCGTACGTAAGAGCGGAACCTAGATAGAACGCGGAGCGCCGGCTCCCGGCCGGCGATACTGTGACCATGCTTACCAGCTCTTACCATTGCCGCCTATAGATGGGAGGTAGGCGAAGGTAGCTTGCTTCTCTTCTCTTAGGCTACCTGCACATTTTCTTTTCTTCGCTAAGAAAAGCGAGCGGTTCTTCGCTTAGTAGACCTAATACGACGACCGCTTCTTGTTCTCGCCCAGCCGTTTCTTTTTCTGAAATTCTTCTTTAGAATCCTAGACTGACTTCGCTCCTCTTCCCTTTACAGGAGACCCTCTTTTTTTTTTATAGAGAGAGAAGAGAGTAAATAGTTTAGTAAGTGAAGATAAGAGAAAGGAAATAGAGAAATGTTGCGAGTGGCTACGCTCCTCTAAAAAGGCATTCCAGCTTCAGAGGCAGGTGAGCCGGGTCAGGAAGGAGACTGCTGGGATAGGATCGGATCCTATTCGAAGCGAAGCACTCCATCACGAAAAAGAATCTTCGGGGCAGTAGAGATAGGAGTTCCTATCTATAGGGCGGGCTTTCAAGACAGAGATGCACTACTCCATCTGGAAAGGGCTTTCCCTCGACAGAAGGGAGTAAAAAAAGAAAGAGAACGACGGGACTCTACGTCTGGGTCTGATTCCATCTCAAACTCGGATTAGGAAGAGTGCCCTTTTTCTACAGATCAACGAAAAAAGACAAGAAAAGAAATGGATTCTCCTGCCGGCGAGAAAGTAAAAAAGGGGGAGATAGGGAAGAGGAGATTAAGGATAGATAGTAACTCCACTCTATAGATAGTGGACACAGATTTTGGTTTCATTTTCCATTCTTTTCAGGTCAAAAACGCGGACTGCTGGTGGGGCTCCATTCTCCCTCTTATTCCGCTTTACTTTACCCCATAAGGAACCTTAGAATTCACCCTACCAAAAAATGGGATTTGAGAGGCGACCACTTAGTAAACAGGACCCTTGACCTCTACCTCGTAGCTGCTCGCAACAAGCATAGTTCGGATGGTTAGGGGGAGAGGCAATGAGAATTGCAGATCTGAAAGATTTTTATGGAATGTCCTAGTCCTGCCTGAGCGATCCACCAATCCCCTCTTTCAGGGACATCTCTGTGTTAGGTAGGGCCAGGGATCTCTGATTAGTCGAATGAGCCCATCCCTCTGGCCTATCATTTCTTGGTCGATCCGGCTAGCGGCTCCTGCATCTCCTGCGTATCCATGCTTCATACAAGTTTGCTGCTAGGAGCCCCTCTAGTCGAATTCAGAATCAATAGAAGTCCCAATAGAAAGTTTAGCCTCGTCAATCGACGATCTACTACTACCTCTTAGTTGCAGATGCCCATGCTTTGATTGCCATCTAGCTAGCCTTCCTTTCTTTTGGCACAGATATTTGGGTGGATCTTGCTTAGAGATGAGAAGAACTGTGTTGTAAAGCACGTACTGCTTTAGTCGCTGAGTTGCCCATACCAGAGCGAGGCAAACCTTTTCAATCTCTGGATATTTGAATTTTCATTGACTTTGAAAGGGCAGACAGGCTTGACTCACTGATTGGACAGTGGTACTTGGAATGATAGAAACCGCCCCGTGGGTCTCTTTCTTTCCTATTTGTGTACTAAGAGTGCTTTCTTTCATATCACATCCGATTCTCCTGCATCTTCTCTTTCCTGGTTTCAAGAAGTAGCTAGGACCAATCTCCCTCACAGGGAGGAGACAGGCTCGAGAGGTGCAATTTCAATTAGTCCAAATTTTTGGCTCTTATGCGTACTGGCCGCCCAAAGTATCTCAAAAGAGGTCCGCCTTAGAAAAGGATGCTAGCAAAGAGGAGGGAGACGGCAGGCGGAAGGTAAGGAGGAGTGGTAGGGAGAAGAAAAAGGCCTTCGGTTTCGGTATGCGATATCAGTATGTCAAGTTCATTTCTCTCGCAGGTGTTGCGTCAAATGCAAAAGCTTTTGACACTTCTGGTTTGAGGGACTTAACCGCTCACGAGCATCGATAAGCTGTCGCAAGCAATCAAAGAACTTCCTTATTCTAAATGAATCTATATAGAATCCATCTCGGGTCCTGCCCCTGTCTACAGCTATGCTATCTCTATCACTGCTAAGGGGGATCAGATATGGAGATTGAAGCCCTTTCCTTGTTTGCATTCCGGAATCAAAAAACAAAAGTAAGGAACAAAACTCTCATTTTTCTCAAAATGAAAAAGAACTCTTTTCTTTTTCTTTCTTCTTCCCAATAAAACAGGAGGACAAAACGCTGTGAAAAAGACATCCTAGATTTCAATTTCACCGTTCTGTTCCGATCGATATTTGTTCTCTTCGTTACTATCGCCTGACACCGTCCAAGGCGCGAAGCGTTACATAAGGAGTCAAACCTTGAGTGTACTGCTAACCATGATTGGCTTCAGTATTCATTATGTGTGAGTATTGTGAGCTATATGGTAGGTGCGCTCCGGAAAGGAGTCTTCTCTTATGCTATCGATGACGTCAGTCATTATTGGTGGTAAAGTGGTGATAGAGTGTGGCCGGGTCCGGCCCCCTCAAGGAGGGGGCGCCCGACCGGGCCGACCTCCTCCAAGGAGGGGGCGGCGGCCGGCCTCCTCCCTTGAAGAGGGAGGGGCGGCCGGCCGGCCCGACCTCCTCCAAGGAGGGGGCGGCCATGGCCGAGCCCCTCCATGGGGGGGGGGGGGGGGGCGGCCGGCCTCCTCCCTTGAAGAGGGAGGGGCCGTCGGCCCCTTCCAAGGAAGGGGCGGCCGAGACCGGCCCCCTGAAGGAGGGGGCGGCCGGCCGGGCCGCCCCCTCCAAGGAGGGGGCGGCCATGGCCGAGCCCCTCCCTGGAGGGGGCGGCCGGCCCCCTCACGCAGAGGGCGGCCGACCTCCTCCAAGGAGGGGGCGGCCGTGGCCGACCCCCTCCAAGGAGGGGTCGGCCAAGGCCGGCCGGCCCCCTTGAAGGAGGGGGTGGCGTCCGGCGGCCGGCCCCCTCTCGTAAGAGAGGGGGCGGCGGTTAGCCCGGATTGGGCTCGGCGGTTTGTTCGTCGTAGGCGGTTACGCCGAGTGGGCGGTTACGCCGAGTGGCGGTTACGCCGTAGTGGGCGGTTACGCCGAGTGGTGGTTACGCCGTTTGACCACCACGTAGGAGATAATAGGATAATGGTTTGACCGATCATGATGAAGAAAGTGGGGTTAGTGGGGGGTTTGGAAAACCGCCCACTAACCGCCCGAACCCGGGCTATAAATACGAGTACGCATCACCGCTAAATCTCAACTATTTTGTTATCACTACCGAAAAATGATAATTTAACTATTGAAAAAAGTACCTTCAAAATTTTATCACAAATTTAAATCCACCATCTAAATAAGATTCTGTTTGTGATACCGGTGTTGTTTTAAAAGGGAGTAGTTTTAAAACTGAAAAACATATATTTAAAACTATATTTTCAAAAATGAGAAAAATCTTTTAGTAATCTTCGTTTGCAGACTATTTCAAAACTGAAAAATAATTTTTCTGTTTGGGAAACCATCATTCCGGCAATGGTTAAAATTAAAATGTAGGATTATAGCTTATCTTTATTCGTAAAACTTATATTTATTTCAAATTATATCACACACAGTAATTTGAATGAGGATAGAGAGCTCGAGAAAGGCAAACCAAAAACATTGAGAGCTATGTTTGTGATGAGGAACACTTTAGAGCTCCCATATTCAGGAAGTCCGGGGTTCAAATCCCAACCTCAACAACCCGCCACTGGAATTAGCGCCCGCAGCATTTAGATTCGTGGAGAGAGGTTGATGTCACTGATTTGCAGACCTGTAGCGCACCCACAGTAGACCGGGGCGTTACACATGCGGGTGAAAAAATAGGCCCCAGACGATAAACACGTCTCAGAACAAAATTATCCTATTTTTATATAGATTAAAAAGAATTTGCTTTAGTTCAAAATAAATTCCATAAAATTAATTAAGTTTTCAGTTTTAACGTTCTAGCTCCCAAACGAATGACAAAATGTATAGTAATTCCGTTTTCAGAGGCTCAATTCCGTCGTCTTAACGAACGGACTCAAAAAAACGTATAGTAATTTCTGCTGCATTCACAATTAAATCAAAATATACAATACAAAACCACCGTAAATTTCGGCACGTTCAAATTTAGAATTTGATAATTTTTGTAAATTCAAAATCCATCACTAGTCGGGGGGCGAAGAGGATTCGACTCGACGTGCGGCGAAACGACCGCCCTATTAATCACCTTCTTTTCCCAATATCGAAATTCACGGCCGCCAAATGGGAAGCGATTTCGAGGGAAACCCATTACCAAATTTGCTTTGGCGCTTATATAATAAACCTCACCCCCTGTATTTTTCAGTTCCAATTTATTTAATTTCTCTCGTCTTCCTCCTCGGGCGCAGCCAAAACCCCTCCCCTGTCTCGAGATGGTATGGTATTCTCTTTCCTTACCTTAATGCATGAAACGCCATGGTTCCTTCAATGCTTTGCATGGCGATTCTTCCGTTAAAGGTCTTTTACATAAGGCATGTTTTCTTAAGCGGCGTGTTGGGGAAAGGTGTGAGTGCCGATTTGAGCTTTTTGAGCGAGTTTTTTGTTACCCGTGGTTGGGTACTAGGGTTTCTCAAACCATAGGGGTTAGAGAATAACATGCACTGCACTCTAGGTTTAGGGTTTGAGATTTATGATTAGAGTCGCATTAATACCTATGTGAAAGTATTTTTTTTTATATTATGGAGTTGCTTGCTAGAACAAATTTCTTGTGTGGGGTTGTTTAGTGTTGTGAACTAACTCAGTGTGATGGTAAATATTTGACATCAAAATTTGTCAATCAAACCATCTCACCATATTTATAAATATGTCTAGTTGGTCTCGAGTTAGTCCCTTCTTTACCTTTGTCATATTGAATCATCTTGTGGTTGATTCCATTTTTTTACATAAATTGATAGGGATATTTCCTATCATTTGAGAGTTTACCTTTATAATTGGTCTCGAGTTAGCCCTATTATGTTGATTTTACTCGAATATGTGGATATTTCCTTGCCCTATATTATGATTGAGAAATGTGACTCTTTTCTCACAAAGGAACATTTATGTCTATCTACTAAAAAAATGATTGCTTATGATTAACTCAAGTACGCATGCAAGCATGTTGGACCTCGGTTACAACTACGACGACACTTACACGTACAGTCACCGGAGCAAGCACCTCTTTTGGCTTGAGGTGGACGACCCCTCTAAAGGGGAGGAGGATGATCTAGGGGAACCGGCTCTCTCTTTACACGTTATTGTGTGCCCCATACGCAGGGGAGACAATTCAAATGCGGATTTTGATGGCCGACCAAATGTTAGTTGCCCTTATGGACTCAGGAAGCACTCATAGCTTCACCAGCAAGCACACCGCTATCCGTCTTTAGCTCTTTGTGAAGTCTCGGAGCTGCGTTGTCGTTGCCAACGTCAGTGTGATGGCTTGCTCGGGCGTTTGTGGAGTTGTTCTGATTGTTGTGAGGGAGCACCATTTACACGTGGATTTCTTGGTGATCGCCCTTTTGGGGTTTTGAGGTTGTCATGGGGGTTTGGTAGCCGCGCACCTTGGAACCACTGCTTTTGGATTTTGACCGTCTCATGATGACTTGGAGTTGTGGCTCCAGCTAGATGAAATGACAGGATTGCTCCGCCGCCACTTCACGTCGATCATTCTTCGTACGGACCACTCCCTTCCCCTTATCTACGGTTGGGACCCCCCTCGCTTACTCACCTACGATGCTGGATTAGCGAGCTCGACAGCTGTGAACCAAGAGTTACAGTCCCGTGCCCTCTGTCTCCAAAAGTCCAGTGACTTGGAGGATATGCTCGCCGGACTTAGAGGTTGTGCCTTCGTGCACCTTTTTTGCACTTTTGGAGCATAAAAGTGTGTATTGTGCGATTTTTGTTGTAATTTTTTTTTAAAATAAAGAAAGAACGAATGTAAGAGCTCAATAATTTTTGCATGTCTTGGTGTTTGTGATAGGGTTGGTTTGGTGTCGAGGCGCGGTTGCCTCCGCGCGGTGGAAATCCATGGATTTCCCTTGGTGGGGTTGATCCCCGTCGCGACCCCGCCAAACGGTGTGCGGTCGCGGACGGGCGGTGCCGTCCGCGTGACCGCGGTGTATTAGCTTCGCCAAACGCGCCCATAGTCGAGCGTTTAGACTTAGATATGATGCAAGTTATCACATTGTTTTATTTTTAAGAGAGATAAATGATAGTAATGAATGATCAATGAGTAGAATAGATGAAGAATATGATCAAGAAGATGAACTGATCTTTGATGCTGATTATTTAAAATGGATGTAGTTGCGCTTTACCCTCATCAGACGTGTGCCTAGGCTTCAATACTCATTTGCGCCTTGGCGCGCCTTTAGGCTTTAATAACTAAGCATACATTTATATTTTTATGGATGCGTGTCTTGTTAGCATGTTTGTTCTTGCGTTTGATTGTGATTTGCATGACTCAATCGCTTGTGTGTATTAATTAATGGACATCTAATCTGAGGAAAGCCTAGCTTGCTTGTTCTTCAAATTAGTTAAATATTATGGGTTAATTGCTTTGGTTTTATGCTTTTATTTCTATTTGCAAATCACTGTCAGATCTCTCTGCATGAATGCATTATCCTAGAGTTAGATAATATTATTTTCTATTACACTACACTTAGGGCTTATATTGTCTAAAGTTCACTCATACTTCTCTATCATATGTCGATAGGCCCGTGTATTGAAAAGGTCGTACAAATTGATGCACATTAATTTAAGCGCTCTTTACTTGCACGAATTTTAAGTTGCAAGCTTGTTTACAACTTTTTGTTTTTAGTTGTGGTTACTATATGCTAGTTTAATAATCTTGTTATTAATTACAATTTCTTGTAGATTTGTCTTTGTATACATAACAACATTCATAGTCATTACTTGTCTTCCCTGTCATTACATTGTCGGGTTTTTGGCAAGTTATAGTTACATCCATACCTTACTTTTGCATTAGTTTTGGTATTAAAGCCCTTAGTGATGAACCTGAAAACCACGGTTCAAGAGGAGTTCAGACTGATGTAGCTTGTTTTTACTTCTCCTGAGTTAGAATTCTAGGCCAGACACTCAGAGCAAAGAACCTCACTCACGAATGTGGAAAACTAGAAAGACACCGCGAGCTGCAGCGAAGAGGTCCCGCCACTGTCCCGGAAGATCAAAGAGAACTTCCCCTCCCAAGCCAATGCTGAGCTGGGCACCCTGGAGGGTACTAGAGAGCACCCGACTGTCAACCCGAAAACCACAACAAATAGAGTGCTGGAGCTCTCCCAACCAGAAACAGCCTAATGAGAAAGAAGACCAAAAAAACTCCTCCCTCCTAAGGTGCCCTTCGGGGGTCTATTTATAATTTTCTGAAAATGGTTTGCGGATAGTTGAATCCCGCCTTTTGATTTTACTAAACACAACCCAAATTGGTATGCCAACATCGAAATCCTGCTGTTTGGAATGGCTAAGCGCGTGTCAGAATAGGGTCTCCTGGAAAGATGGGGTACCCCCTAGGGGCTAGTCCACGCCACTTGAGGCATGCTCGCCTGGGGGTGGCGAGTACCCGACGTGATTGTGTGCTCGCTGCTCGCTACTGAGCTTGCGTTCACATAACGGTTAGAGGCGAGTCGACTCACTTTTCGGTTAGACGTCTAGCCGATCGGCTAGAGGTCTAACCGATTGGCTAGAGGCGAGTCGACTCGCTTATCAACTAGACGTATAGCCGATCGGCTAGAGGTCTAACCGCTTGGCTAGAGGCGAGTCGACTCGCTTATTGATTAGATGTCTAGCCTATCGACGAGAGGCGAGTCGACTTGTCTGCGCTTAACGCCTTACGGTAACGATAACGCTGGTGGTAGGTTAGTCTTGCCCCTTTTACCTGCTGACCTTGCTGGGTCCACTCGACAAACTCGGGGTTGTGCACAATCCCTGCTCTTTCCGAGTTTGCCTTAAGCTCGGAAAGATAGTTCAACCTCGAGTGTTTGGCGAATGCCTTGATTTCGGAGAGAATCTTTCTGTGGGACCCACCGACGGTTATATATATCATGAGGGGAGGGGGATGCAACTCCAAGGATCCCCCTCTCTTCCCTACCTTGTGTCCTCACTTCACTTCAGCTGGTCGCCATCATGTCGTCTTCCAAGGACATCCTAGCTCGCCTCGCCGCCCTCAAGGAAAAGAACGAGACGACCTCTTCTGGGTTGTTGGCCATCGTCTTCGAGCACACCTCGCGCACGCCACCGAGATCAACCTTCCCCGCCGGCTTGTGAGAGCCCGATCAGCAGAACTTTCTCAGGGGCTTTCCAAAACATTTTTTCTACCCTCCACCTGAGTGATCAACCTGTCCTGCCGGCTTGTGAGAGCCAGGTCAACGAAACCTTCTCAGGGGTTTTCCAAAACAATTTTTCTACCCGCCATCTGAGTGATCAACCTGCCCTTCCGGCTTGTGAGAGTCCGGTCAGCGGAACCTTTTCATGGGTTTTCCAAAATAATTTTTCTGTCCGCCACCTGCGTGATCAACCTGACCTGTCGGCTTGTGAGAGCCCGGTCAACGGAACCTTCTCAGGGGTTTTCCAAAATAATTATTCTACCCGCCACCTGAGTGATCAACCTGCCCTGTCGGCTTGTGAGAGCCCGGTCAGCAGAACCTTCTCAGGGGTTTTCTAAAATAATTTTTTTCTACCCTGCCACCCGAGTGATCAACCTGCTCTGCCAGCTTGTGAGAGTCCAGTCAGTGGAACCTTCTCAGGGGCTTTCCAAAATAATTTTTCTACCCGTCACCTGAGTGATCAACCTCCCCTGTCGGCTTGTGAGAGCTCGGTCAACGGAACCTTCTCAG